>OZ012736.1:333459443-334059443 GCA_963859935.3 Lathyrus sativus
TAGGATCTCTGTTTCTCTCTGTGCAAGAGAGGAGCATGATAGACACTAGGTCTTAATCCATGCATGATAACATTAGGTTAGTTTGTTTCCCTTCGCAACCGTAGGTTAGAGTTCTGTCTCTTTCTTTCTCAAAACAAACAGAAAAACACATAAAGATTTCAAACACAATAAAAGACACTTCTTCCGTAAAAGAATGTGAACTCATCAAAACGTCATTTTTGTCCGCCGGGACTGTTAATCAAGAAAACCTTTTTCAGAAGGAATAAAATCAATCAAGGACAGACTTGTGTCGTGCGTGGCCCGAACTACGTTTGCTCTGATCTTTCATGCTGTATGAAAGTACGTAGGCATAGGATACGATATCCTAGCGAGCAACCTTCCCCTCCTTTCCCGTAGGTAGGCGAACTACGTTGACTCTGATTTCTCGTGCCAGACGGGAATACGTAGGCATAAAGTGCGATACTTTGCCGAGTCATTTTTATTTTCATTTTATTTTCTTTTTAACCCTTGACCTATAGTTTAGATAGAATAACAATCCATACCCGAAAACAAGCGTGGATCCCATCGAGTACGATGGACGTGAGGGGTGCTAATACCTTCCCCTTGCGTAACCGACTCCCGAATCCAGGTTTTGGTTGCGATGACCATACCTTTCCCGTGTTGTGCGAGGTTTACTCTGAGCGTTTCCTTTCCCTCCCGTGGGATAAATAACGCACGGTGGCGACTCTTCTGTTCAGCCGGCGCCGATTTTCGCAGTAGCGACAGCTGGCGACTCTGCTGGGGATCCAACGTCCCCTGGCTGCTAAGGACTGCGATGGTTCTTATGCATTTGGGATCCAACGTCCCTTAAGAGAGTCAATCCTAGCGCTTGTTTTCCCGTCGAGGATTTTGTATGGAGTTATTTTATATTTCTAACCCTGTATTTTTCAGCTTTGTATATTGATTATTATTGCTGTATCTGGGGTGTGACGGGTGTTCTGATATTGAGAGATAAGCCGGACCTGGGCTTGAGTGCACCTAGAATTAGAGTAGAAATTAGTGGGCGCCCGCTTGCTTTGCTTGCTTTGGTGTCCCATGAAATCTACACTCAGACGAGGTTCCTCTGGTTGGCCTCCTGCCCCTTCCTTTGGTTGGCGTGGGTTGCTGGTTAGTTGGATTGTCGACTCTGGGGACCGATCATTTGGAAGTTGGCTGAGTGAGGCCTCTTCAGGAATTGATGATGCCACTCCTTCTGGGAATCGTATCATCAACCCTAAAAGTCTGTGACGCCGACGACCGCATAGGATGCCGTACCTTGTGCCAGTTATAGGGCCACCCACCTGTGAGGGGATTCAGGGTTATGCAGGTAACTAGACCTCCAGATTACCGGTTATTTCTTGATCAGAGATCCGGGTTATTTATGGAGAGTTATGAGGTCTGCCAGAGACCATGTGGAGATTTATTCTGAGGTCTGTCAGAGACCATTTGGAGATTTATTCTGAGGTCTGTCAGAGACCATTTGGAGATGTATTCTGAGGTCTGTCAGAGACCAGTTGGAGATGTGTTATGAGGTCTGTCAGAGACCAGTTATAGATGGGATTTGAGGTCTATCAGAGACCAGGTGGAGTTATGGTCTGAGGTCTGTCAGAGACCAGTGTTGGAGTTTTATTTTAGGTCTATCTGAGACCAGGGTTTGATGACTTCTGGACGGTCTATTTGAGACCTTTCTTGATTGGGTTTAGGCTATTCAGCTGCAGCTTTGGTCCCTGTTGAATGTTACTTGCATTGCATCCCTGCATATACATTATCATTTGCATTTCACTAACGTGTGTCTGTGCTGCAGGTGCATTTGCATTTCCCTAGTTCTAGTGCCCAGACTTCTGAGTGTTTGATCATGACTAGCCTACGGAGAACGGTTGCTTACAAATTGCCTACGCCTGATATTGTTCCTTTACTGGGGTTGATCTCTCTTGCTGATGAGGGTGTTCGTAGGAGTTTCCAGATGAGCTATGGTAGATTATTGAGATTGGTGTGCAAACCTACAGAGGTAGAGTTAGATGGGCCGTATGCTTTGATGCAATTCTACGACCCTGCTTTGAGGTGCTTTACGTTCTCTGACTTTATTATGGGACCAACCCTGGAGGAATACGCTGAGTATGTTGAGCGGCCCGTGCAGAACCAGGTTCCATTCATTCATTATGACGCCAAGCCCAAGCCGGAGGAATTGGCAAAAGCCTTGCATGTTGATGCTTCTGAACTTGTGACTACTGTTTCCCGTGGAGTCCCAGGCTTCTCATTTCAGTTCTTAGTGGGTAAAGCCCAGGAGTACGCCAAGAATGGGTGCTGGGTTGCTTTCAATGCTGTGTTGGCTTTGTGCATTTATGGCATAGTTTTATTCCCCAATATACCGGATTTTGTGGACTTCGATGCTTTCTACTTGTTTGCCGCTGGTAATCCTGTGCCTACTTTACTCGGAGATCTCTACCACTCCCTGCATTACAAGAATGAGAAGGGGAGAGGAAAGAATGTTCATCTGTGTGTACCCTTATTGAGTATGTGGTTTGAGAGTCACCTTCCTAAGAGAGGATCTGCTGCAGAGACTACAGTTCCAGTTGGTTGGCCGGAGCGTTTGATGAGGTTATCGTCGGAAGATATGGAGTGGTTTGATAGAGATCTGTTGGGATCTGAGCTCATCTTTAGCTGTTCGGGGTACCCTAATGTGCCGTTGATCGGAAGAAAAGGGTGTATCAATTACAACCCTTCTCTATTCATTCGCCAGTTCGGATATGCGCTGAAGAATCCACCTCAAGAGGAAGAAGTACAGGAATCTCTGTACTTCACCGGTGACGTGAAGGGGGAGTTATTAGCCAAGTTGCGACATGCTTGGACGCGTATTAACCGCAAAGGGAAGCCGTTGTTAGGAAAGAATGACTGTCAGGCCTATGCACCTTATAGAGCTTGGATTCAAGAGAGGGCTAGTCAGTTGAAGATGCCGTTTCCAGATGCACCAATTCTTGATCCTATTCCGGTAGAAGAGCCGACTACTGTTTCTAGAGAAGCATATGAACAGGTTGTGAAGGAGAAAGAAGCCCTGATGAAGATTAACGAAGGGTTAGAGCAAGAGTTAGCCCAGGCACGCAGCGAGAAAAACAAGGCCGTATATGCTTTCCAACAACAGATTGAGCTGGTGAACAGGTTAGGATCTGAGTTGACTGAGGAAAAGAAAAAGCGCGAACGTCTGGGGCAAGAGTTCAGAAGTTCCCATGACATGCTGGAAGCCAAAAAGAAGGCGCTCGACGCAGCACACCGAGAGATATCCTCTTGCAATAAGACTTGGAATGCTACACTCACCAACAACAAGCAGAGGGAAGATAAGCTGAAGCAGCAAATTTCCGACCTCGAGGAGAAGTTGAAGTCTAGCATCAAGAAGTGTGAAGAGGAAGTGATGAACCGGTATAGTGTCCAGCATGCACTGAACAAGGCAATCAAATCCAGAGATGAAGCAGTGTCCCAGAAGCGAAAGTTAGAAGATTGTTTCGGAGAAGCAACATGGGAAGAAACTGCTGAAGACGTACGCCGTGTCCTTAAGAAGAGAAACCAGCTTGTTGAAGGGCTGCTTGATCGACCAAGCCATCCGGAGACCAAGAAGTTGATAGAGGAGTACCAGACTTTTGGGAGGATCTGATCATTCCATTATTTGTATGCTTTATTTGCATAGTGATGACCATCACCAGGATTGTTGGTTGAGGTCATGCCATCTTTGTACTCTCAGTGATATTGTACCCTGGGCTTATTGATTCTCTCTGTTATATATGAGGCTTTCTATGATCCAGCTCCGATATTCCTATTGTCAACACTGTCACTGCACCGGCACCTTCGCACTAGAACTGGGGGAATGAACTTCCCTAATGCACAGACACATTGCATTGCATTCATATTCATATTGCATAACAGGTAAGCTTTGAATGGTGTCTTATCTCTTGCTCTGTATCAGGTACTTATCAGGATTCCAGATCAACATCCGCACCGCTATTCTACACGATCCAACTGTCGGAAAGTCATGGACCAGATTCAGAATGAGATGCAGGATGTACGCGAGAAGCTCGCCCTCTTCATGCAGACCATGGAGGCTATAGCAAAAGGGCAAGAGAATTTGCAGGCCATGGTCCAGCCTCTGTTGGCTCGCAACGCTGGTCATGGTAACGAAGATCATCAGTCTGTCAGGGTTGATACTGCTCATGGAGATGGCACTCCAACGCCAGTGGCTCCGCCTGTCGTCAATGTGACTGCTGCTAACGTCAACAACGCTACCGCTGCTGTGAATGGTAACGTCGGAGTTGGAAATGAAACTGCTGTCCACAATGCTGGGCTGGGTGATGTCAATTTGGGAGATAATCTCGGAGGCAATGGCTTTGTCAACGCTGGGTTCGGATTCAACGATCAGGGATTCGACAATACTGGCAAGTATGGCTTTAATGCTCAAGGCTTTGGGCAAGATGGTTATGGTATGGTCAATCAGGGCTACGGAGGTTTTGGAAACGGAAACGGTGCTGGTTTTATGGCTGGTGGTCCTGCTGGAGGTGTTCAAGGGTATGGCAACAGAGGCCGAGTTCCGGGGATGAATCAGGTCAGAGCTGGACGTAATAATGCGTATGATGGATACGGGGCTGGAAACGGTATGTGGCAAGAGGATCAACAGGAAGACGCCTTCTCTGGAGGGGGTTTTGACGGGCCGATGGATGATTCTCAAAAGATTAGAATGCTGGAAGAGCAAATGAAGGGAGTCCTAAACCAGAGTGCTGTGGGTCTGGACATGGCAACTATGGGCTTGGTACCTGGCTTGAGGGTGCCGATCAAGTTCAAAGCGCCTGCGTTCGATAAGTACAAAGGAGATACATGCCCGAAAGTGCATGTACGAGCTTATTACAGAAAGATGTCTGCATACTCCACTGACGAAAGAATGCTCATGCATTTCTTTCAGGATAGCCTATCGGGTCCTTCCTTAGAGTGGTACATGGGGTTGGAGCCCACTGATATCAAGACTTGGAAGCAATTAGCAGAGGCGTTCGTAGCCCATTACAAATATAACAGTGACCTGGCACCCAATCGGGTCCAGTTGGCCGGGCTTTCGCAGAAGAAGGGGGAGAGTTTTAAAGAATACGCGCAAAGGTGGCGCGATATGGCTGCCAGGGTTCGTCCTCCTGTGGAAGATAAAGAAATGAACGATATGTTTGTCGGCACATTCACCGGGCTGTTTCATGATATGTTGTTTCATACGTCTCTGGCTAGTTTTTCAGATCTGATTTTGATGGGTGAAAAGATTGAGCGGAACATTAAGCAAGGAAAGTTCCAAGTTGACGAGTCAGCTGCATCTGGCAGTAATAGGAAAGCTTATGGTGGGCGCCGTCAGGGCGAAGCTAGCGCGGTATTTGGAGGCCGAGGCCGAGGCCGAGGCAGGGGAAGAAATCCATATCGTCAGCAGCAGCAAGTGTCGAGTGTCACCATCCCGTATCAACAACAACCAATTCAGCAACAACAACAGGTTCAACAGCAACCAATGCCACAGCAGCAGCAGCCTCAGCAGGGGGCACAGCAAGCTCAGAGAAAATTCCAGGGTGGTAAGCCGAGAAGGGTGTTCGAGAAACCTCCCTCTAACTATGCTGATTTATTGCAGACCTTGTTGGGATTGAATCTGGTGGAGAAAAGAACCTTGGCACCGATAACGGGAGCTCCCCCGTTCGGCTATGATGCAAATAGGCGCTGCGAGTTTCATTCTGGGGCCCCGGGCCATGATATAGAAGGTTGTCATGCTTTTAAGCACGTTGTGCAGGATCTCTTGGACAACAAGTCTATCAACTTCGGAACGACCGGTGCGAATATAGTCCAGAAACCCATGCCTAATCATGGGGCGAACGCCGTGCTGACTGAGGAAGGTCTGAATCTGATTATGAATGTTGAGGATTTAAGGACGCCGCTGAGCGAAATAAAAAGCCGACTGTTGCAAGGAGGTGTTTACCCGGGTTGTAATGAGTACTGTTTAGATTGTTGGGCCCTGTCTGGGGGGTGTGAGGATTTGAAGAAAGGCATTCAGGCCTTGATTGATGAAGGTGTATTGCAGTTTGATAGAACAGCAACTGATGAGCCGGCAGGGGCAGTAGTGGATAATCGGAGTGATGTTGCCACAGTGACAATTCCTAGGAAGACGATCACTATTTCAGCACCAGCTCAGCGACCACCGATTACTATAACTAAAGCCGGGCCAATCCCGTATGAGAGCACGAAAGCGGTCCCATGGTCATATGGGCTAGAGGTATATTGTGACGGGATTAAAATCGATGTTAACAAGCGGTCAGCGGAGGTTGTGGATAATGTTGTTGGCTCAGGAGGCATGACGAGAAGCGGCAGGATCTTTATATCTCCTGAAGTAGAGGCCGAAAGGCTAGCGAAAGGAAAGGGGAAAGCGGTTGAGAATGTTCCGGTTCAAGCAAATGAAAAAGAAGCAGCGTCTAAGGATGTCGAAGAATTCATGCGCTTAATTCGGAAAAGTGATTATAAAATTGTGGAGCATCTGCAGCAAACGCCATCCAAAATATCTATTCTGTCATTGCTGTTGTGTTCAGAGGCTCATCGAAACGCTTTGCTGAAAGTCCTGGACACTTCTTTTGTACCACAGGATGTCTCCGTGAACCAGCTAGAAGGAGTATTGGCACATGTAAATGCGGGCCACAGTCTGGGCTTTACTGATTTCGACTTGACTCCGAAAGGAAGGGATCATAATATGGCATTACATGTATCTGTTGAGTGCAGAGGGTCGACAATGTCGCACGTATTGGTTGACACCGGGTCGTCTTTGAATGTGCTGCCTAAGAAGGCTATGATGAAGCTGGATGTTCGAGGAATTTTGTGCACACCAAGTGATTTGGTAGTCAGAGCGTTTGACGGCACGCGGAGAACAGTCTTCGGATCGATCACCTTGCCTCTGCAAGTGGGGCCGGAAGTGTTTGCAACGGAGTTTTATATCATGGATATACAGCCTGCGTACAGCTGCTTGCTGGGAAGACCTTGGATTCACGGGGCAGGGGCTGTCACGTCAACCCTACATCAGAAGTTAAAGTATATGGTCGGAGACAGTGTAGTCACCGTGTGCGGAGAAGAAGACATCCTGGTCAGTCATCTATCTTCATTTAAATATGTGGAAGTCGACGGGGAGATCCACGAGACGCCATGCCAGGCATTCGAAGGTTTGCGCATTAAGGACAAGAGTCCCGGGCCAAGCAAAGTGCCAGAGATAGCTGTTTCTTCGTATAAAGAGGCTCAAGCGCTAGTGAAGGCAGGAGAAGCCACGGGCTGGGGCAAAGTATTGGACATTCCGGTGAAAATGGACCGGTTCGGACTGGGGTACCGACCGTCGTCATCAACTCCTTCCGTGGGGGCCCCTCATTTCAGAAAGTCAATCACCATCTCTGCCAGTGGAGTATGCCATGAATCTGTCAATGCTGCTTCGGAATCCGATGAAGGGGACAGCGACTGTGATATGGATGCCTGGATTCAGCCAAGCACGCCAGGACAAGGACTGTGCAACTGGTCTATTCAGGAGCTTGTTCCTGTGACTTTTAAACAGTAATGCTTTGCTTTATTAATTGTTGAATAATCTGATGTCTTGCCCGGGGCATCAGGATTTGCTTAGGGCTGTGTTGTTATAAACATTGCTTCGTTAATCATTAAATAAACGGCGTTTTTTTTTCATGTGCAAATACTGTAATCCCTGTCTTTCTTGTTTTTATATTTTTCAATAAAATGGCAACGTGGTTATCCGCTTTATACGCATTTTGAAGCACTTAACCCTTTCTTTTGCAGGATAACATTTTCAGATGACATCTTTGAGCCACCTATGACTTGTCCCGACTTCGAGCACCCGGTATTCCAGACCGAAGAAGAGGTTGTCGAAGATAGCGACGTTCCTGAAGAACTGTCTTGGTTGGTGAAGCAAGAGGAAAGAGCCATTCTGCCTCACGACGAGGTTATCGAAATTATCAACTTGGGGTCGGAAGGGGTTGAGAAAAATATTCGTATCGGAGCCGTACTGCAGAGTGATATCAAGCGAAAACTGGTTGAAATGCTCCGAGAGTTTATTGATGTATTCGCTTGGTCGTATCAAGATATGCCAGGGCTCGATACTGATATGGTTGTGCATCGCTTGCCACTGAAAGAAGACTGCCCGCCTGTCAAACAAAAACTTCGCAGAACTCGACCAGATATGGCAATGAAGATCAAAGAGGAGGTTCAGAAACAGTGGGACGCTGGGTTCCTGGCTGTGACGAAGTATCCCTCATGGGTTGCTAACATCGTACCAGTGCCAAAGAAAGATGGCAAGGTTCGAATGTGCGTGGATTATAGAGATTTGAATAAAGCAAGCCCAAAAGACGATTTTCCACTTCCTCATATTGACGTATTAGTTGATAATACCGCTCAATACTCTGTATTCTCCTTCATGGATGGCTTTTCAGGCTATAATCAAATTAAAATGGCGCCAGAGGATATGGAGAAGACTACTTTCATAACGCCTTGGGGAACATTTTGCTATAAAGTGATGCCCTTTGGTTTGAAAAATGCTGGGGCAACATATCAGCGTGCGATGACAACTCTCTTTCATGACATGATGCATAAAGAGATTGAAGTTTATGTTGACGATATGATTGCCAAATCCCAGACGGAGGAAGAGCATCTGGTGAATCTGTTGAAGTTGTTTAAAAGGCTTAGGAAGTTCAGGCTGAGGCTGAACCCTAACAAATGCACCTTCGGGGTGAGATCGGGTAAGCTCCTGGGGTTCATAGTGAGCGAAAGAGGAATAGAGGTCGATCCTGCTAAAATAAAAGCGATTCAAGAAATGCCGACGCCTAAAACAGAGAAAGAGGTGCGCGGGTTTTTGGGGAGATTGAACTACATCGCTCGGTTCATATCTCACCTAACGGCCACGTGTGAACCATTATTCAAGCTGTTGAAGAAAGATCAAGCTGTAACGTGGAACGATAATTGTCAAAAGGCGTTCGATAAAATAAAGAAGTATCTGCAGGAGCCTCCTATTTTGATACCCCCAGTGGCAGGGAGACCCTTGATAATGTATTTGACGGTTCTTGAGGGAAGCATGGGTTGCGTTCTCGGTCAACACGACGAGACGGGGAGAAAAGAGCATGCAATTTACTATTTGAGTAAGAAATTTACAGACTGTGAATCTCGATACTCAATGCTGGAGAAAACTTGTTGCGCGCTAGCCTGGGCCGCCAAGCGTCTGAGGCAGTACATGCTGAATCATACAACCATGCTCATCTCGAAGATGGATCCAATCAAATATATATTTGAAAAGCAGGCGTTGTCAGGTAGAATTGCCAGGTGGCAGATGATTTTGACCGAATATGATATTCAATACGTCTCGCAAAAGGCAATAAAGGGGAGTGTGTTGTCTGAGTATCTGGCGGAGCAGCCTGTTGAAGAGTATCAATCGATGAGATTTGACTTTCCTGACGAGGATATCATGTATCTCAAGATGAAAGATTGTGAAGAGCCGTTACCAGACGAAGGACCAGAGCCGGGGTCCAAATGGCAGATGATATTTGACGGAGCTGTGAATGCTTACGGTAGCGGAATAGGGGCAATTATCACTACGCCGCACGGGTCGCACATCCCGTTTACTGCCCGATTGACCTTTGCTGTTACCAATAATGAGGCCGAATACGAAGCTTGTATAATGGGGCTTGAAGAAGCCATTGATTTGCGAATCAAACATTTAGACGTATACGGAGACTCAGCTCTGGTAGTGAATCAGATCAAAGGGGAATGGGAGACACGGCAGCCCAATTTGATACATTATATGAATTATGCAAGGAGATTGTTGCCTTTCTTCGACAAAGTTGAATTGCACCACGTGCCACGGGCAGAAAATCAAATGGCTGACGCCCTTGCCACTTTGTCTTCCATGTACAAGGTCAACTTCTGGAACGAAGCTCCCCAGATCACTATCTCTCGGTTGGACAGGCCAGCTTATGTATTTGCTATTGATGAAGCATCTGATGACAAACCGTGGTATTTCGATATCCTTAATTTCCTGAAGAATAAAGAGTATCCGGCTGGGGCATCCAGTCAAGATCAGAAGACTCTCAGGAGATTAGCGGGTAATTTCTATTTGAACCCGGATGGCGTCTTATACAGAAGAAACCACGACTTGGTGTTGTTGCGTTGTGTAGACGAGAAAGAGGCAAAGCTTCTCATGGAGGAAATTCATGAAGGTGCCTTTGGCACGCATGCTGGTGGGCATGCTATGACGAGAAAACTGCTGCGGGCAGGTTACTTTTGGCTGACGATGGAAACTGATTGTTTCAAGTTTGCAAGAAAGTGCCACAAGTGCCAGATTTATGCTGACAAAATACATGTGCCTCCGAGTCCTCTGAATGTGATGTCATCTCCATGGCCATTCTCAATGTGGGGAATCGATATGATCGGAAAGATTGAGCCGACGGCTTCTAACGGGCATCGGTTCATCCTCGTAGCAATCGATTATTTCACCAAGTGGGTGGAAGCAGCGTCTTACGCAAATGTAACGAAGCAAGTGGTGGCTAGATTCATCAAGAGAGATATCATTTGCCGATATGGGATCCCCGAGCGGATAATCACGGATAATGGTTCTAATCTGAACAACAAAATGATGAAGGAGCTCTGTCAGAATTTCAAGATCGAACATCACAACTCCTCCCCCTACCGACCCAAGATGAATGGCGCTGTCGAAGCGGCCAATAAAAATATCAAGAAGATCGTCCAGAAAATGGTGGTGACTTATAAGGATTGGCATGAAATGCTACCTTTCGCTTTGCACGGTTATCGTACGACGGTACGCACATCAACCGGGGCAACTCCATTCTCGTTGGTATACGGAATGGAAGCGGTATTACCATTGGAAGTTGAGATCCCTTCTCTGAGGGTATTGCGAGATGTTCAGCTGGACGAGGCAGAATGGGTAACGAATAGATTGAACCAACTGAGTTTGATGGATGAGAAGAGGCTAGCTTCTCTGGCATACGGTCGTTTGTACCAAAGACGAATGAAGAAAGCGTACGACAAGAAGATACTTCCGCGAAGCTTTCAGACGGGCGACCTTGTGCTGAAAAGGATTCTCCCGCCGCAAGCAGATCACAGGGGCAAGTGGACTCCCAATTACGAAGGGCCATACGTTGTCAGTAAGGTCTTTTCAGGAGGAGCTTTATTGTTGTCCACCATGGACGGGGAAGACTTTGCGTCACCTGTGAATTCGGACGCGGTTAAAAAATACTTTGCTTAAAATAGACCCGCTGGACAGAAAAAAAGAGAGTCCAGGCAAAAATGGGGCATCCTGGCGAACCAAAAAACAGAATGAAAGGTTCGGGCAAAAGTTAGGGATAAAATTGAAAAAATGTACACCCGCGAAGTTGAAAACCTACACTGGGCGGCTTCGGCAAAAAAGGGTATCCCGGTGAACTGAAAACCCGTAAAGGGCGGTTCACGCAAAAGTTAGGGATGAGAAAAGCAAATGACTGCGGTCCGAATTTGGTATTCAATGAGCATCAGTGCGGGAGAATATGTTTGAGAATTAGTTATCGAACACAACCTCTTCAGAAGTAGGGATACCGGGAAAGTATTAGAGTCGGACGAGTCATGGGAGGATCAGTTCGTGGTGTTCATCTGCATCCAGTTGCCGACATGTGTACAAAATTTAATTTGTCAATATTTATGCTTCTTGTGAATACTTGCATACTTGTATATTTGCTTTGCGTAGCTTCCTCTTTTCAGGAGTTACATCCCGTGTACAAAAAACTCCGCCCATTCAGGGGCCCAATCAATGAAAATGTGTTATTCAGTACTTGATGCCTGTTCTTTACTGTTTTGCGCATGATAAAACGCCTAAGTTTATTGAAGCTAGCATGAGTATAACATTACTGGCCCTTGCCAACAATTGTTAAAGCTTTGAATTAACTGAGTGTAACGTCACTAACCTGAATTGATTTGATTGCACAGGCTTGTCGTGTCTTGTTTGTGTTGTTGCAGGTTTCATAACTGTACGAAGAAGGTGATCAAAAGATTGCAATAGTGAAAGGCTTGATCCCCACGCAGGTCATGCATGTTCTTCCTGAAGAAGGATAGAATTCTCCAGCTAGCCGCAGCTTATCCGAAGGACGTGCTCCAGAGAAGTTACTCGTCCTCAGCAGAGTTTAGTGATTCTGAGATCGTAAGGCTGTATTCAGACAGGTTCATCTCCCCCCGTAGGGTCAGGCACCCTTCCTCAGTGGAGTCAGTTAATTTTCCCCGAGAGAATCATCCCATCCCCAGCGGAGTTCTCTTTTCAGCAAATGTTCCTTCCTTCCAGTGGAATTCGAAGGTCAAGGCTCTCCAAAGCAGAGTTGATGTTGGGTCCTGTCATTTATTTTGTCAGAGATACTGGTGATATCGGTTCACATTCCAGCAGAAAGTCCGATCGTGCTGTGCGCATCTGCTATTCCTCAGCAAAGTCATATTCCCCAGCAGGGGGTTACTTCAACAAGACGTGTGGTTTGAGTTCCCAACTTCCCAGCAGGGTCGACGTCACTCCTACCAGCATTTATTTTGCCGGAATAATTTTGTAGCATCAGGCTATCCCCGGCGAGTCGGCGTTACCCTTCCAGCATTTATTTTGCTGAAGCAGTTTCTGTACTCTAGTAGTTCAGGTGGAGAGGGTTCTTGCTCAAATAAATCACCAAACAGTCCAGATCTCGGCAGGAGATATTCAATGACAATGTCAGTTTCGGCGGTATTCCCCACAGAGTTATCGTGATAACACTCTCTTTGTCTCCAGCAGAGTCATTTATGCAAATGTATCTTATTTTCCCCAGCCAGAGTGGCCAGGATAAGTGTCTTCTTATCCCCAAGCAGAGTTTGTTTGTCATCAACGAGTCGCATGAATCAGAATTTCGGAGCAGGCGTCCGATAGTTGGTTTTCAGATATCCCCAGTAGAGTCCATCTCGAAGTCGCTGTCACGTCAGTGCTGAGCAGTTTGTGGGTAAGGATCATTGAAGAATTAAGTCCTGACGTGGACCATTTACTCCTAGAATGACGGGATTTCTTCAGAAGTGGGCGTCCTAACGTGGACAGGTTTGTTTTACCGGATTGGTAAGGTGCGTTAATCCTGACGTGGATAGATTCGGTCTCTCGAAATTTGGAGAAAGGGAGGTCATGACGTCGACAAAAGATTGGTTACTCTTCGTGTTGGTATCCTGACGTGGATCATTTGTTTTCAGCAGATATCTTTATTCGTAATGGTGAAATGTGCGTCCTGACGTGGACAAGTTTGTAGTTCTTTGTGATGACAAGATACAAGAATCCTGACGTGGACAAATTTATCCTTCTTCGTGTTGTTGGCAAAGTGTAAGTCCTAACGCGGATATTTCCCCAGCAAGTCGAAGACGCGTGAGTCCTTGCGTGGACAAGTCTTATTTCCTCAGTGAGTCGAAGACGCCTGAGTCCTAACGTGGACGAATCAAGACGAGATCAGTGTCCTAACGCGGACAGATCAAAGAGATCGTTATTCCTAACGTGGAAAGATGTAGTCCTTACGCGGACCTATCAACAGAAGTGATTCCTAACGTGGAAAGACGGAGATTCCTAGCGCGGAAAAAATGGAGTCCATACGCGGACGTATCAGAAGTGATTCCTAACGTGGAAATGATAGTATTCCTGACGTGGAAAAAAGAGAGTCCTTACGTGGACAGATTAAGATGGCATTCCTTACGTGGAAAAATGAGTCCTGACGCGGACAAATCAGAAAGAAGTTGGTATTCCTTACGTGGAAAGATCAGAGTCCTTACGTGGACATGTCAAGAGCATTCCTTATGTGGAAGAAAAATGGTTTCCTTACGTGGAAAGACGAGCTTATTCCTTACGTGGAAAGATTAAGTCCTGACGCGGATATATCAAGATTGATTCCTGACGTGGAAAGAAATGGATTATTCCTGGCGTGGAAAGAGAGTTTAGTCCTGACGCGGACAGATCGAAGAAGATATTCCTAACGTGGAAGAAGGAAGTTAGTCCTTACGTGGACAGATGCAAGAAAAGTAGAGTCCTGACGTGGACAAGTTCAGAAATAGTTGTATTTCTTAACGTGGAAAGATCGGAGTCCTGACGCGGACATGTCAAGTGGTATTGGAGTCCTTACGTGGACAGATTGATATAGTTCTTCTTATGTGGAGAGAAGATTGCTTCCTAACGTGAAAAGATAAAAGCGTTACTCCTAACGTGGACGATGTGATCCCTAACGTGGACAGGTGTTATTCCTAACGTGGAAGAGTTTTTCCTAACGTGGATGATTCAGTTATGTAAATGCAGACGAATTGTCCCCAGCGGAGTTGCCGAGATTTTTCTGAGTTAACAGCAGGTGGAGTCCTGACGTGGACAGGTTTTAGTTGAGATTTCTTTGTGTCGGCAATAGACAGAGTCCTAACGTGGACAAGCAAGCAGTCTGGTATGACAGAATCCTCTTCAGAACGATGAAGACAATCCCCAGCACGGTCGCGCGAGATCAGTGGGTTATTGTAACAGTCAGATTCAGCTGATGAATGTCATTTCGCAAGCAGGAGCGCAGTTTATTTCTGCGGTTGGCAAATTTCTGGTTTCACTAGTATTCAACCGTCTCGTACCGCGAATGTCTGAAGGCTCCGGGCTCTTCATCCAATCGGGTCCAAGTCGCTTGAATAGGGGCAGCTGTTGCACCCTAAAATTTGCTCAACCTTACTCCTTGGATTTATGTTTCATTACCATTAGCATTTGCATATAGAGTCATGTACATAGACTAACCATCTGCATAGCATAAGCATAGTAAATCATTCAACAGGGGACCAATCATTATTTTCATCTCTAGAGGCCTAGCAAGAGGTTATTATCCTAATTCCATCCTACTCAAGTCATCAGGAAAGAATTTGAAAGCAAAGAGTTCAGCAGATCAAGCCTTGAGTCCATCTCCTAGCTGAGGGCATCTGAGGATCAACAAGAGGGTTATGAGCTGTGAGGTGAAAGCATGGAGAGCATCTAGACATTATGAGAGACTTAAAAAGTCATTTGGAGAAGAAAGCAAGTCATTGATGAAAGCACAAGAGCTATAGTGGAAGACAGTCAACTAGGGTTTCATCTGGGTCAACCCTAGGTCAACCCTAGGTCAATTGACTGACTTAAGAGGGCATTCAAGTCTATTGGAGAGATGTGGGGATCACCATTGAACATATGAAGAAGGATATGGAGATATGACAAGGAGAATTCAAGAGAAATCAAGGAGAAGAGGAGTTACTAAATTAGGGTTTCTCTGTAAAATCCCCTAGTTTAGGTCAAATTTCCAAGCAAGATAAGTCAAAATGCTAGATTCAAATGGCTTCTTGGCCAACATGAAACTTGTAGAGGATCTCAAGACCTTTAATTTGAGTGGTGGAAGACCTCAAGGAGATTTATAGAACTCAAGTTATGGTCCTTACAAGTTACAGGTCATCTGGGGTGTCTGAATTTTTGTCTGTAAAAGTGACTTGACTTCCAAGCTAGTTTTGCCCCTCAAGGAGATTTCAAATGAATTCTTTGTCAACATAAGAATTGTTCCTCATTGTCTTAGCTTTCTAGAATGGTATGGTATGCCTTCATATGATGTGGAGAACTCAACTTATGGTCTTGACAAGCAAAGGGTATTTTGGGCATTTGTGAATTACAGGTCATTTTAACCTATACCCAAAACTCATACAAGGAGGCCTCAAATGGAAAAACTTACAACATCAAACTTGCTCCAAATGGGATTTTAAGTCTAGAAAGAAGGTCACAAGTTATTGGAGAAGCTCATAGCATGATGTTACACAATTGGTCAAAATATGAACTAAAAAGGCTTATAAAGTGAATAATTTCAAAGTGAAAAGTGGTTTGGGAGATTTACAAGTCCAAATGGAGACTTCCAATATATGATTTTGAATGGAAAAACAATTCTAAGAACAATGGTTCACACACTTTTTTGAGTTTAGAAGGAAAAAATGAAGTTATCCATGGTTGCTTACCTTTTAAGAAACATAATCCAAAATGAGCCAAAGTTGGAAAACAAGGGAATGTGCAAGATGGATCTAGAATGTACCATTGGGGTCTATATATTCATGAAAGGAGAATTTGGCAAGGGTTGGCCTCATTTGCACCAAGAATTCCACAAATTTCTCATACTTTTTCATAAAAGTTTCATTACAATTCTCTCAAAACCTCCATCAACTTTCATCAAAATCAACTCAATCTGACTCCATCATCCTCATAGATCAGAATTGAAGCAAAGTTTTGGTGTGAATCATCCATTTTCGAGCACCTTTTTCAATAGCTTCAAAATCACAAGTTCAATTGGATAGCATAATTCTGGCCAAGTCTCATCCAAAGCTTGCATACAGAATCAAGTTCATCAAGGATTGATCAAGATCCAGCACTTAGAAGCCTCAGATCCACATCTTCCATAGCTGTTTCTCAAGATTTCTCACTAGGTAAGTTTTCATTCAAACTGCTTGATCTAGTTAATTTGGCATGATGTTGTTAGTTTAGATGCAATCTAGGTGGTTAGGAGATTAGTTTAGGTGAATTTGGAACGATTTGGTGATGGTTAGTGACAGGTATAGCAAACTGTTAGTGTTCGAATCTCTTAGATTAGTGCATCATAATTGCAGCGTGATTGATCAAATTAATCTCCATTAGGTGTAGTTTAGTTTAGGGTAAATTTGAGGAAGAATGGTGATGATGCATATCAGTGTAATTCTATGGTGATCAGAACTTGGTGCCATCGGGTTGAAGGATATATGGACTTTCAGACTGAATTGAATCCACAGGATTGTAGAGGGAGAGATTTAGCATGATTTTCACGTTTACATCGTGTGGATTGGTTGCCTGTAGAGTGAGAACAGAGAGGTGGAACCTTGCTCGTGCATGGCTGCCATGGGAGTTAAAACCCTAATTTGCAGAACCTTTGGGGAAGATGAAATCGTGGCCTTCCATTTGTAGTTGGACCTTTGACTATTGGCGTGATCGTGTGGCCTACGTTTAATTTCAGAATTGGAGGGAGAAGCGCTGGCCAAAACGCACCGTTTCATTAATTGAAACGGGCGGGCCTGAGTTTATGTTGTTATCCCCACCCCCCAGTCATAGGCCCAATTGCATTTCAACATGATTTTGGTTTCTATTTTCACCCCCCAGCGCCTTTCTATTGTTTCTTTAATTCAGAGTGGTATTGGGCTTAAGCCAGAAGCGCTACCAGCACCCCCCTTTATGAGGCCCATCCTGGATTGAACTGGGCGTGGTTACTCTTCATACCCCCTCTCCCTCATTTAATTCATTTTATTTTTTTAATTCCATTTTAATTTTTCACCATCTTTGAAAATTCATAAATAATTCATAAAAAATGCTTTTTAATCCATTCTTTTTACCATATCTTCATTAAAATGTCTAGAATATTACAGGAAAATAAAATTTCATTTTTAGTTTTATTTCATATTTTTTTCATATTTTCTAAATAAATGTCATATTAAATAGATTCATTTCATGCATTATTTTTATGATTTTTGTTCTCTCACATGCTTTGATATTTTTTGGTCATTCTTTTCATATTGTTTAGATGAGATATTAAACTTGTAGAAATATTTTAGTTCCCATTTTTAGAGGTTAATTTTAGGTGATTAATAAATGCTTGAATATCATGAGCAAAACTAGGGTTTTTAGGTGACAACTTAGGAAGTTCCATTTTCTCCCTTAGGATTTAGGGTTTGAATAGGTTAGTTATGGGACTATAGGGGCTATGGGTAGTTATTAGATCCCTTAGAGAAAAGTTAGGATTCCCCTACTGCTATTATTACTGTCTGTATATCTGTTGTTTGGTGTGGTGTGCCCTCTGGGGTTTATTGATTGTTTGTATGGGTATTGGGTTTGTCTGGGGCCCTGGGGAAGCTGAAGATTTGTGGAGATGAAGCTATTGGAGATTCAAAGACTGAAGATCAACTGTCAGAGTTGAGGAGGAGATTCTTGCTAGCAGATGCTGAGGAGACTAGGGTTTAGGAGCTAGGCAGAGCTCTAGATTAGAAAGATTGTTTCTCAAACATGGATTGCCTTGTCTGCATCCATTCTTCTCTGTGATTCAGAGTCTCTCTAAGACACTCACCCCCTTCCTTTGGAAGGCTTGGTGATAGTGTCCATGAGATAGAACTCTTGAGAGAAAATGCCTCTTGTGTTAGAAGCAGTCTGTTCACCACCTTTGGTAGTCAGCTGATTGCTTAACACCCAATTCACTCTTGTGACTAATCCCTCATCCTGGAGGTTTGAGCATGAAGAAAAACCATTGCAGATGGAAGACTGATGATCAAAGCCCTTGTCTGAAGGCCATGAGGATGGAGACTGATGCTGGTTGAAGCCTGTAGCTGATTGGAGATTACTTGAAGCCAGTTGTTGATGCTGAGCTGCTGATGCTGTTTCTTCTGTTGCTGTATTTCATTTGTTGATGTATTGATTGGTTTTCTGAACTGTATTGTTTGCTGTTTACCCTGTTGGGTTGAAAGTGAAGCCGGTTCACTTTCGCCTATTGTTTTCTAGGTTCGAGGTTGAGTGGGACTCCCTTGCCTCGCTTGTGCTGTTGCATCCATGCATTTTACTGCTTTACTGTATATATCTGTTATTGTTTCTGTTTCTGCCTATCCCGTAGGATCTCTGTTTCTCTCTGTGCAAGAGAGGAGCATGATAGACACTAGGTCTTAATCCATGCATGATAACATTAGGTTAGTTTGTTTCCCTTCGCAACCGTAGGTTAGAGTTCTGTCTCTTTCTTTCTCAAAACAAACAGAAAAACACATAAAGATTTCAAACACAATAAAAGACACTTCTTCCGTAAAAGAATGTGAACTCATCAAAACGTCATTTTTGTCCGCCGGGACTGTTAATCAAGAAAACCTTTTTCAGAAGGAATAAAATCAATCAAGGACAGACTTGTGTCGTGCGTGGCCCGAACTACGTTTGCTCTGATCTTTCATGCTGTATGAAAGTACGTAGGCATAGGATACGATATCCTAGCGAGCAACCTTCCCCTCCTTTCCCGTAGGTAGGCGAACTACGTTGACTCTGATTTCTCGTGCCAGACGGGAATACGTAGGCATAAAGTGCGATACTTTGCCGAGTCATTTTTATTTTCATTTTATTTTCTTTTTAACCCTTGACCTATAGTTTAGATAGAATAACAATCCATACCCGAAAACAAGCGTGGATCCCATCGAGTACGATGGACGTGAGGGGTGCTAATACCTTCCCCTTGCGTAACCGACTCCCGAATCCAGGTTTTGGTTGCGATGACCATACCTTTCCCGTGTTGTGCGAGGTTTACTCTGAGCGTTTCCTTTCCCTCCCGTGGGATAAATAACGCACGGTGGCGACTCTTCTGTTCAGCCGGCGCCGATTTTCGCAGTAGCGACACAAGGAAAGTCGTTTGAGAACGGAATGTAGTATGGTGATCTATCGAGAAGAATGAGATTGACATGTGGTTTAAGCTTAAAGGATTTTGTTTATAGTATGGGCACATGAACCAATTCAGAGAAGATGTCAAACTACAGACTCAATGTTTATACGTATATTCAAGCTCTAAACCTCAAATGCATTTGAAGTTCAAACTTGGAAGGTCGAGTTACAAGAGCCTTTCAAGTGATAGATCTATGTGGTCTATCTTCGTTCAGAATACAAACAATGAGTTCCATATATGGGTGTATGCATGTTGTTAAAGTTCAAAACTTATGACACAGTTAATTCTTGGAGCTTAAGAAATGTAAATTCAAAGCTAAGCCCTGGTTCAGTTTAAAACATCTGCGAAGTCATGACAAGGATTGATTCAAGTTTTTTTATCGTGACGAACTCACCAATTGGGTGTTCAAAATTAAGATCGAAATTGGTGAATTAATGACATTTTCAAGCATATTAAACGAGCTGACAATCCATCTTTTTCTTTCAAAAGTAAAATCCATCGTTATACATCATGCTTCACTCCAAGATATTACCGTGGCAAGATGCATAAAATTCAAGATAATTCCTTCAAGTTGCAATTTTTTTCAATAGTAATCCATGGTATTCAAGTGGCTCATGACCCAAGTTTGGCTTCTTCTTATGAACGGAATTGGATCTTTGTTAAGAATAAGATAAGAACAAGTGTTCATTTTAATTTTGGTACGGAGTTTTTATCTTGGTTTTTGATCTGTCATTGTCGTCATGCACTGCAAATGAGGGGCCTACCGACGATAATGTTAAACTGTCATCACGATTGGAACTATGAAAGGTTGCTATTGACAAGCATAACAAGGAGAAATCTCCGGAGTACATGAACCACTTCCCCACGGGATTTGCCACTTTTCTTTCTCATAAACTTTGGCTTACCATAAAGGGTTCAGTTGTATTTAAAGTACAAATATGTCTCTAACATTAACAAAGCAATTACATGAAGAATTCTCTAGACACAAAGCTGGTACATATTTCAATAATATTGTTGAAGATACTCCTTCTGAGTACAATTGTTTGTCTGTCGAGGACGTTGGTTATAATTCGTTGGCCATATCCCACAACAGGTCGTCCACATGCACATGAAAAAGAATGTTAGCATATAATATGATTTTGATTCAAGACTAAGCCAAAGCATTTACATCAACAGTAGCAACAACCAAGAGGAAAGTTATGAAGAGAGTTCCAATTCAAATTAGCATAGTGTGTGTGATTCAAATCATGGAAGTTCTAAATAGCATAAAAGTAATTATAAACTCCCTTTAATACAAAGGACATTACCAGATCCCATCACGGCATCACCGTTAAAGAGGCTTGATACTCTCGCTGCTGTCGGCATTAGTTTCATAAGTAATGGCATCCGAACTGCAAGGCAAAGGAAATGTTAGAAGACATTGTGACAATGTGCAATCGATAACAGATAAACTTTAGAAAAACCTATCGTGAGTTTGATACCTGTCGTTAAAACTGCTTAAACTCGAGAGCCTACAATCCAATGTTCATGTCACTTTCGATTTTTGCTCAATTCCTAAATATCAATGCAGAACCAATATCCATCCATAGATCCACTTTAGTCCTTCCGCTTCTGAGTACTTTTCTGCCGTACTAATTCACGACTGATGCTAGACGAGGGACATCTACATTTCAAAACAAAAAGAGGTTTTCATTAGGTAAATACAGATTGGACATTACTTAATTCTCATGGCCTAGAAAAGCTGTAAATTGAAACCATAAGCCGGTGCACAAACCTCCAAGGCACAATGTCTTTTCTTTGAACTGTAAACTAGCACAGCATTTACAAGAAATAACCCTGACAGGCAATACTTGATTAAGTCACGGGAGCTTATGCATGTATGTGCATCCTCCATGTCACCTAGTAAACACATTGCAGTTTATCCGTCAGAATACG
Source organism: Lathyrus sativus (assembly GCA_963859935.3). Taxonomy (NCBI): domain Eukaryota; kingdom Viridiplantae; phylum Streptophyta; class Magnoliopsida; order Fabales; family Fabaceae; genus Lathyrus; species Lathyrus sativus. The sequence continues at coordinate 333,480,902 of OZ012736.1, forward strand.
TTCATAACATAGCACATGGTGTAACTACTGATTCCGAGATTCAAGCACTTGCGTTAAACTCTTTGAATGCTTTGAAGCGTTCTGTTAAGGCTGGTTCTAGACATGTAATACCTGGGCGAGAGGTTTGGAGCTTTGTTGGCCGGGACAAAGCTTACACATGTGGTGTTCTTCTTAGACGAGACATTTGAAGAGATTATGTACGACATGCCAACAACAGTTGCCGCTGTTGTCGAGGAACTTACAGGACTCAGTAAACTGGCTACATACTCTAGCTTCAGTCTGTTTGAATGTTGTAAAGTTGTTACAAATTCCAAATCATCTGACCCTGGGAATAAGGAATACATTGGATTAGATGATAACAAATATATTGGGGATCTCCTGGCGCAATTTAAAACAACAAAACATCAAAGATGATTATTACTCTACAGATGGAAGCAAGAGGTTTTTACCCAAATAAAACCTGTGATGCTGAGAAATAGACATTTTGACTGTCACGTGTATTCTTCTCACAGTAGAGTCCTCATGTTACTAGAGTAATCTACATCAAATATCAAGGCAATTATCAACACATGTTAATTTCATCAAATGCAATGAATCAAAAGATTATTAAGGCATAAAGAAAGGGACCTAACAGGAAACAAGGCATTTGGATCATGACAAACTGTACCGCGGAAGAGAGAAATCTTGGTCGTTTGGCTCAGCGCTTTATCAGAGCCTTGCATATTTGTTGATTGTAACTGAGTGCTCATTTGATTTTCAGGAGATTGCATTTGAGTGACTTGAGACTGAGTCTGTGACGCGGAGTGCAGGTGAAGTGGAGAAAGCTGACCCGGCTGCAGGGAAGACATTTTCCTAGAGGAATGTTGTAAGACGCTCCAACCTCATTTTAGACACCTTAAGCTTTTCAAGCTGATCTGAATTTGGCTGTTGGGGAAGAGAATCGACTGTTGAAGTTTTGTTGCGATTTTCTGGCACATCTCAGTTAGCCCTGGCAAGTAGCTCTCTTTCATGATTTGGACCTTTTGATGTAACTCTTCTTGCCATTCAGCCCCACCTGGTGACCCAGTCTGCGCTCTTGAATCCAGAGAACTTGACAAAGTTTCTGGAAGGAGTTGTCATGATATAACTGCTTTTGCTAATCAAAAACACCCATCTTCATATTCCCTGTAAACCATTGAAATTATGGTCAAATCCTACAAGAAGAAGCAAGATTACCAAAGAAGGGTAATTCGACAAGAACTTACTGCAGTGTTACGTGTTACCGACATCATCAAGCATCCACCATCATTGATTTACAACGCGTTTCTCCTTCCTGAAATAACCCCAAGAGCATGATTGAGTTAGAAACAAAAACCAAACACAGTCAAACGCAATAAGTGAAGGAGTTCTGAACATGTTTAAACTCAAATGGAAACCAAATCAAACCTGTTTCAGACAAGGAAATATGAAAGAGGAAATATCCTCAGAGATATTTATGCCCAAAATTAATGAAGAATCACATTGTCTAGACAAATATCAAGCAGATTCAAGACAACATTCATAACATTCTAACATCATTCCAATAGGTCTCAAACATATTCTTTCAAAATGGAAACCATTTTCAAAGCATCGGTGATATTGTTTCCAATTAAAGCATAACAGAAATCCGAATTCAAAGCAAACCTAAACATGTGTCAAGCATGTTTGTTTCAATCTGGAAAGTCCTTAACTTGGTTTTCAACCTGGTGTTGATACATCAGTCTATAAAAGGAGACAACATTCACAATCGAAAGGGACATCAACTAACACACAGAAAATACACAGAGAAAAAATACAAACCCCCTAAAATAGTGAAAAGAGAGAAAGCCAGCAACTTATCTTTTCAGCTTCTTTGCGAAGTCCGTCATTCGCGAACCGTCGAGCCGTTGCCGTTGCTCGTGTTAGGTAATTCTTTTTTGTTTGATTCACCCGTTTTCCTTGTGTAGTTCCTAATTGTTCACAGGTTCGGAAAGAAGAAGATGAGGGATCGAGAATGAAGGAAGTGATAAGCAGAAGAAAGTCAAAAACGGAGAAGAGAAACGGAGAAGAAAGGGGGAGGCGCCATTGATGTGCAATTTCTAGGGTTTCCGTGAAACCTCACCCCTCTTCCAATTTGATCGGGCCGGGTCTGGGGATTTCACCGCCCCAGCCCACTCGTTTGCTTTCTTATTTTTTTTTTCATTTTTTTTTTTAATTTGTAGATTGGTTATTTGTAATTTTTAATTATTAATAAAAATCTAACTACTAACACGAACAATAATTAACTACTAACTTAATTAAAAATAAATATTTAATTGGCAAATATTTTTATTAATAATAAATGATATAAAAAATAGAAAAATATTTATAATAAAAACAGAAATAAATAGTGATAAGTTTGAGTAATATAAAAAAAAATATAAAAAGTTTCAATTTAATAATGATATTTAGGTCTCATTTCTCATTTCTCTAACTAAATAAAAATCAGAAAATATTTTTAAAATAAGGAAACGATTTTTTAGATCTAATATTAATTTGGTTCATTTTATAATAAAAATAAATTTAGTTTAGTTAGTGAGTTAAAATTTTAATCCAATAATAAGATTTTATGTTTTTTAAAAGTGGTTTATCTTTTCTTTTTTATCTAAAAACCAAAATGTATAACTAACCTTTAAATTTAAGATCAACCTAATTTTTCTATCCCATTAAATTTAATTTGTAAAACTTTTCAAATTAGACATAAAATTTCTCAAAATGAATAAAAATAGTTAACCTTCAACATTTGTTCTTTTACTTAAGTTAATTTCACAAATAAAATAAACTAGCTATCTCCCATTTAACCTAGACTTAATCCATTATAAAATCTTAAAAATAAACAAACTCTTTTAATTTGCAAACTAATTTATTTTTCAAGCATTGTTCAATTTAGTCATAAAATTCTCAAAATATTTAACTTCAACTTCAAAGTCAACTAAATCAAAACAATTCCTCCTTATCTCAACACCTCAGTGACCTACACCATATCCTAGCCTTAGGACCCAAGTCGCCGTACTCACGTTTAGACGTCCCGCCATGGACATCCATCCCTCTATCCTAGCCTTAGGATTAGGAGTCATCGTACTCCATATAAGTTTCCCGCGGTGGAATACTTATCTCACACCCTTTTAATCGAACTTTAACGTAGAAATAGAAGTTGTCGTACTCCAAAGTAAGCGCTTCCTTATGAAAACTTACTTTCCCCCAGGAACCTTGACCACAGTCAAGAAATTCCTCATCTCCCTCTATGAGGGGAACTATGAATACTCTGATTCCATCCCCTACCCAGGATACGTAGGCACAAGATGCGAGTCTTGGCGAGTATACTTAGGACTAACCCCTTAGGTCTTTCTCTTCACCCTTAACCCTTAGCATAACCTTAAACAGATAACATAGCAATAACAAACATTTAAAAAGAGGTTCTTGTAGAGTACTACAGAGGTTTAGGATGCTAATACCTTCCCTGAACTTAACCAACCCCCGAACTTTAGATCTCTCCCCGCGTTGTGTTCACAATGCAAAATAGGTTTTCCCCTTTCTTTAACCTTTCCTTCGGATAAATCAAAGACCGGTTGTAAATGAATTAAGATTCAAGTTAATCAATAGCTTGACATCCAAATTTCACCGCAACACATTTGCATTTATGAGCCTTTGTGTATAAATTATGATGTTGTGGCCTTTGAGGCATATTTTGAAGGATATCAATGTGTTGAATATAACTATGAGTAATATGTCGTTTATGCATTAATTGTTATACATTGATTATTATGAATTGTCTTACTCACCCTACCTGTTCAAATGTTACCTCCACGTGAGTAACGTGCAGATGAGCAAGTTTAGCCGTGGACGTCGTTGAGGAGTATTTTGAAGTCTTAGAGTCGTTAGCCTTTATGGTTAATTTAGAGGATCTTGCTCTGATATGTAACATCGGGTTGGGTTCTTTGAGTTGATTGTATATCATTGGGTTATTTTACTGATGTTCCCTTATGAGGAAAACATTGAGTTATGTTTTGAGTTCCGCTGTATATGATGTTTTGATGTATTTTGAGAAAACTCGCGTGTTACGGAGTATTGACCAATTTTGTTGACTTTGAGAAATGTACGCCCTTTATGGATTTTTAATGAAAGTTAATATTTTACTCTGAAATCCGTGTTATTTTGTCGTAATATATGTGGGGTAGAATAAGGGTGTTACAGTTTTGGCCTCTGGTTCCCAACTTGTTTATGAGATTTGTGCATTTTATTTGGCATTTATTGAACCATTCTCCTATTTTTGGTGAACCTTACAAGTCAAGTCACCCTAATTGAGGTTCATATAAACTAGTTGACCTAGTTCTTTTGGGAGATGACCTTTGTGGATCCCATATGTATCCTATGCCTCTTGAATCACATTCTTGACATGTTTAGGATGCTGGTTTCATTTTTATAGGTCATACACTTGTTTGGTTTGTGTTGCAAGTTACTTTTAATTAGGGCTTTCCATTTGCATTTGAATGTTGAAAGTGTTTTAAACTTTGGTTCTTTACCTTGCTCTACTTGGTAACTTGTCTTGGCTTTGCTTCTTCTTTGGTTTTTGAACCTTCTTCTCTTGTTCTCACTTTTGTCCCTTGGACTTTGGAACTCATTCAAGGTGATTTGGTACTCTTTGTTTGTACTTTGAGTTTACCTTGAATGAGATGCCACTTTGAGAACTTGTTTGTGCTTTCTTGTTGCATGATCAATTTAATGCTTTTGGTTGAGATTCGTCTTATGTTGCTTGCTACCCAAGCCTATTCTCCCATCCTCATCTTGATCATGCCTTCTTCTCTTTCTTATTTGTTTACCTTTTGAGGTTGGTGATTGATGTTTGAATGGTTGTAGGAGTTGTAACTTCTCCCATTTCATTTCACCTTTTTCTTGGTCTTGTTTGAGTTCTTTTGCTTGCATTCCTCATTTGTTTTGCATACCTTTGTTTGTTTTCAAGAGGTTGAGATGTGCTTGTGGTGGCTGCTGCGCCACACTTTTTTCATCCCTCTTTTCATTGTGTTGCATTTCATGTTTGCATCCCTTTCTTCCATTTCATTTGTGATTAATTTATCTTGTGTTTACTTGGTTTTCTTTGCCATGATCCCTTAGGGTTCCTAGTCCCTCGGGAGTAGGAGAGACATTAAGTGTTCAATCCAAGCATGACAACATTAGGATGGAATTTCCCTCTTAATCTCAATCATAGGAGCATATTGCATGATAACATTAGGGTTGAGCTAGTTTCCCCTTAGTTGTGTCTTCTCTCTTCTCATCTCAAAACTTCTTCAAAACATGTAATAAAGGATAATGAGTGTTGTACGCTATGAGCCTTAAGCATTTGGGAAATAATGATTGGGAGGCCTCCTCTCAATTGTCTAGAGTGTTTAGCATATGCCCTTTGGGCGATATGCAACGCATTCACTCCTAAGTCATAGTCTTTAGTGAAACATGAATTAAAAACACAATTCAATTCACTTCTTCTTCATAAAAGACTCAAAAACAAACATCAAACTTTTTTATCCTTCGGGATTAATTGAAAACCATTTTCAAAGAGAGTGTTGTTAACTCTTGGTTCTACCACAAACAGGTAAGCCTAAGTCTCCACTAGTCGAGCAACAATACACATAAGTACCAGAACTAAGGTTTAACCCTACTCGGGTAAAACACTTGAACCAACCTGTGGTCGTGTAAGCTCGAACTACGTTTGCTCTGATTTCTCATACTAGATGAGGATACGTAGGCACAAGACGACGATGTCTTGGTGAGCAACCTTCCCCACCTTTCACCCGTAGTTTTCCGAACTACGTTGACTCTGAGTTTCCCATTGCACGAGGGAGTACGTAGGCATAGAGCGGCGATGCTCTATCATGTCTCTTTTCTTTTCTTTTGTCCCTATGGCCTATAGCTTAGATATATTTACACCTTTTTAGATAGATAACAAGCGTGGATCCTGTCGAGTACGATGGACGTGAGGGGTGCTCATACCTTCCCCTTGCGTAACCGACTCCCGAACCCAAGATTTGGTTGCGATGACCTGTCTTTTCCCTTTTTCGTAGGTTTTCCATGATCGTTTCCTTTCCTTATCTTTGGGATAAATAACAAACGGTGGCGACTCTTCTGTCCTTGTCGGCCCCTCTTCGCAGTAATGCGACACATGTCTATAGAACTTATCTCATGTATTCCTCCTTGGGCTTCTTTCTTCTCCATCGTTGCCTGCTCTATCCCCCATTGACAATTGTTTTAAGCCATATCTTCGATGAGAGTGCAAGCTTCAGGGTAAGGTTTATTCATCAGAGCGCCACCTGCGGCAGCATCGATGGTCATCTTAGTGTTATATTGAAGTCCATTATAGAAGGTGTGAATGATTAGCCATGATTCCAGGCCATGGTGTGGACATATTCTCAACAGGTCTTTATATCTCTCCCAAGCCTCAAAGAATGATTCACCTTAGTTTTGAGTGAATATGGTTATTTGGTTTCTAAGAACAGTTGTTTTGCTCGGGGGAAAATATATAGCGAGGAAAACTCTCCTAAGGTCTTCCCAGGTTGTTATAGAATTAGCTGGAACGGAATCTAAACAAGTAAGGGCTCTGTCTCTGAGGGAGAAAGGGAATAGTCTTAGGCGAATCGCCTCAGGAGTAGCACCATTGGTTTTAAAAGTGTTAGCTAATTAAATAAAGGTTTTTAAATGTTGGTTCGGGTTCTCAGTAGGGAGACCCGTGAATTGGTTTTGTTGTACTGAAATTCTGGCAAGCACACAATGGATGTTATCACAGATGTTATGACATCCACTGTGACATAGACTACTGCACTTAATAATAAGCTGTAAATGGAAAGCAGTAAATAACACAAGTAATTGTTCACCCAGTTCAGTGTCAACCACACTTACATCTGGGGGCTACCAAGCCAGGGAGGAAATTCACTATTAGTAGAATTAATTCAGAGTCAAACAGTCCCAGTTTGCACTCTTCACTTAAGACCTACCCAATGACACTTCAGCCTAGAGACCACTAGACCAGACTTTCCCACTCACTCCCCTTCAATCACCGCAGCGATAATCAATTCTCAATTAAGATATGAAGACACACTTCAAACACACACTTTGATCTTGCTTCACAACTTTGATCAAGTGACACACACTCTTGCTTAACAACTTTGAGTGACACAATGAATACACCTGTTCATACACAATAACCAAAGCAATTATACAGCATACAATTTCTTGGCACACAAGGAATCCTAAGACTCCTAGACACACGTGAAGAGAAAACCTCTTCACTCACAAATCACACTCTCCAATATTTATGTTGAAGCTCTCTCTTCAAGCTCTTCCCTATTAGGAATGACCCTTCTGTTATTTATAGCATCAGACTTGCTTTGGGCCTTGATGGAGAAACTAGGTTTACCCAAGATAAACCTCTCTTCATGAAGCTGCGCATTTATCATCAGGTCAGGAGTCTTCTATGTTATCCTCAGCAATGCTTGTTATGTCGCCTAAAATAACTATGCTTCCTGGATTGTTTCCTGAACTATAGTCTGAGCTAATAACATAAAAACAAACTTTGCGCGTCTGATGTCATACGATCAATGTTACAGCATCCAATCATGACATCCAACTTCACTTACCCTGCAGAATACTCTTAGTGTATGTCATAACATCAGTCATGACATTCATATACACTCTAATGTTTTGCCACAAAATGCAGCAAATCAAAAGCATCTATTAACTCCCCCTTTGGCAAATTTTTGGCTAAAACACCCTGTTAACATATTAGAATTTACAAGTAGCAGAAGTCTAACATATAGCCTATCATGCAGGAAAGTTACTAGCTAAGCACTATAAGAGTTGTCTACACAGTTAGCTCTCAGCTTCTCAAGATTAACCTGTTCACACAAAATCATTTGTTAGTCAGCACTACAGATGTCACAATGTTTTGAGTAACATTCTGGGTTACTCCCTCTCAACTGATGCATACTACATCAGCTGGGCACAACCTGCACAGCTTGCAGTCACACATAAATCATCCAGGCTTTTCTGGATGTTGTGACATTCAGGATGACATCCTGAGTCACATCACTTCCACATCATTACATTCTATCACCTGTTAGCCTAGACTACATATGTTACACTCTCTGTGGACCATCATGTGCTACTCCCCCTGAAGATATGCACAACACTTACATTGCCAATCATTCTGCAGACACACACAATACTAGTAGCTTATGCAACTAGGTTTTATCAAGGAACACACACATATCTAACAAACATTCCTATACTCATTAGGAACTCACACATCACTAACAGCATTAGCTGTTATCACACCAGCAACACACTTGTAGCAGCAATTCAGCCAAGTCTTCCACCTGTGAATGATACATTTCTCTAACCTGCGTCACTATATGATGTTATCTAACACTCTCTCCCACTTTTTAGCCACAAATTAAGATCAAACTAGTAACATAGTATAGATCATAATGAGTAACATTACATATGTTTGGGGTCATTACAAACAAAAACTGCTCATGGAGAGCATTACACAATATCTTGTTGTCACTAGAAAAACACAAAATTCTAAGCAAAGAACCAACAAACACACATCAGCAGCACACCATCAGCTCAACAACCATCAGCATGAGCCACACAATAGGCTACCACCTTATCAACCTTCTTCCTCTTCAGAGCTGGAACCAATGTTATGAGCATCGATTAAGACATCCTTGTCACAGTCATCAGAATCTGCACTTGACATAGCTACACCATTAGCAGTATCTCTTTCAAGACTTTGAATAAAAGATTCTAACTTGATCTTTCGTGCAGTTGCTGTCCTGATGGTTTCTCCCAATTCCCTACACGTTCCCTTTAATTCTGCTATTACCATTCTTTTAGAGATCTTGGCCCTCTCACTAGAAGTGAAATCCATATCTAACACATGTCTTCCTTCAAATAGTTTAAAGTGAAGGGACAGTGCAGGTTCCCTTTTGCTGGCAACATCACTTGAATTCAGGATTCCAAGGTATTGATTGAGTATGATCTTACAAATGAGGGAAGGGAAAGCAATGGGCATCTTGATAGCACTGGTTGTGGAGTGCTTAACAACTTGATCAAAGATGTATAGACCAAAGTCAAAGTTAACTTTGGTACCTATGGCATGAATGATCTTGCCAAGGCCAACTACAATGGTGGAAGTATGGTTGGTAGGCACCCAATTAGTTGCACCAATTCTATGAAGAATGGCATACTTTACACTCAGCAGTGTTGTAGACAATTTACCTTTGGATGGCCAGGTAGTGACTTGATTTGTAGTGATCACTTTGTAAACCTGGTTGTCTGATGCAACTAACTCCTTCTCACCCCCATTTGCTCGCCCTAAGTACCTGTTGATCACAGCTGGTGAAAACTGCACACACCTTCCTCTGACAAATACCTTCATGAACTCCTTGCTGTCCCTTTTTAAGATTGAATCAGGTATGTTGACAATAAACTCCTTCACCAGTCCTTCGTAGCATTTTGAAAAACCGACGACTGTTTTGATCAGTCCTGCCTTGTTGATAATATCCATTAACTCCTTGATCTCTAAGGCATCCTCTCCCAAGTCTCTCTCAAGGGCTATTCTTCTTTGATAGACATATCTCCATTTTGTCACACTGTGAATGGAATGAAAGGAGATATTGTCTAGAGGAGCAGCTGGCATGGGTTTTAGAGTTTTCTTACTTGAGGATTTCTTCACATTGAAGATGTTAGGAATATCTCTCACAACATCACCATCAGACTCAGAGTTACTATTCGTAACTTTCCTTCTCTTGGATGCAGTTGATGCCTTCCAAGATTTAGAAGGTTCAACAGGAGTTCTTTTTCTCTGACTTTTGGAATGATTTCCTTCAAGTACAAATTTTCCTTTCTTGGTCACTAGTTTCCTGGCTATACCAGGATCAACATTCTTGATGAGTTCATCATCTGATGACACATCTACAACATGATCACCATTTCCAGCAGCTTCATTCATCTCTTCCTCATTTTTTGAGCTCTTGGTTTCATCATGTTGGTCATCATCCAGACTTTCCTCCTGTACCACAGAATTAGCTAGATTTTCTAGGTTCTATGTGTTAGGGTTAGACTTAGCAGGGAAACACTCAGAGTCATCTTCATGGAATTCATTGTGACGTGGAGATGGATCTGCCCTAGATAGGGGAATGGTTATCCCTTGTACTTCACAACCTTCATGGAATAGTTTGGTGACCAATTCATCTATATACATGTCCTTATATGTAGAGTCCTTCATTTTGTTATTGTTGTTTATGGAGGATTCATAATTCTTACCTTTTTGCTCTGCATGTGAAGGAGCTGAAGTTTGGCCTTCACTACCTCTTCCAAAAATCATGCTTAGAGGGATGACATCCATCACATCTTCCAGAGAGATGCTCTTGTGCTGAGCAGATTCGAGCTTGGTAGGGATGGAGGTATGATGGTGAGACATTGTAGATGACTTAGGCTGTATCGAAAGAGGTTTTCTGATGAGTTTATGTGAGGTAAGGAAAGAGGAGAATTGGTAGAAGCAAAAGGGGCTAGAAGGGTTTGCTTGAAGAAGTGGAGGGAATTCAATATTTTGACCAATCAGAATATGATTATTTTTCAAAAATATAATTCCCTATTAATTGCTAAAATTCAGTATTAGGCCCAGTTCTCAACTTACTTGGTGATTTTTTAAATTGAGTGGTCTTGAGATCCCTTATATCCCTGTGGTCACTGTATTCTTCTGAGTCTCCTAGTTCCTCATATTTTTTCCCAAGGTGAAGCCAGTCAATATTTTTCATGTCTTTCTCTGGCTGACTTGGATTCCAATTTATGGCACTGAGATTTTCACAGAACAATGTCATGACATTCTGAGTGACATTGCTCCTTGTATGCTGGGTGTTGCACCCCAAAATTTGACCAACTTTTCTTTACCTAGCTGATGTTTCATTTCATTCACATTAGCATTATCATTTGCATTTCATTGACAGGTGTGCAGGAGATCAAGAGGTATGATTACCAATCAAGGTCTATGCAAGACTTTGAGGCTAGCCAAGAAGGTTATTCAAGTGTTCAAGGGTTGATATCCTTGTCAGAGAAGTCAAAAGATCCTCAGAGAAAGTGGTTGAAACCAAGAGTGTGTGCCTCCTAACTTAAGAGTTGTGGGAGCTCCTCAGATGATTCTGAAGCCAGGAATGTGGACTTGAAGCCTTGAGAGAGCTTATGAGATGTCTTGACAGCCAACATGAGGCCTAGATAGGTCATTGTGCAAGATTAAGAAGACTCAACCATGATTGATGCAATTAGGGTTTGACTGGGTCAACCCTAGGTCAACTGATGATTTGAGGAAGGTTGAGACCTAATCCAAGAGCCATGTGATCATGGATTTATACATTGAGATGTTATAAGGATGATTCCAAGGATAACTCATCATGATTGAAGAGTTTGAGAAGTTTCAAGCTAGGGTTTCTAAGACTTGACAGTGTAAAATCCTCTAGTTTGACCCCTATCTTCAAGGCAATTTAGCTCAAGATGTGATTGTCATATCATCTTACCCCCAACATGAATGTTGTGTAGCATGATCTTAGCTTTAATTTGAGTGCTAGAAGTCCTTGATAGGATTTGTAGAACTCAAGTTATGACTTTGACAAGTTACAGGTCATCTGAGGTATGTGAATTTGAGGGCTTGAAAGTTACCCAACTTGCATCAAACCTTTGCCCTAGAAGGATGATTCCTATGAACTTTTGGTCAACATGAATGTTGTTCCTTATCGTCTTAGCTTTCTATAGAGTACTAGAAGTCCTTGATAGGATTTGTAAAACTCAAGTTATGGCTTTGATAAGTCAAGGGCATTTTGGTCATTTAGAGATTACAGGTCATTCCAACCATAAGGCCATAACTCCTATTTCCAAGCTTCAAATGGGAAAATGTTCAACATCAAACTTGTTCAAAATGATGTTTTAAGGCTAGTAAATAGGTCATGAGTTGTTGGAAGTGCTTGTAGCTCAAAGTTGCAAAAATGACCTAAAATAAGGGTATAAGTTAAATAAACTAAAGTTGGAAATTGATATTTTTGATCTACATATCCAAACCAAGGCATGTAATATATCATTTTGACTCTAAAAAAATTTTAAGAACATTGGTTTAGCCACAATTTTGATTTGAGGTCTAATTTGTGGACTTGCTTTGAAAAGTAGTTACTTACATCTTAAGTAACATTTGCAAAACACATGAGAGATCAATACACAAGCTTCCAAGGCATTGTAACACATCTAATATCTCATTTGGAGAGATTTTGGGATCATAACAAGCTGCTGCAACAAGTGAAACCAGAATTGGGGTGAGTATGGCATGAGATGGTATTTTTGAACACATGAGAAATTTAATATCTCCTTGGATGATTCCAGAAGATTCTAGAGAGGTCCAACATCATCTATATATTGATTAGAAGGGGTTCAAGTGTAGGGTTGGTGAGAATTGAGGGAGAGAAGAGAGTTTGCAACTTCACATTGTTCATTGCAAATTGAAATCAGTTTCTGCATTCTACACCATTTTTGATCTTTCTTTTGATCTCAACAACTTCTATTGAGGATACTGAATGATTCCAGATCAATTCCATAGCCAAAGCCTTGAAGGATCGTGTTCTTGCATTTGAGTTTCAGCACCTGCAAGTCACCATCGGATTTGGAGTTCCAAGCATTTGCAATCGATTCTCTTGCATACAGAAGCAAGAACTTGGTACATTGAATGATTCCAGAGCAGTAGAAGAGTTGAATTGAAGAATTGCTACTTCTGTTATTCAAGAATTCACAGGTTTGAAACTTTCATCCCTCACCTTAAATTAAGAAGAATTACCTCAATTTGTTAGGATAGATTGATAGTATGTGGTTAGGAGATCGTTTCTGGAAACTTAGAGAGGATTTGGTGATGATCAATGAGATGACACAATTTCTGTTTGGATCAAGAACATGTTGGATATTGAGAGATAATGTGAGTATTATAGCAAGAACTGATCAGTGTAACATGGCGGGAATTTTGAACCTTTTAATTGCAAGAATGGTGATGCTTGAGGTTTGAGTGATTTCTGTTTCTTTGATCGTGTTTTGAGTTTGATCGAGTTTCAAGAGATTCTGAGGCTAGGGTTAGATCCAGTGTTCAATTTAGAGTGATTTAGTGCTTTAGATCTTGAATTTTGATGGAGATTTGGTGAGATGCGAATGTGATGAAGATGAGCATGAGAGCTCTGTTTCAATGGAGGTTCTTCCCTCCAGAATTGTTCAAATGAAGGTGATGATGTTAACACCATTGGATTAACGTGAAGACTTTGACTAAACCATGTATCCCACGGCCAGGATTAATTTGAATTCGTGAGAGAGTCTGAGTAAGTGAAACGATGCGTTTCACTTACTAGGTGGTGTTGGGCTTAGGTTCAAGTTGTTATCCCCACCCCCTTTATGGCCCAGTCTGAATAATGAACTGATTTTCATTACTATTTGCACCGCGCGTTTGGTTATTTTGTTTGATTTTCTTTAATTCTTCATTTTATACATGGTTCTTGATTAAATCATATAAAATTGAAAAATGATCAAATTAACCCCATTCCTTTTGCATTATATTCATGATTGAATCTAGTATTTTTTTAGATAAAAAAATATTTTTATTTCATGCATTTTCTGATTTTATGGGAATTTTCACATTTTAATTGATATTAAAATAGTTATGTTTGATACTTGATTTTGTGGAATTTTGTGTGATCATGTGGTGATGATTTTGATCCTGATTTTTTGTGAGTAGTTTGCATAGATGTGCATGCTCCCCATAGAATTTTCTCACATTTTTGTGATGAACATAAGTGGTAGTTTAGGTTGAAACCTTTAGAAGCTCCATTTTTAGGGTTTATGGTTGATACCTTATGGTGTAGGACTTAATTTTAGGACTAAATAGATGATTTAGTCCCTGGTTTTTGTATGAGGCCTTCTTAATTGAATTAGGATCCCTTAGGAATTTTTATAGAAATTTATAAGATAGTTTGCTATTTTTGATTGATTTTAGTTTAGGTGCTAGTTTTAGATGACTCTAAGGCACTAACTCAACTAGATTAACATCTTTAGTTCCCTTAGTTAGGGTTTTGCTTTGCTTGTTCTTTGATGATGATGAAGACAAGTTGAAGATGCATTGGATTGCTTGAAGAGGCTTGGATGTGAAGATCTTTCCTTCTTGTGGTGTAGTTTTGATTAGGTTAAGATTAGGGTTTTGTAGGCAGAGCTCCTAGATAGTTCTCTTCCTTCATAAACATGGAATATGTTGATCAATTCCATTCTTCACTATGATGTAAGGTCCCTTATAAAGGCCTCATCCCTCCTTTGGTAGGATGTGTGGCTCTTTGCAAGTTGGTAGAACCTTTGAGGGTCCCTTTCTCTGATGACAAGATGCTCAGTGGTGACCTTTGGTCTTCACTCTGCTACCAATCATTCCAACTTTGCTCTTGATAGATGCATCTTTCTCCCTTGTTAGAGGATGGAGTTCCTTGCTTGAAGAAGATTGAAAGATGGAGTTGACACTTCCATGTGATTGAAGATTACCTTGAAAAGCTGAAGCTTGTAGATGAAGGAGACCAAGTTGATACTGGTAAAGCAAAGAGAGCTGAAGCTTGAAGACTAAGCTGATACTTATGAAGAGGATTCAATTGAGATTGAGTGCAGAGCTAAGGCTTGAGGAATAAAGGATAAGTTGACACTTACATTGATGCTTGGAGAGCCTAATGGAATCAAGTTGATACTTGTAGTTAGGAGTAAAGCCTGAAGGTGGGATTTACTGTAAAGCTGAGGCTTGAGGAAGAAAGAATAAGTTGATACTTATGTTTGAGGGGTTGAAACCTTGGAGAAGCAAGTTGATACTTGTCATTGAGGATGATAGCCTTGAAGGGTGATTGAAGTCTGAAGACTGGATTACTGTCAGAAGAGCTGAAGCTTGAAATTGAAGGAGGGGTTGATCTGCTTTCTTTCTTGTCTGTTTTCTTTTCTGTGCTGATGTGACTTGTTTGACTTGCTTGATGCATTAGAATAAGTTCATATCTAGACTGACTTAAGCTAGGAGCATGATTGCACTAGAGGTTGAATTGCTCCCTCTGCTTGTATTTTTATTGTATGGCTTTGCTTGCGGGTATTCGGTAGAGCCCTTCTCCCTTGCCTATGTGGTCTATTTTGCTTGATAGCATTTTATTTCTTCTGTATGATTGCAGTCACTTATATCTTGCTTGACAACATGTTTTTCTTTCTGTATGATTACAGTTACTCATATCTGGCTTGAGGTTGAGATGAGCTTGTGGAGGCTGCTGCCCCACACACATTTCCTCCCTCACTTGCATTGCATGCATTTTACAGTCGTTTACTGTTTACTGTTTAAGTTGATGCTTTATCTGTTTCTGTATACCATTGACATGATCCCCTAGGAATCTCACTTCCTTTTATAAGGAAGTGATGATTAGAACTTTAGGTTGAAACCTATGCATGATAACTTCTAGGAGTTCCCTGTTTCAAACTTCAACCATAGGATGAATCCTTGGCATGACAACTGTAGGACTTGATAGTCTCCCCATAGTTGAGCCTGTTCTCTTCTCATTTCAAAACAAATTAAAATACAGTAATAAAGGTTAACTGATGTCGTACATTACGAGCCTTAAGATATCTGAGAAAGGGTTGTCGGAGAGTTTCTTTTCGACAGCTTGGATGTTTAGTATGGTACCCTTTGGGTGACATATGACGCATTCACTCTCAGGTCATAGTCTCTAGTGCGATTGAAATTGCAAACAAACATAAAAAACAGTTCTTTCGTAAAAAACAGAAAACAAACTTCAAACTTTTTGCCCCGTGGGCCCATAATTCAAAGGAAGCTTTTCTGAAGAAAAGAGTGTCGTTAACTCCCAGTTCTACCGCAAACAGGCTTTGTCCCTAACTGCTGGAACTGTTTGTTAACCCTACTCGATAAAATAGATGAATCTGAATTCCCGTAATCCGTATTATCCCGAACTACGTAAGCTCTGATCTCTCAAGCCTGTTGAGAGTACGTAGGCACAATACTGACGTATTGGCGAGCCACCTTCCCCTTAACCCGTAGTTAGCCGAACTACGTTGACTCTGATTTCTCATTCTCTGATGAGAATACATAGGCATAAAGCGCGACGCTTTGCCGAGTCATTTTTATTTTCTTTTTAAGCCAGCCTTGATAGGTAGATAGATAAAACCAACCCGTCATGTAAACACAACAAGCGTGGATCCCATCGAGTACGACGGACGTGAGGGGTGCTAATACCTTCCCCTTGCGTAACCGACTCGCGAACCCAGACAATGGTTGCGATGACCTTGTCTTATACCTTTTCGTCAGGTTTTTCCGATTGTTTCCTTTCCCGCTCTGAGGGATAAATAACGAAAGGTGGCGACTCTTCTGTTTTGCCGGCACCTTATTTTCGCGGAAGCGACAGCTGGCGACTCTGCTGGGGACCTGATAGTTTCCTAGGGATCCGACGTCCCTTATGCAAGTCAGTTTGGGGATCCGACGTCCCCTGCGAGAGTCAATCCTAGCGCTTGTATGATTACTTGTTAGGTTGTGTTTATTTATCGCATTTTATTTCCCGCACTTTATTTTTCAGTATGATATGATTATCTGTGCTGTTGTGGGAGGGGCATTCTGATGAGTGAGAAGCCAGACCCAGGCTTGAGTGAACATAGCATTAGTTGTGGAAATTAGTGGGCGCGTGCTTGCTTGGCAGGCACTAGTGTCTCATGAAATCCATGCTCAGACGAGGTTCTCCCGGTTGACTTCTTTTTCAACCCTTTGGGTTGAGGGGGTTGTTGTTTTGGAGGATTGTCGACTCTGGGGACCGATCATTTGGGATTCAGCCGAGTGAGGCCGCTTCATGAGTTGGTGATGCCACACCTTCTGGGTATCGTATCACCCCTCTTGAATGTCTGTGACGCTGATGACCGCATAGGATGCTGAACTTGTGTCAGTTTAGGTCCATGCCTGTGAGCAGGGTTGGGTTTGTTGCAGGAAACCTTAACCTTCAGACTTCCTGGTTTTCTTGATAGTGAATCAGTTTTGTTGGTATCAGAGGTTCTCATCATCATATATATGATTGTTCTTGACAGAGCAGAGTTTTGGTCCTGTATCAAAGGACCTTATCTTCAGAGATGTATGTGTGTTCTTGACAGAGCAGATTTATGGTTGGGATCAGAGGATCTCATCAGCAGATGTATGTTTGTTCTTGACAGAGCAGAGTGTTGGTCCTGTATCAGAGGTCCTTATTATCAGATGTGTGTTCTTGACAGAGCAGACTTATGGTCCGATACCAGGGTTTTCTTCTTATCAGAGATAGTGGTTATTCTTGACAGAGCAGTATTATGGTTTTGTTGATACAAAATCTCCACAGCATAGTCGTCTTGATCTCCTGCTGCATGATTGCATTTTA
Source organism: Lathyrus sativus (assembly GCA_963859935.3). Lineage (NCBI taxonomy): Eukaryota > Viridiplantae > Streptophyta > Magnoliopsida > Fabales > Fabaceae > Lathyrus > Lathyrus sativus. Next base: position 333,498,415 of record OZ012736.1, read on the forward strand.
CATTGCCTTGCATACTCATTTGCATTTCATTAACGTGTGTCTGTGTTGCAGGTACCGTTTCCCCCGATTCAGGATTTCTGGCCTTCTGTGGTATTGTTATGGGTTCTCTGAGGAAGACCGTGGCTTACAAGCTCCCTGCTCCTGATGTTGTTCAGCTGACTGGTTTGATTGCTTTAGCAGATGATTCTGTGAGAGATGAGTTCAGAAAGTCTTACGGTAGATTGCTCAGTTTGGTTCGTAAACCTTATGCGTTTGAGTTGAATGGGTTGCACGCTCTGCTGCAGTTCTACGATCCTTCGTTGAGATGCTTTACTTTCCAGGACTTTGTTCTCGCACCCACGCTAGAGGAGTATGTTGATTTGTTAGTGTTGCACCCTAAAAATTTGCCCAACCTTATTCATTGGGTTTATGTTTCAATATCATTAGCATTTGCATATAGAGTCATGTACATAGACTAATCATCTGCATAACATAGCATGGCAAGTCATTCAACAGGGGATCAGGTATTATTCTCATCTCTAGAGGCCTATCAAGAGGTTATTATCCTAATTCAATCTCATTCAAGTCATCAGAAAAGAATTTGAAAGCAAAGAGTTCAGCAGATCAAGCCTGGAGTCTATCTCCTATCTGAGGGTATCTGAGGGTCAACAAGGGGGTTGTGAGCTGTGAATTGAAGGCATGGAGAGTATATAGACATCATGAGAGACTTAGAAGGTCATTTGAAGAAGGAGACAAGTCATTGATGTGAGCACAAGAGCTACAGTTGAAGACAGTCAACTAGGGTTTCATCTGGGTCAACCCTAGGTCAACCCTAAGTCAATTGATTGATTTAAAGGCATTCAAGTCTATTGGAGAGATGTGGGGTTCATCATTTGACATATAAAGAAGGATATGGTGATAGGCCAAGAAGAAATCAAGAGAAATCAAGGAGAAGAGGAGTTTCTAAATTAGGGTTTCTGTGTAAAATCCCCTAGTTTAGGTCAAATTTCCAAGCAAGATAAGTCAAACTGCAAGCTTCAAATGGATCCTTGGCCAACATGGAACTTGTAGAGGATCTCAAGACCTTTAATTTGAGTGGTAGAAGACATCAAGGATATTTATAGAACTCAAGTTATGGTCCTTGCAAGTTACAGGTCATCTGGGGTATCTGAAATTTTGTTTGCAAAAGTGACTTGACTTCCAAGCAATTTTTGCCCCTTAAGGAGATTTCAAATGAATTTCTGGTCAACATAAGAGTTGTTCCTCATTGTCTTAGCTTTCTAAAGAGGTATGGTATGCCTTCATCTGAGTTGTGGAACTCTACTTATGGTCTTGGCAAGCAAAGGGTATTTTGGTCATTTGTCGGTTATAGGTCATTTTTAAGCAAATGCCATATCTCCTATTTCCAAGCCTCAAATGAAAAACTTCCCAACATCAAAGTTGTTCAAAATAGGATTTTAAGGCTAGAAAAGAAGGTGTGAAAGTTTGAAAAAGCTTGGAGCATGGATATTTTAAAATGGTCAAAATGACTTGAAAAAGGCTTATAACTTGAAAAAGTTGAAGTTGGAAAATGGTTTGAGAGATCTACAAAGCCAATATGGGTCATCCAATATACCAAATTGATTCCCAACATCATTTTAAAGACATTGGTTCAGCCACATTTTTGAGTTTAGGCTTAAAAAATGGACTTCCTTTGTAAATATGTTTCTTGCATCTTAAGGCACCAAAAGGAAAGGTAAGGAAATGCTACATAAGGGTTTGTAAGACCTTGTTCTCATATCATAATATCATTTGAGGAGAAATTAAGTGGGATTGCATGGTTTATCATGAGATTGCATGAGATTTACTAAAGATGGAAAATTCAAATTCTCATTGCATGATACATTCTAGAAACTTCTTGGAAGGTTCTCAAAGTTTCCACACATTTCCATTGACACCTATATATGCCCTAGAGATGATCCATGCAATGGTTGGTGATTCTATTTGCTTGCAAACCATACTTTCATCTCATAACTCCAAAATTGCATTTTGATTCCCATCTCTCCCAAACTCCATTGTTTGTGCTAGCTATCATCATCATCATCATCATCATCCTCCATTGTTGTAGAGTAAAAAGCACGAAGAAGGCACATCAATTCATGGCTGAATCATGAGTTCCACTTCATCACTCCAAGTTGCGTGAAGGTTCGAATTGTCATTTTCAAGAAGCTTGAGCACGAATTCTCTTCACCAGCATCATCACCATCATATAAAGATCATTTGGCACCATTGGCAAGGGCTGAAACAAGGGATAGCAACCATCACCATATCCATTTGGTAAGAATACGTTTTGATTCGAATCACCATAATTATGCATGGTTAGGGTTAGTTGTTGTGATATTCATGATAGAGACCACTTAAGGATCATTTATGGTGAGTTTAAGGTCAATCCATGGAGGTTCAAGATGTGGTGTCAATTCTTTCAAGATCAAGAATGGTTGGAATATGAGGTTTTAATGCATGTGCTATAGTTTAGTATACTCAGTGTAACATGTAGAACACGTGGCTACCATTATTTTCAAGGTTTGTTACAGTTGCATGTCAAGCTTTCATGGTGGAACCATGGGTTGGTGGCTTCGGTTTGCACATTGTAGAGGGTTTCAAGGGAAGTTATGGGCATGGCTGGATAGAGGGCAGAAAATGGAGCGAAATTGGTTTTTATTTCGTGTGATTTCGTGGTGTAATGAAGGAGTTATGATCCATGGAAGAAGCTTGCATGGAGATGGTTTTTCATGAGTTTAGGGTTTCTAGAGGAAGAAGAAAGAGGAGAGCCGTTGGATGAAGAGGAAAAATTTGACTTGACCAAAGATCTTGTGGCCACAGTTTAATCTGAATTTTAATGAAGACTTGGGCCAGATTCGCTAACGCCACCCCCCTCATTTCCAGGCCCAATGATTTCAACTATCATTTCTTTTTATTTGCACCCCTTCCACTTATTTCTTTCTATTTCGTATTCATTTTCCTGTTTGTTTCATTCATCTTCAAAAATTCATAACTAAATGGAAAATGCATATTTTTAACTCATTCTTTTTTTAATATTTTCCTTAACATGTCTAGAAAATTAAAAAAATATAAAAATTGCATTTTATATTTTTTTTCGCATTTTTTCCATATTTTACAAATAAATGCATATTTTGAAGGTTTTATTTCATACATGATCTTGTAGATTTTTGTTCTTACACTTAGAAATAGATTTTTTTCCCATTCTTTTTTGTGGTGATTAATATTGAATTGTAGTATTCCCAGAATTTATTACTAGATTTGTTAGAATAAAATTTGGTTAGTTTAGATAATTGAACTTAGGATAGTTTAATTAGGGTTAAGTAGTATACTTGAACTTCAACATTTCATTTTTGAAAATTCATAACAAATTAGAAATTGCATATTTTTAATTCATTCTTTTTGCATAATTTTATTTAAAGAGTCTAGAAAATTATAAAAAATAAAAATTGCATTTTATTTTTTATTTGATATTTTTCCCATATTTTCCAAATAAATAGCATTTTAAAAAGTTTCATTTCATGCATGATTTTGTTAATTTTTGTTCTACTAGATGCTTTAATATTTTTTGTCCATTCTTTTTAGGTTGTTTAGTTTAGACATTAAACTTGTAGAAACAATTTAGTTCCCTTTTTTAGAAATTAATTTTAGGTGCTTAGTGTAGGTGTGAACAACATGAATAAAACTAGGGTTTTAGGTGATGACTTAGGAGATTTGATTCTTTTCCCTTAGGACTTAGGGTTTGACTAGTTTAGTTATGGGACTATAGGGGCTATGGGTAGTTATTAGATCCCTTAGAAAAAGTCAGGATTCCCCTACTGCTATTAATACTCTGTATATATCTGATTGACTGGTGTGGTGTGCCCTCTGGGGATTATTGCTTGCTTGCTTGGGTATTGGGATTGTCTGGGGACTTGGGAGAGCTGAAGACTTGAGGAGATGAAGACCATTGGAGAGCCAGAGATTGAAGATCAACTGCCAGAGTTGGAAAGGAGGTTCTTGCTAGCAGCTGCTGAGGAGACTAGGGTTTAGGAGCTAGGCAGAGCTCTAGATTAGAAAGCTTGTTTCTCAAACATGGAATGCCTTGTCTGCATCCATCCTTTCTCTATGATTCAAAGTCTATTTCAAATATCCACCTCCTTCCTTTGGAAGGATCAGTGAATGTATTTGGAAGATAGAACTTTTGAGAGAAACCTGTCTGTATAATGTTAACAGTTAATGAGCCACCCTTGGTAGGCAATTTACTGTTTAACATTCCTCTCCTCTTGTTGACTGATGTTCATCCCTGAAGATTGGAGACTTGAAGAAAAGCCATTGCTTATAGAAGACTGATGATCAAAGCCCTTGCCTGAAGGCCATGAAGATGGAGATTGATGCTTGTTGAAGCCTGTAGCTGATTGGAGATTACTTGAAGCTAGATGTTGATTCAGAGCTGCTGATGCTGTTTCTTTTGCTGTTGTATTTCATTGCTGATGTATTGTTTGGATTTCCTAGTTGTATTGTTTGCTGGTTACCCTGTTGGGTTGAAAGTGAAGCCTGTTCACTTTCGCCTATTGTTTTCTAGGTTCGAGGTTGAGTGGGACTCCATTGCCTCGCTTGTACTGTTGCATCCATGCATTTTACCGCTTTATTATATCTGTTATTGTTTCTGTTTCTGCCTATCCCGTAGGATCTCTGTTTCTCTCTGTGCAAGAGAGGAACATGATAGACACTAGGTCTTAACCCATGCATGATAACATTAGGTTAGTTTGATTCCCTTCGCAACCGTAGGGTAGAGTTCTGGCTCTTCTTTCTAAAAACAAACAGAAAAATACATAAAGATTTCAAACACAATAAAAGACACTTCTTCCGTAAAAGAATGTGAACTCATCAAGACGTCATTTTTGTCCGCCGGGACTGCTAATCAAGAAACCCTTTTTTAGAAGGAATAAAATCAATCAAGGACAGACTTATGTCGTGCGTGGCCCGAACTACGTTTGCTCTGATCTTCCATGCAGTGTGGAAGTACGTAGGCATAGGATGCGATATCCTAGCGAGCAACCTTCCCCTCCTTTCCCGTAGGTAGGCGAACTACGTTGACTCTGATTTCTCGTTCCAGACGGGAATACGTAGGCATGAAGTGCGATACTTTGCCGAGTCATTTTGTTTTCATTTTCTTTCCTTTTAACCCCAGACCTTTAGCGTAGATAGAATAACAATCCATACCCGAAAACAAGCGTGGATCCCGTCGAGTACGACGGACGTGAGGGGTGCTAATACCTTCCCCTTGCGTAACCGACTCCCGAACCCAGGTTTTGGTTGCGACGACCATACCTTTCCCGTCTTTGCAAGGTTTACTCTGAGCGTTCCCTTTCCCTCCCGTGGGATAAATAACGCACGGTGGCGACTCTTCTGTTCAGCCGGCGCCGATTTTCGCAGTAGCGACAGTTAGGTGTGCCTATCAAGAGTCAGATGCCCTTTATTCATAGGGAGGCTGAGCCTAACCTGGCTAGTCTAGCTCCGTCACTTCATTTGGATGCCTCCGAGTTGGTATTGTCTAGTTGGAACAAGGTTCCCGGTTTCTCCTTGCAGTTCTTAGAAGGGGATATGTTATTCAAGCTTCAGCGTGCTTGGAATGGTATCAGTAAGAGGGGAAAGCCATTGTTGGGGAAAAGCAATAGCCAAGCCTACACTCCGTATGTGACCTGGATCAGAGCAAAAGCAGATGCTATAGGGATGTCGTTTCTTCCTGCCAAGCCCGAAAGCCCTCCGGTGATCGAAGAGCCTACCACCGTGCCTATTCAGCAGCTTAATCAGGTGTTAGCTGAGAGAGACGAGCTGAAAAAGGCAAATGAAGAATTGGAGAAAGAATTGGTGCAACTCAGAAGCGAGAGAAGCGAAGCCGTTCATTCTTTCAAGAGGCAGATCGAGCTGGTGAACCAGTTAGGGACAGATTTGACTAAGCAGATAGCCGAGCGTGAACGCATGGGTCGAGACTTCAAAGCTGTCAACGATGTGCTGGCCACAAAGAAGCAGCACTTGGACGAAGCGTATCGGAGGATATCCAAGTTTAACCAGCATTGGAAGGCCACCCTAGCCAACAGGAAAGAGCGGGAGGACAAGCTGATGCAATAGATCTCCAAGCTGAAAGCCCAGGTGAAGGCTAGTGAGAAGAGGTTTGATGAAGAAACCGCTCGCAGATATGCCGCTGAAGGCCAGCTCAACAGGGCTCTCGCTAACCTGAAGGAGCATAAACTGACGTTTGAATCCAAGAAGCGGAGGTTAGAAGATTGTTTCGGCGAAGGAGCATGGGAAGATTCGGTCGAAGGTCTCCAGTACACTATTATGCAGAGAGAGTTACTCGTCAAAGGGTTACTCACTCGGCCGGGTCATCCAGAAACAAAGGAGTTGTTAGAAGAGTTTCGCGCCCGTGGCCGTGCTTGACTATTTGTATTCCTTTTGTTTGATCATTGTTGTATGCTGACCATCACCAGGCTTGTTGGTTGAGGTCATGCTATTGATTCTGCTTGTACTCACTGACGTTGTGTACTGCCTTGATGGGCTTTCTCCATATATATGAGATGTTACTTCCATGACTGGACACGGACTTCTTATTATCAGCACTGGCACTCAGGCACTAGGATCGGGGGACGCCTCCCTAACACACAGACACACGTTTAAATTTGCATGAAGCATTTGCATAACGAGCATTTTGTCATTTTTCCTAACCCTTTTGTGTTCACAGGTTGTTTCAGGTTGTTCCAGGATTGATCAAATACCGGCCCACCACTACCAGACCAGAGCAAATCAAGCCAGAATCATGGAGCAAGTGCAAACTGATGTTCAAGAACTCCGCGAAAGAATGGACCGCTTCATGAAGCTCATGCAAGCAGTCGCCAATGGCCAGGATTAGCTCAGAACCTTGGTTCAGCCTCTGATTTCAAGGGTTGATAGCAATGGCGTACTCCATGGCGGGACCGTGCCTACCCCTCCAACAGTTGAAACTCCTCAGAATGGAGTCCCCGTGACCGGGGGAAACGGCAGTGCCAACGGCAATGTGATAGCTAACATGGGACTCAATGGTAATACGACGGGCGTCGGTAATGGGAATTTTGAAGCTAACGTCAATGTTGGGCTGGGCAACGGCAATGCGGGTGTTGGAAATTTGTTCGGGCCTCAGCCATGGTTAGAAGACCGTCAAGACGATATGTTCTCTCAGAGAGGTGCTGAAGGTGAGCTGACTGCTGAAGCACGTCTAAGGTTCAAGGCACTCGAGGATAAGATGAGAAATATCGAGAACCAGAACACCCTGGGTGTTGATATGTCCAAGTTGGGACTGATTGCTGATTTCAAGGTGCCTCCCAAGTTCAAGGTACCTGACTTTGAAAAGTACAAGGGCACCACTTGCCCTCGCGCCCACCTGAGATCATACTACTGGAAAATGTCTGCTCATTCTGAGGACGAGAAGTTGCTGATGCACTTCTTTCAAGACAGTCTGTCCGGACCCTCCCTCGAATGGTACATGAGTCTGGAACCTACCAGTGTGCGCACGTGGAAGGACCTTGCTGAAGCATTTGTGCACCACTACCAATACAACAGTGACTTGGCACCAAACCGAGTCCAACTGCAAAATCTGTCGCAAAGGAACAATGAAGGGTTCAAGGAATACGCCCAGCGATGGCGTGAGTTGGCAGCCAGGGTTCAGCCGCCGATGGTTGAACGTGAGCTTGTGCAAATGTTCGTGGCCACCCTCCCAGGGGTTTATTATGAGAAATTGGTCAGCGGCATGTCTGGAACCTTCTCAGATCTCATTATCACGGGTGAGCACATCGAAAATGGGATCAAACTGGGGAAAGTTCAAGGTGATTCATCCTCAGTTGGAGGAGGCGGCAAGAAACCTTATGGTGGAAAAGACGGGAAGGAGAAACGAGCACCGTGACCAACGCTCGAAGGAAGGGTAAAGGCCCTCACCAACAGGTGGCTAGCATAACTATCCCGGCAGTTCAACAGCCACAGCAGCAGCCGCAGCAGCAGCAGCAACCGAGTCAACAAGGGTACAGGAAGTATTGAAACCGGGCACCTCTGTCGAGCCGTCACCTCGAGACACCGCCCATGTCGTATGCTCAGCTGTTACAGACTCTGCTTCAGTTACAGCTGATTCAGAAGAGAACCTTGGCTCCCTTGACAGGGGCACCTCCGCCAGGTTATGATGCAAATGCGACTTGTGAATTTCACTCACGGGCACCAGGCCACACGATAGAAAATTGCAAAGCCTTCAAGCACAAGGTGCAGGACATGGTGGACGACAAGATCATCAATTTCTCAGATAATGTGCCAAACGTCACGAAGAACCCTATGCCGAATCATAGGGGAGGTGGAGTAAACGCCATTATTGAAGACGAGAGTTTGGATTTGTTGGCTGACGTCAGAGATCTGAAGACACCACTTAGCTTCGTTAAAGCTAAGCTGATGAAAAGAGGTTTCTTTCCAAGTTGTGGAGAGCTGTGCATGGGCTGTGCGACAAGTCCTGATGGATGTGAACAGTTGATAGAGGGGATCCAGAGTCTGATGACTGAGGGAATCCTGCAGTTTAGGCGGAGGGCCGAATGCGGATTGGGAGAGGTAATGCTGAAGCAAGATGATGAGGTTGCCACCATCACCATCCCTCGCCAGACGATAACTATTTCTGCACCCAGGTCGTCCACGATTACCATCACCAAAGCTGGGCCAATACCGTTCGAAAGCACTAATGCTGTCCCGTGGCACTATGGGGCAGAGGTCTACTGCAACGGACAGAAGTTGGAACTAGAACCGTTTGGGTCGTCTTTGGAGAACCTAGCGGGCGTTAGCGGAATTACTCGCAGTGGGAGTGTGTTTGCTCCACCCGAGGTCGTGACGGACAAAGCGGACAAAGCTGGTGCAACTGATAAGGGGAAGAGTAAAGTCATTGAAGAGATCCCTCGTAGGGTAGAAAAAGACTTACTTGTCAAAGACGCCGAAGAGTTTATGCGATTGATTAAAAAGAGTGACTACAAGATCGTGGATCATCTCCACCAAACACCCTCAAAAATCTCCATCCTGAACCTGTTGATGTGTTCTGAGACACATCGCAACGCACTGCTGAAGGTGTTGAACGTCGCATATGTACCGCAGGAAATATCGGTAAACCAGTTAGAAGAGGTCGTAGCCCACGTGAATGATGGAAATGGGTTGGGGTTCACTGACCTAGAGCTGACGCCGAAGGGGAGGAACCACAATAGCGCCCTGCACATCTCGATAGAGTGTAGAGGAACGATTATGTCTCACGTGTTGGTAGACACAGGGTTACCGCTCAATTTCCTTCCGAAGAAGGCATTAATGAAGTTAGATACTCGCGGAGTGATTTGCACACCCAGTGATCTGGTGGTGAAAGCGTTTGATGGAACCAAACGCCATGTTTTCGGGGAGGTGACCCTGCCAATCCAAGTTGGGCCAGAAACATTCGACGCGATCTTCTACATTATGGACATCATGCCTGCCCATAGCTGTCTCTTGGGCCGGCCATGGATCAATTCTGCGGGTGTCGTGACCTCCACGTTGCACCAGAAACTCAAGTATGCTGTCGGAGGTAGCATCGTGACCGTATGTGTCGAGGAAGACATAATGGTGAGCCATTTGTCGTCCTTCAAATATATTGAGATGGATGGGGAAATCCACGAAACCCTATGCCAAGCATTCGAAGCTGTTAAAGTCAAGAACGTAGCTCCTGTAGTCATTGAGAAGCCAGAGATGACTCTCTCTTCCTTCAAGGAAGCCCGGGACGTTGTCCAAGCCGGATCTACCCCAGGCTGGGGACGAATTTTGGAGACACCTAACAAGCAAGACAAGTTTGGGTTGGGGTATTCTCCTGGAGCTGAAGCCTCCTCTTCTAGCAGTGCGTCGCGAGGTAAAGGGCCGGTCCAGTTTACCAGTGGCGGAGTGATATTTGAAAGCGTCAACGCAGTGTCTGAAGATAGCGGAGATAGCGACTGTGACCTAGACTCTTGGATCCAGCCAAGCAAGCCAGGCGAGAGCCTCAACAACTGGTCCGTCAAGGAGATCATCCAAGTGGCAGGTAATGATTTACTTTTTCCAATCATTGTACAACCCTTTGTCCTACCCGGGGCATAATGGTTTTATTGCCAGGGCCTTGTTTGATTATGTACATGCATTTTATCAATAAATCAAAAGGCGTATTTCTTCGTATTCAAATATTGTGATCTCTGTTATTCCTGTTTTATATTTGTTTTGAAAAACAATAAAATGGCAATGGGGTTTGTGCTAACCTGCATATCCTTATTTTAAGCTTAACCCTTGTTATTGCAGGATCCACATAACAGATGACATCGACTCTGGACCTTCTACGACTCACTTCGACTTCGATTGCCCGATCTATCAAGCCAAAGAAGAGATTGATGAAGACGAAGACCTTCCTGAAGAGTTGGCCCGCTTGTTGAAACAAGAAGAGAAAGTTATTCTGCCTCACGAAGAAGAGATCGAGATTGTGAATCTGGGTTCTGAAGAACTAGTCAGGAACGTCAGGATAGGGGCTGCATTGCAGAGTGATGTCAAGCAGAGATTGGTCAAGATGCTTCGAGAGTATAGTGACGTCTTTGCTTGGTCATACGAAGATATTCCCGGGCTTGATACTGACATCGTGGTCCACCACTTGCCGCTGCGAGAAGATTGTCCTCCCGTTAAGTAGAAGCTTAGGAGGACGAGACCAGATATGGCCGTTAAGATCAAAGACGAAGTGCAAAAGCAGCTTGATGTTGGCTTCTTAGCGGTCACTACTTACCCTCCGTGGGTCGCCAACATAGTGCCTGTACCGAAGAAGGACGGTAAGGTACGAATGTGCGTTGATTATCGAGATTTGAATAGGGCGAGCCCTAAAGATGATTTTCCGCTGCCTCATATTGATGTGTTGGTCGACAATACAGCTCAGTTCTCTGTATTTTCGTTCATGGATGGCTTCTCCGGTTACAATCAGATCAAGATGGCGCCGGAGGACATGGAGAAAACTACGTTTATCACGCCTTGGGGAACATTTTGCTACAAGGTAATGCCTTTCGGTCTGAAGAACGCAAGGGCCACTTACCAACGAGCAATGGTTACTTTGTTTCATGACATGATTCATCATGAGATTGAAGTCTATGTTGATGACATGATTGCGAAGTCCCAAACGGAGGAGGGACATCTGGTCAATTTGCTGAAGCTTTTTGAGAGGCTTAGGAAGTTCAGGTTGAGGCTGAATCCTAACAAGTGTACTTTCGGAGTACGGTCCGGAAAGCTACTGGGGTTTATCGTGAGTGAAAGAGGCATCGAGGTTGATCCTGCGAAGACAAAATCCATACAAGAGATGCCGCCGCCAAAAATAGAAAAAGAAGTTCGTGGTTTCCTGGGCAGAATAAACTACATTGCGAGGTTTATCTCTCAGCTCATGGCCACGTGTGAACCGATGTTCAAGCTGCTAAAGAAAGATCAGGCGATTATCTGGAACGAGGATTGCCAGAAGGAATTTGATAAGATAAAACAGTATCTGCAGGAACCTTCGATCTTGATACCCCCAGTGGCCGGACGACCCTTAATCATGTACTTGACAGTTCTTGAGAATAGTATGGGGTGTGTTCTCGGTCAGCACGACGAGACGGGCAGAAAGGAGCATGTCATCTACTATTTGAGTAAAAAGTTCACAGATTGTGAATCTCGTTACTCGATGCTAGAGAAGACGTGTTGCGCACTTGCTTGGGCTGCCAAACGTTTACGACAGTACATGCTCAATCACACCACCATGCTAATTTCGAAGATGGATCCGATCAAGTACGTCTTCGAGAAGCAAGCGCTTTCGGGCAGGATTGCTGTAACACCCATTTTAATTATTTAGCCATTTTATTATTATTTTAAATATTATATGTTGATGTGCCCTTTGGTAGGGTGTATTTGATGATGTTTGGTGGGTGTCCCTGAGATGGGAGATCATTGGTGGTAATTTGGTGAGTTTATAATAATATAAGAAATAATAGTAATATTGGTGGTGGTATTAATATTATTATTATTATTATTATTATTATTATTATTATTATTATTATATTTATGATTATTATTAATATTTGTAGTAATATTATTAATATGGAGAATATAATATTATTATTAATATAGTTATTATATTATTATGATTTTTTGTGTGAATATGATAATATAATGAATAATAGTAATGTTGGTGGGGGTATTATTATTATATATTATTATATTTATTAGTATTATTAATATTATTATTATTTTGGTGAGATAATAATATTATTACTATTATTATTATTATTATTATTTTGGTGAGATAATAATAATAATAATATTATTATTATTATTATTAATAGTATTATTATGATTAGTATTATTAATATTAGTAATATTATATTAGTATTATTAATATTAAGATTATTATTATTCATATTATTTTATTATTAGTATTAATATAATTGTTATTATTATCATTAGTATTATTATTATTATAATTATAATTATTGTTGGGTGTATTACTATTATTATTATTATGTTGAATATTACTATATTATTATAATAGTATTATATTATATTATTATTATTATTATTATAATGATTATTATAATTATTATATTAGAATTATTATTGGGAATATTAGTGGTTGAAATAAGTAAAATAAGAGGTGGAAGGGTTATTGGGAAGTTAGAATGGAAATATGAAAAGTCATGATAGAAACCGTGAGGAAGGAAATATGAAGGGGTAGCAAGGAGATATTAGAAAAGTTGGAATAGAGAGAAAAGGGATTATCATAGATCGTGGGAAATTGGTGTGATAATAATAATAATAATAATAATATTATTATTATTATTATTATTATTATTATTATTATTATTATTATTATTATTATTATTATTATTATTATTATTATGTTATTTTTATTAGTTATTATTATTATTGGGATAGAAAATAAAAAGGAAAATAGAATATGAAGGGGTGGGGGAAGTATTAGAGAAAATAACACGATAGAAAGAGGGAAGAGAGAAAGAGCGATAGAAAGAGAGAAGAGGAAAGAACGAGAGAAGTGAGAAGAACGAAGGAAAAAGGGAACGAAGAACGGAAAGAAAAGAGGAGGCTAAGAGACCAAATCCAGGAAGAATTTCATCGATCAACCGATTAACAAGGTAAGGGGGGAGAAACTTGATTGGGAATGGTATATACATGTATAGGGTAGTGGGGATTCCTTAACCCCGTAGGAATGTATCGTTGATGAAGTTTTATATTGACATGCTATTGATTGTTGAGTTATGTTGATGTTGATGGATTGAAATATGTTGATTGTTGGTGAATTGTTGTTTTTGGTTAATTTGGCGTATAGGTTGGGTTTACGGTTTTAGGGAAGTTCTGTGTGACCTTTTTTATGTGTCGATAGATTGTTTAAGTGATGACTTTGGAATAATATGTATATGATGATGTACGGATGTTTGATGTTGCCATTGTTGATTGACTGTTGGTGTTGGTTTGGTTTGAGTAAGGTTCAGAGTAACTCTAAAGTGCCGGTAGTGTGCTGTAATGTTGATCTGGAGTAGAATTATAGGAAGATTGATAAGCCTAATATGCATTGGTCATAATACGGATAGTATAGGAAGTGGATGTTATAGAATAGGCTTGAATCGGAGAAGAGTGAGAATTCTGAACTGTGAGAACTTGAGAAGTCGCAGGCAACTCGCTAGCATTTCGCTTAGCGAGAAGGCAGCGAGCGTTCGCTAGGTGCTCGCCTAGCGAGTGAGGTAGCGAGTGAGTCCAGTAGGTTCTGTTTGCCTTCGTGAGGAGGTTCGCTAAGCGAACAGGTAGCGAGCATTCGCTGGGAGCTCGCCTAGCGAGGGTGTAGCGAGCGTAGCAGAATGTGGTTTTTCTATGCTGTTATGTTGTGTGCGCTAAGAGTGTAGTGCCCTTGGACTTTGTTGATTATAGGGGAGATGATTGAGTGTTATAGAGTGAGTACTCGGTGATAGTATGTGATTTCCGTTACTAATTATTTAAATGGATAATTAGTTGGTGTATGAATCATGCGGAGCATGGTGTAGTGATCAGTAGGATCGTGTATTCCCGAGTGGTGGGACGTGTTTATATCTTGGTGATAAAGTATGAACTTGTTTACTTGGTGATGGTACTCGTTTTCCTTGATATTGTTGGTGAACAATTGGTTAACGTATATGTATGTAGTGATCAGTAGGATCGTGTGTTCCCGGGTGTTGGGATGTGGTTATATATGGTGTTATAGTATGAATTTATTTACTATCTGATTGATTTATATGGTGTTGGTGTAATATATCTACACATATATGCATTGATGTATGATGATATGATCAGGAGGATCGTGTGCACTTAGTGTGCCTAAATATGATAGTTATGCATTGGTGTGTGCATATCATGGTGTTTTGGTGGGATGAATCATGTCTCAGGAGGAGCGTAAGTGATTCATCCGTACTCCTTGGTGGAGAATGGTGGGGGATAGATCATGTCTCAGGAGGAGCGTAAGTGATCTATCCAGGTTCGATTGAATGAACCAATGAGTCGGTACCGCATGCATGGTGTTGAGTTGCATATTTGCATTATAATATGTTATATTGTAATTTGAACAGTAGGTTCGTTATATGGAGTTGTTGGGGTGAATATTGGTGTGTTGGTGTGTTTTACTACCTTGTTTACATGTATTACATTACCAATATATTTTTGATCATGTTTTCTCACCCCTTGGTTGTTGTTGTGTCTGTGCTTCTCCGAAAGTACAGATAATCCAGGTACTTAGATAGCTTGGATGGTGGTGTGCCAGTCGAGTCTAGGATGCTCTGATACGTAACACGGGATATGGGTGTTTTAATTGTTTTATGTCAAACTTGTTGTAATCCTGTGACGTATCACTTTTTTTGTGAATTATAATAATAAAGATTTTACGAAATTTGGCGGATGGCCGAGAATGTTGGAATAATGTTTTCCGCTGTATTATTTTTGAGAATAATTAATAAAGTATTTTTATAAAAATTTGGTGATGTGATATCCCACTATTTTGGTGAAAACTCTGATGTTTATTTATAATGTTTATATTTTATTTAATTTGGGAAGTGGGGTGTTACAATTGCCAGATGGCAAATGGTGTTGACGGAATATGACATTCAGTACGTTTCCCAGAAAGCCATCAAGGGAAGCGTATTGTCTGAATACCTTGCCGAATAGCCGATCGAAGATTATCAGCCGATGAAATTTGAATTCCCTGATGAGGATATCATGTTTCTCAAAGCGAAAGATTGCGATGAACCGTTGCCCGACGAGGGGCCAGATAGGAAATCCCAGTGGAAATTGATATTTGACGGGGCGGTTAATTCTTACGAAAGTGGTATCGGGGCGATCATCACAACTCCCCACGGATCCCACATCCCGTTCACTGCGAGACTGACGTTTCCAGTCACCAATAATGAAGCGGAGTACGAAGCATGCATCATGGGTCTAGAAGAAGCAATTGATTTGAGAATCAAGAACCTAGACGTATATGGTGACTCGGCGCTTGTGATCAACCAGATTAAAAGGGAGTGGGAGACTCGTCAATCGAATTTGGTGCCGTACATGAATTATGCCAGAAGGCTGCTTCCGTTCTTTGATCGAGTAGAACTCCATCATGTGCCCAGAGCTGAAAATCATATGGCTGATGCCTTAGCCACGTTGGCTTCGATGTATAAAGTCAAATTTTGGAATGAAGCTCCAAGAATTGTCCTTTCTCGTCTTGATAGACCTGCATTCGTCTTTGCGATCGAGGAAGCCTCCGATGGCAAGCCATGGTTCCATGATATCCAGACTTTCCTTATGCCTAAGGAGTATCCTGCGAGAGCGTCAACCCAGGATAAGAAGACTCTGAGGAGGCTGTCTGGAAATTTTTATCTCAATCCTGATGGAGTTTTGTATAAGAGAAACCACGATCTCGTGCTACTCAGATGTGTGGATGAGAAAGAGGCGAATATGCTCATGGAAGAAGTCCATGAAGGCACATTTGGTACGCACGCCGGCGGGCATGCTATGACGAGAAAGATCCTGAGAGCAGGATATTACTGGCTGACGATGGAATCGAATTGCTTTAAATTCACGAAGAGATGTCATAAATTCCAGATTTATGCTGATAAAGTTCATGTGCCGCCGTGCCCTTTGAATGTCATGTCCTCCCCGTGGCCGTTCTCCATGTGGGGCATCGACATGATAGGCAAGATCGAGCCCACTGCATCTAACGATCATCGCTTCATTCTAGTAGCTATCGACTACTTCACCAAGTGGGTGGAGGCAGCCTCGTACGCTAATGTGACCAAGCAGGTGGTGGCTAAATTCATAAAGAGGGACATCATCTGTCGTTACGGAATTCCCGAGCGGATCATTACTGATAATGGTTCGAATCTGAATAACAAGATGATGAAGGAGATGTGCCAGAGTTTCAAGATTGAACACCACAACTCATCTCCTTACCGGCCGAAGATGAATGGCGCCGTTGAAGCGGACAATAAGAACATAAAGAAGATTGTTCAGAAGATGGTTGTGACCTACAAGGATTGGCACGAGATGCTGCCATTTGCATTGCACGGTTATCGTACGACGGTACGTACGTCAACCGGGGCAACTCCTTTCTCCTTAGTGTACGGTATGGAAGTTGTCCTACCGCTAGAAGTGGAGATCCCTTCTTTGCGAGTTTTGGTTGACGTGAAACTCGACGAGGCAGAATGGATTAAGAACCGACTAAACCAACTCAGCCTGATGGAAGAGAAGAGATTGACATCGATTGCATATGGTCGTTTATACCAAAGTCGAATGAAGAAAGCTTATGATAAGAAGGTGCGGCCTAGAAGCTTTCAGACGGGTGATCTCGTCCTGAAGAAGATTCTTCCTCCACACTCCGATCACCGTGGCAAGTGGACTCCCAATTACGAAGATCCGTACGTCGTCAGCAAGGTCTTCTCGGGAGGAGCCTTGTTGTTATCCACGATGGATGGTGAAGATTTTGCATCCCCGGTGAACGCGGACGCAGTTAAAAAATACTTTGCTTAAAAAATGACCCGCTGGAAAGAAAAAAGAATATCCAGGCAAAAATGGGGCATCCCGACGAACCATAAAAAAGGAAAAAGGTTCGGGAAAAAGTTAGGGATATAAATGGAAAAATGTACACCCGCAAAGTCGAAAACCCGGATGAGCGACTTTGGCAAAAAAGGGTATCCCGGTGAATCGAAAACCCGGAAGGGCGATTCAGGCAAAAGTTAGGGATTTGAAAAAGCAAATGACTGCGTTTCGCGTGTGGACTTTCATTGTTTAGTGGTTTGGAAGACCTGAGGTCCGTTTATCTGAATCAATCTCTTCTGAAGCTGAAGCGTCGGAGAAGTATCGAAGTCGAGTGGGTCATAGAGGGATCAACTCATGGTGTTCGTCTACGCCTCGTTGCCGACATGTGTATATACTGATGTATATTTATGTTTTTATATTTGCGCAGCTCCCTCATTCCAGGAGCTTGCATCTGTTGTAAAACATTTTTGCCCGTTCAGGGGTTCGTTATCAATAAAATGTATACGATTCAGCAATTCTGTTTGTCTGTTTAGCATTTATCTGTTTTGTTTGCGAAAAAGAACGCCAATGTTTTTGATAAAATGCGCATACATAAACTTACTGGCCTAGGCCACTGATTGTTGAAACAATGAATTACTCGAACATTGTCACAAGATGATAACCTTGATAGGTCCCTTTGAGAAGGGTATCTTGTCTGTTTTTTTGTGTTGTTGCAGGTGCAGCATATACCAGGTAGTACGCCGTATGCATCCCCAAGCAGGATGACTTCTTCCTCTCCAGCAAAGTTCAGCAGCCTCTCCCCACAGAGTCTGAATGTGAGATCGTAAGCATTGATATGTTTTCCCCAAGCAGAGAAGATTCTCTCCCCAATCAGATGCATCCCGAAGGGTCGTCATCTCCCCAGCTGAGTCACATACTGAAGCGTGCAGCAATTGATAGTTCCAGACTGAAGTCTTCAGCAAAATTGAAATTCCCCGCAGAGTTGCACACTCCCCTGTAAGCAGGGCGATTTCTTCTTCCCCAGCCAAGCAGGCAGTTCCCCAAGAGAGCCGAGTCCTTGGAAGGCGTTCGGGCCATGATTGGTTGTCCCCAGTAGGGTGTTGAATAGCTGATGTCGTGCAGTTTATTTCTGCGATTGACATCGCTTTCCTCAGCAGGTCCAGGTTCTCGTGGAGCTTCGTTCCCCCGCAACAGTCGACTAAGGTTCATTTCCCCAGGTGGAGTCTGATTGAGATTGGTGTGACTTTTTATCCTTGGCAGGATGATTCCTTCCCCCACCAGAGTGGTTCTTTCTCCTTGACAGGAGGATTCTCCCTTCAGCATTTATTTTGCTGATGGGGTCGTAGCACCTTGCATGATTGCATAGCATTTACCTAAAAAACGCGTAGCATTTCCACCGTGTGGAGCATTGCGCCATTGCCAAAGCATACGCATACGAAGCATGAGCTAGGTCGTTACCGTTCTTGTTTTGCAGGTGTTCCTCGACGGGGTGTTTGCTCAGAATGATTCCTGAAATCTCAGAAGAGTTGTGTGGCTCAAGATGATTCTTGAATCCCCCAGCAAAGTCGTTTGCCCAAGATGATTCTTGAATTCTCCAGCGAAGGCGCTCGTTTAAGATGATTCTTAAAATCCCCGGTGAAGTCACCAGAGAGGGTTGCAAGATGATTTTTGAAGTCCCCAGCAGAGTGATTGCCTAGGATGATTCCTGAAGTCTCCAGCAGAGTTATCAGTCCAAGATGATTCTTGAAGTCCCCGACGGAGTTATTTGTCCAAGATGATTCCTGAAGTCCTCAGCAGAGATGATTCACCCAGAATGATTTCTGGAGCCCCGAAGCAGAGTTACTTGATAGTTCTCCAGAATCCCCAGCAGAGATGCGTCATCCCCAGCAGGTTTCTGAACAGCGAAGTTGAAACTTCCCTTGAAGACTTGATGATTGAAGTCTGGCAGTAGTGCCAAAAACCCGGACTTACTGATGAAGTCTAACTACAAGGTCAAAGCAGTCCTCCCCGCCAACGCGGAATGCCTGATGGCAATGGCTTAGATACCCCTATTTGGTTCATGATTGACCGAGAATTCTATTCCCGACTTACTGATGAAGTCTGGCTGATGCCCGAAAATTTCTTTGAATGCCCGATGGCATGATTAACTTGATGGTTGACTTGATGAGTCCCGAGGAATCTTGATGCCTGACGGCATGACCGACCATGTATCACCGGTTACCGTGTGACCAATTCTCCAGCTAGTTGTCGTGCAGCTATCATTTCAGTTTCTGAAGATTTGTCCCCATCAGAGTACCGTGTACTTGTGCAGTTGGCAAATTTCCGGGTTTGTTGGTATTCAACTGTCTTTTACCTTGATTTTTTGAGAGTTGTTCGCTTCTCACCCAGCCAGGTTCAAGCCGCTTGAATAGGGGCAGCTGTTGCACCCCAAAATTTGACCAACTTTTCTTTACCTAGCTGATGTTTCATTTCATTCACATTAGCATTATCATTTGCATTTCATTGACAGGTGTGCAGGAGATCAAGAGGTATGATTATCAATCAAGGGCTATGCAAGACTTCGAGGCTAGCCAAGAAGGTTATTCAAGTGTTCAAGGGTTGATATCCTTGTCATAGAAGTCAAAAGATCCTCAGAGAGAATGGTTGAAACCAAGAGTGTGTGCCTCCTAACTTGAGAGTTGTGGGAGCTCCTAAGATGATTCTGAAGCCAGGAATGTGGACTTGAAGCCTTGAGAGAGCTTATGAGATGTCTTAACAGCCATCATGAGGCCTAGATAGGTCATTGTGCAAGATTAAGAAGACTCAGCCATGATTGATGCAATTAGGGTTTGACTGGGTCAACCCTAGGTCAACTAATGATTTGAGGAAGGTTGAGACCTAATCCAAGAGCCATGTGATCATGGATTTATACATTGAGATGTTATAAGGATGATTCCAAGGATAACTCATCATGATTGAAGAGTTTGAGAAGTTTCAAGCTAGGGTTTCTAAGACTTGACAGTGTAAAATCCCCTAGTTTGACCCCTATCTTCAAGGCAATTTAGCTCAAGATGTGATTGTCATCTCATCTTACCCCCAACATGAATGTTGTAGAGCATGATCTTAGATTTAATTTGAGTGCTAGAAGTCCTTGATAGGATTTGTATAACTCAAGTTATGACTTTGACAAGTTACAGGTCATCTGAGGTATGTGAATTTGGGGGCTTGAAAGTTACCCAACTTGCATCAAACTTTTGCCCTAGAAGGATGATTCCTATGAACTTTTTGTCAACATGAATGTTGTTCCTTATCCTCTTAGCTTTCTAGAGAGTACTAGAAGTCCTTGATAGGATTTTTAGAACTCAAGTTATGGCTTTGACAAGTCAAGGGCATTTTGGTCATTTGGAGATTACAGGTCATTCCAACCATAAGGCTATAACTCCTATTTCCAAGCTTCAAATGGGAAAATGTTCAACATCAAACTTGTTCAAAATGATGTTTTAAGGCTTGTAAAGAGGTCATGAGTTGTTGGAAGTGCTTGTAGCTCAAAGTTGCAAAAATGACCTAAAATAAGGGTATAAGTTAAATAAACCAAAGTTGGAAATTGATATTTTTGATCTACACATCCAAACCAAGGCATGTAATATATTATTTTGACTCTAAAAAACATTTTAAGAACATTAGTTTAGCCACAATTTTGATTTGAGGTCTAATTTGTGGACTTGCTTTGAAAAGTAGTTACTTACATCTTAAGTAACATTTGCAAAACACATGAGAGATCAATACACAAGCTTCCAAGGCATTGTAACACATCTAATATCTCATTTGGAGAGATTTTGGGATCATAACAAGCTGCTGCAACAAGTGAAACCAGAATTGGGGTGAGTATGGCATGAGATGGTATTTTTGAACACATGAGAAATTCAATATCTCCTTGGATGATTCCAGAAGATTCTAGAGAGGTCCAACATCATCTATATATTGATTAGAAGGGGTTCAAGTGCAGGGTTGGTGAGAATTGAGGGAGAGAAGAGAGTTTGCAACTTCACATTGTTCATTGAAAATTGAAATCAGTTTCTGCATTCTACATCATTTTTTATCTTTCTTTTAATCTCAACAACTTCTATTGAGGATGTTGAATGATTCCAGATCAATTCCATAGCCAAAGCCTTGAAGGATTGTGTTCTTGCATTTGAGTTTCAGCACCTGCAAGTCACCATCGAATTTGGAGTTCCAAGCGTTTGCAATCGATTCTCTTGCATATAGAAGCAAGAACTTGGTACATTGAATGATTCCAGAGCAGTAGAAGAGTTGAATTGAAGAATTGCTAGTTCTGTTATTCAAGAATTCACAGGTTTGAAACTTTCATCCCTCACCTTAAATTAAGAAGAATTACCTCAATTTGTTAGGATAGATTGATAGTATGTGGTTAGGAGATCGTTTCTGGAAACTTAGAGAGGATTTGGTGATGATCAATGAGATGACACAATTTCTGTTTGGATCAAGAACATGTTGGATATTGAGAGATAATGTGAGTATTATAGCAAGAACTGATCAGTGTAACATGGAGGACATTTTGAACCTTTTAATTGCAAGAATGGTGATGCTTGAGGTTTGAGTGATTTCTGTTTCTTTGATCGTGTTTTGAGTTTGATCGAGTTTCAAGAGATTCTGAGGCTAGGGTTAGATCCAGTGTTCAATTTAGAGTGATTTAGTGCTTTAGATCTTGAATTTTGATGGAGATTTGGTGAGATGCGAATGTGATGAAGATGAGCATGAGAGCTATGTTTCAATGGAGGTTCTTCCCTCCAGAATTGTTCAAATGAAGGTGATGATGTTAACACCATTGGATTAACGTGAAGACTTTGACTAAACCATGTATCCCACGGCCAGGATTAATTTGAATTCGTGAGAGAGTCTGAGTAAGTGAAACAATGCGTTTCACTTACTAGGCGGTGTTGGGCTTAGGTTCAAGTTGTTATCCCCACCCCCTTTATGGCCCAGTCTGAATAATGAACTGATTTTCATTACTATTTGCACCGCGCGTTTGGTTATTTTGTTTGATTTTCTTTAATTCTTCATTTTATACATGGTTCTTGATTAAATCATATAAAATTGAAAAATGATCCAATTAACCCCATTCCTTTTGCATTATATTCATGATTGAATCTAGTATTTTTTAGATAAAAAATATTTTTATTTCATGCATTTTCTGATTTTATGGGAATTTTCACATTTTAATTGATATTAAAATAGTTATGTTTGATACTTGATTTTGTGGAATTTTGTGTGATCATGTGGTGATGATTTTGATCCTGATTTTTTGTGAGTAGTTTGCATAGATGTGCATGCTCCCCATAGAAGTTTCTCACATTTTTTTGATGAACATAAGTGGTAGTTTAGGTTGAAACCTTTAGAAGCTCCATTTTTAAGGTTTATGGTTGATACCTTATGGTGTAGGACTTAATTTTAGGACTTAATAGATGATTTAGTCCCTGGTTTTTGTATGAGGCATTCTTAATTGAATTAGGATCCCTTAGGAATTTTTATAGAAATTTATAAGATAGTTTGCTATTTTTGATTGATTTTAGTTTAGGTGCTAGTTTTAGATGATTCTAAGGCACTAACTCAACTAGATTAACGTCTTTAGTTCCCTTAGATTAGGGTTTTGCTTTGCTTGTTCTTGGATGATGATGAAGACAAGTTGAAGATGCATTGGATTGCTTGAAGAGGCTTGGATGTGAAGATCTTTGTCGCTTCCGCGAAAATAAGGTGCCGGCAAAACAGAAGAGTCGCCACCTTTCGTTATTTATCCCTCAGAACGGGATAGGAAACGATCGGAAAAACCTGACGAAAAAGGGTAAGACAAGGTCATCGCAACCGTTGTCTGGGTTCGGGAGTCGGTTACGCAAGGGGAAGGTATTAGCACCCCTCACGTCCGTCGTACTCGACGGGATCCACGCTTGTTGTGTTTACTGGAC
This sequence comes from Lathyrus sativus, assembly GCA_963859935.3. Lineage (NCBI taxonomy): Eukaryota > Viridiplantae > Streptophyta > Magnoliopsida > Fabales > Fabaceae > Lathyrus > Lathyrus sativus. The sequence goes on from OZ012736.1 coordinate 333,521,481, forward strand.
GAGTTGGTTTATCTATCTACATATCAAGGCTGGCTTAAACAGAAAAGAAAAATGAATTGGCAAAGCGTCGCGCTTTATGCCTACGTATTCTCATCAGAGAATGAGAAATCAGAGTCAACGTAGTTCGACCTACGACGGGTTACGGGGAAGGTGGCTCGCCAATACATCAGTATTGTGCCTACGTACTCTCAACAGGTATGAGAGATCAGAGCTTACGTAGTTCGGGATAATACGGATTACGGGAATTCAGATTCATCTGTTTTATCGAGTAGGGTTAAACAACAGTTCCAGCAGTTAGGGACAAAGCCTGTTTGCATTGGCGCTAAAGTTTAACGACACTTTTTTCTTCAGAAAAGCTTCCTTTGAATTATGGGCCCACGGGGCAAAAAAGTTTGAAGTTTGTTTTCTGTCTTTTACGAAAGAAGTGTTTTTTATTGTGTTTTCAATTTCAATCGCACTAAAGACTATGACCTGAGAGTGAATGCGTCGCATGTCACCCAAAGGGTGCCATACTAAACATCCAGACTGTTGAAAAGAAGCTCTTCAACAACCCTTTCTCAGATAGCTTAAGGCTCGTAACGTACGAAAGAAATCATTCATGATTACTGTATTTTAAGCTGTTTTGAGATGAGAAGAGAGAACAGGTTCAACTAAGGGAGACTATCAAGTCCTACTGTTGTCATGCCAAGGATTCATCCTATGGTTGAGGTTTGAACAGGGAACTCCTAGAAGTTATCATGCATAGGTTTCAACCTAAAGTTCTATCATCACTTCCTTATCAAAGGAAATGAGAGTCCTAAGGGATCATGTCAATGATACAGAAACAGATAAAGCATCAGCTTAAACAGTAAACAGTACAGTAAACGACTGTAAAATGCATGCAATGCAAGTGAGGGAGGAAATGTGTGTGGGGCAGCAGCCTCCACAAGCTCATCTCAACCTCAAGCCAGAATGAATAACAGTAATCATACAGAAAAGTAAAGCAACATGCTATCAAGCAGAATATAAGAGACTGTAATCATACAGAAGAAAATGGGATGCTATCAAGCAAAATAAACCACATGGGCAAGGGAGCAGGGCTCTACCGAATACCCGCAAGCAAAGCCATACATTAACAATACAAGCAAAGGGGGCAACTCAACCTCTAGTGTAATCATGCTCTTAGATTAAAGTCAGTCTAATCATGGACTTATTCTAATGCATCAAGCAAGTCAAACAAGGCACATCAGCAATACAGAAAAGAAAACAAACAAGAAAGCAGGTCAACAACTCTCTCTTCATTCCAAGCTTCAGCTCTTCTAATAGCAACTCAGTCTTCAGACTTTAAGCACCCTTCAAGGCTATCATCTTTATTGGCAAGTATCAACTTGCTTCTTCAGGTTTTAACCCATCAACATAAGTGTCAACTTATCCTCCTTCTTCAACTCTCACCCTCAGACATCACTCTTAACTGCAAGTGTCAACTTGACTCCTTCAGATTCTTAATCATCAATGTAAGTATCAACTTATCTTATCTTTTATTCCTCAAGCCTCAGCTCCACACTCAATCTCAATTGAATCATCTTCATAAGTATCCACTTAGGCTTCAAGCTTCAGCTCTCTTTGCTTCACCAGTCTCAACTTGGTCTTCTTCACCTTCAATTCTTTCTCAAGCCTCAGCTCTTCATTCAATCTCCTTTGGGGTCTTCAAGTATCAACTTGTTCTCCAAGCCCTTCAAGCTTCAGCTACAATGGCAATGCTCAAGGAATCATCCTCTTCCATACTCTTCAATGAAGTCTTCATCTTCAAACTCAAGCCCAACATCTCTCAAGATACTCAAACCAGAAGATAATTGATTGAACCTGATGAGTGGAAATGATAAACAGCTTACTGACAACCAAAGGAAGCCTGTAAGGGTTCATCATTATGAGAGACTGGTTCCCTCAAAGTTCTACTTCCCAGATAAAGCTACTCATCCCTCCAAAGGAGGGATGTGAATATCTGAGAAGGACTTTTAGTCATTGGGAGGAATGGAAGCACAAGATGCTTTCCATGTTTGTGAAAGAAATCATTCTAACTACAAGGCTCTCCCTATGTCCTATCTCTTAATCTTCATCAGACACCTTCAGGCTTCAACAAATCCAAAGCTCCAAGCAACCTCAAGCCACCTCAAGCATCCTCCTCCTGTCTTCAACTTGTCTTCAATCTCAATCAAAGGCAAACCAAGCACAAACCCTAATCTAAGGGAGCTAAATGAGTTAAACTAGTTGAATTAGTAAGCTAGGATCACCTAAAACCTAGTACTAAAGTTAGTCCTAACCAAAATACTAAAATCAATTGTAAAATCTTACAAAAATTACTATGGGAACCTAGGTCAATCATGACTCTATCACATTAGTTTCAAAGATCAAATCATCAATTTGGACCTAGAACTAAATCCTACATTCTAAGGCATCAACCTAAAACCCTAAAAAGGAAGCATTTAAACATCAATCTAGAAAGCACACCTATTCTCATCACAAAAATGTGAGAAAATTATTATGGGATAATACACATCTAACCTAATCACACACAAAAAATTAGGCCAAGAATCATCACTATGAGATCACACAAAATTCCACAAAAATATGCATCAAACATAAACATTTTAATATCAATTAAAATACAAAATTCCAATTAAATCAGAAATTACATGAAATAAAAATATTTTTCCTCTAAAAAATAATAGACTCAATCATGAGTAATATGCAAAAAGAATGGGTTTGATTGGATTAATATTCAATTAGTTATGAATTTTTCAAGAATCATGAATTAAATGGAAATTAAATGAAAATCAAATGAAAATAATGAAGCGCGCAGTGCAGGAAGTAAACATTTTCAGTTCAAAACGTGGGTTGGGCCATCAGGGGGGTGTGGATAACACTCAGATCATTAAGCCCAAAGCACCAAATAAATGAAACGCATCGTTTCATCAGAAACTCTTCACAACTCAGCTTTAAAACACAGCCCTTGGATCTCCTCATAGTCAATGGTCAAAACATGATCTGATGGTGAGAACTTCATCTTCTCCAATTCAAAGCTCTGAGCTTCGCGCCCAGCTCTGGCCACCGCCGATGGAGCTCCGATCGTCCCCTTCAACCCTAGTTCTTCCTAGAGGCCTCCAATCCAAGAGGTCAAAACATGAAATACACTTCAAATCTTGCCACGAACTCAATCATGCCCATAGTTTCCTCTGAAACCTCAAGAATCAACATCTCCCAATCTCAACCGAAAATGGTGATCTTCCTATTTTGTCTCTAATTCAACAATTAACCATCTGAAAACCATCCTATGCCATTCTACAACTAATCTAACACCCTAATTCAACCTAATTCTACCTAAATCAAGCTATAGGAAGAAGATTACCAACCTGGAAATTCTTGAATAACAAATACACGAATCCTCCACTTCAAGCTCTCAAACCTTCTGTACACGATCACTGAACCTCCTCCTTGCTTCTGTATGCAAAAGATTCAATGGAAAGTGCTTCAATCTTGAAACATGATGAAGAGTTGCAGGTGCTGAAAATCACTTGCTCCCACACGATCTAGCCACCAATTCTTCTTGGAAATGGTCTGGAATCAATCCTTGACACTCAAGGAAGAAGAATCAATCAAGAAAATGGAAGGAAATGGAGGAAGTTGGTGAAACCGATTGCACTTGCAAGCTATGAAAACTCAATCTCAAACTATGCTCAAACCTTCAATGATCACCAACCTCTACCATGGATTCATTCTACTCAATATATAGATGGAGTTTGGATGATCTAGAACCCTCTAGATCCTTCCAATGAGATTTTACATATCTCATGTCATGAGATTTTGAATCACTTATCATGCCATGCTCAATTCTGTTTGCAGCTTGAAATTCATCTCAATCTCCTTCAATTTCTCCCCTAGTGACAATTTGGAAGGGTTTAGCTTGCCAAGTTCCTTGCCCATGCCTCAATTTTAAGTTATGCATATGTTACTTAATATGCAAGCAAGTGCTTTTCAAAGCAAGTCCATGATTTAGACCTCAAATCAAAAATGTGGCTAAAACATTGTCTTTAAAATGTTTTCTAGAGTCAAAATGATATATTACATGCCATGGTTTGGATGTGTAGGTTGAAAATATCAATTTCCAACCTTGACTTATTTAACTTATGCCTTCATTTTAGGTCATTTTTGCAATTTTGAGCTACAAGCTTTTCCAACATCTCATGACCTCTATACTAGCCTTAAAACATCATTTTAATCAAGTTTGATGTTGAAGAGTTTTCCATTTGAAGCTTGGAAATAGGAGTTATGGCCTTATGCTTGAAATGACCTATGATCTCCAAATGACCAAAATGCCCTTGACTTGTCAAAGCCATAAGTTGAGTTCTACAAATCCTATCAAGGACTTATAGTACTATCTAGAAATCTAAGAAGATAAGGAACAACATTCATGTTGACCAAAAGTTCATAGGAATCATCCTTCTTGGGCAAAGGTTTGATGCAAGTTGGGTGACTTTCAAGGCCCCAGATTCACATACCTCAGATGACCTGTAACTTGTCAAAGTCATAACTTGAGCTCTATAAATCCTATCAAGGACTTCTAGTAATAAAATTAAATCTAAGAAGGAGCTCTACAACATTCATGTTGGGGGTAAGATGAGATGACAATCACATCTTGAGCTAAACTGCCTTGAAGATAGGGGTCAAACTAGGGGATTTTACACTGTCAAGCCTTAGAAACCCTAGCTTGAAACTTCTCAAACTCTTCAATCATGATGAGTTGACCTTGGAATCATCCTTATAGCATCTCAATGCATCAATCCATGATCACATGGCTCTTGAATTAGGTCTCAACTCTCTCCAAATCATCAGTTGACCTAGGGTTGACTCAGTCAAACCCTAATTACACCACTCATGGCTGAGTCTTCTTAAACTTGCACCATGAACTATCTAGGCCTCATGATGGCTTTCAAGACATCTCATAGGCTCTCTAAAAGCTTCAATTCCATCCTCATGGCTTCAGAATCATCTGGTGTCTTCCCACAACTCTCAAGTTAGGTGACCTACACACTCTTGGTTTCAACCACTCTCTCTGAGGATCTTTTAACTTCTCTGACAAGGATATCAACCCTTGAACACCTGAACAACCTTCTTAGCTAGCTTCCTAGTCTTGTGTAGCTCTTTATTGGTAATCATACCTCTTGATCTCCTGCATACATGTCAATGAAATGCAAATGATAATGCTAATGTGAATGAAATGAAACATAAGCTAGGTAAAGAAATTGTTGGTCAAATGTTGGGGTGCAATAATCTTCCCTTCTTGTGGTGTAGTTTTGATTAGGTTAAGATTAGGGTTTTGTAGGCAGAGCTCCTAGATAGTTCTCTTCCTTCATAAACATGGAATATGTTGATCAATTCCATTCTTCCCTATGATGTAAGGTCCCTTGTAAAGGCCTCATCCCTCCTTTGGTAGGATGTGTGGCTCTTTGCAAGTTGGTAGAACCTTTGAGGGTCCCTTTCTCTGATGACAGAATGCTCAGTGGTGACCTTTGGTCTTCACTCTGCTACCAATCATCCCAACTTTGCTCTTGATAGATGCATCTTTCTCCATTTTTAGAGGATGGAGTTCCTTGCTTGAAGAAGATTGAAAGATGGAGTTGACACTTCCATGTGATTGAAGATTACCTTGAAAAGCTGAAGCTTGTAGATGAAGGAGACCAAGTTGATACTGGTAAAGCAAAGAGAGCTGAAGCTTGAAGACTAAGCTGATACTTATGAAGAGGATTCAATTGAGATTGAGTGCAGAGCTGAGGCTTGAGGAATAAAGGATAAGTTGACACTTACATTGATGCTTGGAGAGCCTGAAGGAATCAAGTTGATACTTGTAGTTAGGAGTAAAGCCTGAAGGTGGGATTTACTGTAAAGCTGAGGTGAGGAAGAAAGAATAGGTTGATACTTATGTTTGAGGGGTTGAAACCTTGGAGAAGCAAGTTGATACTTGTCATTGAGGATGATAGCCTTGAAGGGTGATTGAAGTCTGAAGACTGGATTACTGTCAGAAGAGCTGAAGCTTGAAATTGAAGGAGGGGTTGATCTGCTTTCTTTCTTGTCTGTTTTCTTTTCTGTGCTGATGTGACTTGTTTGACTTGCTTGATGCATTAGAATAAGTTCATATCTAGACTGACTTAAGCTAGGAGCATGATTGCACTAGAGGTTGAGTTGCTCCCTCTGCTTGTATTTTTACTGTATGGCTTTGCTTGTGGGTATTCGGTAGAGCCCTTCTCCCTTGCCTATGTGGTCTATTTTGCTTGATAGCATTTTATTTCTTCTGTATGATTGCAGTCACTTATATCTTGCTTGACAACATGTTTTTCTTTCTGTATGATTACAGTTACTCATATCTGGCTTGAGGTTGAGATGAGCTTGTGGAGGCTGCTGCCCCACACACATTTCCTCCCTCACTTGCATTGCATGCATTTTATAGTCGTTTACTGTTTACTGTTTAAGTTGATGCTTTGTCTGTTTCTGTATACCATTGACATGATCCCCTAGGAATCTCACTTCCTTTGATAAGGAAGTGATGATTAGAACTTTAGGTTGAAACATATGCATGATAACTTCTAGGAGTTCCCTGTTTCAAACTTCAACCATAGGATGAATCCTTGGCATGACAAACTGTAGGACTTGATAATCTCCCCATAGTTGAGCCTGTTCTCTTCTCATCTCAAAACAAATTAAAATACAGTAATAAAGGTTAACTGATGTTGTACGTTACGAGCCTTAAGCTATCTGAGAAAGGGTTGTCGGAGAGTTTCTTTTCGACAGCTTGGATATTTAGTATGGTACCCTTTGGGTGACATACGACGCATTCACTCTCAGGTTATAGTCTCTAGTGCGATTGAAATTGCAAACAAACATAAAAAACAGTTCTTTCATAAAAAACAGAAAACAAACTTCAAACTTTTTGCCCCGTGGGCCCGTAATTCAAAGGAAGCTTTTCTGAAGAAAAGAGTGTCGTTAACTCCCAGTTCTACCGCAAACAGGCTTTGTCCCTAACTGCTGGAACTGTTTGTTAACCCTACTCGATAAAACAGATGAATCTGAATTCCCGTAATCCGTATTATCCCGAACTACGTAAGCTCTGATCTCTCAAGCCTGTTGAGAGTACGTAGGCACAATACTGACGTATTGGCGAGCCACCTTCCCCTTAACCCGTAGTTAGCCGAACTACGTTGACTCTGATTTCTCATTCTCTGATGAGAATACGTAGGCATAAAGCGCGATGCTTTGCCGAGTCATTTTTATTTTCTTTTTAAGCCAGCCTTGATAGGTAGATAGATAAAACCAACCCGTCATGTAAACACAACAAGCGTGGATCCCGTCGAGTACGATGGACGTGAGGGGTGCTAATACCTTCCCCTTGCGTAACCGACTCCCGAACCCAGACAATGGTTGCGATGACCTTGTCTTATACCTTTTCGTTAGGTTTTTCCGATTGTTTCCTTTCCCGCTCTGAGGGATAAATAACGAAAGGTGGCGACTCTTCTGTTTTGCCGGCACCTTATTTTCACGGAAGCGACAGCTGGCGACTCTGCTGGGGACCTGATAGTTTCCTAGGGATCCGACGTCCCTTATGCGAGTCAGTTTGGGGATCCGACGTCCCCTGCGAGAGTCAATCCTAGCGCTTGTATGATTACTTGTTAGGTTGTGTTTATTTATCGTATTTTATTTCCCGCACTTTATTTTTCAGTATGATATGATTATCTGTGCTGTTGTGGGATGGGCATTCTGATGAGTGAGAAGCCAGACCCAGGCTTGAGTGAACATAACATTAGTTATGGAAATTAGTGGGTGCGTGCTTGCTTGGCAGGCACTAGTGTCTCATGAAATCCACGCTCAGACGAGGTTCTCCCGGTTGACTTCTTTTTCAACCCTTTGGGTTGAGGGGGTTGTTGGTTTGGAGGATTGTCGACTCTGGGGACCGATCATTTGGGATTCAGCCGAGTGAGGCTGCTTCATGAGTTGGTGATGCCACACCTTCTGGGTATCGTATCACCCCTCTTGAATGTCTATGACGCTGATGACCGCATAGGATGCCGAACTTGTGTCAGTTTAGGTCCATGCCTGTGAGCAGGGTTGGGTTTGTTGCAGGAAACCTTAACCTTCAGACTTCCTGGTTTTCTTGATAGTGAATCAGTTTTGTTGGTATCAGAGGTTCTCATCATCATATATATGATTGTTCTTGACAGAGCAGAGTTTTGGTCCTGTATCAGAGGACCTTATCTTCAGAGATGTATGTGTGTTCTTGACAGAGCAGATTTATGGTTGGGATCAGAGGATCTCATCAGCAGATGTATGTTTGTTCTTGACAGAGCAGAGTGTTGGTCCTGTATCAGAGGTCCTTATTATCAGATGTGTGTTCTTGACAGAGCAGACTTATGGTCCGATACCAGGGTTTTCTTCTTATCAGAGATAGTGGTTATTCTTGACAGAGCAGTATTATGGTTTTGTTGATACAGAATCTCCACAGCACAGTCGTCTTGATCTCCTGTTGCATGATTGCATTTTACATTGCCTTGCATACTCATTTGCATTTCATTAACGTGCGTCTGTGTTGCAGGTACCGTTTCCCCCGATTCAGGATTTCTGGCCTTCTGTGGTATTGTTATGGGTTCTCTGAGGAAGACCGTGGCTTACAAGCTCCCTGCTCATGATGTTGTTCAGCTGACTGGTTTGATTGCTTTAGCAGATGATTCTGTGAGAGATGAGTTCAGAAAGTCTTACGGTAGATTTCTCAGTTTGGTTCGTAAACCTTCTGCGTTTGAGTTGAATGGGTTGCATGCTCTGCTACAGTTCTACGATCCTCCGTTGAGATGCTTTACTTTCCAGGACTTTGTTCTCGCACCCACGCTAGAGGAGTATGTTGATTTGTTAGGTGTGCCTATCAAGAGTCAAATGCCCTTTGTTCATAGGGAGGCTGAGCCTAACCTGGCTAGTCTAGCTCCGTCACTTCATCTGGATGCCTCCGAGTTGGTATTGTCTAGTTGGAACAAGGTTCCCGGTTTCTCCTTGCAGTTCTTAGTGGGAAAAGCTCAGCAGTGCGCCAAAGATGGATGTTGGGGCGTGTTCAACGCCATTCTCGCTCTGTGCATATATGGCATCATTCTATTCCCCAATATGCCCGACTTTGTGGACTTCGACGCCTTCCACATCTTTGCTTCCGGGAATCCAGTCCCTACCTTGATAGGATATGTCTACCATTGCATCCACTACAAAAACGAGAACAGAAGGGGTAAGAATGTCTCGTGCTGCGTGCCCCTGCTTTATAGATGGCTTGATAGTCATCTACCCAAGAAGGGTCCCTTTGCTTCGTCTGCAGCCACAGCTGAGTGGTCTGAGCGCTTGATGAGTCTATCAGTAGAGGATATTGATTGGTTTGACAGAGATAGGTTGGGTACCGAGATTATCTTCAGCTGCAGCGGGTTTCCGAACGTGCCTTTGATAGGCAGGAAGGGCTGTATAAACTATAATCCGTCTTTGCTGGTCCGACAGTTTGCTTATGCTTTGAGAGCTCCGCCGAAGGATGAAGAGGTGCAGGAATCTCTGTACCTCACTGGTCTTCTAGAAGAGGATATGTTATCCAAGCTTCAGCGCGCTTGGAATGGTATCAGTAAGAGGGGAAAGCCATTGTTGGGGAAAAGCAATAGCCAAGCCTACACTCTGTATGTGACCTGGATCAGAGCAAGAGCAGATGCTATAGGGATGCCGTTTCTTCCTGCCAAGCCCGAAAGCCCTCCGGTGATCGAAGAGCCTACCACCGTGCCTATTCAGCAGCTTAATCAGGTGTTAGCTGAGAGAGACGAGCTGAAAAAGGCAAATGAAGAATTGGAGAAAGAATTGGTGCAACTCAGAAGCGAGAGAAGCGAAGCCGTTCATTCTTTCAAGAGGAAGACCGAGCTGGTGAACCAGTTAGGGACATATTTGACTAAGCAGATAGCCGAGCGTGAACGCATGGGTCGAGACTTCAAAGTTGTCAACGATGTGCTGGCCACGAAGAAGCAGCACTTGGACGAAGCGTATCAGAGGATATCCAAGTTTAACCAGCATTGGAAGGCCACCCTAGCCAACAGGAAAGAGCGGGAGGACAAGCTGATGCAATAGATCTCCAAGCTGAAAGCCCAGGTGAAGGCTAGTGAGAAGAGGTTTGATGAAGAAACCGCTCGCAGATATGCCGCTGAAGGCCAGCTCAACAGGGCTCTCTCTAACCTGAAGGAGCGCAAACTGACGTTTGAATCCAAGAAGCGGAGGTTAGAAGATTGTTTCGGCGAAGGAGCATGGGAAGATTCGGTCGAAGGTCTCCAGTACACCATTATGCAGAGAGAGTTACTCGTCGAAGGGTTACTCACTCGGCCGGGTCATCCAGAAACGAAGGAGTTGTTAGAAGAGTTTCGCGCCCGTGGCCGTGCTTGACTATTTGTATTCCTTTTGTTTGATCATTGTTGTATGCTGACCATCACCAGGCTTGTTGGTTGAGGTCATGCTATTGATTTTGCTTGTACTCACTAACGTTGTGTACTACCTTGATGGGCTTTCTCCATATATATGAGATGTTACTTCCATGACTGGACTCAGACTTCTTATTATCAGCACTGGCACTCAGGCACTAGGATCGGGGGACGCCTCCCTAACGCACAGACACACGTTTGCATTTGCATGAAGCATTTGCATAACGAACATTTTGTCATTTTTCCTAACCCTTTTGTGTTCACAGGTTGTTTCAGGTTGTTCCAGGATTGATCAAAGACCGGCCCACCACTACCAGACCAGAGCAAATCAAGCCAGAATCATGGAGCAAGTGCAAACTGATGTTCAAGAACTCCGCAAAAGAATGGACCGCTTCATGGAGCTCATGCAAGCGGTCGCCAATGGCAAGGATCAGCTCAGAACCTTGGTTCAGCCTCTGATTTCAAGGGTTGATAGCAATGGCATACTCCATGGCGGGACCGTGCCTACCCCTCCACCAGTTGAAACTCCTCAGAATGGCGTCCCCGTGACCGGGGGGAATGGCAGTGCCAACAACAATGTGATAGCTAACATGGGACTCAATGGTAATACGACGGGCGTCGGTAATGGGAATTTTGAAGCTAACGTCAATGTTGGGCTGGGCAACGGCAATGCGGGTGTTGGAAATTTGTTCGGGCCTCAGCCATGGTTAGAAGACCGTCAAGACGATGTGTTCTCTCAGAAAGGTGCTGAAGGTGAGCTGACTGCTGAAGCACGTCTAAGGTTCAAGGCACTCGAGGATAAGATGAGAAATATCGAGAACCAGAACACCCTGGGTGTTGATATGTCCAAGTTGGGACTGATTGCTGATTTCAAGGTGCCTCCCAAGTTCAAGGTACCTGACTTTGAAAAGTACAAGGGCACCACTTGCCCTCGCGCCCACCTGAGATCATACTACCGGAAAATGTCCGCTCATTCTGAGGACGAGAAGTTGCTGATGCACTTCTTTCAGGACAGTCTGTCTGGACCCTCCCTCGAATGGTACATGAGTCTGGAACCTACCAGTGTGCGCACGTGGAAGGACCTTGCTGAAGCATTTGTGCACCACTACTAATACAACAGTGACTTGGCACCAAACCGAGTCCAACTGCAGAATCTGTCGCAAAGGAACAACGAAGGGTTCAAGGAATACGCCCAGCGATGGCGTGAGTTGGCAGCCAGGGTTCAGCCGCCGATGGTTGAACGTGAGCTTGTGCAAATGTTCGTGGCCACCCTCCCAGGGGTTTATTATGAGAAATTGGTCAGCGGCATGTCCGGAACCTTCTCAGATCTCATTATCACGGGTGAGCACATCGAAAATGGGATCAAACTGGGGAAAATTCAAGGTGATTCATCTTCAGCTGGAGGAGGCGGCAAGAAACCTTATGGTGGCAAAAGACGGGAAGGAGAAACAAGCACCGTGACCAACGCTCGAAGGAAGGGTAAAGGCCCTCACCAACAGGTGGCCAGCATAACTATCTCGGCAGTTCAACAGCCACAGCAGCAGCCGCAGCAGCAGCAACAACCGAGTCAACAAGGGTACAGGAAGTATCAAAACCGGGCACCTCTGTCGAGCCGTCACCTCGAGACACCGCCCATGTCGTATGCTCAGCTGTTACAGACTCTGCTTTAGTTACAGCTGATTCAGAAGAGAATCTTGGCTCCCTTGACAGGGGCACCTCCGCCAGGTTATGATGCAAATGCGACTTGTGAATTTCACTCAGGGGCACCAGGCCACACGATAGAAAATTGCAAAGCCTTCAAGCACAAGGTGCAGGACATGGTAGACGACAAGATCATCAATTTCTCAGATAATGTGCCAAACGTCACGAAGAACCCTATGCCGAATCATAGGGGAGGTGGAGTAAACGCCATTATTGAAGACGAGAGTTTGGATTTGTTGGCTGACGTCAGAGATCTGAAGACACCACTTAGCTTCGTTAAAGCTAAGCTGATGAAAAGAGGTTTCTTTCCAAGTTGTGGAGAGCTGTGCATGGGCTGTGCGACAAGTCCTGATGGATGTGAACAGTTGATAGAGGGGATCCAGAGTCTGATGACTGAGGGAATCCTGCAGTTTAGGCGGAGGGCCGAATGCGGATTGGGAGAGGTAATGCTGAAGCAAGATGATGAGGTTGCCACCATCACCATCCCTCGCCAGACGATAACTATTTCTGCACCCAGGCCGCCCACGATTACCATCACCAAAGCTGGGCCAATACCGTTCGAAAGCACTAATGCTGTCCCGTGGCACTATGGGGTAGAGGTCTACTGCAACGGACAGAAGTTGGAACTAGAACCGTTTGGGTCGTCTTTGGAGAACCTAGCGGGCGTTAGCGGAATTACTCGCAGCGGGAGTGTGTTTGCTCCACCCGAGGTCGTGACGGACAAAGCGGACAAAGCTGGTGCAACTGATAAGGGGAAGAGTAAAGTCATTGAAGAGATCCCTCGTGGGGTAGAAAAAGACTTACTTGTCAAAGACGCCGAAGAGTTTATGCGATTGATTAAAAAGAGTGACTACAAGATCGTGGATCATCTCCACCAAACACCCTCAAAAATCTCCATCCTGAACCTGTTGATGTGTTCTGAGACACATCGCAACGCACTGCTGAAGGTGTTGAACGCCGCATATGTACCGCAGGAAATATCGGTAAACCAGTTAGAAGAGGTCGTAGCCCACGTGAATGCTGGAAATGGGTTGGGGTTCACTGACCTAGAGCTGACGCCGAAGGGGAGGAACCACAATAGCGCCCTGCACATCTCGATAGAGTGTAGAGGAACGATTATGTCTCACGTGTTGGTAGACACAGGGTTATCGCTCAATTTCCTTTCGAAGAAGGCATTAATGAAGTTAGATACTCGCGGAGTGATTTGCACACCCAGTGATCTGGTGGTGAAAGCGTTCGATGGAACCAAACGCCATGTTTTTGGGGAGGTGACCCTGCCAATCCAAGTTGGGCCGGAAACATTCGACGCAATCTTCTACATTATGGACATCATGCCTGCCTACAGCTGTCTCTTGGGCCGGCCATGGATCCATTCCGCGGGTGCCGTGACCTCCACGTTGCACCAGAAACTCAAGTATGCTGTCGGAGGTAGCATCGTGACCGTATGTGGCGAGGAAGACATAATGGTGAGCCATTTGTCGTCCTTCAAATATATTGAGATGGATGGGGAAATCCACGAAATCCTATGCCAAGCGTTCGAAGCTGTTAAAGTCAAGAACGTAGCTCCTGTAGTCACTGAGAAGCCAGAGATGACTCTCTCTTCCTTCAAGGAAGCTCGGGCCGTTGTCCAAGCCGGATCTACCCCAGGCTGGGGACGAATTTTGGAGATACCTAACAAGCAAGACAAGTTTGGGTTGGGGTATTCTCCTGGAGCTGAAGCCTCCTCTTCTAGCAGTGCGTCGCGAGGTAAAGGGCCGATCCAGTTTACTAGTGGCGGGGTGATATTTGAAAGCGTCAACGCAGTGTCTGAAGACAGCGGAGATAGCGACTGTGACCTAGACTCTTGGATCCATCCAAGCAAGCCAGGCGAGAGCCGCAACAACTGGTCCGTCAAGGAGATCATCCAAGTGGCAGGCGAAGAGTAATGATTTACTTTTTCCAATCATTGTACAACCCTATGTCCTACCCGGGGCATAGTGGTTTTATTGCCAGGGCCTTGTTTGATTATGTACATGCATTTTATCAATAAATCAAAAGGTGTATTTCTTCGTATTCAAATATTGTGATCTCTGTTATTCCTGTTTTATATTTGTTTTGAAAAACAATAAAATGGCAATGGGGTTTGTGCTAACCTGCATATCCTTGTTTTAAGCTTAACCCTTGTTATTGCAGGATCCACATAACATATGACATCGACTCTGGACCTTCTACGACTCACTTCGACTTCGATTGCCCGATCTATCAAGCCGAAGAAGAGATTGATGAAGACGAAGACCTTCCTGAAGAGTTGGCCCGCTTGTTGAAACAAGAAGAGAAAGTTATTCTGCCTCACGGAGAAGAGATCGAGATTGTGAATCTGGGTTCTGAAGAACTAGTCAGGAACGTCAGGATAGGGGCTGCATTGCAGAGTGATGTCAAGTAGAGATTGGTCAAGATGCTTCGAGAGTATAGTGACGTCTTTGCTTGGTCATACGAAGATATGCCCGGGCTTGATACTGACATCGTGGTCCACCACTTGCCGCTGCGAGAAGATTGTCCTCCCGTTAAGCAGAAGCTTAGGAGGACGAGACCAGATATGGCCGTTAAGATCAAAGACGAAGTGCAAAAGCAGCTTGATGCTGGCTTCTTAGCGGTCACTACTTACCCTCCGTGGGTCGCCAACATAGTGCCTGTACCGAAGAAGGACGGTAAGGTACGAATATGCGTCTATTATCGGGATTTGAATAGGGCGAGCCCTAAAGATGATTTCCCGCTGCCTCATATTGATGTGTTGGTCGACAATACAGCTCAGTTCTCTGTATTTTCGTTCATGGATGGCTTCTCCGGTTACAATCAGATTAAGATGGCGCCGGAGGACATGGAGAAAACTACGTTTATCACGCCTTGGGGAACATTTTGCTACAAGGTAATGCCTTTCGGTCTGAAGAACGCAGGGGCCACTTACCAACGAGCAATGGTTACTTTGTTTCATGACGTGATTCATCATGGGATTGAAGTCTATGTTGATGACATGATTGTGAAGTCCCAAACGGAGGAGGGACATCTGGTCAATTTGCTGAAGCTTTTTGAGAGGCTTAGGAAGTTCAGGTTGAGGCTGAATCCTAACAAGTGTACTTTCGGAGTACGGTCCGGAAAGCTACTGGGGTTTATCGTGAGTGAAAGAGGCATCGAGGTTGATCCTGCGAAGATAAAAGCCATACAAGAGATGCCACCGCCAAAAACAGAAAAAGAAGTTCGTGGTTTCCTGGGCAGAATAAACTACATTGCGAGGTTTATCTCTCAGCTCACGCCACGTGTGAACCGATGTTCAAGCTGCTAAAGAAAGATCAGGAGATTATCTGGAACGAGGATTGCCAGAAGGCATTTGATAAGAAAAAACAGTATCTGCAGGAACCTCCGATCTTGATGCCCCCAGTGGCCGGACGGTCATTAATCATGTACTTGACAGTTCTTGAGAATAGTATGGGGTGTGTTCTCGGCCAGCACGACGAGACGGGCAGAAAGGAGCATGCCATCTATTATTTGAGTAAAAAGTTCACAGATTGTGAATCTCGTTACTCGATGCTGGAGAAGACGTGTTGCGCACTTGCTTGGGCTGCCAAACGTTTACGACAGTACATGCTCAATCACACCACCATGCTAATTTCGAAGATGGATCCGATCAAGTACGTCTTCGAGAAGCAAGCGCTTTCGGGCAGGATTGCCAGATGGCAAATGGTGTTGACGGAATATGACATTCAGTACGTTTCCCAGAAAGCCATCAAGGGAAGCGTATTGTCTGAATACCTTGCCGAACAGCCGATCGAAGATTATCAGCCGATGAAATTTGAATTCCCTGATGAGGATATCATGTTTCTCAAAGCGAAAGATTGCGATGAACCGTTGCCCGACGAGGGGCCAGATAGGAAATCCTAGTGGAAATTGATATTTGACGGGGCGTTTAATTCTTACGAAAGTGGTATCGGGGCGATCATCACAACTCCCCACGGATCCCACATCCCGTTCACTGCGAGACAGACGTTTCCAGTCACCAATAATGAAGCGGAGTACGAAGCATGCATCATGGGTCTAGAAGAAGCAATTGATTTGAGAATCAAGAACCTAGACGTATATGGTGACTCGGCGCTTGTGATCAACCAGATTAAAGGGGAGTGGGAGACTCGTCAATTGAATTTGGTGCCGTACATGAATTATGCCAGAAGGCTGCTTCCGTTCTTTGATCGAGTAGAACTCCATCATGTGCCCAGAGCTGAAAATCAGATGGCTGATGCCTTAGCCACGTTGGCTTCGATGTATAAAGTCAATTTTTGGAATGAAGCTCCAAGAATTGTCCTTTCTCGTCTTGATAGACCTGCATTCGTCTTTGCGATCGAGGAAGCCTCCGATGGCAAGCCATGGTTCCATGATATCCAGACTTTCCTTATGACTAAGGAGTATCCTGCGGGAGCATCAACCCAGGATAAAAAGACTCTGAGGAGGCTGTTTGGAAATTTTTATCTCAATCCTGATGGAGTTTTGTATAAGAGAAACCACGATCTCGTGCTACTCAGATGTGTGAATGAGAAAGAGGCGAATATGCTCATGGAAGAAGTCCATGAAGGCACATTTGGTACGCACACCGGCAGGCATGCTATGACGAGAAAGATCCTGAGAGCAGGATATTACTGGCTGACGATGGAATCAGATTGCTTTAAATTCGCGAAGAGATGTCATAAATGCCAGATTTATGCTGATAAAGTTCATGTGCCTTCGTGCCCTTTGAATGTCATGTCCTCCCCGTGGCTGTTCTCCATGTGGGGCATCGACATGATAGGCAAGATCGAGCCCACTGCATCTAACGGTCATCGCTTCATTCTAGTAGCTATCGACTACTTCACCAAGTGGGTGGAGGCAGCCTCGTACGCTAATGTGACCAAGCAGGTGGTGGCTAAATTCATAAAGAGGGACATCATCTGTCGTTACGGAATTCCCGAGCGGATCATTACTGATAATGGTTCGAATCTGAATAACAAGATGATGAAGGAGCTGTGCTAGAGTTTCAAGATTGAACACCACAACTCATCTCCTTACCGGCCGAAGATGAATGGCGCTGTTGAAGCGGCCAATAAGAACATAAAGAAGATTGTTCAGAAGATGGTTGTGACCTACAAGGATTGGCACGAGATGCTGCCATTTGCATTGCACGGTTATCGTACGACGGTACGTACGTCAACCGGGGCAACTCCTTTTTCCTTAGTGTACGGTATGGAAGCTGTCCTACCGCTAGAAGTGGAGATCCCTTCTTTGTGAGTTTTGGTTGACGTGAAACTCGACGAGGCAGAATGGACTAAGAACCGACTAAACCAACTCAGCCTGATGGATGAGAAGAGATTGGCATCGATTGCATATGGTCGTTTATACCAAAGTCGAATGAAGAAAGCTTATGATAAGAAGGTGCGGCCTAGAAGCTTTCAGACGGGTGATCTCGTCCTGAAGAAGATTCTTCCTCCACACTCCGATCACCGGGGCAAGTGGACTCCCAATTACGAAGGTTCGTACGTCGTCAGCAAGGTCTTCTCGGGAGGAGCCTTGTTGTTATCCACGATGGATGGTGAAGATTTTGCATCCCCGGTGAACGCGGACGCAGTTAAAAAATACTTTGCTTAAAAAATGACCCGCTGGAAAGAAAAAAGAATATCCAGGCAAAAATGGGGCATCCCGGCGAACCATAAAAAAGGAAAAAGGTTCGGGCAAAAGTTAGGGATATAAATGGAAAAATGTATACCCGCAAAGTCGAAAACCCGGATGGGCGACTTTGGCAAAAAAGGGTATCCCGGTGAATCGAAAACCCGGAAGGGCGATTCAGGCAAAAGTTAGGGATTTGAAAAAGCAAATGACTGCGTTCCGCGTGTGGACTTTCATTGTTTAGTGGTTTGGAAGACCTGAGGGCCGTTTATCTGAATCAATCTCTTCTGAAGCTGAAGCGTCAGAGAAGTATCGAAGTCAAGTGGGTCATAGAGGGATCAACTCATGGTGTTCGTCTACGCCTCGTTACCGACAGGTGTATATACTGATGTATATTTATGTTTTTATATTTGCGCAGCTCCCTCATTCCAGGAGCTTGCATCTGTTGTAAAACATTTTTGCCCGTTCAGGGGTTCGTTATCAATAAAATGTATACGATTCAGCAATTCTGTTTGTCTGTTTAGCATTTATCTGTTTTGTTTGCGAAAAAGAACGCCAATGTTTTTGATAAAATGCGCATACATAAACTTACTGGCCTAGGCCACTGATTGTTGAAACAATGAATTAATCGAACATTGTCACAAGATGATAACCTTGATAGGTCCCTTTGAGAAGGGTATCTTGTCTGTTTTTTTGTGTTGTTGCAGGTGCAACATATACCAGGTAGTACGCCGTATGCATCCCCAAGCAGGATGACTCCTTCCTCTCCAGCAAAGTTCAGCAACCTCTCCCTACAGAGTCTGAACATGAGATCGTAAGCATTGATATGTTTTCCCCAAGCAGAGAAGATTCTCTCCCCAATCAGATGTATCCCGAAGGGTCGTCATCTCCCCAGCTGAGTCACATACTGAAACGTGCAACAATTGATAGTTCCAGACTGAAGTCTTCAGCAGAATTGAAATTCCCCGCAGAGTTTCACACTCCCCTGTAAGCAGGGTGATTTCTTCTTCCCCAGCCAAGCAGGCAGTTCCCCAAGAGAGCCGAGTCCTTGGAAGGCGTTCGGGCCATGATTGGTTGTCCCCAGTAGGGTGTTGAATAGCTGATGCTGTATTTCCCCACCGGAGTCGTTACCCCCAGGAAAGCTCTGGCTGCGAATGTCGTGCAGTTTATTTCTGCGATTGACATCGCTTTCCTCGGCAGGTCCAGGTTCTCGTGGAGCTTCGTTCCCCCGCAGCAGTCGACTGAGGTTCATTTCCCCAGGCGGAGTCCGATTGAGATTGGCGTGACTTTTTATCCTTGGCAGGATGATTCCTTCCCCCACCAGAGTGGTTCTTTCTCCTTGACAGGAGGATTCTCCCTTCAGCATTTATTTTGCTGATGGGGTCGTAGCACCTTGCATGATTGCATAGCATTTACCTAAAAAACGCGTAGCATTTCCACCGTGTGGAGCATTGCGCCATTGCCAAAGCATACGCATACGAAGCATGAGCTAGGTCGTTACCGTTCTTGTTTTGCAGGTGTTCCCCGACGGGGTTTGCTCAGAATGATTCCTGAAATCTCAAAAGAGTTGTGTGGCTCAAGATGATTCTTGAATCCCCCAGCAAAGTCGTTTGCCCAAGATGATTCTTGAATTCTTCAGCGAAGGCGCTCGTTTAAGATGATTCTTAAAATCCCTGGTGAAGTCACCAGAGAGGGTTGCAAGATGATTTTTGAAGTCCCCGACAGAGTGATTGCCTAGGATGATTCTTGAAGTCTCCAGCAGAGTTATCAGTCCAAGATGATTGTTGAAGTCCCCGACAGAGTTATTTGTCCAAGATGATTCCTGAAGTCCTCAGCAGAGATGATTCACCCAGAATGATTTCTGGAGCCCCGAAGCAGAGTTACTTGATAGTTCTCCAGAATCCCCAGCAGAGATGCGTCATCCCCAGCAGGTTTCTGAACAGCGAAGTTGAAACTTCCCTTGAAGACTTGATGATTGAAGTCTCGTAGTAGTGCCAAAAACCCGGACTTACTGATGAAGTCTAACTACAAGGTCAAAGTAGTCCTCCCTGCCGACGCGGAATGCCTGATGGCAATGGCTTAGATACCCCTATTTGGTTCATGATTGACCGAGAATTCTATTCCCGACTTACTGATGAAGTCCGGCTGATGCCCGAAAATTTCTTTAAATGCCCGATGGCATGATTAACTTGATGGTTGACCTGATGAGTCCCGAGGAATCTTGATGCCTGACAGCATGATCGACCATGTATCACCGGTTACCGTGTGACCAATTCTCCAGCTAGTTGCCGTGCAGCTATCATTTCAGTTTCCGAAGATTTGTCCCCATCAGAGTACCGTGTACTTGTGCAGTTGGCAAATTTCCGGGTTTGTTGGTATTCAATCGCCTTTTACCTTGATTGTTTGAGAGTCGTTCGCTTCTCACCCAATCAGGTTCAAGCCACTTGAATAGGGGCAGTTGTTGCACCCCAAAATTTGACCAACTTTTCTTTACCTAGCTGATGTTTCATTTCATTCACATTAGCATTATCATTTGCATTTCATTGACAGGTGTGCAGGAGATTAAGAGGTATGATTACCAATCAAGGGCTATGCAAGACTTTGAGGCTAGCCAAGAAGGTTATTCAAGTGTTCAAGGGTTGATATCCTTGTTAGATAAGTCAAAAGATCCTCAGAGAGAGTGGTTGAAACCAAGAGTGTGTGCCTCCTAACTTGAGAGTTGTGGGAGCTTCTCAGATGATTCTGAAGCCAGGAATGTGGACTTGAAGCCTTGAGAGAGCTTATGAGATGTCTTGATAGCCATCATGAGGCCTAGATAGGTCATTGTGCAAGATTAAGAAGACTCAGCCATGATTGATGCAATTAGGGTTTGACTGGGTCAACCCTAGGTCAACTGATGATTTGAGGAAGGTTGAGACCTAATCCAAGAGCCATGTGATCATGGATTTATACATTGAGATGTTATAAGGATGATTCCAAGGATAACTCATCATGATTGAAGAGTTTGAGAAGTTTCAAGCTAGGGTTTCTAAGACTTGACAGTGTAAAATCAACTAGTTTGACCCCTATCTTCAAGGCAATTTAGCTCAAGATTTGATTGTCATCTCATCTTACCCCCAACATGAATTTTGTAGAGCATGATCTTAGCTTTAATTTGAGTGCTAGAAGTCCTTGATAGGATTTGTAGAACTCAAGTTATGACTTTGACAAGTTACAGGTCATCTGAGGTATGTGAATTTGGGGGCTTGAAAGTTACCCAACTTGCATCAAACGTTTGCCCTAGAAGGATTATTCCTATGAACTTTTGGTCAACATGAATGTTGTTCCTTATCCTCTTATCTTTCTAGAGAGTACTAGAAGTCCTTGATAGGATTTGTAGAACTCAAGTTATGGCTTTGACAAGTCAAGGGCATTTTGGTCATTTGGAGATTACAGGTCATTCCAACCATAAGGCCATAACTCCTATTTCCAAGCTTCAAATGGGAAAATGTTCAACATCAAACTTGTTTAAAATGATTTTTTAAGGCTGGTAAAGAGGTCATGAGTTGTTGGAAGTGCTTGTAGCTCAAAGTTGCAAAAATGACCTAAAATAAGGGTATAAGTTAAATAAACCAAAGTTGGAAATTGATATTTTTGATCTACACATCCAAACCAAGGCATTTAATATATCATTTTGACTCTAAAAAACATTTTAAGAACATTGGTTTAGCCACAATTTTGATTTGAGGTCTAATTTGTGGACTTGCTTTGAAAAGTAGTTACTTACATCTTAAGTAACATTTGCAAAACACATGAGAGATCAATACACAAGCTTCCAAGGCATTGTAACACATCTAATATCTCATTTGGAGAGATTTTGGGATCATAACAAGCTGCTACAACAAGTGAAACCAGAATTGGGGTGAGTATGGCATGAGATTGTATTTTTGAACACATGAGAAATTCAATATCTCCTTGGATGATTCCAGAAGATTCTAGAGAGGTCCAACATCATCTATATGTTGATTAGAAGGGGTTCAAGTGCAGGGTTGGTGAGAATTGAGGGAGAGAAGAGAGTTTGCAACTTCACATTGTTCATTGCAAATTGAAATCAGTTTCTATATTCTACACCATTTTTGATCTTTCTTTTGATCTCAACAACTTCTATTGAGGATACTGAATGATTCCAGATCAATTCCATAGCCAAAGCCTTGAAGGATCGTGTTCTTGCATTTGAGTTTCAGCACCTGCAAGTCACCATCGGATTTGGAGTTCCAAGCGTTTGCAATCGATTCTCTTGCATACAGAAGCAAGAACTTGGTACATTGAATGATTCCAGAGCAGTAGAAGAGTTGAATTGAAGAATTGCTACTTCTGTTATTCAAGAATTCACAGGTTTGAAACTTTCATCCCTCACCTTAAATTAAGAAGAATTCCCTTAATTTGTTAGGATAGATTGATAGTATGTGGTTAGGAGATCGTTTCTGGAAACTTAGAGAGGATTTGGTGATGATCAATGAGATGACACAATTTCTGTTTGGATCAAGAACATGTTGGATATTGAGAGATAATGTGAGTATTATAGCAAGAACTGATCAGTGTAACATGGCAGACATTTTGAACCTTTTAATTGCAAGAATGGTGATGCTTGAGGTTTGAGTGATTTTTGTTTCTTTGATCGTGTTTTGAGTTTGATCGAGTTTCAAGAGATTCTGAGGCTAGGGTTAGATCCAGTGTTCAATTTAGAGTGATTTAGTGCTTTGGATCTTGAATTTTGATGGATATTTGGTGAGATGCGAATGTGATGAAGATGAGCATGAGAGCTCTGTTTCAATGGAGGTTCTTCCCTCCAGAATTGTTCAAATGAAGGTGATGATGTTAACACCATTGGATTAACGTGAAGACTTTGACTAAACCATGTATCCCACAGCCAGGATTAATTTGAATTCGTGAGAGAGTCTGAGTAAGTGAAACGATGCGTTTCACTTACTAGGTGGTGTTGGGCTTAGGTTCAAGTTGTTATCCCCACCCCCTTTATGGCCCAGTCTGAATAATGAACTGATTTTCATTACTATTTGCACCGCGCGTTTGGTTATTTTGTTTGATTTTCTTTAATTCTTCATTTTATACATGGTTCTTGATTAAATCATATAAAATTGAAAAATGATCCAATTAACCCCATTCCTTTTGCATTATATTCATGATTGAATCTAGTATTTTTTTAGATAAAAAATATTTTTATTTCATGCATTTTCTGATTTTATGGGGATTTTCACATTTTAATTGATATTAAAATAGTTATGTTTGATACTTGATTTTGTGGAATTTTGTGTGATCATGTGGTGATGATTTTGATCCTGATTTTTTGTGAGTAGTTTTCATAGATGTGCATGCTCCCCATAGAATTTTCTCACATTTTTTTGATGAACATAAGTGGTAGTTTAGGTTGAAACCTTTAGAAGCTCCATTTTTAGGGTTTATGGTTGATACCTTATGGTGTAGGACTTAATTTTAGGACTTAATAGATGATTTAGTCCCTGGTTTTTGTATGAGGCATTCTTAATTGAATTAGGATCCCTTAGGAATTTTTATAGAAATTTATAAGATAGTTTGCTATTTTTGATTGATTTTAGTTTAGGTGCTAGTTTTAGATGATTCTAAGGCACTAACTCAACTAGATTAACATCTTTAGTTCCCTTAGATTAGGGTTTTGCTTTGCTTGTTCTTGGATGATGATGAAGACAAGTTGAAGATGCATTGGATTGCTTGAAGAGGCTTGGATGTGAAGATCTTCCCTTCTTGTGGTGTAGTTTTGATTAGGTTAAGATTAGGGTTTTGTAGGCAGAGCTCCTAGATAGTTCTCTTCCTTCATAAACATGGAATATGTTGATCAATTCCATTCTTCCCTATGATGTAAGGTACCTTGTAAAGGCCTCATCCCTCCTTTGGTAGGATGTGTGGCTCTTTGCAAGTTGGTAGAACCTTTGAGGGTCCCTTTCTCTAATGACAGGATGCTCAGTGGTGACCTTTGGTCTTCACTCTACTACCAATCATCCCAACTTTGCTCTTGATAGATGCATCTTTCTCCATTTTTAGAGGATGGAGTTCCTTGCTTGAAGAAGATTGAAAGATGGAGTTGACACTTCCATGTGATTTAAGATTACCTTGAAAAGCTGAAGCTTGTAGATGAAGGAGACCAAGTTGATACTGGTAAAGCAAAGAGAGCTGAAGCTTGAAGACTAAGCTGATACTTATGAAAAGGATTTAATTGAGATTGAGTGCAGAGTTGAGGCTTGAGGAATAAAGGATAAGTTGACACTTACATTGATGATTGGAGAGCCTGAAGGAATCAAGTTGATACTTGTAGTTAGGAGTAAAGCCTGAAGGTGGGATTTACTGTAAAGCTGAGGCTTGAGGAAGAAAGAATAAGTTGATACTTATGTTTGAGGGGTTGAAACCTCGGAGAAGCAAGTTGATACTTGTCATTGAGGATGATAGCCTTGAAGGGTGATTGAAGTCTGAAGACTGGATTACTGTCAGAAGAGCTGAAGCTTGAAATTGAAGGAGGGGTTGATCTGCTTTCTTTCTTGTCTGTTTTCTTTTCTGTGCTGATGTGACTTGTTTGACTTGCTTGATGCATTAGAATAAGTTCATATCTAGACTGACTTAAGCTAGGAGCATGATTGCACTAGAGGTTAAGTTGCTCCCTCTGCTTGTATTTTTACTGTATGGCTTTGCTTGCGGGTATTCGGTAGAGCCCGGCTCCCTTGCCTATGTGGTCTATTTTGCTTGATAGCATTTTATTTCTTCTGTATGATTGCAGTCACTTATATCTTGCTTGACATCATGTTTTTCTTTCTGTATGATTACAGTTACTCATATCTGGCTTGAGGTTGAGATGAGCTTGTGGAGGCTGCTGCCCCACACACATTTCCTCCCTCACTTGCATTGCATGCATTTTACTGTCGTTTACTGTTTACTGTTTAAGTTGATGCTTTATCTATTTCTGTATACCATTGACATGATCCCCTAGGAATCTCACTTCCTTTGGTAAGGAAGTGATGATTAGAACTTTAGGTTGAAACCTATGCATGATAACTTCTAGGAGTTCCCTGTTTCAAACTTCAACCATAGGATGAATCCTTGGCATGACAACTGTAGGACTTGATAGTCTCCCCATAGTTGAGCCTGTTCTCTTCTCATCTCAAAACAAATTAAAATACAGTAATAAAGGTTAACTGATGTCGTACGTTACGAGCCTTAAGCTATCTGAGAAAGGGTTGTCGGAGAGTTTCTTTTCGACAGCTTGGATGTTTAGTATGGTACCCTTTGGGTGACATACGACGCATTCACTCTCGGGTCATAGTCTCTAGTGCGATTGAAATTGCAAACAAACATAAAAAACAGTTCTTTCGTAAAAAACAGAAAACAAACTTCAAACTTTTTGCCCCGTGGGCCCGTAATTTAAAGGAAGCTTTTCTGAAGAAAAGAGTGTCGTTAACTCCCAGTTCTACCGCAAACAGGCTTTGTCCCTAACTGCTGGAACTGTTTGTTAACCCTACTCGATAAAACAGATGAATCTGAATTCCCGTAATCCGTATTATCCCGAACTACGTAAGCTCTGATCTCTCAAGCCTGTTGAGAGTACGTAGGCACAATACTGACGTATTGGCGAGTCACCTTCCCCTTAACCCATAGTTAGCCGAACTACCTTGACTCTGATTTCTCATTCTCTGATGAGAATACGTAGGCATAAAGCACGACGCTTTGCCGAGTCATTTTTATTTTCTTTTTAAGCCAGTCTTGATAGGTAGATAGATAAAACCAACCCGTCATGTAAACACAACAAGCGTGGATCCCGTCGAGTACGACGTACGTGAGGGGTGCTAATACCTTCCCCTTGCGTAACCGACTCCCGAATCCAAACAATGGTTGCGATGACCTTGTCTTATACCTTTTTGTCAGGTTTTTCCGATCGTTTCCTTTCCCGCTCTGAGGGATAAATAACGAAAGGTGGCGACTCTTCTGTTTTGCCGGCACCTTATTTTCGCGGAAGCGACACTGGGTAGCTTCCATGGACTCCATCAGATACCAGTATAACATATCTAGATTTCCCTGATGGCCATTCTTTGGGTGTCCCTTCTTGGCTTGCCTGCCCACACGGCATTTACCACATCCTGTCCTACTATCTGAAGTAAACTTTGAAGTTCCTCTTGCTACTGTTTTGGACATGATCCTTTCTATTTTTAGAAGATGTTTTCCTTTCTCCAGCCACAGTTGATCCTTCTTCTCTTTTTGGACCAAGCCATTGAGGTTACTTCTGGGCTCCCATAGGTAACAGTTGTTCTTGGCTCTGGACCCCCTCATGACTTCCTCACCTTCTTCATTGGTGACATTACAATTACTCTTAGTGAATTTAACATTAAATCCTTGGTCACAAAGCTTACTGATACTGATAAGATTAACAGTCAGTCCTTTAACCAACATGACATCATCCAGTTTTGGAATACCAGGATAGTCTAGCTGTTCAGCACCTATGATTTCTCCTCTAGCTCCATCACCAAATGTTACATGACTTGAGGAATGAGGTTTGATATTTACCAAAAGGTTCTCCATTCCAGTCATGTGTCTAGAGCAGCCACTGTCAAAGTACCAATCTTCTTTGGTTTGCATCCTAAGAAAGGTATGAGCTACTAGAGCAACCTCCTTGGCAACCCATTGTTTCTTCTTGACAGGAACTTCCTTCTTGGGTCTAGCATGATGTTGTTTCTTGGCATGAGCACTCAGTTTGGATTTGCCTTGATAAGGATGACTTGGAAAACCATGTAACCAGAAGCAGAGGGGTTTAATGTGCCCAAGTTTTCCACAATAGTAACACCTATACCCTTGGAATTTGTTCTTGGTCTGGTGCCAACTTCTGTTCCTTTGATGTTGTGACATTGCTGGTGACACCCATGTTGACCTATGATTCTCAGTCTTTGGCTTCTTGAACCCTAAGATGGGTTTCTGTTCACCAACAAATCCCAGTCCAAAATTGTTGCCTACTGTCTGACCACTCTGTAGAATTTTTTCTAGAGTGTCAGTCCCAGGGTTCAGCATGCTATGGATTTGGACATTTGATCAAGATTAGATTTCAACAAGATGGCTTCACTTTTGAGAGACTCTATTATTGTAATATGCTCCATCTTCTCAGCCTCTAACTCCCTTATGAGTTTATTCTGTTGCTCTCCTTGCTGATATAATTCTCCACTTCTGTTGCACAACTTCTTATATGAATCAACAAGTTCATCATAAGTCAGCTCATCTTCACTTGAATCACCATCAGATATACATACACTGTTCAGAGCAGTGACATGCCTGGCAGACTCCTTTTCTGATCCACTTTCAGAGTCTCCATCAGACCAAGTTACATTTAGGCCTCTCTTCTGTTTCTTTAGATAGGTGGGGCATTCAGTTCTAATATGTCCATATCCCTCACATTCAAGGCATTGACCTCCTTTACCTTGATTGAGCTTTTCTGCAGGCTTAGCTCTTCTGCTAATGTCAGATGGGATGAACCTGTCACTAGCTCTACCCTTCTTATCTACCCTTTTCACGAGTCTGTTGAATTGTCTCCCAAGCATAGCTACAGCTTCTGAGAGATTCTCCTTGTTTCCATCATTGTCTTCATCTGAGACATCTGTTGTACTTGATATAAGAGCTATGCTTTTGTTCTTTTTCTTCACAGACTGATCACATATTCCCATTTCAAAAGTTTGAAGAGACCTAATGAGTTCATCCACCTTCATATTGCATATGTCTTGAGCTTCTTCAATGGCAGTGACTTTCATGGAAAACCTTTTAGGTAAAGACCTGATAATTTTCCTCACAAGCTTTTCTTCAGACATTTTTCTCCCAAAGCTCCTGAGGTGTTTGCAATTTCAAGAATATTCATGTAGAATTCATGAATAGTCTCCTCCTCCTTCATCCTCAGACTTTCAAACTTGGTGGTCAGCATTTGAAGTCTTGACATCTTGACTTTAGAGGTTCCCTCATGAGTTGTTTTAAGCGTATCCCAAACCTCTTTAGCCAGCTCACAATGATGCACCAGTCTGAAGATGTTCTTGTCTATTCCATGGAATAAAGCATTCAAAGCTTTAGAATTCCCAAGAGCCAAGGCTTCTTTCTCTTTGGTCCATTCTTCTTCGGGTATAAGTACAGACACTCCATCTTTATCAGTCTTTACTGGATGTTCCCAGCCAGAGTTTACAGCTCTCCATGCCTTGTTATCTAGAGACCTCAAGAATGAAATCATCCTAGGTTTCCAATAGTCATAATTAAAGCCATCCAAAATTGGTGGTCTATTTGTGAATCCTATGTCTTTATCCATAGTACCATAATTTATCTTCCCTAGATCTCACCCAGAAACTAACAGGCAGGGTGCCTGCTCTGATGCCAATTGAAATTCTGGCAAGCACACGATGAATGTTATCACGGATGTTATGACATCCACTGTGACATAGACTAATGCACTTAATAATAAGCTGTAAATGGGAAGCAGTAAATAACACAAGTAATTGTTCACCCAGTTCAGTGTCAACCACACTTACATCTGGGGGCTACCAAGCCAGGGAGGAAATTCACTATTAGTAGAATTAATTTAGAGTCAAATAGTCCCAGTTTGCACTCTTCACTTAAGACCTACCCAATGGCACTTCAGCCTAGAGACCACTAGACCAAACTTTCCCACTCACTCCCATTCAATCACCGCAGCGATAATCAATTCTCAATTAAGATATGAAGACACACTTCAAACACACACTTTGATCTTGCTTCACAGCTTTGATCAAGTGACACACACTCTTGCTTAACAGCTTCGAGTGACACAATGAATACACCTGTTCATACACAATAACCAAAGCAATTATACAACATACAATTTCTTGACACACAAGGAATCCTAAGACTCCTAGACACACGTGAAGAGCAAACCTCTTCACTCACAAATCACACTCTCCAATCTCTGTCTTGAATCTCTCTCTTCAAGCTCTGCCCTATTAGGAATGATCCTTCTGTTATTTATAGCAACATACTTGCTTTGGGCCTTGATGGAGAAACTAGGTTTACCCAAGATAAACCTCTCTTCATGAAGTTGCGCACTTATCATTAGGTCAGGAGTCTTCTATGTTATCCTCAACAATTCCTGTTATGTTGCCTAAAATAACTATGCTTCCTGGATTGTTTCCTGAAGTATAGCCTGAGCTAATAACAGAAAAACAAACTCTGCGCGTCTGATGTCATACAATCAATGTTACAACATCCAGTCATGACATCCAACTTCACTTACCCTACAGAATACTCTTAGTGTATGTCATAACATCAGTCATGACATTCATATACACTCTAATGTTTTGCCACAAAATGCAGCCAATCAAAAGCATCTACATGAACTAATTTTAATAAGGAGGGTTTTAGTTCGAAATTGTGAGCAGGGATATTGGGGTTCACAATACTAGAACTAGGTTCGTCATTAGATGGTTGGGAGAAATCCTTAAGGGGTCTTTGGTTACGATCTTCGTCCATAGCTTTCTTAATTCTACGAAATAAGATACGTGCACAAATGTAACGTTCAGGTTCCTCTAAAGGATCTATAAGATTACCGGTGCTGCGAGTTATTTACATTGACCAGTAGGTAAAACCTTAGTCTAGACAATGTAACGACAGGGTACGAAATTTTGACGTAATTGGTCCCCGACAATGGCGCCAAAAACTTGATGTTGTGATTCTCAAGTGCACGAATAGCGTCAGAGTAATATAAAAGATTATCGATCCCACAGAGACCAAACAGCAATCTATCGATTACTGTTGTTACAGTGTTTATCTAAGGTAAGTAAATTTGGAGTAGGATTGTGCGAAATAAAATTAAAGTGCGAGAATAAATTCAATAATAAAACATCAGGCTTGGATATAATTCACATAGCTAGGCAGTATTCCAAATGCGTACAAATCGACTTCTTAAAGGGTAATGTTTTCCACTCATGAAAAGAACTAATTTAACGCAAACTGTCACTTTCGCGTATTTAGAACCGAGTTTATCCCCTAATCGATCCCTCTTATTGTCACTTATAAAAAGGCACACATTGCGATAGAGTGATTAAACCTATTTTCAAGAAATATAGTTTCTTAACTTAGTTGAAAAGTATTTTGACCTGGTATTTCTAACAAAAAGAGGTTCTTGCGAACTGGACTTTAAATCCATAAATGCGTCCGAAAATAGTTTTAAAATCATTTTTCTAAAGCATTAAAGATTCCTGCTTAATTGGACCAAACGCTTTCGCTTCCTTTGAACAGTTAAGACTAACCAAATTTATCTAAAGGTTGGACGGCTTTCGATCATACCCAATAGATTTTAAGTGCAGAAAAGATGTATTAAAAGTCAGAATAACCCCTAAGTGATTCTATTGACATCCGTATGGAATGCCACTTTTAACTATGATCCTCACATCCTAACCTCTAAGATTTAGTCAGACATGGAAACGTAAATAGACATGGTAAATAAAGTGCAGGAAATAAAGTGCGAGTAAATAAAGTACAGGAAACAAATGCGGATAAGTAAAAGCGAAAAATAAATAGAAACTTGCTCCAAACGGGAGGTTTTAAATCTTGGTACAACTTGAAGTAAAAGACTGAAATAAAATGGCGGCAGGATTAACTTCTACCAAAGTGCTCCAAACCCGATTACAGACTCGATTGAACAATGTGATAACTACTCGATGTGAGAAGTTTATCACTTTACAATAGATGGAAATTTATGGCTTGAGTTCTGTAACTAAGCTTGGAGGCTTAGAAATGAGGCAAAACTCTTCTATTTATAATGCTAGGAAAGTATAGGGAAAGACTAGAATGCCCTCCAACTTCTTTTGGGAGGGAAACGAAATGCAAGGGTGGCGCCCGCCATGCCCTCATGGTGCTCGCCATTTGTACTAGAGTGGAAAGAAGTGGGAGACGTGGCTGTTGTCAGAAGTTGGTCTCTTATCCCATTCATGGCTTCTCTTATGGCGCCCGCCATGGTGAGTGCCATGTGTACAATTTCCTGAAAAGCTGGTCTTTTTGCTTGTTTTTTCTTCATTTCTTCTTGAGTAGCTCTGAAAATATAAAATCCTGAAAAAGAGACAAAACAGAGGCATAATACAAGAAAACAGAGATAAAATCCTAAACAACACGTGCGAATCGAGTCAAATAAACAGTATATTTTAGGTCTATCAAATACCAACCAAAAGTTGGGATAAAAGCCACCAAATACTAACCAAGAGTTAGGACTACGGGAATGCCAACCAAAGGTGACCTTCTGGGGACAAAATAAAACCTGATACCAACCAAAAACATATAAGAAGTAAAATCAACAGACTTACAACCTGATGAGCAAACGACTCTAATGAGCAAGAAGAGAAGTCTAAACAGACAACTCTGTGGGGAATAAACATCAACTAAAGATACCAACAAAAAGTTTGGATAATAACACAGGTACCAAACAAGAGTTGGGATAAACAAAAGCTACCAACCAAAACTTGGAATCACCAGAGCACCGACCGAAGGCAACCCTATGGGGAACAAGCGACCATGAATACCAACCAAAAGTTGGAATAAAGGCTACTAACCAAAAGTTAGAATCGTCGAAGCGTCTACCGAAGGCGATCTGGTGGGGAAAAATACCAACCAAAAGTTGGGATAGAGGAAAAACTTCCAAGAAACGGTGACCTTCACTGGGGTTGGTACCAAAAGTTGAAATGAAAGCAAAGGCTACCAACCAAAAGTTGGAATGACCCAAAAGTTGGAATAAAACAACCAGAACATACCAACCAAAAGTTGGAATAAAGAAAAAGGCTACCAACCAAAAGTTGAAATGACCCAAAAGTTGGAATAAAACAACCAGAAGATACCAACCAAAAGTTGGAATAAAGGAAAAGGCTACCAACCAAAAGTTGGAGTGACCCATAAATTACCAACCAAAAGTTAGAATGACCAACAAACTACCAACCAAAAGTTGGAATAAAGGCAAAGGCTACTAACCAAAATTTGGAATCGTCGGGACGCCAAACAAAAATAAATCCATAAACGAAGACTACCAACCAAAAGTCGGGATAACGGTTTTTCAGGGGATAATATCCAACCAAAAGTTGGAAAACAAGGCTACTAACCAAAAGTTAGGATCGTCGGGGCACCAAACAAAGCTGACTCCACAAAAGAAGACTACCAACCAAAAGTTGGGATGGTCAACTAGAAATACCAACCAAAAGTTGGAATAACAGACTACTAACCAAAAGTTAGGATCACCCGAACGTCGAATGAAGGCGAACTCACAAAATGAAGACTACCAACCAAATGTTGGGATGACGACTTCGTGGGGAGAATACCAACCAAAAGTTGGGATATCAACCAAAGGGTACCAACTAAAAGTTGGAATAAAGCTGGAGACTACCAACCAAAAGTTGGAAAGATCAATAGAAGGGGTACTAACCAAAAGTTAGAATAACCACAAGGGATACCAACCAAAAGATGGAATACGACCCAAAAATATACCAACCAAAAGTTGGAATAAACGAAGGACTACCAACCAAAAGTTGGGATCGCCGACCGAAGGCGAACTTACAAAAATGAAGACTACCAACCAAAAATTGGGATCATCAACAAAGATATACCAACCAAAAGTTGGGACTAAGCTTGAGATTACTAACCAAAAGTTGGAATAAAACACCCGGGATAGGCAGGAATTAGAATTAACCTGAAAAGAATACTCCGCCAGGGAAAGAGAGGTTTAAACAAACGACTTTGTCGGGGAGAACTGTTGTACCCTAAAATTTGACCAACCTTTTCTTAGAACTTGTTGGTCTATGTTTCATTTCATTTTTCTTCTAGCATTTGCATTGCATAGTATTTTTCATTTAATAGGGGATCAAGAGAGGTGTGCATAACAAGAGAAGGTTGCCAGAAGTTCTGAGCCTAAGCAAGGGGCTTTACTCAAGCATGAGTGCTTTTCAAGTCACTAAGAAGTGGTCAATGTTCTCTGAAAGAGTTGATGAATTTATATGGATTATCTCCTAGCTTGGAGGCCAATTGGGGATCATCAGTGGTGTGTGAATTTATGATTATGGATATGGGATGTTGAGGAAGCTCATTGAGTGCTTTGAGGGTCATGGTGGAGCTTATCCAAGTCATTGTATCACGTGTAAGAAGCCACATTCAAGAGTGGTGCAACTAGGGTTTCCATCTGGCCAATCGTAAGTCAATTTTGTTTTTGAAGGAGATTAAGACTCATTTCTAAGTCATGGTGATCATGGAATGTTGTGTTGAGGAATTTAAGATGTTATCCCAAAATCCAATCAAGAAGAATCAAGAGTGTGAGAAGTTACTAAATTAGGGATCTCAGTGTAAAATCCCCTATTTAGTGCCCAACTTCAAGACCACATTTCTCAAGATACAAGTCTCATCTCATCTTGACCCCAACATGAAAATTGTAGAGCATGTTTCTAGATTTCTTTTGAGTACTAGAAGTCTTTCATCTGATTTCTAGAACTCAAGTTATGATGCTGACAAGTTACAGGTCACCAGATGAATGTGATTTCAGTTAACAAAAGTCAACCAACTTCCAAGATAGTTTTGACCTTGAAGGATGTCTCTTCTCACTTTGACCCAAACATGAAAGTTGTTACTCATGATCTTAGCTTTCCAAAAAGTACTATAAGTCTTTCATCTGATTTGTAGAGCTCAAGTTATGAAGCTTGCAAGGCAGGGGTATTTTGAGAAAGTAGGATTACAGGTCATTTTCATTATAGGTCCATTTCATGACTTTGCACATTTCAAATGCAACTTTTCCCAACATGAAACTTACTCCAAATAGCCCCAATTTTATCTTAGAACACTCATTTGTCATGGATTTGGCTAGGGTTTGAGGATTGGTGGAAGATTTTTTCATGAAAAAGCCTTAAAAGGAGAAAATGCAATTAAATTGATTTTGAACCATTACAAGTCAAGTTTATGCATATTTTGAGTCACAAGGATATAAAAAACCAAATGCACAACTTGAATTTGAGTTTTGGTGTTGTTTTCACGTGTAACTTCATGGCAACTTCAAGTGAAAAGTTTACAATCCAATCTCAACCATTTGATCAAACCAAGGAATAAATTTCATCCACATGATCAATTGGAACTCCCAACAAGCATTTTGGATCAGAAATAAGTGAAATTGGCTCCTTTTCATGTGTGCATGGAGCATGACAATTTGAATTTGGGCAATTTGGAAATTCTCACAATTGAGCTACAATTGGGCCTCCATCAGCTTGTATATCCATCATATAAAAGGTATAGGTCATTTTTGAATCAGAGGAGAAGCCATTTTCATGGAATTGGAGCAGAGCATAGTTGGTTCAAGCAAGCAAAAATTCAAATTCGTGAATCCTGATTTGAGCCATTTCAAGCAGAATTGAATCTTCCTTCTTCTTCCTCAAGTGAATTGGAACGTGTCTGGATCATTTCCTTCAAGTTTAAGCCACCGCGAAGCTCCAACGGAGAGTCTCTGTTAGGTAAATTCCAAATCCAAATTTCTCACGCATTATGCAATTACCTTATGCTATTGTTGGTTTATGCTGAAGTCCTATGTGCATAAGCAAAATCTGGTTCATATTTGGATGTGTTCATGATGTTTACAGTTTTGAGCTCATTCTTTGTTTTCTTTGATTTGGTTCATTTATGCATGATTATTAAAAACCAAGCTTGGATTCGTGTTCTACATAACACGAGGATGAGTTTAGACTCAAAGATTGTTTGATTTGGTGAATTTTTTGATGATGTCGTGCCAGAGATCTCATCGGAGAAGATGACCGGAGCAGTGGTTCTAGCATCTGTGTATTTTTATGTTTTGATGAGGTATTCTGCTTGCGTGGCTGTTTGACCTTTTGACCGTAACCAGATCCACGGTCCAGATGTGTTTGACTTGGTTGTTTGAATCTTTTGATTGCCAGCTTTTTAATGAAACACAATGTTTCATTGCTGGGCTGATATGGGCCTTGATTTGCTTTTGGAACCCCCCTCCCTACGCAGCCCATTGATTTGCACTATGTTCCTTGCTATTCACACCTTTTCTTGGTTTTATTTTATTTTATTTTTCTTTTTTGATCGTTTTGAATTAATTCATTTTAAAATGCTTCCAATGTTGATAAAATCCTACAAAAATATTTTCTAGACATTTTAGGATGTCTTTTATTTTTAGTAAATTTTTATTTTATTTTTTGTTTTATTTTTCAATTTAAAAAGGATTTATCAATTGGAGTTGTTTTATGTGAACTATTTCTTGACATGTCCTTGTTCTTGATTTGTTTTTGTTTCTTCCTTTTGATCCAATGACTAAAAATCAATCCTCATGTTGTCAATGAGTTGAGTGATTTTTGAGGACCATTTTCCCCTGTTTCATTGAGTTTTGGTTTGACTTCGACCTTGCTTTTGTTAACCCTCGACAACCCTCCTTTACAATGATGCACCCTTGTGAATCAACTTCTTTGGTGATGTTGTAAAGTGACATTGGTTGAAATTTCTTGGCCTCTGGTTGCCAACTTGTTAATGAACTTCTTGCATTTTATTTTATTGTTTTGAATCATTTTCCTAATTTTGAGGTAACTTGCAAGTCAAGTTACCCCAAAGGGAGGTTCACACATACACATTGACCTAGTTTGCTTTGGAGATGACATTTATGGATCCTTTGAGCCTTCAATTCCTTTTGATTCATGTTGCTAACATGTTAAGGTTTCTGGTTGCTCAATTTTAGGTCATGGCATTGTGTTTTACTTGTTCAAACTTGTGTTCCTTTTGGAGTTTCCAATTAGGGTTTCCATAGATGGCATGTTTGCTTTCTTTTGTATATGTGCTTGCATTTTCTTTTGGTATGATTCCTTTTGCTTTTGTGCACTCTCCTCTCATCCCCGCTTATGTCCAAGGACCTTGGAACACCATTTAGGTTTGTCTAGTCCCTCCTTTGGAGGTATTTGAAACATGACTTGAATGGTGAGCCATGAGGACACTTTTGTTGCATCTTTTGCACAAATCATGATGATGCTTTGGTTGAATGATATTTTGGGGATGCCTTGATGTTTTCTTCTCTTGTTCTAAACCTTCTTTGAGTTAGGGTTCATTTCTTTTCTCTTTTCATGTTGTTTGCTTTGTGGCATTGTGGTTGATGTTTGAATGGTTTAGGCCATTTCCTCCCACTTTTGGTGCATTTGTGTGATTTCATTTATGTGCATTTCTCTTCCTTTTTTCTTTGAATTTATCATATGCATGCTTGAGGTTGAGATGGGCTTGTGGAGGCTACTTCCCCACACATATTTCCTCCCTCACTTTAATCCTATTTGTGCATTCTATGTTTGCATATTTGCTTTTTCATGTTCTTTCTTCGTCTTCTTCTTTTGTCTTTCTTCCTTTAGGATCTCTAACTTCTCTTCTTCAAGAGAGGTTATGATAGACATTAGGATCAAACCATGCATGATAACATTAGGTAGTTCCCTTTTGTATCCCAACTCTAAGTCCACTTTGCATGACAACTATTAGGTTTGAGATAGTCTCCCTTTAGTGTGTCTTTTCTCTTCTCATCTTCAAACACTTTCAAAACACATAATAAAGAATAACAAGTGTTGTGTGCTACGAGCCTTAAGTTACTTGGGAAATGGTAATTGGGGGGCTTCCTCTCAATGGCCTAGAGTGTTTAGTATACACCCTTTGGGTGATATGCGACGCATTCGCTCCTAGCTGTCGCAGCTGCGAAAAACAACCGGCAGAAAAATAGAAGAGTCGCCACTTTTGTTATTTGTTCCACAGAGAGGGAAAGGAAACGATCGGAAAAACCTGACGGAAAAAGGGAAAGACAAGGTCATCGCAACCATGTCTGGATTCGGGAGTCGGTTACGCAAGGGGAAGGTATTAGCACCCCTCACGTTCGCCGTACTCGACGGGATCCACACATTGTTGTCTATCTAAAAGGGTGTGTTGAAACTATTGTCGCTACTGCAAAAATAAGGTGCCGGAAAAATAGAAGAGTCGCCACCTTTCGTTATTTATCCCTCAGAACGGGAAAGGAAACGATCGGAAAAACCTGACGAAAAGGTATAAGACAAGGTCATCGCAACCATTGTCTGGGTTCGGGAGTCGGTTACGCAAGGGGAAGGTATTAACACCCCTCACGTCCATCGTACTCGATGGGATCCACGCTTGTTGTGTTTATCTGACGGGTTGATATAACTATATATGCTAAGAGTCCGGTCTAAAAAGAAAAGAAAATGACTCGGCAGAACACAACAGTTCTATGCCTACGTATTCCCGTCTAGAACGAGAAATCAGAGTCAACGTAGTTCGCCTAACTACGGGTTACGGGGGAAGGTTGCTCGCCGAGATATCGCATCTCGTGCCTACGTACTTTCACACAGCGTGAAAGATCAGAGCAAACTTAGTTCGGGACAATAGGAGACACAGGTTTGTCTTTTTTATCCGAGTAGGGTTAACAGACGGTTCCAGCAGTTTGGTGTATGCAGCTCGCTCGATGGAGACTTAGGCGTTTACCGTTTGCGGTAGAACCGGGAGTTAACAAAACTCTCCTTATGAAAAGGGTTTCCAAGGATTAAAGGTCCAAGAGGACAAAAAGATGTTTGATCTTTGTTTTCTGTTTTTTAGAAGAAGTATCTTTTATGGATGTTTGCAACTAATATCGCACTAGAGACTATGACCTGAGAGTGAATGCGTCGCATGTCACCCAAAGGGTACCATACTAAACATCCAAGTTGTTGAAAAGAAACTCTCCAACAACCCTTTCTCAAGTAGCTTAATGCTCGTAGCGTACGACATCAATTAACCTTTATTACTGTATTTTGATTTGTTTGAAGATGAGAAGAGAAAGGACGCACTAAAGGGGAACTGATCCAATCCTAAAGTTGTCATGCAAAGTTGGCCCTATGATTGAGGTTAGGAGGGAACTACCTAATGTTATCATGCATGGTTAGAACTCTAATGTCTGTCATAACTTCTCTTGAACAAGAGAAGTCAGAGTTCCTAGGGGAACATGGCAAAGGAAAGCAACAGTAAAAGAAATAACTTCAAAGAAATAACTGTAAATAAAATGCATGCAATGCAACAAACAAGCAGAAGGAGCCAAGCTCAACTTCTAGAGCAAGAAGGCCTAAAGGCAACACACAACACAGACAAGGGAGACAGACTCAACCTTAAACCAGCAAGCAAAGCCAAGCAATAACAGTCAAGCAGAGGGAGACAGGATCAGCCTCTAATGCAGACAAGCAAAGGGAGAAACTCAACCTTTAGGATGCTCTTAGGCCTAAAATCATCTACATGAGGCCTAGTCTAATGCAACACACCAAACAGTCACACAAGCAACATTACAGCAATCAGAAAACACAGCAAACACAATAGACAAGCAGCTCAACAACAAAGCAGATTAACAGTAAAACAAATCTAACAGCAAAACAATCAAACAGTCTGCAGTCAACTTCAAGTCCAAGCCATCTTCAAGAGAAGGAAATGAAAGCTCCATCTTCATGCTTCAACAAGCTCCAACAAGAGAGAAGAGGGTTAACATCAAGATTATTGCATGATGATGGGAAGCATGATGGAAACCAAGGGAATCCATCATGGCACTCAACCATACATCTGAGATAGGCATCCTCAAAGGTTCTACCTCTTGTGATATGCCACACATCCTTCCAAAGGAAGGATGAGGCTTCCACATAGGGACCTTGAATCATGGGATGAGAATGGGAAGCAATCAAGGCAATTCATGTTTATTTGAATAAAGAGGAAAGAAACTAAAGCTCTTCCTAAACCCTAATTGATCAAGCTCAAAGAAAGCTACTCAAAGGGAACCAAAACACCAAAACCAAGTACCTCAATTAAGCAAACAGAAGCCTCTATATGCCTAAAGCACTATCCAAAAGGAAATGAAAGTTTATCTTATGCCATGGTTCACCATTGAAGTTCAACTAGTGCAAGCGTTATGTTGAAAGCATCCTAAAACTAGCCTAAGTATTAAATCTATTTAAAATACCAAATCATCTCCTAAAATCCTATAAAATTTTCTAAGGGAACCTACATGTATTAGGAACCTAGGGTAAAAGGATCAGGGCCTAAATCAATGGGGAAAGTCACTAAAGAAATCCTAAACTTAAAGTTGTCAAAGGGAAACCCTAAAATGGAAGGTCATGGGAACCTAATCCAAAATAGAACCTAAAGTCATATAAAAATTATGAAATAACTCCTAAGGGATCATGCATCTCTATACTAGCCACCAGCAAAAAATCTCATTCAAATTCAATACCAATCAACCATACAAAAATCAGCAAGAAAATGAAGAAATATGCCAAAATTAAAGAATTAAACAAAAATGAAAAAATCAAATTAAATTGAAAATTGCATGAAAATAAAATCTAAAAGCATCAGAAAATCAAGAATAAAATCTAGATCATCCACATATTTTTATTTTATTTTTCTGATCAAAATTGAAATTACTATGAATTTAAAACGAATAAAGCAATTAAAATAAAAAGAAAATGAATTAACAAAATAAAATGCCAGGAAAATATCAGGATGGTTGGATCTAAAGACTTTGTATGCTAATCTAAGGGACCACGCACTGCCAACGCATTAATGATGCGCAGCGTTTTGAGAGTCAAAGTCAACTCTCAGGTTAGATCACAAGCGTTGGATGGAGGGACTTGGTCTTCATTTCAAGCTGATCCAAGGGTCCTTGTGCATCGTCTCCATTTGAACTGGACTTGGAGGGAAGATATCCAGATGAACCAGACGGTGGCTCCGGTGGCTAAGCCACCGTCTTCTCCGGCGAGCCAAAACTTACAGGTCATCAATCCTTAACAAAATCTATACAGTTTCACTCAAATTTTCATGCTGATCTCAAATCCAATGTCCTTTTCTCCTAATTCTCACTAGAATTCAAAACACGATAGCAACCAGAAAATATGCTAAATCTTCAAGTGTCACCAAACTTCAATTCAAAGCCATAGATCTTCTCCTTACACTTCATAGATCATCATAAGCTATCTAGATCATGTTAACTCTCAATAATCAGGGAGATTCGCATCCAAACAGAAAATTGCTCACACCTTAATTTGTCTCTAAACTCCACAATTTTGATCCAGAATCCATCTATAATCTCTCCTAAACATTAACCTCATGCTAGATCATCATGAATCTACAGCAATTTTGAAAGTTGCATACCTGAGTTGCAGCTTCAAATTGGAGCAGTTAGGGCACGATCCTTGGCTTCAAACTATGTAGATACACTCTATGATTGATGCTGAAGATGATTGAATCCTTAATTTGCCTTGAATTACTCTTGAAATGAAAACACGATTTGCACTTGCTCCCTTGAAATCCACTCTGCAATCTCTGGCTCTAGCACGAAATATCCACCAACCTTGATCCAAATCACTTTCTGAAATTAAATAGAGTGAGTTTGGGTGATTTGGAGGCCCATTGGAGGCCCAAACAGGATATCTAAGTTTTCAATTTTCTTCAAAAACTCAACAATGGAAAACACGGTTCTGAGCTATTTCCTTCTTTAAGAAGCTTCTCATGTACTATTTGTGGACTGGTGAGAATGTAGGGACAGGATTAAACCCTTGTTTGTATCCTATGGCCAAGATTGGATGTGTTTCTTCATCATGAAGCAACAAGTTGAAACACCATGAATTATGCCCCAAATGAACTTTCTAATATTGCCAATGTGCTCCAAATGACTTTTCTGATCAAAATGAGCACTCATTTGCATTGGTTTGAACACATATGAATTAATTTGAATTTTTTCACATAAATGCCTTTAAATTCCCCTTTTGTCAAATTTTTCAAACCAAGTCTCACCTTAAGCCAAATCAAAGCCTCATGGATCCATGGTTGACCTAAAAATGCCATTTTTAGCAAGTTTTGTGTTGGATAAAACTTCATTTGAAGCTTGCAAGATAGTGAAAATGACCTATAATTTCACTTTCCCAAAATACCCCTAACTTGTAAACCTCATAACTTGAGTTCTACAAATCAGACGAAAGACTTATACTACAATTTGGAAAGCTAAGATCAAGACCTACAACTTTCATGTTGGCCAAGAGTTGAGGAGAAACACCCTTCTAGGTCAAAAGTTCCATGGAAGTTGGTTGACTTTTGCAGACAAATTTCACATTCATCTGATGACCTGTAACTTGTCTGGATCATAACTTGAGTTCTATAGATCCAATGGAGGACTTATAGTACTCAAATTAAATCTAAGAGCATGCTATACAAGTTTCATGTTGGCTAAAAGTTGAGATGAAACTTGCATCTTGAGATAAGTGGTCTTGAAGTCAGGCACTAAATAGGGGATTTTACCCTGAGAACCCTAGTTTAGCAACTCCTCACACTTTGAACTTTTCTTTGATTGTGTTGCGGTGGAAATAGGATCACAAACTATTAATGAGTTTGAATCGCAATTCAATTCACAACCGCTCTTTGATTTATCCGAAGGA
This sequence comes from Lathyrus sativus, assembly GCA_963859935.3. Taxonomy (NCBI): domain Eukaryota; kingdom Viridiplantae; phylum Streptophyta; class Magnoliopsida; order Fabales; family Fabaceae; genus Lathyrus; species Lathyrus sativus. Next base: position 333,562,867 of record OZ012736.1, read on the forward strand.
AAAGGTCAAAAGAGGGAAAACCTATTTTGCATCGTAAACACAATGCGGGGAAAGATCTAGGGTTCGGGGGTTGGTTAAGATTAGGGAAGGTATTAGCACCCTAAACTTCTGTAGTACTCTACAGGAACCTTTTGTTCAAATGTTTACTATTTGCTTTATTCATTTGCTTAAGGTATATGTACAAAGGGATTAAAAGTGAGAAAATAAACCTAAGGGGTTAATTCTAAGTTTACTCGGCAAGACATCGCATCTTGTGCCTACGTATCCTTACGGGAGTGGAATCAGAGTAATCGTAGTTCCCCTCAAAAGGGAGGTTAGAAACTTCTTGACTGTGGTCAAGGTCTCAAGGGGAATAAACGCATCTTAAGGACACGCTTACGTGGAGTGTAGAAACTCCAAACCTCTACGTTGAATTGTTAAGTTGTAATTAGGGTTAAATTAGGTTAGGGATTCCGCGGCGGAAAACCCTAAAATGAGCGTGGCGGCTCTTTGACCTAATGCTAGGGGTAAAATTGTAACTTTGTCTGTGGCGAGACATTTATGGAAAATTAGGGTTTGTAAGAGTTGTAAGGGTTGAAGTTTGAGGACTATTGGCGCGGCGACCAAAAGCTAGACCTAACCTTCGGATGTGTGTAGCGTGACAGGATAATAGATGAATGTGAGATAACTGAATTGCAAATAGAGAATAATGACAGAAATTAAAACCATACAAGCAGAATTAAAAGGCAGAAAGTAAACGCGATTGTTATGTTCGCGAGGTTACAAACGAGGCGCAGTTACAATAATGGTGAAACTTAAGATAAAAACACAATACAATAGTAGTAGACATGAGCTGCAAAAGATGAACACCCGTTAGTAGGCAAAGTTAGACGGTAATTGGACGAGTCAGGAGAAAAAGTGCAATATTGAAGATTTTTAAATGAATCTATAAAAAAGAAAGAGTAATGCTAATTAGAAAAATATTTTAAATTCAATCTTAAAAAAAAGTTTTAACTTAGATATTCTTAAAAAAGGATTTTTAAGTTATTTATTAAAAAAAAGTTTTTTTTATTATATGAAAAGAGGTTTTTTAATTTATTATAAAAAAGGTTTTTATTTTTTAAAAAAAACAATTATAATATTTACTTAAGAAAAGTTTGATGCTATTGCTCTTTTTTAAAAAATGTTTTCTTGCTATTTATTATTTTTTTTTAAAATAAAGTTATGATGCTATTTGTTTTAAAAAACATTTGAGTATTTAATTAAAAAGGTTAAAAAAACAATATAAAAAACAATTAAAAAACAAAGAAATAAGAAATAAAGTAAAGGGGTTGGGCCGGTAATCACCTCCGGACCCAACCCGGTTGGTGAAAGTATGAAGCAAAGAGAAACTAGGGTTTCAGAACCCATTTTCTCCCCCCCGCGGCGCCGTTATGCTTTCTCTCACTCTTGTTTCCATCTCTCGTATTCATTTTGCTGCGATTCTCCCATCTTCCTCATTCTTTCGCTTTGCTCATCTTTCAGTAACCTGAAACCAAACATGAACATTTGAGGAAAACACTTCATGGCTTACATTTACGACGGAGTTTCGGTGAAAACGGCCGATGATGAAGTGAGCTGAGGCTTAGAGATTCGATTGCCCGCCGTTGATGAATGGTGAAGGCGGTCTTGCTCGCGGTTGATTGGTTTCAATCTCTCTCCCTCTCGCGGTCACTAGGGTTTGACATGCGATTGTGGTTTCGCCGTTTTTCTCCCTAGTCTTTCAAAGGTGACTTCGTTCCCTTTTATATCTCTATGAATCCATTTGTATTGGGCCTTCCACTGATAAGATTTGATTCTCGTTATTATTGAGATTGATTTCTGATTGAAAAATCTTTCCTTTTTCAGATCTGACTTGATTTTGTTTCACTCTTTCCGTATCTTTGCCTTCTGTTTACTTAACAAAGGATTTGATTTTTTTCAGATATGGGCCCCCGTTTTGCGAATTGGGTTTGATGCGATTTCCTTCGAAATAGATTCGCGATGCTTTGGTTAAAACCAATCTTGTTTGGATAAACTCGATTTCTGACTTGTCTCCGTTTTCGGCATTGATGCTGGTTTCCAGGTGAACCTCCATTTGGATCCCGTTTAGACTCATTGGCATCTGGGTCTGAACGTGATCAATCGGTTATTTACTTAATAGGAGACGGCTCATTTGGCTCTTGATTCGGATATGTGTTTGGTAGGCACTTCATCTTTTGTGTTGTTGGATTCGGTCCAATTTTCTTGCAGCCAGCTGATGTTGACATGATATACAGAACTGAGTTGTTGAATGATGAACCAATGAATTAACTCTGTTGACGTGGCTTCAAATCAAATTCAGTTACTCTTCATGTTTGATTTTTTCTGCGATGAACTTTATTAACTTCCTTTTTCTTCTTTCAGAACTGGTGCTAACGCTTTGGTCGGATCAAATGTCGAGGAGGGGTATACGGCGATGATGACGCTCTGTCTGAGCCATCGGAACATGATGCTACCATTCCTATTGCTACTTGCCTTGTCTTTGATTGTTTGACACAACTGGATCTGCTTCGACTTGTTTTTTAGGAAATGGATTTACTTTGATCAATTGGATATCTGTTTTGCTTCAGTTTCACATTGGATACCTGGTTCGGATTTGGTAGGCTTCAATTAACTGAACTATCTGTTATGTTCCCATTCGAGTTTCCTTGTGGTAGTCTGATTCTTTCATGATCTATTCGAACTTGATTCTTCTGGTTTTCGAACCACCTATTTACTGATACTATCAACTTTTTAACATTCGACTTTCTTGTGTAGTTGAGCGGGATTACGGCGCGTGTTACCCAGATATGCTTACTTGACTAAACCAGAACCTGCGTGTTGGGCCATGATGTTTCGACTGAGCCCTTCATGTGGCTTTGTTTTCGATGTGCTTTGGATATTTGAGGATTTCAACCTGAGTTGATTTGCTTATGCTTTCGCATTGCTTCTCGTACCCTGATCTCTTCCTTTCATGAATTTGTGAGGGGCCGTGATGTATAATAGCTGAGCCCTGGCTTTGGTGTTTTGTGGCAACCACGTCTGCAGAATTGCTGGTTTGCTTTGGACCTGAACTGTTGATACTGGTTTGGTTCTAATATTTGTGAATTAAATTGCTTCTTCCAGTTCTATGCAGCTTGTGATTATATGTTGTGCCTTTTGTGGCAGATTTGCTTGACTTGGTTCTTTCTTGTTGAACTAGTTTCACTGTTATGAATTTCTTGTTTGATCTAGAGCTGATGTAGGTGTGAAATTTGGTTCTTGGTCAGTGATGGTTTTCTTTGAAAACTCTGATACTGTTTTGATGCTTGCATTTCAGGTGTTGACAAACTTTGAACACAAAGTGGCTCATACCCGTCGGCATCCGGGTTTATGACCAAATTGATTGTGCTACTTTACCCTTTGTATCAGTCTTGGAAACCAAATACGGCGAAACGAATCAGTCCCACTCCATTTATATTTTTCTATCTCTCGGATGTCCCATTTTGATAAGAACATGTATTACCTGATCTGACGCCTACGGCGCGGATCGGTAACGGGGGTAGGACGCAGCTTCGGTTGTGCCACTCCCGGCACTCGATGATGACATTGTTCTGAGAGTGTCGAAAAAACTTCTAACATTTTTCTGTACTGTCTGTTCTCTTTTGATGTGCAGGTTAGCTGAGGATTCATGGAGAAGTTCAAATACAACATGAAGACCTTTAGATACTCTTAGGATGTAGGATAGATGCTTTAATGTAATCCCTTAGGATTGAGAATTTTGATGTACTTCCTTGTAACAGTACTTTGTAAAATATGAAGCAACATCCACATTCTTGTATGATAGCATTATTTATGAAATAAAATTCTCAAAGTTTTGAATTTATTTATATTCTATTCTTAGTTAAAAAATATAAACAAATGTGAATAAATCCACAAGTATTTAATTCATTAACATAGGCATAAAACATAAATATTTCCAAGTGGTGTTTGTGATCCTAATCTCATCATCCGATTAAAGTGTTAACCAATTGTTTCATAACCAAACACATATGGGCACCGTAGTCACAACATTTTCAGCATCAACAGCAAAACTAATCGTAATTAAACTCGATTGACCAAATGCCAAATCTCAATATGATCAGAACTGGTGATTGATAAATGCCTCAAAACCATAACGCATCAAATGCCTCAGAATTTTAATAACAGCCCGTCTTCAAGGAATTGGTAGAATTTGTGTAAAATGACCAAAATACCCCTGGGACCAAATCTGCAAAACAAAACCCCTTCATAGCTTGTTAGTGGTTAGCAAATGTACATATGCTATGCGAAATGACCGACTAAATATAAGGGTAAAATTTGGGGTATTACAGTTGCCCCTATTTAAATAGCTACGCCAGACGATTTGAGTGACAGAGACTCGAGGAATCGTGGTGGAGAGATTTAAATATAGATAACCGAAAATTTTGCCCTTATATGCGACGATATGCAATGCTGTGGACAAGACGGGAATAGCTTAATGCAGATGATGCCATGAATATGATATGCTACGTATGCTGGAATGATGAATGCGAAAATGCTGACGAATACGATGACACAGGGACAGACACCACGAGAAGAACTCACTGGGGAAAATGACGCGCTGAGACACAGTACAACACTGGGGAAATCTAAAAATGATAGTCAACTGGTGCGAATGACCAATTGTCACCTTGGGGATGACATCTATGAGACGGCCTCCACTGGGGAATCTAAAAATGATAAAAAAAACTGGATCGCGTACGATTGCAAGATCGTTTACAGAATGCTGGAGCATTGAGCAAAGAATAACATCCAAGCTTCTGTAAGCTATCTCTCGTGACAGGATCAAACGGACTTTTCGGAAATCCGTATCAAATATACAGGGTAAAGACCGGTTGTATGCCAAAATAAATGGACTTTAATGTGAAATGCCCTGATAAGCTGCTCGAGGGAGAACTATCACTTATCGTCGGAAGGGACTTATGTGCAAAAATGGATAAGCACTCAAATAAAGAGGCTGCTGCTTATCTGATAAATAAATCTTCTCGCATTTTAAGGTCGGCGCCTGGAATACGATTCTGATTCTTCTCTTACTGAAGGATAAATAAACTGCTTCAAGATCGTGCTCTCTTGAACATGAAACGGGTAAACTGAACTTCCTCATACGTCAGAATCGTGCTCTCTTGAATATGAAACTGGATGACTGAATATACTCATACTTCAGAATCGTGCTCTCCTGAATATGAAACTGGATGACTGAATATACTCATATTTCAGAATCGTGCTCTCCTGAATATGAAACTGGATGACTGAATATACTCATATTTCAGAATCGTGCTCTCCTGAATATGAAACTGGATGACTGAATATACTCATATTTCAGAATCGTGCTCTCCTGAATATGAAACTGGATGACTGAATATACTCATATTTCAGAATCGTGCTCTCCTGAATATGAAACTGGATGACTGAATATACTCATATTTCAGAATCGTGCTCTCCTGAATATGAAACTGGATGACTGAATATACTCATATTTCAGAATCGTGCTCTCCTGAATATGAACATGGCTAATTGAACTTCCTCATAACTCAGAATCGTGCTCTCCTGAATATGATTCGGTTGCTTCTTTTACTAAAGGATAAATGAACTTCTTCATAACTCAGAATCGTGCTCTCCTGAATATGATTTCGCTCAAACCTTCCCGTAACTCAAGATCGTGCTCTCCTGAATACGAATTGGTTCGTACCTCAAGACGGCAGGTAAATGGAAGCCCAACTGCTCCATGGAGATGGCCATTTGCTGCGAGTCGTAACGAGGATAGGATCGACTTCTTGGGTGAGAAATGTCGTATGTTGATGCTGTAAGATGTAAAGTGTAAAGGGTTGTAACATGTAGGATTGTAAAGTGTTGTACTGATAGATTTTCCAGGCGTGAACTGTCGTGTATCTGTAAAGGATTGTAGTTGATTTTCTTGAAAGATAGTGCAAAATAAATGCACGTCCGGGTACAGTGATAAACTTCTCGGGCGAAAACAGTCGCGTATCTGCCATGGTATGGTGAAAATCTTTAGATGGTGCAAAATAAATGCACGTCCGGTTGGGATTGACGACCGACAAGACCGAGATTCAATCTAGGATTGAGCTAGAAGGAAGACTGGTAATCAAGACTCCATCGAGGGAATGAACTCAAAGGGTAGATATCTTATCCTGGCGAGGAAAGATAGCTGAAGTAACCGTCATCCACGAGGATCGAGCTCTGTGGGGAAACTGGAAACACATATGTATTTTATGCTCAGGGCTGACAATCTATTTGAAGAGAATGGACGAACCCAGTTACTCGGCGGTAACGACCAATGATAGAAACATAATGAACCTGTGAATGCTAACGCATATGTTGATGCATATGTTAATGTGAATGTATGTTAATGTCTATGTATGTTAATGTTTATGTATGCAAGATGTTATGAAATGAGTATGTAATGAGTATGTAATGAATATGTAATGAATATGTAATGAATATGTAATGAAATAGGCATGTGATGCTTATGCCCTTGCGTATGCTGACGAAACAGACTAGAGACGAGACGAGAGATGAAATAAACATCTCGACGGAAGTACCCTGCGTTCTTTGCAACCAATACGTCAATTACGGGAGAGAATGGTAGGATCAACTCTGGTTTTAAAGTTCTGAATTCTCTGGGGAGGAAGTAAATTGCTTAGGGGCACAGTATTATGTCTTCCCATGGGGAGAAGAACACCTGAGGGATACTTTCGAGTTACCCAAGAAGAAGTTGTCAGCTTATAGTCTCGCTGGGGACTGTGTTAGAGCAATGGTTTGAAAGTGTTTCTGCAATAATGATATTTCCGGGGGATGAAGAGATCCTTTCGGAATTTCCACTAGTCAAAGTAATTTATTACATTTCAAATTTGTTTTGTTTTTGAAAAACAGTTTTGAAAAATCTACAATGCACCTTTCATTTTCAAATTTTAGGAATAAACGCATTTTGCATAACAAATAGGAAACAAAGAGCAATGCACCAAAGAATGTAAGTAACGAGATGGTTTCTTTTATTTAAAGGGCGGTAGCTCGCTGAAGGCATAGCTCCACAAATGATTATGTTTTGAAATTGGCAACATGGGAAAGGTTACATCGAATCCAATGACACCTACTGACACTAATAGCTAAGACTAATCCAGAATCCTGCTTTGGGCAAGGATGAAAGAACTGAAACATGGCTCTCATGCGGAAAGTGTGTTCGAGATGATCAGTGTCTTCTGATGCAATGAAATGCCTTTGTCCCTAACTTTTGCCTGGACCGCCCTTTCGGGTTTTCAATCCACCGGGACGCTCTTTTTTGCCTAAGCCGCCCTTCGGGTTTTCAACTTAGCGAGCTTTTTATTATTATTTCTTTTTTCTCAACCCTTACTTTTGCCTAAGTCGCCTTTTGCAGGTTTTCGACTTAGCGGGTTTTTAGGCATAATATTTTCGGACTGCATCAGAATTCACGGGATGTGCTAGTTCTTCACCGTCCATTGTCGTAAGTATCAGAGACCCTCCAGAGAAAACGGTCTTTACAACGAATGGGCCTTCATAATTGGGCATCCACTTTCCACGCATATCTTTATGTACTGGTAAGATCTTTTTGAGTACGAGCTCTCCTTGACGGAACTCACGGATACGGACCTTCTTATCAAACGCTCTTTTCATCCGTTTCTGATATAATTGCCCATGGCACATGGCTGTCAAACGCTTCTCGTCAATGAGATTCAACTGATCCAATCTGTCTTGAACCCACTCAGCTTCCTCAAGTTCAGCCTCCATTAACACTCTTAGCGAAGGTATCTCTACTTCGATGGGGAGCACGGCGTCCATTCCATATACCAGTGAGAAAGGTGTTGCCCCTGTCGAAGTTCTCACCGAGGTTCTGTATCCATGTAAAGCAAACGGTAACATGTCATGCCAATCTTTGTAAGTCACAACCATCTTTTGCAGGATCTTCTTGATATTCTTATTTGCAGCTTCAACAGCTCCATTCATCTTAGGACGGTACGGAGAAGAATTATGATGAGTGATCTTGAAATTATCACACAGCTCTTTCATAGTCTTATTATTCAGATTGGTGCCATTGTCAGTTATTATCCGGCTTGGGACTCCATAACGGCAGATGATCTCTTTCCTGATGAATCGGGCAACCACTTGCTTGGTCACGTTGGTGTAGGAGGCAGCCTCTACCCATTTGGTGAAATAATCAATGGCAACAAGGATAAAACGATGTCCATTAGAAGCTTTTGGCTCGATTGCCCCAATCATGTCAATGCCCCACATAGAGAACGGCCATGGTGAAGACAAAACATTCAATGGTGACGGAGGTACGTGCATCTTATCAGCATAAATTTGGCACTTATGGCATTTCCTAGCGTATTGGATGCAGTCGGCTTCCATGGTTAACCAGTAATACCCAGCCCTTAACATCTTCTTGGACATGGCATAACCATTGGCATGAGTTCCGAAGGTCCCCTCATGAATTTCTTGTAGTAACATGTCCGCTTCCCGTTTATCAACACATCTGAGCAGGACCATGTCGTGATTTCTCTTGTACAACACACCATTACTGATAAAGAATTTGGACGCCAATCTTCTCAATGTCTTTTTGTCCAGACCAGTAGCACCATCGGGATATTCCTGCTTGACGAGATAGTTCTTGATATCATGAAACCAAGGCTTTTCATCCACCTCAACTTCTTCGACCATCTGACAATAAGCGGGCTCAACCTTGCGCTCAATATGGATAAGAGGTGCTTCATTAACGAATTTAACTTTCCACATGGATGCTAACATGGCTAAAGCATCGGCTACGTGATTCTCGGATCTAGGAACATGCTCGAACTCTATCTCGTCGAAATACTTGATCAGCTCAATAATATAGTCCTTATAAGGGATCAGCTTCTCATTCTTCGTTTCCCATTTGCCTTGTACCTGGTAAATAACCAAGACTGAGTCGCCGCTTACTTTAAGAAGTTTGATTCGGAGGTGAATCGCCGCTTCGAGTCCAAGAATACATGCTTCATATTCTGCGACGTTGTTAGTACACTCAAAGTCCAACCTCGCTGTAAATGGAGTGAATCCACCCTTTGGGTTCATCAAAACGGCGCCTATACCATGCCCATTGAAATTCGAGGAGCCATCAAACATCATCTTCCACCAAAGACCTGGTTCTGGACCTTCGCTCGGATCTGGCTCTTCACAATCTCTTTTAATCAACAAAATATCCTCATCAGGAAAATCGAGCTTAAGAGGTTCATAATCTTCAACTGGCTGGTCTGCGAGATAATCAGATAAGATACTACCCTTAATCGCCTTCTGGGGTACATACTGGATGTCATATTCGGATAACAACATGTGCCAACGGGCTAGCCTCCCGGTTTGAGCAGGTTTTTCAAAAATATACTTGATCGGATCCATTTTAGAAATCAATAATGTGGTATGACAGACCATATATTGTCGAAGGCGCTTAGCGGCCCATGCCAATGCACAACAAGTTTTCTCTAATGGTGAGTATCTGTTTTCGCAGTCGGTGAACTTCTTGCTCAGGTAATAAATCGCATGTTCCTTTTTCCCAGTCTCATCATGTTGCCCAAGCACACAACCCATAGACTTCTCGAGAACAGTGAGGTACATAAACAACGGTCTTCCAGGTACGGGAGGGATCAGAATAGGGGGATCTTGCAAATAACCCTTAATCTTCTCAAACGCTTTCTGACAATCAGGGTTCCATTCAACTGTCTGCCCCTTGCAAAGCAACTTGAATATCGGCTCACAAGTGGCGGTCATATTAAAGATAAATCTGGAAATGTAATTCAGACGTCCCAGAAAACCTCTAACTTGCGTCTCGGTTCGCGAAGCTGGCATATCTTGAATGGCTCGGACTTTGTCAGGATCCACCTCAATCCCTCGCTGGCTAACAATGAAACCAAGCAGTTTTCCAGATCTGACACCGAAGGTACATTTAGCAGGGTTCAATTTCAACTGATATTTCCTGAGTCGTTCAAACAATTTCACCAAATGGTCTAGATGCTCCTCTTCACCCTGAGATTTGGCTATCATATCGTCCACATACACCTCAATCTCTTTGTGCATCATATCATGAAAAAGAGTGGTCATAGCGCGTTGATAAGTTGCTCCTGCATTCTTTAAACCGAAGGGCATGACTTTGTAGCAGAAGGTTCCCCAAGGAGTAATGAAAGTAGTCTTCTCTCGATCATCGGGATCCATCTTGATCTGATTATAGCCAGAGAAACCATCCATAAATGAGAACAACGCAAAACTGGCCGTATTGTCTACCAGTGTGTCAATATGTGGCAGTGGGAAGTCGTCTTTCGGACTCGCTTTGTTCAGATCCCTGTAGTCTACACACATCCTAACTTTACCGTCCTTTTTAGGCACTGGCACGATATTGGCAACCCAATCTGGATATTTTGCGACTGCCAAGAAACCTGCATCCAACTGCTTTTTGACCTCATCTCGAATCTTCAAAGCCATGTCGGGTCTCGTTCTTCGAAGTTTCGGCTTGATAGGCGGGCAATCTGGTTTAAGCGGCAACTTGTGAACAACAATATCCATGTCTAGGCCCGGCATATCTTGATACGACCACGCAAACACATCAATATACTCTTTTAGCAACTCAATCAACCTCGGCCTAATCTCCGTCCCAAGCATTGCACCAATCTTGACCTCTTTCTTGCTCTCATCTGTACCGAGATTAATTAGGTCCACCTGCTCTTTATGCGGTTGAATCTCTGTGTACTCGTACTCAATCAATCTTGTCAGTTCAACGGGTACTTCAAAATCTTCTTCACCCTCGTCCTCAGCCTGATTGATGGGTGCATCCCAGTCAGGAGTGTCAGTAAAGTCATTGGATCCAACAAGGTTTACGATATCTCTGCATGATGGAAGGCTTACTTAATTAAAATGCTCGAAGATATGTAAGAATGAAATGCTGTTTTTTTTAATTATTATTTTTTGGGAAAAAGGTTGCCAATTTCATTTTTAAAGGTGAAAACGAAAAACGCAAATGAAACAAGGTGGAATTGAACAAAATGCTTTTATTAATGTCTTTTTAGGAATGAAAGGTGGCCCAATGAAAGCGACCCTATAGCTTTGGGCAGAGCTACGGGTTTTTATTTGAAGATGTAAATGAAACTTTTTTTTAAAAAACAATTACTTTGACAAGGGAAAGATAACAGGGATCTCTACGGCCTCCCAGTTGTTCAGAACTGCATCACCCTTAAACACCAGGTTGCTCAGTTCTTCATTTTCCTCACAGTCGATGATGGCATTGACTTGGAAACCTCCGCTGACAAATACCTCTTGGATAACCTTAGGACGCCCTTCGACAGTTATGGCAGCTCCATCCTGAGTTGGTTTGTAACCCAACCCAGAGCGATCAGTCTTGGTCTTGACATCGATTACCTCTCCCCAACCTTCAGGAAGGCCCCTGTCAATTGTTGCTTTGGTGCTCTTCAGAGATGCAAAAGATGGATTACCCTGACCCACTGTTTCTTCGACTTCCAGCAGAACAGCATTGGCGATCTCAAGTGCTTGAAAGGAGATGTCTAAAGCATTCTCATCGGCCTCGATGTAACGGAAGGAAGACAGGTTACTGACCATCAGATCCTCCTCACCGTGTATAATAACCAACTTTCCATCGATCACGAACTTCATCTTTTGATGTAACGTTGAGGTCACTGCCCCAGCGGCATGGATCCACGGCCTTCCAAGTAAACAACTGTAATTGGGATTAATGTCCATGACTTGAAACGTGATATTAAAAACTTGCGGACCGATCAGGATAGGTAGCTCAACCTCCCCCATTACCGATCGACGAGAGCCATCGAAAGCCTTGACAACCAAAGGTGTGGGTTTCAGCGCAGTCTCTTTACAAGCCAACCTATCAAGAACCCTCTTGGGTAGAACATTCAGAGAAGAGCCGGTGTCTACTAGCACTCTCGCTAAATTGTCCTCCTGACATTTTACCGATATATGTAAAGCACGATTATGGTTCGGACCCTCCTTCGGTAACTCTTCATTGCTGAAACTGAGGGTGTTACAAGCAGTTAAATTGGCAATCACACTATCAAACCGACTGGTGCTAATATCTTGATCCACATGTGCTTGAGTCAAAACCTTCTGCAAGGCCATCCTATGAGCGGGTGAACTCATTAACAGAGATAAAATCGAGATCTTGGAAGGAGTCTGATGAAGTTGATCGATAACTTTGTAGTCACTTTTCTTGATGATCCTCAAAAATTCGGCATCTTCATCATTCGTGACGGCTCCTTTACCTTTGTCTTTGGCAGGCACCGGGGTACTAGTCGTTTCCTTAGGTGGGACCTCATTGGAATGGGGAGTATACACACGGCCACTGCGAGTCATCCTGCTTACCTCTGCGATATTGGTCACCGTGCCCTTAACCTCTTCATTTGGAATAACCTTCCCGGACTCCTTGTCAATCATTGTCACGTCATATTTCCAAGGCACAGCTTTAGGATCACTGAAAGGAAACGGACTCGGTCTTCGAATAACTATAGGCTTAGGCTGATTCACTTCAGGGATATACGACCTCGGTATATCGAACACGAGATTGGCGGAGCCTGCCCCTGATAGATTAAACACTGGTACCTTACCCTTTGATTCAGGCCGATGGAAGACAGGCTCAACCACAGCGACTACATCCTTCTTGACTTGGCTTGTCACTTGTAAAACACCCTCATTAATCAACCTCTGAACATCATTCTGAACCAACACGCAACCCTTAGTACTGGCTTCACAACTTACGCATGCAACGTGGGAAGTATCTACCAAACCAGCTTCAAGCAGTTTCGAATGGAACATCTTGAGAGGAGTCTTAATCTGTTCAACGTCAAGGGCATAACCTTCCCCCGAATCAACACTAATGGCATTGACACTCTCATGGTTAGGAAAAGGGTTCTTCTTAACATTTGGTTGAGGATCTTCAAATGACAAAATCTTCTTTTCCAATAGATCCCTGACAATATTTTTGAGAGCATAACAATTCTCCAGATCATGACCAGGCGCACCCTCATGAAATAAACAATGAGCGGCGGCGTTGTAATTAGCGCGTAGAGGATTAGGAGGCGGACCCAAAGTCCGTGTAGTGATGAGACCCTGCTTGACCAACGAGGGATACAACTCGGTAAAAGTCATCGGAATCGGCGGACAAGGTTTATACGTTCTTCTGTTCGGCATATTCTGGCGAGGAGCCGGACTCTTTGGCTGTTGAGGAGCAGGAGTATTGGGCGCCTGTAGATAGTGGACAGGAGGCGGATAAACAGGAGGTTGTTGCATAGGTTGATACATGGGAACCTGTTGATTGAAAGAAGGTGTAATAGCTGCCACATAGGGTTGTTGAGCATATTGGACCGGGTACCCCTGAGGTTGAGCATAACCTTGCGGATGTCGATAAAAGCGTTCTCTTGGTCTACCAGAGGATATAGCATTAGTCTCACCCTCCTTCTTTTTCTGGGAGCTATACGGAGGTTTCTTCGGCTGATCCTTAGGAACACCATGATTATTTGTCATTTTACCACTTTTCATACCCAATTCAATCTTGACACCCACAGCAACGATGTCGGAGAAATTTGAAGTCACACTACCCACCATTCTCTCGTAAAATTCTGGACGGACCGTGTCGACAAACCAATCAGCTAACTCTTTCTCGGTCAAAGGAGGTTCTACCTGCGAAGCAGTCTCTCTCCACCTTTGGGCATATTCTTTGAATGACTCAGAACTCTTTTGTGACATACTCAGCAACTGTCTTCTGTCAGGAGCCAGATCCATGTTGTACTTGTAGTGTTTGATGAAAGCGTCCGATAAATCTTGAAAACTCTTAACGCGAGACTGGTCTAAAGTTAAATACCACTTGGAAGAAGCACCCTTCAGACTATCCTGGAAACAATGGATCATCAGTTTATCATTCTCAACATGGGCAGCCATTTTGCGATAATACATGATCAGATGACTCTTAGGACAGGTGGCACCTTCATAGCGATCGAAGTTCGGAGTTTCGAACTTCGGGGGAATAACCAAACCCGAGACCGAACAAACATCCCTTGCAGCAGTCCCAAAAATTTGATCACCCTCTACCTTTTTCAATCTCTGGACGATGGTGTTCACTTCCTCACGAAGCTTATCATGTTTCTCATAACCCTCAACATTCTCATCAAGATTATCAAAAACTGTCTCATTGAAGTACGGTTGCGCACGAGTGTGTACAACAGGTGGTGCAAAGATAGGAGCCCCCCTAGAAACTTCAGAAAACAAGGGCACGGCCTGCTGAACAGGTTGATTAATCGGAACAGTGGCTTGAGTAGGCACAAAACCGGGAGCAAGACCATAAGGTGGGTCCCTTGCTACGGTCACACTTGGTGGAGGGTCCACAGTAACGCCGGTAATCTCAGAAACAACAGTGGGCTGGGTATCCATCTTAGCATTCATGACATGTAACAATTCCATCATACGCCCCATACCCTCTCGAAGGTCTTCAAGTTCATTGCTAAGGCGATCAATCTCTTTTGCCTGATCCTCCATTCTCTTCCGAGTTTGAGCTCTGGTGTTGTATTGGTGCCGAGAACTCAGGGTGACGAAACTGGAAGGTGAGAGAACCGAGTGTGAGAAATCGGGAGACACATGCAATGCAAGAAAGTAAATGATGCTAAGATGTGGGTGAAGATTTCATGGAATTCAAACATTTAGGAATGTCGTGGGGTACCAAGGAAATCTTTTTCTTGTTTTTTCATTTTATCTTTTATTTATGGTATCCCGCGATATCCATGAATGGTATTTGGACTCCATGAAATACAATGCAATGAGATGCTTTATGGATGCAATGCATGTAAACACACAAAGTCCTAGGTTAAAGGAATGTGAGCGGAGTCAAGGTCTACCCATCCCAAAAGGAGTGTACTATAGGTTAGTTGTACCTGCCGAACAAGGTTCTACAAAGTGCCCAAAGTCATCAGCCCCTCTTTCGGATATTATCAACCTTCCGATTGACTCAGGGGTTAATAATA
This sequence comes from Lathyrus sativus, assembly GCA_963859935.3. Lineage (NCBI taxonomy): Eukaryota > Viridiplantae > Streptophyta > Magnoliopsida > Fabales > Fabaceae > Lathyrus > Lathyrus sativus. The sequence goes on from OZ012736.1 coordinate 333,577,977, forward strand.
TTCTCAAGAGAACCTCTTTCGAGTGTAGTATCGCGTAGCATCCGTTGTAGGATTACTCCCACATAGCTCCCACACTACGTCCTAAATAAGGCCGAGGTGGTGTAAAGGTACTACGGTTCCCAATATCACTGACTCCAATCGACCATGGAAAAAGTTTTCAACGATTACTCGTTCAACCGAACCATTTTCGAAAAGGTCTCAACTGAGCGGTGATTCTCGAATCAGCTTGGTCGGGATTCACTCCCTATAAGCCTCATCGAATATATCCCCATCCTATAATAATGTCACTAGTCCGGGCGTAGGACTTATCTCACAGCACAAGGAACAGTCCCACAATCAAAGCACAAATATATACATGCAAATGAATAATAACACAGATAGTAATAAATATGAACAAGTTAGGGATAACCCTCAAAAGTTTAGAGATTCTCCCCAGTGAAGTCGCCATTTTCTGTTGCGGTGGAAATAGGATCACAAACTATTAATGAGTTTGAATCGCAATTCAATTCACAACCGCTCTTTGATTTATCCGAAGGAAAAGGTCAAAAGAGGGAAAACCTATTTTGCATCGTAAACACAATGCGGGGAAAGATCTAGGGTTCGGGGGTTGGTTAAGATTAGGGAAGGTATTAGCACCCTAAACTTCTGTAGTACTCTACAGGAACCTTTTGTTCAAATGTTTACTATTTGCTTTATTCATTTGCTTAAGGTATATGTACAAAGGGATTAAAAGTGAGAAAATAAACCTAAGGGGTTAATTCTAAGTTTACTCGGCAAGACATCGCATCTTGTGCCTACGTATCCTTACGGGAGTGGAATCAGAGTAATCGTAGTTCCCCTCAAAAGGGAGGTTAGAAACTTCTTGACTGTGGTCAAGGTCTCAAGGGGAATAAACGCATCTTAAGGACACGCTTACGTGGAGTGTAGAAACTCCAAACCTCTACGTTGAATTGTTAAGTTGTAATTAGGGTTAAATTAGGTTAGGGATTCCGCGGCGGAAAACCCTAAAATGAGCGTGGCGGCTCTTTGACCTAATGCTAGGGGTAAAATTGTAACTTTGTCTGTGGCGAGACATTTATGGAAAATTAGGGTTTGTAAGAGTTGTAAGGGTTGAAGTTTGAGGACTATTGGCGCGGCGACCAAAAGCTAGACCTAACCTTCGGATGTGTGTAGCGTGACAGGATAATAGATGAATGTGAGATAACTGAATTGCAAACAGAGAATAATGACAGAAATTAAAACCATACAAGCAGAATTAAAAGGCAGAAAGTAAACGCGATTGTTATGTTCGCGAGGTTACAAACGAGGCGCAGTTACAATAATGGTGAAACTTAAGATAAAAACACAATACAATAGTAGTAGACATGAGCTGCAAAAGATGAACACCCGTTAGTAGGCAAAGTTAGACGGTAATTGGACGAGTCAGGAGAAAAAGTGCAATATTGAAGATTTTTAAATGAATCTATAAAAAAGAAAGAGTAATGCTAATTAGAAAAATATTTTAAATTCAATCTTAAAAAAAAGTTTTAACTTAGATATTCTTAAAAAAGGATTTTTAAGTTATTTATTAAAAAAAAGTTTTTTTTATTATATGAAAAGAGGTTTTTTAATTTATTATAAAAAAGGTTTTTATTTTAAAAAAAAACAATTATAATATTTACTTAAGAAAAGTTTGATGCTATTGCTCTTTTTTAAAAAATGTTTTCTTGCTATTTATTATTTTTTTTTAAAAGAAAGTTATGATGCTATTTGTTTTAAAAAACATTTGAGTATTTAATTAAAAAGGTTAAAAAAACAATATAAAAAACAATTAAAAAACAAAGAAATAAGAAATAAAGTAAAGGGGTTGGGCCGGTAATCACCTCCGGACCCAACCCGGTTGGTGAAAGTATGAAGCAAAGAGAAACTAGGGTTTCAGAACCCATTTTCTCCCCCCCGCGGCGCCGTTATGCTTTCTCTCACTCTTGTTTCCATCTCTCGTATTCATTTTGCTGCGATTCTCCCATCTTCCTCATTCTTTCGCTTTGCTCATCTTTCAGTAACCTGAAACCAAACATGAACATTTGAGGAAAACACTTCATGGCTTACATTTACGACGGAGTTTCGGTGAAAACGGCCGATGATGAAGTGAGCTGAGGCTTAGAGATTCGATTGCCCGCCGTTGATGAATGGTGAAGGCGGTCTTGCTCGCGGTTGATTGGTTTCAATCTCTCTCCCTCTCGCGGTCACTAGGGTTTGACATGCGATTGTGGTTTCGCCGTTTTTCTCCCTAGTCTTTCAAAGGTGACTTCGTTCCCTTTTATATCTCTATGAATCCATTTGTATTGGGCCTTCCACTGATAAGATTTGATTCTCGTTATTATTGAGATTGATTTCTGATTGAAAAATCTTTCCTTTTTCAGATCTGACTTGATTTTGTTTCACTCTTTCCGTATCTTTGCCTTCTGTTTACTTAACAAAGGATTTGATTTTTTTCAGATATGGGCCCCCGTTTTGCGAATTGGGTTTGATGCGATTTCCTTCGAAATAGATTCGCGATGCTTTGGTTAAAACCAATCTTGTTTGGATAAACTCGATTTCTGACTTGTCTCCGTTTTCGGCATTGATGCTGGTTTCCAGGTGAACCTCCATTTGGATCCCGTTTAGACTCATTGGCATCTGGGTCTGAACGTGATCAATCGGTTATTTACTTAATAGGAGACGGCTCATTTGGCTCTTGATTCGGATATGTGTTTGGTAGGCACTTCATCTTTTGTGTTGTTGGATTCGGTCCAATTTTCTTGCAGCCAGCTGATGTTGACATGATATACAGAACTGAGTTGTTGAATGATGAACCAATGAATTAACTCTGTTGACGTGGCTTCAAATCAAATTCAGTTACTCTTCATGTTTGATTTTTTCTGCGATGAACTTTATTAACTTCCTTTTTCTTCTTTCAGAACTGGTGCTAACGCTTTGGTCGGATCAAATGTCGAGGAGGGGTATACGGCGATGATGACGCTCTGTCTGAGCCATCGGAACATGATGCTACCATTCCTATTGCTACTTGCCTTGTCTTTGATTGTTTGACACAACTGGATCTGCTTCGACTTGTTTTTTAGGAAATGGATTTACTTTGATCAATTGGATATCTGTTTTGCTTCAGTTTCACATTGGATACCTGGTTCGGATTTGGTAGGCTTCAATTAACTGAACTATCTGTTATGTTCCCATTCGAGTTTCCTTGTGGTAGTCTGATTCTTTCATGATCTATTCGAACTTGATTCTTCTGGTTTTCGAACCACCTATTTACTGATACTATCAACTTTTTAACATTCGACTTTCTTGTGTAGTTGAGCGGGATTACGGCGCGTGTTACCCAGATATGCTTACTTGACTAAACCAGAACCTGCGTGTTGGGCCATGATGTTTCGACTGAGCCCTTCATGTGGCTTTGTTTTCGATGTGCTTTGGATATTTGAGGATTTCAACCTGAGTTGATTTGCTTATGCTTTCGCATTGCTTCTCGTACCCTGATCTCTTCCTTTCATGAATTTGTGAGGGGCCGTGATGTATAATAGCTGAGCCCTGGCTTTGGTGTTTTGTGGCAACCACGTCTGCAGAATTGCTGGTTTGCTTTGGACCTGAACTGTTGATACTGGTTTGGTTCTAATATTTGTGAATTAAATTGCTTCTTCCAGTTCTATGCAGCTTGTGATTATATGTTGTGCCTTTTGTGGCAGATTTGCTTGACTTGGTTCTTTCTTGTTGAACTAGTTTCACTGTTATGAATTTCTTGTTTGATCTAGAGCTGATGCAGGTGTGAAATTTGGTTCTTGGTCAGTGATGGTTTTCTTTGAAAACTCTGATACTGTTTTGATGCTTGCATTTCAGGTGTTGACAAACTTTGAACACAAAGTGGCTCATACCCGTCGGCATTCGGGTTTATGACCAAATTGATTGTGCTACTTTACCCTTTGTATCAGTCTTGGAAACCAAATACGGCGAAACGAATCAGTCCCACTCCATTTATATTTTTCTATCTCTCGGATGTCCCATTTTGATAAGAACATGTATTACCTGATCTGACGCCTACGGCGCGGATCGGTAACGGGGGTAGGACGCAGCTTCGGTTGTGCCACTCCCGGCACTCGATGATGACATTGTTCTGAGAGTGTCGAAAAAACTTCTAACATTTTTCTGTACTGTCTGTTCTCTTTTGATGTGCAGGTTAGCTGAGGATTCATGGAGAAGTTCAAATACAACATGAAGACCTTTAGATACTCTTAGGATGTAGGATAGATGCTTTAATGTAATCCCTTAGGATTGAGAATTTTGATGTACTTCCTTGTAACAGTACTTTGTAAAATATGAAGCAACATCCACATTCTTGTATGATAGCATTATTTATGAAATAAAATTCTCAAAGTTTTGAATTTATTTATATTCTATTCTTAGTTAAAAAATATAAACAAATGTTAATAAATCCACAAGTATTTAATTCATTAACATAGGCATAAAACATAAATATTTCCAAGTGGTGTTTGTGATCCTAATCTCATCATCCGATTAAAGTGTTAACCAATTGTTTCATAACCAAACACATATGGGCACCGTAGTCACAACATTTTCAGCATCAACAGCAAAACTAATCGTAATTAAACTCCATTGACCAAATGCCAAATCTCAATATGATCAGAACTGGTGATTGATAAATGCCTCAAAACCATAACGCATCAAATGCCTCAGAATTTTAATAACAGCCCGTCTTCAAGGAATTGGTAGAATTTGTGTAAAATGACCAAAATACCCCTGGGACCAAATCTGCAAAACAAAACCCCTTCATAGCTTGTTAGTGGTTAGCAAATGTACATATGCTATGCGAAATGACCGACTAAATATAAGGGTAAAATTTGGGGTATTACAGATTGATCTTGGAATATCATTTCATGTATCTCAACACAACTTTCCACGGTCATAAAACTTAGAAATAGGTTTTGATTCTCTTCAATTGCACAGTTGACTCAAGGTTGACCAGGCAAAAACCCTAATTGCAACACCCTCAACTGTGGCTCTTCACACTTGGCATAATGACTTGACTGAGCTCCACCATGACCCTCAAGGCACTCTATGAGCTCTATCCACATATCCTATCCATGAACAAGGCCTCACAATCCACTGATGGTCTTCAATTGGTCCTTAGGTTAGGAGATGAACCCTATACAAGCAACCAAACTTCTCAAGAACACAACCCACTTCCTGATGACTTTGGTGACCTCTTAAGCTTGAATAAGACCTCTAGATAGGCTCCTCTTGATATAAACCACACTTGATCCCCTGCTAAATGAATAATGCTATGCTATGCAAATGCTAGATCAATGATATGCTAATGCAATGAAACAAAAGCCAAGTAAGAAAAAGGTTAGGCAGATTTTGGGGTGCAACAACTATCTAGCTAAAGGCTTAGGGACAAAAGAAAAAGAAAAGAGAAGTGACTCGGCAGAGCATCACCGCTCTGTGCCTACGTACTCCCTCATGCAATGGGAAAGTCAGAGTCAACGTAGTTCGACTAACTACGGGTAAAGAAGGGGGGAAGGTTGCTCGCCAAGACATCGCGTCTTGTGCCTACGTACTTTCATCTGGTATGAAAGATCAGAGCAAACGTAGTTCAGGCTAAAAGGAACACAGGTTGGTTCAAAAGTTTTTAGGCCCGATTAGGGTTAACAAGTAGTTCTAGCAGTTGGTGTATGCAGCTCAACCATTGGAGACTTAGGCGTTACCGTTTGCGGTAGAACTAAAAGTTAACGACACTCTTTCATTCGAAAAGATTTTCCTGATTAAGATCCTGAAGGATGAAAAAGGTTTGAAGTGTTTTCGTGTCTTTTAGAGAAGAAGTATTTTGAATTTGATTTGTAACTCATGTCGCACTAGAGACTATGACCTAAGAGCGAATGCGTCGTATATCACCCAAAGGGTGTACACTAAACACTCTAGGTCATTGAGAGGAGGCCCCTCAATTACCATTTCTCAAGTAGCTTAAGGCTCGTAGCGTGCCACACTTGTCATTCTTTATTAAGTGTTTTATGAATGTTTGAAGATGAGAAGAGAAGAAAGAACACTAATAGGATACTAATCAATCCTAAAAGTTATCATGCAAAGTGGACTTAAAGTTTGGATTCAAAGGGAACTACCTAATGTTATCATGCATAGTTAGGCATCTAATGTCTATCATAACCTCAAGAGGTTAGAGAACTTATGGGGAGCATGGCAAAGAAAAGCAAAAGAAGAAAAAGAAAAGAAAGCATATGCAAATGAAAATGCAAACATAAGATGCACAAATAGAATGAAAGTGGGAGGAAAATAGTGTGGGGCAGTAGCCTCCACAAGCTCATCTCAACCAAGCATGCATATAGGAATGCAAGAAAAGAAAAGAAGAAGAGAAGCACAAGAAGAAATCAATCAAACAAGAATAAACCACACAAAGATGCATCAAAATGTGGGATGAAATGACCTAAGTCAAACAACATCAACCACACCAACAAAACTAAACCAAATGAAAGGTAAAAAAAACCCAAATCCAAGTGAAGATGGGAGACCAAATGAGGGCAGCAAGCACCTCATAATAGGTACTCAACCATAAGCATCACTCATCAAAAGCAAAGAAGCACCAAAAGTGTCCTCAAGGATTCATCATTTTAGGTATGCTTCAAATACCTCCAAAGGAGGGACCAAGCCACCTTAAATGACACTCCAAGGTCATTGGAAAGAAAGGAGATGAAGAGAAGAAATCTCCAAAGCAATAGAAATTCAATTCAAAAGGAAGTGCAAGCAAAAACACAAAGAGTGCAAGCAAACATCACATAGAAGTTCAAGTTGAAAACTTAAAAGGAAACACACAAATGAACAAGGAAGAAACAATATCATGACCTAAAATTGAACCAACATCATCCTTAACATGTTAGCAACATGCAACAAAAGGCATTGAGAGTTCAAAGGATCCAAAAATGTCATATCCAAGTCAAACTAGGTCAAGGTACATGTATGAACCTCCCTTGGAGGTAACTTGACTTGCAAGTTACCTCAAAAATAGGAAAATGGTTCAAAAATAATCAAATAAAATGCACAAGGTACCTAAACATGTTGGAAAATAGAGGCCAAAAGCTCAAAGCAAATATCCCCTCAAAGCACCATCAAAAGAAAATAATATTCAAGATGTACCACTTTGAAATGGGAGAGTCGAGGGTCAAAAGAAAAGCACCAAAAGTCAACCAACCAGGGGCAAAATGGTCCTAAAACTTTTTTCAACTCATCATGGATATGAGGATCAATTTTCATTCATTGGATCAAAAAGGAATGAGAGAAACAAAATAAAGAATAAACAATGTCACAATTTAATCCATTTAAAAACACCTTCAATGTTTAATTATATTTAAAAATGAAAAATAAACTGAAAAATAAAATAAAAAATGTCTAAAAATAATAGACATCTCAAGGTTTGTAAAAAATAGTTTTGTGAATTTTTTAGAACATTGGAGCTATTTTTAATGAATTAAATTCAAACAAAGAATAAAAGAAAATAATAAAAGAAATAAAAGAAAAAGAAAAAGAAAATGCAAGGAAAAAACAACAGCCAAGGGATCTAACTACCAGTCAACAGATCCAAGGCTACAAAGCGCACCACGTATGCACTGAGGGTGCTTAAGTGAAACGCAGCATTTCACTGGGGATTGGGTACGCTTCAGTTGACTCCTCCCCACCATGAGTCTTAATCCTGGGCATCCATTCCAAAAGTATTCCAATCCAACACTTCATAACACGCCACGCAAGCCAAACCCTAGTCAACATCCTAAGAACAAATCTCACACGCTGGATTAACCTACCAAGTCCACACAGTTAGCCAGATCTAACGGCTAGAAGATCATCTTCTTCATTCAAATCCTCAGATGAGAGGGAAGCTACAGTGGTCGCCGGAGAAGACTCTGGTCGTCTTCTCCGGCGAGGGGAACAGTGTACAGAGCAAAACTTCACCAATCCTAACAAACCTTATATGAAAATTGATCTACAACTCATGAGGATCACGAATCCATGGTTAATTTTCCTTAATTCCTCACAACCAATTCAAATCGAAGACAAACATATCTACTCATCAAAACCAAAAGTTCACAAACCTCACTCAATTTGGTCCAGAAATCATCTATAGGTTATGGAGATCATGGATCGAGCAACAATTAAGCAAAACAACACAAGAACAAGCCATACCAGATCAAAACAGTTTGGAGCTTCATCCAACAATCATCAAAAATGCCAGTTTGTTTTAGTGATTAATGATCTACATGTTATCTAGGTCTCAAATATGCAAAAATGGCAGAGAATCATGGCATAATGAGAGAGATAAGTTGAATTGTAAATACCTAGTGGAGAACTTCCACTGAGCCTTCAATTGATGCTTAAACTTAAAGAAAAGTATCCAGAAATGTTCAGTGATCTTCAATGAAGCCTTTGCAACCTTTAATTTTGCTTGAATCTTGCTAAATCTCAAAAATTGTATTTCGCTTGTTCTTCACTTTTTCAAAATGCTACTCATTCAATTATGCTTCAATCACGAGCTCTGATGATTTGTGAATGATGGAAAGCTTATATGCAATGGATTTGGAAAGGAATAAAGCCCAATGGCAGTCCCTAGAGCCCAAATGCATATCCATGGAATTTGAGTTTTTTCACTTGTCAAGTGCATGAAAATCCTTCCGATTTGGCTCCAAAATGATGCAAATCACTTGCTGGTGACATGAGGAGTGTGAATGGCTGGGATTTAATCCTTGTTTGATCTCAATGGTTGATATTTCAAGTGTGACTTAAGCTTGAAGTAAGATTGAAAATGGCTCATCAAAACACACCAAATTCAAATTCTGAAATTGCCAATATGCTTGAAATATAGTTTGCACTCAAAATATGTATCTACTTGCACAAAAATGATCCAAAATGAATTAAATCCATTTTTCTTATTTTAAAGTTTTTTCCATGAGAGTCACTTTGGGAATTCACCATTCTAAGCCAAATTCATGACTTCTCAATGCTTGGTTGAACAATTGACACCATTTGGAGCAAGTTTGATGTTGGAAAAATCTCCATTTGAAATGTGCAAGTTGTTGAAATGGACCTATAATTTTATGACCTATAATCTCACTTTCCCAAAATACCCCTGACTTGCAAGCGTCATAACTTGAGTTCTACAAATCAGATGAAAGACTTCTAGTACTCTTTGGAAAGCTAAGACCATGACCTACAACTTTAATGACTACCAAACGTTGAGGAGAAACATCCTTCTAGGTAAAAAAATGGCTTGGAAGTTGGTTGACTTTTATTGACCAAAATCACATTCATTTGATGACCTGTAACTTGTCTGCATCATAACTTGAGTTCTACTAATCCAATAAAGGACTTCTAGTACTCAAAAGAAAGCTAAGAACACGCTCTACAAGTTTGATGTTGGTCAAAAGTTGAGATGAAACTTGTATCTTGAGATAGGTGGTCTTGAAGTTAAGGACTAAACAGGGGATTTTACACTAAGAACCCTAATTTAGTAACTTCTCACACTATTGATCCTTGATGAATTGAACTTGAAATGATATATTAGACACCTTAACACAACATCCCATGACCATAGAGACTTGGAATTGTGTTGTAACCTCCTTCAATTTCACAGTTACCTGAGGATTTACCAGATGAAAACCCTAGATGCAACATTCTTGACTGTGGCTTCCTCCACCTCACACAACAACTTGAATAAGCTCCAACATGGCTCTCAAAGCACTCAATGAGCTCTCTTAACATCTTATATCCATAATCATGAATTCACAATCCTCTGATGATCTTTAACTGGCCTCCAAGTTAGGAGCTGACCCACATACATCCATCAATCCTTTCACAAGACCATTGTCCATTTCTAGATGACCTGATGACCATTCATACTTGAATAACACCCCTGGCTTAGGCTCAACCCTCTGAGTAGACTCCTCTTGCTATGAACAACCTCTTGATCCCCTGTTCAATGAAAAATGCTATGCAATGCAAATGCTAGAAAGAAATGAAATGAAACATAAACCAAGTTAAGAAAAGGTTGGGCAAATTTTGGGGTGCAACACTAGGTCATAGTCTTTAGTGCAACATGAGTTACAAATCAAACTCAAAACACTTCTTCTCTAAAAAACACAAAAACACTTCAAATCTTTTTCATCCTCCGGGATCTTAATAATGGGAAACCATTTTCATAAATAAGAATGTTGTTAACCCTTAGTTCTACTAAAAAACAGACGTCGTCCTTAACTGCTGGAACTACTTGTTAACCCTACTCGGGTAAAAACAGATGAACAAACCGGTGTTCTTGTTAGCCCGAACTACATTTGCTCTGATCTCTCATGCCTGTTGAGAGTACGTAGGCACGAGACGGCGATGTCTCGGCGAGCAACATATCCCCCTTTCACCCGTAGTTAGCCGAACTACGTTGACTCTGACTTTCCCATTGCACGAGGGAGTACGTAGGCACAGAGCGGCGATGCTCTGCCGAGTCACTTTTCTTTTCTTTTGTCCAAGACCTTTAGTTAGATAGTTTCAATCACCCTTTTATATAGACAACTAAGCATGGATCTCGTCGAGTACGATGGACGCGAGGGGTGCTCATACATTCCCTTTGCGTAACCGACTCCCGAACCCGAGACATGGTTGCGATGACCTGTCTTCTCCCTTTTTCATCAGGTTTTCTCTGCTCGTTTCCTTTCCCTCATTGGGATAAATAACGAACGGTAGTGACTCTTCTGTCATTGCCGGCCTTCCCTTTTCGCAGTAGCGACAAGAACCAAGTAAGATGAACACATCCCTCAATGATTTATGCTAAGGATAACACAAAAATCTCCTGAATCATGCCACTGTCTGCTGGAGAGACGACTGAAAACAATGATATCAGACATGGCTTATGCTTCAGATGCATATGTTTGAATATGGCATAATGCTCCATACAAAATGGAAATACTACACATTTTGGAGGATGCTATGCAAAATGCAAATGCAAAGGAACACCACCCCGAAAAGGGCTGAGAAGATATGCAAACCAACTCTGCTGAGGAAAACACACCAAACGACCTTTCTGAATAAAACTCTTCTGGGGAAAATTCCATCCTAGTGGGGAATAAACAAAACTCCACTAAGTGGGGAATTATGAATAACACCTGTTGAGAAATCCACCCTTCTGGGGATAAAGAGGAACATCTGCTGGGAATGCCACTCTACCGGGGACAAACTAAATCTGCTGAAAATTCCACTCTGATGGGAATTAAGAGTAGCACCAGTTGAAGATTCCACTCTAAGGGGGAATGGAAGTAACATCTACTGGGAGATCGTCCCAACAACCTGATTCTGAAAGATGCCAATGATCATTGGACTCTGCTAGAGATATCAACCTACCGTTGATTTATCTGTCGAGGGAATCAACACCACACTCTGCTAGGGGAGAGAAGTCAAGGATACTTGCTGAGGAAAGACATCAATTGTAACACCCTTTTCTACCCCACAAATACTATGGCAAAATAACACAGATACCAGAGTAATTATTAAATTTCAACAAAAAGCCACCCAAAAGGGCGTACATTTCCCAAATCAACAAAATAGGTCAAGGCTCCGTGTACAACAAGTTTTCCCAAAATATATCAAAAATTGCTCAAAGGCAGTGGAACTCAAAAGGTATAATCCAAGGTTTTCCTTATACAGAAAGATAATCAAAATAACTCAATTAAAACATAGACCCCAACTCAATGTTACACTATCAGAGCAAGACCCTCTAAGTTAACCAAAAGGCTAACAACTCGAAACTTCAAAAGTCCTCAACAGCGTCATGGCTAAATCTGGTCATCTGCATGTTACCCACGTGGAGGTAACATTCAAACATGCAGGGTGAGTAAAACGGTTCATAATAATCAATGTATAAAAATCAACATATAATATGGGCCATTTTCATAATCAACACATTTATATCCATCAATAGGCCTCAAAGGCCACAACATCATAAATTATTCCAAATGACTCATAAATGCAAATGGAACAAGACTCAATGCATGTGGTACCAATCATCACAGCGCGATAGACACTGGGCCATCAACCCTCCATAGATCCCCATCAATAGGATCGATTCTACTAGAGAACCGGAGCATATCAAAACACTTCACATCCATACAATGGGATTGAAGCCAAAGTAATCGAGGTCATGAACTGAAGTCCGGATGCACATGAATGCATGATGCACACGTCACAAATCATCCTCATAATAACATCATAGGTGCATCATCATTCATCGTATTCATCATCATCAAACATCATATATTATCACATATTATCACATATTAATTCATAAATATACTCGCGGTAATCCTCATACTATCGCCTATTAATCACATAAACTTCACAGTTTTACTCATGTTAATTCGTCAAAGAAATCACATAATCAAACATCACAACATCGCTGCACACGATCAACATTCGCAAAACTTTGCTATGTTCGCTGGCATGTTCACTAGGCGAGTTTGGGGCGAGTTTCTTTGCTAGGCGAGTCTAGGAACAACATGGTTCGCTAGGTGAAGCATTTTTCGCTAGGCGAACCGTGCGATAACAGCAAATTCTGCTACACACGAAAACCTAAATCCATCCAAATGTCCACACGACTCACTTCCCCAATGCCCCCAAAACATCCCTAAATCATCCCTAAGGTCTTACAGCGATAAAGGCACAAAACCTACGGTTTATTAGGCCAATCCCATATCATATTCACGCCTAAATCACAAATTTCCCTACAGTTATCCCAAGGCATTATAGTTACTCATCATCTAATATTCTTATCCCTTCAGGGTTAGACAAATAATAAATCATGGTTTTGGCCACGAAGACCTAACTTTTCCTTTTCCCCAATGAATTCCACGGTTAAATTCACAATAACAGATTTAGGCCACGAAGGCCAAAGATCACTATTTCTCATATCCACCCTCAAAATCCCTTAAACCTTAAATCGACCTTAAATACATTGAAAGTTACACATGGAAAATCATGAAGGTAATACTCCATATACCTTAATTGTCGATCAAAGCCTTCTCAAATATTTCCGAGAACCTTCCGAAGCTTTTGCCTCCAATCTTCCTTCTCAGAGCTCTGGCCTCAATTCTCTTCACGGTCTAACAAATGAATCCTGATCCCTTCACAATTTTCTTTTTGTTAAACCTAGACTTGGGCCTTACAATTGGGCTTTTCCCATATTATCCTCACTAACTCCTCTTAATTGTCCAATTTTGCCCTTATTTCACTTATATTTATTTTAATTAATAATAATATTAATACATTCATATTATATATTATTATTCAAAATAAATAACCCAAATTCCATTAATTCTCAATATTCCACAAAACCATCGAAAATCACCGAAATGTGAATATTCTTATTTAAATAAATTAAATAAATATTCCAATAAAATTTGGGGTGTTACAACTCTCCCTCACTTAAAAGAATTTTCACCCTAAAAAATTACCTCAAGAAAACAGAGTCGGATATGACTCCTTCATCTGATTCACACGCTCCCAAGTCCAACCTTTTCCAGTTGGTCCTCCCAAAACTATCTTTACCAAGCCAATCTCTTTACCTCATAGCTGCTTCACTTCTCGTTCATTAATCCGAACAGGAAACGCCTTAAAAGTAAAATCATCTCTCACTTGTACATCATCCATTTGAATCAGATGCGACAAATCTAGAATGTACTTCCTCAACTGAAACTCATGAAACACATCATGCAATTTCACCAGCGACAGCGGTAAAACAGCCTAACATGCTACTTCTCCCACGCTTCCGCTGCGCCACTCTGATACAGACCAACAAAATGCGATGTGAGCTTTCGAGACTTCAAATCTCGGCCAACACCAATTACCGACGTAACTCTCAAAAACACGTAATCTCCCTCTTGGAATTCAAGTGCTTTCCTCCTCTTATCATGGTAACTCTTCTGACGACTCTGCGACGCTTTCATCTTTCCTTAGACCATCTTGATCTTTTCAGTCGTCCCTTGCACAATCTCAGGTCCGAGTACAACACTCTCGGCTGACTCATACCAACACAACGGAGTCCTACACCTTCTGTCATACAAAGCCTCATACGGTGCCACTCCGATACTAGGATGGTAACTGTTATTGTAGGTAAACTCAATCAAAGACAAATGATTATCCCACGGTCCACCTTGATCCAACACACAAGCCCTCAACAAATCCTCTAAAGAATGGATAGTTCTCTCTGTCTGTCCATCCGCCTGCGGATGATAGGCAGAACTCAACCTCAACTTAGTACCCAAAGTTGTCTGCAAACATTCCTAGAACCTCGTCGTAAATCTCAGATCTCTATCAGACACAATACTCGAAGGAATTCCATGCAGTTTCACAATCTGATCAATATATAACTCTGCAAGCTTCTACAATGAATAATTGATCCTCGTCAGTATAAAATGAGCCAATTTAGTCAATCTATCAACAATCACCCAAATCGAATCATATCCCTTTAAATTCTTCGGCAAACTTGTCACAAAATCCATAGAAATGCTATCCCATTTCCATTCTGGAATACTCAACAGTTGCATCAGACCCGACGGTCTCTGATGTTCAATCTTCGACTTCTGACAAGTCAAACAAGCATACACAAACTCTACAATTTCCTTCTTCATACTCGGCCACCAAAACAACTTCTTCAAATCTTGATACATCTTTGTGGCACCAGGATGAATACTCAACCCGCTTCTGTGACCTTCCTCAAGAACGCTCTTCTTGATTTCTAGCACATCAGGAACACACACTCTATCTCTGAACCTCATCACACCATTTTCATTAATCCGAAAATCAGCTCTTCGACTTTGATTCATCAAATTCAATCAATCTACCAATTCAAATCAGATTTCCGACCTCCTCGAATCTCATCAAGAATACCACTAGTAAACCTCAACATACAAAGCTTAAATCCATAAGAAGTCTCTTCACAAACCAAACTCATATCACAAAATTTTTCAATTAGTTCTATCTCTTTTACCATCATCATCGATATATGCAAAGATTTCCAAATCGATGCATCAGCTACCATGTTTGCTTTATCCGAATGGTAATTCAAACCAAAACCATAATCCTTCAGAAGTCCTAATCATCTCCTCTGCCTCATATTCAACTCTTTCTAATCAACCAAATACTTTAAGCTCTTATGATCACTAAACATCTCAATTTCGAACCAAACAAATAATGCCTCCAAAGCTTCGACACAAACATAACAACCACCAGCTCTAAATCATGCGTCATATAATTCCTCTCATGCACTTTAAGTTGCCTTGAAGCATAAGCTAAAACTTGTTGGTGTTGCATTAACACACCTCCCAATCCCATCAGTGAAGCATCACTAAATACAACAAATGGTTCTGCCGGATTCGGCAAAATCAAAACATGAGCTGTTGACAGCCTTCTCAAAAGCCCTTGAAATTTTCTTCACACTTTGCATCCAAAGTAAAAGCTTGAACCTTCCTAGTCAACTACGTCAATGGCAAAGATAACTTGGAAAAATCCTTCAATGAATTTTCAATAATAATCTGCCAACCCAAGAAAACTTCTAATCTCAAAAACAGGTTTTGGAGCTTCCCATTGCGATACAGATTCAACCTTCGACATATCAACCACAATAACTCTACTCGAGATCACATGACCAAGGAACTCACTTCCTTCAACCAAAACTCACACTTTGACAGTTTTGCATACAACTGCTCCTTTTTCAACGCTGATAACACAATTTTCAGATGCTCAGTATGATCCTCTTTACTCTTCGAACATATCAAAATATCGTCAATTAACACAACCACAAACTTGCTCATTAGAGTTACTCATTATCTAATATTCCTATCCCTTCAGGGTTAGACAAATAACAAATCATGGTTTTGTCCACGAAGGCCTAACTTTTCCTTTTCCCCAATGAATTCCACGGTTAGATTCACAATAACAGATTTAGGCCACGAAGGCCAAAGATCACTATTTCTCATATCCACCCTCAAAATCCCTTAAACCTTAAATCGACCTTAAATACATTGAAAGTTACACATGGAAAATCATGAAGGTAATACTCCTCATACCTTAATTGTCGATCAAAGCCTTCTCAAATATTTCCGGGAACCTTCCGAAGCTTTTGTCTCCAATCTTCCTTCTCAGAGCTCTGGCCCAATTCTCTTCACGGTCTAACAAATGAATCCTAATCCCTTCACAATTTTCTTTTTGTTAAACCTAGACTTGGGTCTTACAATTGGGCTTTTCCCATATTATCCTCACTAACTCCTCTTAATTGTCCAATTTGCCCTTATTTCACTTATATTTATTTTAATTAATAATAATATTAATATATTCATATTATATATTATTATTCTAAATAAATAAACCAAATTCCATTAATTCCCAATATTCCAGAAAACCACCGAAAATCACCGAAATGCGAATATTCTTATTTAAATAAATTAAATAAATATTCCAATAAAATTTGGGGTGTTACATCAATGATGTCGATCTTGCTGAAGAGTAATACTGAGTTTACCCTGCCGCTGATGGTATATCCTTCATCCTTACCCTGTTGGGGAGACGTGCACACTTCTGCTGATGACAGTACTTCTGAACTGATAACGAGATGTAGTGGAGAGAGATACAATCTTTGCTGTCGGAAGACAAAGAGCAAGTCCTTGTTGAATAAATGCATGACTGCATATTAACACCATTCTACCTGAAGTAGTCAACCTTCGAACACTCGCTGAAGAGTCCAAATCAAAATTTGGCTGGGGAATACATAATCTTCTAGACTCTTGCTAGCGGAGGAATGATTCACCAAGCGTTGCTGTTAGAACTTCATCGTTGGAGAGAAAAGCTTTATTGGGAGAGGACCATGTCATCCTACAAACAAACAACAAGCAATAGAATGTTTTAAATGCAAAATGGCTACCTCAGTTACCATTCATGACACCTATCGTTCAAGTAAATTCATTGTTTTTAGTATGCTCTGCAAAGCCTTATGTTTTCACTTGTAATATTTTATAAAAAATATCAGACATTTTTTGCAAACATAACAGTAAAAATAAAAACAAAAATGAAAAACTCTTTGAATGAAACGAATACTTTATTGATGAAATACCTATAAATAGGAAAGTTACAATTTGGATGCAATTCTTGAAAATAGGTAACTACGCAAAAAGCAAAAAGAATATACAAGTGTTGGCAATATAGGATCAAATATCCATTACGTGTCGATTCAGCTATGACCTGTATGTCTTCGATGTTCACAAATGTTTCACCTTCTAAAAAGACTAAGTGGACTAATTCCTTTCCTTTGGGATAACCGTTGTCACACCCTCGTTTTCACCCTAACTCCTCACTCATACATTCTTCATATCATACATTACCAAGGTGCATACCAAGCATGTGGGTTCGTAAGGGAGTTGTCAAAGCAGGTTGCTTGTTGCTAGTGCATGATTGTATGGATTCAAAGATGAGGTTTTATCAGGAAAGCAAGTTGATTTGGATTCATTAAGAAGTGAGGTTTATTTTGGACTCATTTTTTGGAAATATTTATTCAAGAGACTACTTAATGTCATGGATTCAAATTGGTGTACAAATTAATCAATTGGATTGAGATGAGTTTGAAAAGTTATCATTATTTTTAAAAGTCTAATTCCATTTTTGTTCGAAATCCATCTCAATTTAAGACATTTCAAAGGAAACAATGATACCATTATATTCTCATTGCAAACAAGTTTCATTCCACATTTCAAGTTTCAATACATGTCCAAATAAATTCATCCAAACATGCACGAGTTCAAGTTACAAGAGTTAAGGTTTACAATAAAAGTTTTGGAAATTATAGAATCATTACACAAGATTTTATTACAAAAAAGTTTCTAAGCTTAATCTTCAACTTTTAACCAAAACCTCATGTCATCCATCTTCATGACCACCTTCACCATAATACTTCCATGCCTCCATTAGCCATGTTGCAAAGATCATTTTAAACCTACAAAGTCCAGCATCAAAATTCAGCATTTTAGCATTACAAAATTCTGCATTATCATAACAAAATTCAGCATCAAAATTCAGCATTTCAGCATCAAAATTCAGCATTTTAGCATTACAAAATTCTGTATTATCATAAACAAAATTCTGCATTTTAAAACCATAAAATTATGCATTATCATAACAAAATTCAGCATTTTAGCATTACAAAATTCTGCATTATCATGAACAAAATTCTGCGTTTTAAAACCATAAAATTATGCATTCACATGACCAAAATTCAGCCTAGCATTATTGTTTACATATCAAAAATTCAGCATTGTAATATCATAACAGAATTCAGCATTTTGCACTAGTCCAAATTGCATTGCATTCCAACAATTTCAAAAATCATACCACATTACATAACCATTTTAAATCCCATAACCATAGATTCAATTCATTCAAAATAAAACCATATACTTAACATCCAACCGTATCAAATTCATGTTAGTTCAAGGCATCACAAAGTCAATTCAAATTTTGTCAAGAAAAGGAGAATCATGAGACCACCAAGAAAATACAAACACAAGTGACAAAAGTTCAGAGGCAGCAGAAAATACAGCAGAGAAATAGATTCACCAAAATGGAAAAATACCTTTTAACATCAAAAGGTTTCAACAGGCATGCCAAAAAAAATGATTCTTCAGCAGATTCAAACATAAACCCTAATTCTGGGTCAATATAAAGAGACAGTAAGAAGGGTTTGCAGGGGGCCGAAAAAGATCGAACAGAAACCTAGCAACCAAGTCCAGTACTCATATACCTCAAAAAATCTCAGAATATCTGAACAGTTTCATAGACATTCATACAGAAAAAAGTCACAAAAAAAACACCAAAACCGTTCAAACATTCAGAGATTCAGGCCAAGCCATTTCAATTTGCAGAAGAAGGAAACATAATATAAAGAGAATTAGAGTGTACCTGAAACCGGTTGATTGACTCGTACAGAAGCAGAAAACACTCACGTGGTCACTTATCGCTGCCGGAATCACGTTGGACGTTGCTCCGATCAGGTAACTTCAAGTCCCTTCCGTCGTTTTTGTTTCGGTGTTGTTTTGTAGAATCCATATTTGTTGATCTTTATTGTTTATGATTTGAAGCGCTTGATTCTTGTCGATCTTGACTTTTCGTCCTTTATTTTTGCTTGATTTTTTGTTAGTTGTGGTTTGATGTGAAAAGAACTAAGGTTGTTAGTTGATTTATATCGAGATTTACTTTGAAACTTTATTGTGGTTTTGTTTCCATGAAATTTTTGTATTGTGAATGTTTTTCATAAGAAAAGGGTAGGGACAAGGGCCACAATCCTTGTAAGTCGACCGCCTCGTGTGTTCGCCATCGACCTTGTTCATATCACTTTAAATATTTTTACAAACAATAAAGCCCTTGATCCAACGTCAAGTGGTATCTTTCTCATAAAAAAATCAAAACACACTAAATATACGATTAGGATTATACGACATGAACTTTAAAGTGGTGGAGAAGGAATGAGAATGGAACCCTCCTACACTCGTTCCGAATGTTTTGAATACAAGGCGCTCGACTTGGTTATTCGAAACATTCATCTCTATCCAAAGTTTTTGTGTGATCCTAATTAAGAACAATTTCTCTTCAAAAACCTAAAAATAACATCAACTCATCAAACTTCTTTTCGCCTTAGGGCATTAATCCGAAAACCCTTTTTTCAAGGTATAAAATCAACCAACAAACAATAATTTCTCAAGCCTCCGAACTACGGAGCTCTGATTCTTCACTTCTTTTAAGTGAGGATACGTAGGCACAAGGGCCACAATCCTTGGCGAGCATTAAAATAAATAAACCAACCCCTCTTTTCTTTAAGCAA
Source organism: Lathyrus sativus (assembly GCA_963859935.3). Lineage (NCBI taxonomy): Eukaryota > Viridiplantae > Streptophyta > Magnoliopsida > Fabales > Fabaceae > Lathyrus > Lathyrus sativus. Next base: position 333,597,928 of record OZ012736.1, read on the forward strand.
GCAAACTTTTTATAAAAACACCCATTCACACCAAACAACCTAGAAGGTTCCCATCGAGTACGATGGATGCGAGAGGGTGCTAATACCTTCCCCTCGCATAACCGACTCCCGAACCCTAAGACTTGGTTGCGACGACCATGCTCTTTTACCAAAGGTTTTATCGCTATTTCCCTTTCCCTCCTTGGGATAAATAAAATCTGGTGGCGACTCTGTGTCATTTTTCGTGTAGCGACAACTGGCGACTCTGCTGGGGACTTTTTCCTAAGCGAGTCAAGCCTAACCTAGGTTATTTTTGCGTGTTTGGGTTCTTTCCTTTTTGCTTGTTTATCGCTCTCCTTGTTTTTTCAATTGTATCTCACCGTGTTTGGTTTCATTGGTTCTTGGTATGGATTGGAAACTTTGGTTGTAAACTTGAGGGAAAGACTTTATACCCGAGTCTAGAGTGTTAAAATTGAGATAGGAGAGGTTGAGTAGTATGGGCTTCCGAGATGCTCATCTCGTGATAGTCGATACGAGAACCTCACTTAGAGTAGATTCTTTTGAGAGTGATGAGAACCGTCAAGCTCTTGGCGTGTTTGATCAACGTTCTCTTGAGAATCCAATACTCTAAGGACCTTTTAGAACCCTAAACCTTTGGCCAACTAAGATTGATGGTCGCGTAGTATGGGTCCTCGAGAAGCTCTTCTCGTGTGGATCGATACGAAGACCTTGTTTAAAAGAGACTTTCTTGATGAAGTTGTTTCCTGGCAATGACTGACATACGTAACAAACAGTCAAGAAAGCCCATGACTCTGAAATCCTTGTCTAGAACCCAATTTCGATGTGTCTCGTAGTATGGGTCCCCGAGAAGTTCTTCTCGTGTGGGTCGATACGAGGACCTCACCTAAAAGAGATTCATGTGATGGAGTCATCTTCCGACATATTCATGTCATGTATGATGAACAGTCATGTGAATCCATGACCTTGGGATCCCTTCTAAACCTTAGATCACGCCTTGTGAGAACCTTTTTTATAAAGCAGTCAGTATTGGCCATATCCATACCACGGACTTATGAACCAATGTGCTCGAATTCTGCATCCGTTCATACATACATGCTTCATAAAAACAAAGCCCTTAGTGTCTTGTTCTTGTTGCAGATATAAGCATTTTTCAGAAGCAGTCATGATGAATGTGAATTTAGGAACAATGAAGCTAAACAAGAAGACCGACAAAAATAGTACTTTCACTTTCAAATACAAAGATCCTTCAATTGACAGTTCGAAAGCGCTAAGTGCCAAGATCACTCCCATCAAGCACAACAAATTTCACTCTTCTTATGGGAGAATTTTAGATCTGTTGACAGAGAAGATAGAGTTTGAAGCTCTCACAGCCTTGGCTCAGTACTATGACACTTCCCTCCGTTGTTTCACCTTCGCCGATTTTCAGATAGCTCCTACTTTGGAAGAATTTGAGAAGATTTTGAACCTCTCCATCAAAGATCGCAATCCTTTTCCCAAGCTCGAAGAAGAGTTCACTTTGAAGAAAGTGGCTTATGCCTTAGGGATTCCCACATCAGATGTGATAGCCAATTGAGCACCCAAAGGAGCTAGGGGTTTCTCGAGGAAATTCTTGGAAGAACAAGCGTGGAAGCATGCCAAGGAAGAGAAATGGGAAATATGTGGTTCAATTCTGGCACTCTTGGTCTATGGAATTGTGATGTTTCCAAATGGGGAAAATTTTGTGGACCAAGTAGCTGTGGAAATCTTCTTGACCAAGAACCCTGTGCTCTTCCTCTTAGGTGACTTCTACCACACACTCCATACAAGACATACAAAAGGAGGTCGAATGTTCCTTTGTTGCGCCCTGCTCCTGCATAAGTGGCTAAGGACCCACATGCCCGAAAAAGGTCCTTTTGCTTCCAAGGAACTCTCATGGCCTCAAAGATTCGCTTCACTCACCGCTAGTTCCATCACATGGTACAAGAGGGAATGGGAAACCAAAGATATTATCTTTTCTTGTGGAGAATTTCCTAACGTGCCTCTTGTGGGGACGCGAGGTTGCATCAATTACAACCCGGTGTTACTCAAGAGACAGTTTGGACACTCTATGGACGGTCCTCCTAAAGAAGAAGATTTAGTGTCGTTCCTTGTCAATACGGCCGATCCAAGTGATCCATCTGTACGAAGGGCAAGAAGAGCATGGGTAAACATCCAAAGAAGCAATCTAGACAATGGGCAGAAGAACATCCTTGCTCGTGAACCTTATGTCAAATGGGTGAAAGAGAGAGCGAAATAGGTCAGATTACCTTTTGTCTTTGATGCATCTGTTTTCCCATCGAATCCTGAGCCCGAGCCTATCTTACCCGAAGATATGGAGAAACTTAAGGCTAAAATCCAAGAACTTGAAGATGAGAACACTCAGCTTCGAATTCGACTCAACGAGACTAAGCAGAAAAGTGAAGCTTGGGAAGACAAAAGCAAAGAGTTGAAGGAAAAGTTCGAGGATAGCAAGAAAAGAGCTAGGGAAGAGAAAGGAAAGAAATAATGGGTTGGTGGAGCTCTCAAAAACGCCAACGCCGACTTGGATCACCAAAATGAAAAATTGGACCAAGTGTGGCGAAAGGTCAGAGACTTAGAAAATGATTTAAGAATAGCTACCCAGATTAAGAAAGATGAAAGGGAAAAATTTGAAGCTCAGATTCACAAGTTGAAAGGCATTATGAAAGGTTGCGAAGATCAATTAGCTCGTGAGCTATTGGAAAAGGAGACTGTGCAACGAGACTTCGTATAAGCGGAATACCAGTTGGGTAGAGCTATCGAAGAAATCCGAAGACTGAAAGATGGAATATATGATGAGCTATATCTGGAGCTGAAGGATAGTTGCCACTATTGGGAAGAAAGTTGTCGTCAGGCAGAAGCTGCGGTACTTCAGAGAGATGACATCATCCATGATCTCCAAATTCTCTATGAGGAGTGGAAGAACAAATTCGTAAACTTGGCGGGATTTTCCAACTTTGTGCTTCAGCAGATCCCTGAAAAACTGAAGGTAGCCGATCAAGTGATGACTCCTGAAAACACTCATGTCCCTGTGTTCGACTTTGTGAAGTTTTGCAAGGAAACAATGGGAGAGCTTGTTACAGATTTAGAGGCGGTTCACAGAGCCCAAGGAGTCACATTTAGAGTCGATTTGTAATTTGTTTAAGAAGTGTATCTTTTGTATTTTGTATTTGAACTTGGCTTCAAGCCTTAATGAAATGAGAGTTTCTGTTCTATTATGTCTCTTCCGATTAATTGCAATGGAAAATGTTTATATTCTTAACAATAACTAACAAGGTTACTAAGAGCTTTGCGCATAACATTGTTCATATACATTCCATACGCATCATATCGCATTTCATAAAAACAAAACCAAAACTTACAAAAACTTGACCTCCATTCGCAGTAAACAAGCTGACTTCCCGACATCCCTACTACACTCGTGGCAAGCAAAGATTACTAATGGATCAAATTGAGCAAACTTAAGCCACTTGCAGGTAGGAGATGACCCACATGAAGACTCAGATGGGCCAGCTGATGGAAGTCATCCAGGCTATGGCCAGAGGACAAGAAGAAATGAGACAAGCTATAGAGAGAAACACTACCAACGCTCCAATTCCTACCACTGTGGGCTCAAACCCCACCCCTGACAATGTTATTCCTACTCCTACAAATGCAATCCCCATTCCTGGTGGCACGGTCCCTGCTTCTGCTGGCGCAGGTGCAATCCCTACTCCTGGTAGTGGTGCGGCTACCCCTACAATCCACTTTGATGATCACGAAGGTTTCTACAACCCTCACGACAACTTGGTTGTAGACGCTTCTGGGATACCAACTACTGACTTGGAAAAGAAGGTACTCGCATTGCAAGAGACATCCAAAGGACTACAAGGCCCAAGCACTTTTGGGTTAGATGTCGCGGATATGTGTTTGGTGCCCGATGTTAAGATTCCACTCAAGTTCAAAGTTCCCGACTTTGAAAAATACAAAGGGACAAGCTGTCCCCGAACTCACATCCGATCTTATTGTAGGACGATGGCTGCCTACTCTGATGATGAAAAACTACTAATGCATTTCTTTCAAGATAGCCTCAGTGGAGCTTCCCTTGAATGGTACATGCAGTTATAAGGTACGCATATCAAGACATGGAAAGAGTTAGTCGAGGCATTTCTGAAGCACTACCAATACAATTCTGACATGGCGCCTAATCGCACACAGCTCCAAGGCTTGACCCAGAAATCTGGTGAAGCGTTTAAGGACTATGCCCAAAGGTGGAGGGACTTAGCTGCTAGAGTCCAACCTCCTCTTCTTGAAAGAGAATTGACCGATATGTTCATGAGGACTCTTCAAGGTCCTTTCCTAGAACGCTTGGCGGGATGCACATCTACTGTATTCTCAGATTTAGTTATGGCCGGTGAAAGAATTGAGAACATGATAAAGATCGGAAAGATTCAGAATGCTGATGGAGTTTCCGGTGGATCTAAGAAGCCCTACCAAGGTTTTGCAAGGAAAAGAGAAGGCGAAACGAGCGCTACCTTGATGGATAAGGGGAAAGCCAAAGCATACCAAGGCTTTTATCATCATGTGGCCACTGTTACTCCAAATCAACCTCTCTTTATACCTGCAAGTCAACCGGCTGTTCAAGCTCCCTACCAACAACAACGTCAAGGCTATTATCAGGGTCCGCCAAGACAAAGGGGACCTGAGAAAAGATTTGATCCTATTCCGACAACATACGCTAGGTTGCTTCCACTCTTGCTTAAGGGTTCCTTAGTACAATTGAGAGAAATGAAAGCTCCTCCCACTGTCCTACCTCCTGGCTATGATGCAAATGCCCGTTGCGAGTTCCATTCTGGGGCTCCCGGACATAATATTGAAAATTGCAAAGCTTTGAAGTACGTGGTGCAAGATCTCATTAATTCAAAGGCCATCAATTTCACGAAAAATACTCCCAATGTGACTAATAATCCAATGCCAAACCATGCTACAAACATGATTGAAGAATCTAGAGGAAAGAAATTGGTGTCAGAAGTTGATAAAATGAAGACCCCCTTTGCTATTGTTAAAGAACAATTGTTAATGAAGAATATTGTCCCAGGATGTACCGAGGATTGTCAACACTATTTGAAAGATCCCCAAAACTGTCATGAATTGAAGATGGGCATCCAAAATTTGTTAGATCAAGGTGTCATATTGATAGAACAGATGTCCAGTGCTGAAGAAGTGGCCCCTCTTGATATTCCCTATGATCCGATGGAATTTACTTATGATGAAGAACTGTTGAACAATTTGTATGGTCAGAACCATGTACCATTGACGATTCCATATGAGCAACCCCGTGTGTCGTTGACAATTCCATGTGATGAAGATTGGTATCCTGTCCAAGTTCCACTACAAATCCCGTATGATGTTGCACCACTAACAATTCCATGTGATCAGCCTCGTGCGCCCTTGGAAATCCCATGTGATTATGATTGGCATTCTGTTCAGACCCCATACAATCAAGTTCGTGAACCATTGAAAATACCGAATGATCAAGTAGAAATTCCATTGTCTCCACCTTCACTTGCTCCATTAGTGATATCTACACCTGCTCCTTTCCCTTTCGAGAGCACCAAGGCTGTCCCTTGGAAGTATGAGCTAATTGTTTACAACAATGGGCAGAAGGTGGAAGAGGATGTTGTGAAAGTTGATATTTCTGTAGAGAACATGGTTGGGACCAGTGGAATAACTAGAAGTGGGAGGATTTTTGCGCACGTGCTACCACCAAACGGTACAAGTGAGAGGCAGCCAACAATTGAGCAGGGGCTGACTTCTACTAAAAAAAGAAACTCCAATGAAGATGTCGAAGAATTCTTGCGAATCATCCAAAAAAGTGATTATAAGGTGGTGGACCAGCTCAACCAAACACCTTCAAAGATTTCCATGTTGTCATTGCTAATGTGCTCCCCTGCCCATCAGGAGTCATTGATCAAGTTCTTGAAGACTGCTCATGTTCCCCAAGAAATATCTGTTGTGCAATTTGAAGGAGTGGTGTCGAATATTGCCTCCGCACAAATTCTGAGCTTTAATGATGAAGAGTTGCCCCCCGAGGGGAAGAACCATAATAAAGCTTTGCACATCTCCATCGAATGTGTTGATGTTGTTTTGTCGAGAGTATTGGTAGATACTGGATCATCCTTAAATGTTTTACCAAAGAATTTGTTGGCCAAGCTGACCATTGAAGGATTGATGATGAAACCCAGTTCTGTGATAGTGAAAGCTTTTGATGAGGCAAGAAGGACCGTGATAGGGGAAGTTGATCTCCCATCAAAATAGGACCTCACACTTTCATTATCACATTCTATGTGATGGATATCTATCCTGCTTACAGTTGTTTGCTAGGCCGTCCTTGGATTCATGCGGCTGGTGCTGTAACATCCACTCTTCACCAAAGACTAAAGTTCATGGTTAATAATCAGCTTGTAGTCATTGAGGGAGAAGAGGATATGCTAGTAAGTCATCTGTCTTCATTTCGCTATGTGGAAGTGGGAGGGGAAGTTCATGAGACCCCTTTTCAAGCATTTGATGTAATAAGTGTGGAAATGATCCCCGCTAAGAAGGAGGAGAAGAAATCAGAAAGGTCAGGATCCCTCATGGTTACCTGGAAGGACGTAAGGACCGTAATTGAGGCTGGTCACCCTGAAGGTTGGGGAAGAGTGTTGGAGCTACCCATCAACAAAAACAGAACTGGTTTGGGTTACCTTGACAATCACAAAGCTCAGTAGAAGACAACCATTGACAAGGACAAAGGGTTCACTCATCCGCTTGCCTTTGTTAGTGGTGGACATATGGTGGATGATCAGGTGGCCGTTGTAGAAGCTGAAGATGATGCACTAAAGGAAGTCTGCATGGTGTACCCAAGGGCACCGAATCAACAACTCAACAATTGGACTGTTACGGAGATACCGGAAGTCACCCTTGTCGAAGAGTAATTTTCCTTGTTTTGCTTTCAAATCCTATGCTCTGCCCAAGGCATAAGGATTATTTTATAGGGCCCCCCATGTTTTCAATTAATATTTATCATGAATGAAATGAACCTTTTGCATTCAATTGTGTTCCTTGTCTTTCTTTTTTATTTTTTCATAAATAAATGGCAATGTTTTTTTTGCATTTTTCTTTTTCATCTTCACAAAATAAAACATAAAATCACCAATCATGCAGATCTACCCCAGATTCCATTGATAACGATACTGCTACGATTCCATATGACTTTGATAATCCAATCTACCATGCTGACGAGGATTGTGAGGAAGATTGTGAACTCCTCGAGGAGTTGGCCAGACTATTGAAGCAAGAATCAAAGGTCATTCAGCCGCATCAAGATTCATTGGAAGTTGTCAATCTTGGAACCGAAAAGGACAAGAAAGAGGTCAAGGTAGGCGCTTCCCTAGAGGAGAGTGTGAAGATAAGACTGATCGAGCTCCTACGTGCATACGCAGATGTGTTTGCTTGGTCATACCAAGACATGCCCGGATTGGATTCACACATCATGGTGCACAAATTGCCGCTCAAGGAAGATTGTCTGCCTGTAAAGTAGAAGATGAGACGAACTCGACCTGACATGGCCCTTAAGATTAAGGAGGAAGTACAAAAGCAGCTTGATGCCGGATTCTTGGCAGTATCAAAATACCCTAAGTGGGTCACCAACATTGTACCTGTGCCTAAAAAAGGAGGTAAGGTGCGGATGTGCGTTGACTACAGAGACCTAAATAGAGCCAGCCCAAAAGATGATTTTCCACTGCCACATATTGATGTGTTAGTGGATAATACGACCCAATTCTCTGTGTTAGTGGACAAAAGATGGTTTCTCCGGATACAACCAGATTAAAATGGCTCCAGAGGATATGGAGAAGACTACCTTCATTACCCCTTGGGGAACCTTCTGCTATAAGGTTATGCCATTTGGTCTGAAGAACGCTGGCGCGACATATCAACGAGAGATGGTGACTCTCTTTCATGATATGATACATAAAGAGATTGAATGCTACGTAGACGATATGATCGCAAAGTCCCAAACTGAAGAGGAACATCTCATCCACTTAGAAAAGTTGTTTACTAGGCTAAGAAAGTTCAGGCTAAGGCTCAATCCGAATAAATGTACCTTTGGGGTAAGATCTGGTAAATTGCTAGGTTTTATCATGATCCAAAAAGGGATTGAAGTCGATCCTGACAAAGTAAAATCTATCCAAGATATGCCAGCTCCAAGAACCGAAAAGGAGGTTCGTGGTTTCTTAGGGAGATTAAACTACATGGCCAGATTCATATCTCACCTAACAACCACCTATGAGCCAATATTCAAGCTGCTTCGCAAAGATCAAGCGATCGTGTGGAATAATAATTGCCAAAAGGCATTTGAGAAGATAAAAGAATATCTGCAAGAGCCACCGATTTTGATGCCTCCCGTGCCAGGAAGACCTCTCATCATGTACTTGACCGTTCTGGAAGGATCCATGGGATGCGTGTTGGGGCAGCATGACGAAACAGGTAGAAAGGAGCATGCTATCTACTACCTAAGCAAAAAGTTTACTGACTGTGAAACGAGATACTCAGTGTTGGAGAAGACCTGTTGTGCACTCGCATGGGCTGCCAAACTCTTAAGGCAGTATATGTTGACCCATACCACATTGTTGATATCAAAGATGGATCCAGTCAAGTACATCTTCGAGAAGCCTGCTCTCACCGGACGAGTAGCCCGTTGGCAAATAGTACTGATAGAATATGACATCCAGTACGTCTCACAAAAAGCTATCAAAGGGAGTGTGTTATCTGAATATCTTGCCCACCAACCCGTGGGAGATTACCAGCCCATGCATTTTGACTTCCCTGATGAAGATATCATGTTTGTCAGAGACTACGAAACATCAGGCCCAGACGAAGGACCCAAACCAGGATCGCGATGGACGCTCGTGTTCGATGGTGCCGCAAATGCTCAAGGCAATGGGATAGGGGCAATCCTCACCTCTCCTACCGGTTTCCATATTCCATTCACCGCAAGATTATGTTTCGAATGTACCAACAATATGGCAGAATATGAAGCATGTATCTTCGGAATTGAAGCCGCAATTGATCACAGAATCAAGATTCTTGAGGTGTATGGGGACTCAGCTCTAGTCATCAGTCAAGTCAGAGGCGACTGGGAAGCACGTGACAAAAAATTAGTGTCGTATCGGGATCACGTCTTAAAATTGATCCCATACTTTGATGAGATTACTTCAATCACATTCCTAGAGAAAGCAATCAATTGGCAGACGCTCTTTCCACGTTGTCATCCATGTTCACGGTTAAGTGGAAGAATAAGGCACCCTCTATCCGTATTGAACATCTTGATGAGCATGCCCACTGTTTGGAAGCAGAGTTAACAACCGATGATCAACCTTGGTTCTATGATATCAAAAGATATCTATAAAAGTAAAAGTATCCAGAAAATGTTTCCATCATAGACAAGAAATATTTAAGGAGACTTTCGTCCAAATTCTTCTTAAGTGGGGATGTGCTTTACAAGTGAAATTATGACTCGGTCTTGCTCAGATGCGTGGATAGACACAAAGCTGACCGGATCATAAACGAAATCTATGAAGGTTCTTTTGGTACACATTCTAGTGGGCACATGATGGTTAAGAAGATTTTGAGAGCTGGTTATTACTGGTTGACGGTGGAAACTGATTGCTATCGTCACGTGCAAACATGCCACAAATGTCAAATTTATGCAGATAAGATACATGTGCCGCCAGTTCCTCTGAATGTCTTAACGTCGCCTTGGCATTTCGCCATGTGGGGCGTAGATGTGATCGGACGCATCGAGCCAACTGCTTCAAACGGTCATCGTTTCATCTTAGTGGCCATTGACTACTTTACTAAATGGGTGGAAGTTGCATCTTATGCCAATGTCACCAAACAAGTGGTCACTCGCTTCATTAAAAAGGAAATCATTTGTCATTATGGGGTCCTAAATAAAATCATTACTCACAATGGTTCAAACCTCAATAACAAGACGATGAAGGAATTGTGTGAAACCTTCAAGATTGAGCATCATAACTCATCACCATATCGCCCGAAGATGAATGGTGCCGTTGAAGCAGCGAACAAAAACATCAAGAAGATTGTTCAGAAAATTGTGAAAACATATAAAGATTGGCATGAAATGTTACCATTTGCTTTGCATGGCTATCGCACTTCAGTGCACACTTCTACTGGGGCAACTCCATTTTCTCTTGTGTATGGCATGGATGCGGTACTCCCTGTTGAGGTAGAAATCCCTTCCCTGAGAATTCTGACTGATGTCAAGCTTGACGAAGCAGAATGGGTGCAGGCGAGATTTGATCAACTTAATCTCATTGATGAAAAACGCATGGCAGCCATCTGCCATGGCCAGCTTTACCAAAAGTGGTTGAAAAGGGCGTTTGACAAGAAAGTTCGCCCTCGAGATTTCGAAGTGGGAGACTTGGTATTGAGAAAGATTCTGCCAATCCACACAGACCCAAGGGGCAAATGGTCACTTAACTATGAGGGTCCATATGTTGTAAATAAGGTTTTCTCCGGAAGGGCCTTGATATTATCCAACATGGACGGTGAAGATCTGTCATCCCCTGTAAATATAGACGCAGTCAAAAAATACTACGCTTGAGATCAAACCCGGTGGACAATAACAGGAAAAGTCCAGGCAAAAGTTAGGGTTAAAAAAATATAATAATAATAATAATAATAATAATAACAATAATAATAATAATAATAATAATAATAATAATAATAATACCCGATAAGTTGAAAACCCTTAGGGGCGACTTAGGCAAAAATGGGTATCCCGGTAGACTGAAAACCCGAAAGGGCGGTCTAGGCAAATGTTAGGGACCTAAAAAAGAAAAGACTGAGGTCTGCGAAAAGTCTGTGAGCTCATCATCAGAATAAAGAGAACTACACATGGGGAAGATCAATCCATTCACCTTCCTCAGAAGCAATGTACGAGAAGCTTCAAGGCCATAGGGATCATAGCAGAATTGGAACTCAATGGAAATTCGATCCTTTTTCACATTGCCACTGTGCTTTTGTCATATTTTTTGCAATTACCTCTTTTAGGAATTGTATCCTTATGTAAAATTACCCATTTATGGGTCACTTTATCATCAATAAAAATCTCTTTCATCAATTCGTGTGTCACATTTATTTTCTTCTATGTTTGCAAAAAGTGGAATTTCCATTCTTAATAAATATTGCATTGAAAAATTATGGGATAACGATAATAATAACAAAAGAAACCATAAAGTTGCTCTTCGACCTAGGTGTATGAAGGATAAAAGCGATCTCTAGTAGGCCCACGTGTACACTAAGCATCGTCTGATCATAAAGTTCGTCGGGGACTTGACCAAATCAGGGGCAACCTGACTGGCCAGCACAGCTTGTTTGATAAGACCAACTGGAGATGATCCAAATTTCGTCACGAGGATGTTGGGAAGTCAAACTTGACGCCCCAAACCAAATCCCAATCACTTGGCATAAATTATCACCCCTAACCTTCATGTCCTTACGTCCCTGATATTTTTGCATACATGCTGCATCATTACATGTGCTTAGCCTGTCTTTCTCAAAGATGCGAATTTCCTGTGGAAATCCCGGCAGGATCCTTTTGGAGTGTTTATCCATTCACTTACCTTTTGTAAGTCCTTTTGAGTCTTTTACATGAGATATTTCCTCACCTTACCTTTCGTAAGGGATTTCATTGCCTTTTGCGTGAAATATTTTCCCTTCACTTCCCTTTTGTAAGCGTTTCTCACTGTCTTTTACATGCGACAAAAACATTGTTTTGGGTATCTTCGATCAACTTGGATGCTTGATGCCTATGTGGCCAAGAACTGAATGGTCACCATACTTAAGGAATATCATCTCCGCCGTTGTGCCTGTGAGATCAAATGATGTTCTAATACCCTATGCAATTTCCTCTACCTTTTGCAAGAGGATGGTTATTGCCCTCAACTTACCTTTTGTGAGTCTTTTCAAAATACCCCTGCCTTGCCTTTCGCAACAGATTCAGCTTACCTTTAATAAGACCTCTCGTACCTTTTGTACAGGTTCTTGTCAGCTTACCTTTCGTAAGTGTCCTCGCTACCTTTTGTAGAAGGAGTTCTTCTCCTAACCTTTTGTTCAGGAATATTTTCTGCTTTTCGCAGAATAAAGTATGATCATTCTCTCCTAAGGGAGTTTCATATCTACCTTTTGTAGAAGGAATATTTCTCCTAACCTTTTGTTCAGGAATCCTTTCTACCTTTTGTAGAAGGAACTTTTTCTCCTAACCTTTTATCTTGGAGTCCTTTCTGTCGTGACAGAAGGAAATACGATCGTATTCTCCCAAGGGAGTCTCCTCTACATGACATAGAAGGAGTTATCATGTCTTCAAACCTTCTGTTTTGGAGTCCTCTCTACCTTTCGTAGAAGGAATATTTGTCTTCAAACCTTTTGTTTCAGAGTCCTCTCTATCTTTTGTAGAAGGAAACATTTCCTCCAAACCTTTTGTTCGGGAGTCCTCCTTGCCTTTTGCAAGAGGAAAACCAATTTCTTGAGTCCTTTCTACCTTTTGTAGAAGGAATATCTCACATTTCTATATCACTTGAGTCCTCTCTATCTTTTGTAGAAGGAATATCTCCTAACCAACTATGATCCCCTATTACGAGGTGTCTCATTTTCCGGCTGGCAAAGCACTCATGTTCATTTTGTATTCCATCTCAAGCATACCATCATATCTCCCTTAACCCTTGTTCACTAATAGACACCTTTTTCAAACCATCTCGCTAACTGTCTACTTTCATCCCACATCTCTCTAGTTGAAAATCTCGAGTATTCTAGTATTTAATTTATCTTGATCTTGAATATCTGAGAACCGTTATCTCTCATATCTTCAAGTTCAAGAAGATTAAATAGGGGCAGCTGTCACACCCTCGTTTTCACCCTAACTCCTCACTTATACATTCTTCATATCATACATTACCAAGGTGCATACCAAGCATGTGGGTTCGTAAGGGAGTTGTCAAAGCAGGTTGCTTGTTGCTAGTGCATGATTGTATGGATTCAAAGATGAGGTTTTATCAGGAAAGCAAGTTGATTTGGATTCATTAAGAAGTGAGGTTTATTTTGGACTCATTATGTTGAAGTATTCATTCAAGAGACTACTTAATGTCATGGATTCAAATTGGTGTACAAATTAATCAATTGGATTGAGATGAGTTTGAAAAGTTATCATTATTTTTAAAAGTCTAATTCCATTTTTGTTCGAAATCCATCTCAATTTAAGACATTTCAAAGGAAACAATGATACCATTATATTCTCATTGCAAACAAGTTTCATTCCACATTTCAAGTTTCAATACATGTCCAAATAAATTCATCCAAACATGCACGAGTTCAAGTTACAAGAGTTAAGGTTTACAATAAAATTTTTGGAAATTATAGAATCATTACACAAGATTTTATTACAAAAAAGTTTCTAAGCTTAATCTTCAACTTTTAACCAAAACCTCATGTCATCCATCTTCATGACCACCTTCACCATAATACTTCCATGCCTCCATTAGCCATGTTGCAAAGCTCATTTTAAACCTACAAAATCCAGCATCAAAATTCAGCATTTTAGCATTACAAAATTCTGCATTATCATAACAAAATTCAGCATTTCAACATCAAAATTCAGCATTTTAGCATTACAAAATTCTGCATTTTAAAACCATAAAATTCTGCATTATCATAACAAAATTCAGCATTTTAGCATTACAAAATTCTGCATTATCATGAACAAAATTCTGCATTTTAAAACCATAAAATTATGCATTCACATGACCAAAATTCAGCCTAGCATTATTGTTTACATATCAAAAATTCAACATTGTAATATCATAACAGAATTCAACATTTTGCACTAGTCCAAATTGCATTGCATTCCAACAATTTCAAAAATCATACCACATTACATAACCATTTTAAATCCCATAACCATAGATTCAATTCATTCAAAATAAAACCATATACTTAGCATCCAACCGTATCAAATTCATGTTAGTTCAAGGCATCACAAAGTCAATTCAAATTTTGTCAAGAAAAGGAGAATCATGAGACCACCAAGAAAATACAAACACAAGTGACAAAAGTTCAGAGGCAGCAGAAAATACAGCAGAGAAATAGATTCACCAAAATGGAAAAATACTTTTTAACATCAAAAGGTTTCAACAGGCATGTTGTAACGCCCCATATTGCTTTTAGGATTACCGACTGACCCCACAAACCAACACGGGTCTTTTCAGCATGCTTTGTCCTCAATCACACGGTCATGCCTCATAACACCGACAACCACTCCCTCGCCCACGGGTGTTACATGTAACCACCGTCCTCTTTCACCTCAGGTGTTACATGCCCACCAACTTCCGCTTGGTTCGTCCCCGAACCACATCGTACTGGGAGAGGTATGGCTCTGATACCATTTGTAACGCCCCATATTGCTTTTAGGATTACCGACTGACCCCACAAACCAACACGGGTCTTTTCAGCATGCTTTGTCCTCAATCACACGCTTTCCAGGAAACTTCCCAGAAGGTCACCCATCCCAGAATTGCTCCAAGTCAAGCATGCTTAACTGTGGAGTTCTTATGAACGGGCTACCGAAAAGAAGATGCATCTTGTTGGTATAGGTAGTACCAATTAATCCTTATAAGACTTCATTCAACCATGCAGTCCCATACCTGCATAGCCTCAGGATCCCTCTCATTCGGATGTGAATTCGGTTTTCCCCTAGAAGCTGCTAGGAGTGTCTCATTGTCATGCCTCATGACACCGACAACCACTCCCTCGCCCACGGGTGTTACATGTAACCACCGTCCTCTTTCACCTCAGGTGTTACATGCCCACCAGCTTCCGCTTGGTTCGTCCCCGAACCACATCGTACTGGGAGAGGTATGGCTCTGATACCATTTGTAACACCCCATATTGCTTTTAGGATTACCGACTGACCCCACAAACCAACACGAGTCTTTTCAGCATGCTTTGTCCTCAATCACACGCTTTCCGGGAAACTTCCCAGAAGGTCACCCATCCCAGAATTGCTCCAAGTCAAGCACGCTTAACTGTGGAGTTTCTTATGAACGGGCTACCGAAAAGAAGATGCATCTTGTTGGTATAGGTAGTACCAATTAATCCTTATAAGACTTCATTCAACCATGCAGTCCCATACCTGCATAGCCTCAGGATCCCTCTCATTCGGATGTGAATTCGGTTTTCCCCTAGAAGCTGCTAGGAGTGTCTCATTGTCATGCCTCATGACACCGACAACCACTCCCTCGCCCACAGGTGTTACATGTAACCACCATCCTCTTTCACCTCAGGTGTTACATGCAACGGACTTACGGATCCAAAGTTACGTCCAAAACAATTTCGACCGAAAACATGAACATCCGTGACGGACAGAAAGACGCTGTTACGCTCCGGAACTGGTTTTCACTCAATTATTCTTGCGAATCACTTACTCAAAGCACCCAAAACATCACTAAAACATTCCTAAGGTTATACGGCAATAACGACACAACTTCTACGGTTTATTATGCTCATCTGGCAACACTTGCAACACATAAAACACTATTTTCTGCAATGGCTCTGAGTACTTCAGAGTTACTCACATTTGAATATTCTTATTCCTATAAGGACAACATATTACAATTTTTCCTTCAATTACACTCTACGACATTAAAATTACTCACTATCTAATATTCAATCCCTTCAGGGTCAGACATATAACAATGTCAAGGTTCTGGCCACGAAGGTTCAATTTCTCATAAGTTTTACCTATATTAATATTCAACGATACATATCATTTGGCCATTTGGTCATAACCTCAGATTCTTACGGTTACCTCCCTATTTCCCACAATTAACCCAAATCCTTAAACCTTAGGGAAACCTTAGAGCATCGTACTAATAACGATATAACACATTCATTTCTACATATTTACCCAAATCCCTAAACCTTACATCACCGCAACATACCGAAAGGTATACATAGAAAACTATGAAAAGCAATACTCCCCATACAATAATCATTCAAGAACATCAACAATTTTATGGAATTTATCATGCTACGAAAATTAGATCAAGAATCCTCAAGAACACATAATTCCTATGAGAGAAAGGACCTCTCACTACCCTCTCATGTTAATTCACCCATATTGAAATCCATTCTCCCCCTCTCACAATATCGCATACAATCAATATGCATTTACACTTCAATATCATTACCACATTTATCAAGCAATGCACACATATTCACAATATGTATATATTTGTCAAAAGACTATATTTCATAATCGATTCCACCATCTAGGATTCACGCCATACGGCTACCCACAGCATATCATATTACAACATGCACAAGCTATACGTTATATAACAAAAGTATTCTGCACAATAACACATCAATCACACACATTCGCGACGGTAAAAATCAACACAACAATATGTTTTCAATTTTCTGCTATAATTGAACCAGGTACATGCCTCAAAGCCATTTTTTCTAGAAATATAATCTCGTTAACTTACCAACGCTTCGAACGGGGGTCAAAACCGACTTACGGTTTAAGAGTTATGAATTTTTGAAGTTTTCCGAAAAACTAGAATTTTGCCTAAACACGGCTACGGGATTTTGCATTTTCGCCTGAAAATCCGACCGATTCAATTCTTTTTTTAGAAACAAACACATACTCATACTCACCTAACATATTGCAGTGAATTAGAACCATTAAACACGATTTCTACGACGTCCGATTTTCACTCAAATCTCAAACCCTCAATTATCCAAAAATGTCAAAACTCACAAACTCAACCAAATTCAATCAAACGAAATCCAATAATTACGGCTAAACATTACCCGACTAAACTATGCAATTTATTTTGAATTCTAACCGTTCAAAACTCGATTATATCGATTTAACTCATTTGCCCTAGAAATGGAAAATAGAGAAAACTACCAACAAATCCAACACAACTCATACATAATCATACACATTGATCAAATAATAATGTTTCTTACCCTTACATTGATTGGATTGAAGCTTGAAGTTGATTCTTGATGATTTCTCCAAGTTTCCCTCTTCTCTTCTCTTTTCTCCTCTTTCTCTATTCTTTCTCTCCTTTTCTTTCTTTCTTTCTCTTATGTTTCTATCTCTTTTCTTTTCTCTCCAATTTCCCTTATATATCCTTCTATTTTCTTTCCATCATAATTCTTCTCTCAAAAATACCTATCAATTCATTTCTCACAAAATATCTCATCTTATCATTAATTAGAGAATATCTAATAAATCCACATTATTCTACTAAGTAGAATAAATTAATTAAATCCATTAACTCATTTAAATAAATCCAATAATTTATTTAAATCAGATAAATCACATAAACCAATTAATTAGCACAATTAATCACTTATTGAAAAATTGGGCTGTTACACATGCCAAAAAAAAATGATTCTTCAGCAGATTCAAACATAAACCCTAATTCTGGGTCAATATAAAGAGACAGTAAGAAGGGTTTGGAGGGGGCCGAAAAAGATCGAACAGAAACCTAGCAACCAAGTCCAGTACTCATATACCTCAAAAAATCTCAGAATATCTGAACAGTTTCATAGACATTCATACAGAAAAAAGTCACAAAAAAAACACCAAAACCGTTCAAACATTTAGAGATTCAGGCCAAGCCATTTCAATTTGCAGAATAAGGAAACAAAATATAAAGAGAATTGGAGTGTACCTGAAACCGGTTGATTGACTCGTACAGAAGCAGAAAACACTCACGTGGTCACTTATCGCTGCCGGAATCACGCCGGGCGTTGCTCCGATCAGGTAATTTCAAGTCCCTTCCATCGTTTTTGTTTCGGTGTTGTTTTGTAGAATCCCTATTTGTTGATCTTTATTGTTTATGATTTGAAGCGCTTGATTCTTGTCGATCTTGACTTTTCGTCCTTTGTTTTTGCTTGCTTTTTTGTTAGTTGTGGTTTGATGTGAAAAGAACTAAGGTTGTTAGTTGATTTAGATCGAGATTTACTTTGAAACTTTATTGTGGTTTTGTTTCCATGAAATTTTTGTATTGTGAATGTTTTTCATAAGAAAAGGGTAGGGACAAGGGCCACAATCCTTGTAAGTCGACCGCCTCGTGTGTTCGCCATTGACCTTGTTCATATCACTTTAAATATTTTTACAAACAATAAAGCCCTTGATCCAATGTCAAGTGGTATCTTTCTCATAAAAAAATTAAAACACAATAAATATACGATTAGGATTATACGACATGAACTTTAAAGTGGTGGAGAAGGAATGAGAATGGAACCCTCCTACACTCGTTCTGAATGTTTTGAATACAAGGCGCTCGACTTGGTTATTCGAAACATTCATCTCTATCCAAAGTTTTTGTGTGATCCTAATTAAGAACAATTTCTATTCAAAAACCTAAAAATAACATCAACTCATCAAACTTCTTTTCGCCTTAGGGCATTAATCCGAAAACCCTTTTTTCAAGGTATAAAATCAACCAACAAACAATAATTTCTCAAGCCTCCGAACTACAGAGCTCTGATTCTTCACTTCTTTTAAGTGAGGGTACGTAGGCACAAGGGCCACAATCCTTGACGAGCATTAAAATAAATAAACCAACCCCTCTTTTCCTTAAGCAAGCAAACTTTTAATAAAAACACCCATTCACACCAAACAGCCTAGAAGGTTCCCATCGAGTACGATGGATGCGAGGGGGTGCTAATACCTTCCCCTTGCATAACCGGCTCCCGAACCCTAAGACTTGGTTGCGACGACCATGCTCTTTTACCAAAGGTTTTATCGCTATTTCCCTTTCCCTCCTTGGGATAAATAAAATCTGGTGGCGACTCTGTGTCATTTTTCGTGTAGCGACAACCGTGTATCGAGATAAGTTTATAGATCGAACGCAGATAGTAGTCGTTTGCTTTCAAACCCATAACTTTTGTCTGGATCTCCCTTTCGGGTTTTCAATCCACCGGGATACCCATTTTGCAAAAGTTGTCTTTTAAGGTTTTCAACTTTGCGGGTTTATTCTTTTTTCTTTTATCCCTAATTTTTGCCCGAACCTTTTCTTATATTGATTTGCCGGGATGCCCTTTTTTGCCTGAACTTTTCTTTTTATGTCCAGCGGGTCTCTTTTAAGCAAAGTATTTTTTGACCACGTCTGCGTTCATAGGGGACGTAAAGTCTTCGCCATCCATAGTAGATAGTCATAAGGCTCCACCAGAAAAAACCTTTCTTACCACATATTGACCTTCATAGTTTGGAGTTCATTTTCCCCTGTGATCTGTCTGAAGAGGAAGGATCCTTTTCAAAACCAAATCACCTGTCTGGAAGCACCGAGGACGCACTTTCTGATCAAAGGCTTTCTTCATCATGCTTTGGTACAATCGGCCGTGAGAAATGGCTTCTAATCTCTTTTCATCAATAAAACTCAGCTGATTCAACCTACCTTGCACCCATTCAACTTCGTCAAGCTTCACATCAGTCAGTACTCTTAAAGAAAGAATCTCAACTTCCAATGGTAGGACTACTTCCGTACCATACACTAGTGAGAAAGGAGTTGCCACAGTTGATGTACGCACCGAAGTACGATAATCGTGTAGAGCAAAGGACAACATCTCGTACCAATCCTTGTAGGTTACAATAATCTTCTGCACAATCTTCTTGATATTCTTATTTGCTGCCTCAACAGTGCCATTCATCTTCGGACGATATGAGGAAGAATTGTGATGCTCAATCTTGAAACTCTAGCACAGTTCCTTCATCATCTTGTTGTTCAAAATTGAACCATTATCAGTAATGATTCTCTCTAGAATTCTATATCGACAGATGATGTCCTTCTTTATGAATCGGGCGATTACCTGCTTTGTGACATTAGCAAAGGAGGTTGTTTCCATCCACTTGGTAAAGTAATCACCAGAATAAAACGATGCCCATTGGAAGCAGTCGGCTCAATCTTTCCAATCATATCAATGCCCCACATAACAAAGGGCCAAGGAGATGTGAACACGTTCAGAGGTGTCGGTGGCACATGCACCTTATCAGCATAAATATGACATTTATGGCATTTTCTGGGGTATTTAAAACAATCAAAATCCATAGTCATCCAATAATACCCAGATCTCAACAATTTTTTGGCCATTTGTCGTATCTCAAAAAATACGATCTTCGCGATGCGCAAAATTAGGGTTTGCACGATCACGAATGGACTTATAAGAGTCGTCACCGAACTTTATTTATTCCCATAAGAGGAAAGGAAAAATATCGAGAAAACTCACGGGAAAAAGATAGAGTATGGTCATCGCAACCATGTTGGGTTCAGAAGTCAGTTATGTAAAGAGAAGGTGTTAGCACTCTCTACATCCATCGTACTCGATGAGAACCGTCTAAGTCTTCTACGCATGAAAGGTATTTGATATCTTATTACTTTCTAAGGAAAAAAGTGGTTGCTCGAGGGAAAATAAGAAGTTTTTATTATTGAGTTCGTCCGAGTTTTCAACTCAGTGCCTACGTATCCCAGAGGGAATCCGAACTCCGTAGTTCTTATCCCTAATTTTGGTTTGTTGATTTTGTCCTTTTATACCTAAAATTTATCCTCTATTAATCATTCTTGCATTTTTAAAATTCTATTTTATGGTGATAAAAATAGTTAAATAAAATTAAATGAATTAAAAAGAATAGTAAAATAAGTAAAATTGGAAATAGAAAATGTGAGAAGTAATTAAGACCTAAAGTCTGTGTGTAACAAAATTCCAATAAAATCTCACACATTTAAAAAAAAAATAGTAAATAAAAATATAAAAAAAACGATAAACAAAATTTTAAAATTTTTCTTATAAGAAAGAGAAAGAAAACAACCGTGGGGAAGCCCCCATCCATCATTCACCTTTTTTTTTATTAAAATAAATGAAAAGAAAAATAGAGTTTATTTTTTTTACCTAAATTTAAGAAAATAATTATTATTACTATTATTATTAAAAAAAAACAATAATAAATAAGTGTAACCTTTAGACATTTTCAAAATTTCTTGACAGCGAGATAAAAGTAATAATAAAAAAAAAGTGAAAATTGGAAAGGAGAATTCCGCCTCCTCCAACATGATTTTTCTTTCTTATTTTTTTTTTAAAATTTATTAAAAAAAACTAAATTTTCTTTTTTGAGTCGTTATTTAGATCCAACAAATTTGCCTTGACTTTCTCTCTTTATTTATTAAAATAATAAAATAATAAAAATCTAAAAAAAGAGAATTCTTAATTCAATAAATTAGTAAATAAATATATATGAAAAAATAAAATAAAATAAATAAAAAAGAGAAAATGGTCCAACATAATAATTATATAATCTCTTTTCTTGAAATTTGATCAAAATTATAATAAAAAATAAATTAATTTAGTCCTACTACGATTAAGACTATTTTGACCTTTTCAAACTTCAAAACCAATCTAAACGATAAAACACGCATAAATTGAAGCATAAAGGAGAAGTGCCTTTTGGAATTCCAGATCTAAACGTTCTCATTTCTTCCTTTATCTCTCTCGGTTTCTCCAAATTCCTTTCACCATATTCACTCAAGAAAATGTAAACTTTAACAATTAGATTAACACCAAACATGAATTAGCATGAACAAAGTAGAGAGAGAGTTACCGACAACAAATCGAAAGCGAAGAACCGCAAAATGCTTAAATGGAGGATTCAAAAACGATAACGGCGACAACGGACTTACGGCGGCTTCACGGTGATCCTTGCAGGCGATGAAGGTTTGTAATTTCGAAACCGTGTCTATGTGTTTTTCCTTTTTCTGTGGGTGTTGGCGTTGTTGATTTAATTTTTGCGTCTCAAATCTTCTCCGTTCTACCTTTCGTTCTGTTGTGTCTGTTTTTTTTATAAATTTTTTCTCTGAAAAACTGCTTTCAAATTGGTTATGAGTTGAATGCCGAGATTGCGATTATGAGTTGAATGCCGAGATTGCGATTCCGTATTTTTGGAAAGAAATTAATGGCTTGATGATTCTTTCCCATGAACATGGGATCTTTGTGATGAATTTCTGATATGATAATGAATGAGTTTTTATTTCGTCACATTGATTGTGTTAATTGCATATGCGAACCCTTTTTGGAAAGGAAAGAAATTGTTGGTAAGAGTTGTGATTTTATTGCTTTATTCGTATGATTGAAGATGATTGTGATTGATAGTATTAACTGTAATTAGTGATGACCATTTGTTTTCAGCCAATTTGGACTTTGCCTTCTATTCGACGCCGTCTTTTGACAAGGGTTCCAACTGCAGTAACATTTTAGGAGGATTTAGAACATTACTTTTCCTCGTTCTGCAGGAACTTTTTTTAGCCCAATACTTTTCCAGCCTTCATCACGGTTACTCTGTAGGAATTGCTATTAATCATTTTGCTACTGACTAGGAACCTTTTCTTTTCTTCCTATATGCAACTCATGTTGAATAAGGGAGACATGTGGATTAATTGCCTGGTTGTATTACATTTTGCAGGTTCTGGAACCAGATCCAGATGATGAATCCCTTTGGCACTTAAGCCTATATTCGGAGAAGATTAATGTAGATAAATATATGGCATTCCATTACCATCTACCACAAATTAGTTTTAGAGATCTTTGAACATCATGACCAACAGGACCGTTAGGCATTGGAGGCGGCACTATAGTTTGCTTTTTCAATATTGAGACTTTTTAGAATATTCTAGATTTTGATATATTTTTTTTAAGGCTGAATTATTCTCTTTAAAACTTGTAATGGTTTTGGCAAATTTGACATTGTAATAAAGTTTTTTTCCATCATGTGTGTGTTTTTTTAATCTTCAATTAAATTCTCCATAGTCCAACATTGGTGGAGAAGTAATTGTGTTTTAGACAACCCTTATGTAAACTTTCAAAATTTCCTCTCTTTATTCAAAATGCATCAAAAGCTAACCACTTACTTCCTCCCAAGCAACACATAACATCCATTTGTATGGAAATTGGCAAAACAAACTCTAATGATCCAGACAAAAATATTACACCAATATTACACCATATGGCAACTCTGATTAAAACAAAACCCATGATGGAGAAAATTCTCAGACTAGATGAAATCCTTAATTACTACTTATACAGACCTAAAGAAACATAGATGGAAACCAGTCCTTATGTAGAGAACATTTTGTTCCATACGAATCATCATGCCTTGTTATGGGCTATTTTGATCCATATGTTCAAGTGTTTGCAATAATTGTAATGAATGAGGTCTTTTGAATCACTTTAATCTTTGAGAATGGCTGGAGAAGAAACCATGAAGAACATGTAATCCATGTCTAAAGTTCACCTTAATTTCATTATCCCGTTAAGACTAGACGAATCAATCTTCGATGAAGTAGAAACCTCAAATTGAAGGGAAATCCTCGTTCCATCTTGAATTAGATCAAATGGTCATGTTATTAACTACTTGATCATGAGAATAGGTACCATATCCATTTGCTTTTAATGCACCTGCACTAACTTGATTAGCCATGATAAACACGCACTCGAGATCATATGCCCTGATTCTCGGGAGATCATGGTCAAATGCCAAATGCCCCTATCTAATTGCCTTGAACCTGAGAGAATGAACTACTGCATGGCGTTCATTTTTAGGGTAAAAGTCAATTAGATATAAGAAGACCCCGAAATTTTTCTACCAGGGCGAAGGTAAATGAAAACAACATGATGCAGGAAGAATATAACAACATGAGATTCTTTGGATTGTCAAGGCAATATCTCAAACACAAATGGAATCTCTAGGTCGCTCGAAGCAGTACCTTATAGGTTAAGGCTCTTCGGGTACCTTTAGAGGAGTTTAATAAAGATAAGGATGTTCTGTATTATCACATGAAGCAGTACCTTATTGATTAAGGTTCTCCAAGGATATATGAACAATATCTCAACTAAAACATGAGATTCTTTGGACAAAATGAAGCAGTATCTTATGAATTAAGGCTTCCAAGGATGCCCAAAGCAGTGTCTCGATAAGACGAGACTCTCTATTTTAACAAAGCAGTGTCTCAAACAATGGTATAAGACTTTCTAGATCATGCGAAGCAGTGCCTGGTGAAGGCACTTTAGGAATACTAGAACAATATCTTTACCAAAACACGAGCTACTTTGGGGTCAAAGTAGTACCTTATGAATTAAGGCTCTCTGAAAAAACTAAAACAGTGTCTCAAAGACAGACGAGATTCTCTAATCCATGCAAACAGTACCTTATAGAATAAGGCTCTTTGGGAATAATCGAGTAGTACCTCAAATGCTATACGTGAGACTTTCTAATTCTTATGAAGCAGTACCTTATGGATTAAGGCTCTTCTAGAATATTAGAACAGTATCTCAACAAAAGGCATGAGACTTCCTGAACCATGCGAAACAATACCTTATGAGTTAAGGCTCTTCCGAGGATGCTAGGACAATATCTCAGCACAGAATATGAGACTCTCTGGATTGCATAAAGCAGTACCTTATGGATTAAGGCTCTCTGGGGATCTCTAGAGCAGTATCTCAGAAATGAGACTCTTCGATATGACGAAGCAGTGTCTCAAACATTGGTATAAGACTTTCTAGGTCATGTGAAGCAGTACCCGGTGAAGGCTCTTCGGGAACACTATAATAATATCTTTATCAAAACATGAGATGCTTTGGGTGGACGAAGCAGTACCTTATTAATTAAGGCTCTCCGCGGATATCAAAGCAGTATCTCATAAAAACAGATGAGATTCTCTAGCCCAATGAAGCAGTATCTTATTGATCAAGATATTCCACAAGGGGAAATGATACCTCGATCGCATTTAAGATTCTTCATGGATACTAGAGCAGTATCTCTAACATGAAATCTGTTGGGGGAAACAGTTTAAAGCAAGGATTCCTCTTGGAGGAAGAAATGTGCTGAAAAAACTCTACAGAGGAAGGTTCAAAAGAAACTTTTAGGATAACCTCTACTTGGGGAGCAACAATAGCAAGAATGTTGGGGATTAACACTATCAACTGCATGGTTGAAGAATGAATTTCTGAGGGATAGAGATTCCATGAGCAGGTGTGGGATATCAACTTTTTTTCAAAAAATGCTGCCGACTTTGAAAGAGGGATGACCGGGATGTTTGCTGATTGATCTTGGATCTTGTTATGATGTGATGTTCCACTTTGGGTAGAAATACCATGCATTATATGATGCGTGGATATGTATATTAGGATGCAAATGTTGAGGGTCCTTGTGCACGTATGAATGAACAAGACTAGTTGGTAGATTTTCCTGACAAAGAGATCATGCTTAAATGTGCTAATGATCGATATGTTTGATATGATTGATATGATGCCATTCCTGTTTGGCAGGAATGTTATATATGATGCATGTCATGCATGTGACAATGCAAATGATTGAGTTTATTAGGATGGTCTCCCTTTTGGGGTATCACTGGGGATTGGATTTAGGAATTGCCAAGTGAAATTTGTAACACCCCAATCTAACCCGGCGGATATTTAAAATAAATCAAAATCAGAGTGCACGAATTTTGCAGGCATGACGACCGTCATGGAGTCGTGACGACCGTCACACGCACAAGAACTGAGACGCAACAGAGGTGTCACATATTCAACTTACAAAACATACATTTTACCATTTAATTGGACAACATGCATTTAGTGATGATACATAGCACATAATCTTGGATGAACATCTAATAACAACTCATATAACATCTTAATCACATAGCAACATATTCATTTGCAGCGGAACATCATGCACTTTCCACATTTATGATAATCAACGTAATACCATAAATTACAAACAAAACTCCATTAAAATTCAGCAAGTACTTCAGCTTGCATATATTCATTAAAACAACTAGTTTTCCATCAAAATTCAGCACTACCGATTCTCCGGCTTAGTGCGTACAACCAACATTCGGAGCATTAACAAAGGCACCCAATGCAATGAAAACATTTAGTAAAATGCAGCAACAAGAAGATAAATAAAACAATGACTACAATCGTTCATCCCCCCAAGAGTGCTACGTATCAGAGCGACCAACGATAACTTAATCGACAAAGCGGAACTTCATTCCGAACTACCTGCAAATTACCACCAGAGGAGGTAATATACAACGGAAAAGGGTGAGATATCAACAACATAACATAAGGCATGATAAAAGTCATGTCAGAATATTATCACAGCATTATAATTCCAGCAGTTCGCATAAATATTAGTAATAATAAACTACAACCACCCTTTATTCATAACCACAACAATTATCATCATATCTCAGCAACTCATCAAAACAACTCAACAACGCAACTCAACAATGCGACTCAACAATGCAACTCAATTGTGCATATGCATGTGGTACCATTTTGGGAGACAACACTCCACAATAATTCGGGAGACAACTCTCCACAATAATTCGGGAGACAACTCTCCATAATAATTCGGGAGACAACACTCCACAATAATTCGAGAGACAACACTCCACAATAATTCGGAAGACAACTCTCCACAATCATTTTATTTTGTCATTAAAGACACAACCGTCGCCAATCCAGGCCAAATGATATGCTATGAGATGCAACTATTATGGACTATAACACAACAACAACAACTATGCAACAACCGTGCAACAAGGCATCACGCCTACAACCAATTATCCATAACAGAAACATGACATTTCGCATACATCATGTACTCACCACTTCAATTTGTTCATATCAGAGAACTACCAACAGTATCGTTCCTACGAATAAGACTCTAACACATTTTCGCAGAGAACAATTAAAAACAACCTCGTCTCTACAATTGAGAACTCAACAACATTTTCATGTCAGAGAATAACTGACAACATCATTACTACAAATAAGAACTCAACACATTTTCATATACCTTCATACGGGTAATATAACTACAACTTACCCACATAATCCAAGGAGAATATTATAATAACATTTTCTCAACAGTGACATAACAACTTCATATGCATCAAGTATTCATCATTTCAATCTGTACATGTAGGGGAACAATAACAATATACTCTCGACAATTAAGAATTCAACACATTATCGTAAGAACAACATTACAACTTTTACTCACTAAATTAATTATAGTTCCTGAAAAGGTTCGCTAACTACGGGGCAACTAATCTTGCCTCATTAAGGGCAACCATACAACATCGTAAACAGTGATGATATAACACATTCATTCCTACACAGAAAACCTCGTCCCTAACATTTATCGGGTAACGGGAACTATATCTATGATTCGATTCCCTACCTGAAGTCGATCAAGTAAGAGCATAATAACAACCTTTTCTCAACAAATGGGAAATTAGCGCGTATCGGCGCCGATTCCCAACATTACTACATAAACTAATGATATAAACACTAATGCAGGCATAGACAAACATTAACCCTTAATATTTCTCCAACCTACGGGAACATTTACCCTTAATATTGCTCAACCTACGAGAACATTACTACGAGAACATTTTCACGGAAATATTAATCCTTAATATTTCTTCAACTTACGGGAACATTACTACGGTAACGTTACTATGGGAACGTTTCCACGGGAATATTACTACGAGAACATTTCCACGGGAATATTACTACGGAACATTAATCCTTAATATTTCTTCAACTTACGGGAACATTACTACGGGAACGTCACTACGGGAACATTTACTACGGGAATATTACTACGGGAATGTTACTACGGAAACATTAACCCTTAATATTTACCAATATTTATCGACCTACGGAAACATTAACTCTATGGTTCAATTCCTTACATGAAATCGATCATACCCACAGTTATAGAATTGAACCCCACCCTTACCTTAGAATAGAGGCCAATTCCAAGCTTCCGGTTCTGGTTCTGCTCTCCGGCGACTTTTCTGCAACTATCTTCCAATTCCCTGATGGATGATTCTCTGCTCTCCATTTCTCTCAACAGCCACGTTCCTTTTTCCACTTCTCCTCCACCTTTTTCCTAAATTTTGGTTTTCTGAGCCGTTTATCGTTCTTTTGCTCTTTCTCTCACAACTTCTCTAATAACTCCCTAATTCCCTTTATTCTCTCTAATAATAATAATAATAATAATAA
This sequence comes from Lathyrus sativus, assembly GCA_963859935.3. Lineage (NCBI taxonomy): Eukaryota > Viridiplantae > Streptophyta > Magnoliopsida > Fabales > Fabaceae > Lathyrus > Lathyrus sativus. The sequence continues at coordinate 333,626,152 of OZ012736.1, forward strand.
TAATAATAATAATAATAATAATAATAATAATAGTAATAATAATAATAATAATAATAATAATAATATACTATTACTACTAGTTATTAAATTATCATCATTATTAATTATATTATATTATTATCAAACTCAATGATTTAATAAATGGTTTCCTATACTTTAAGGACACCCACCAACGCTCTCAGACACACTCCCACGTAAAGGCACACCAACAATTCATAAATAATTTAATTAAAATGAACGGGCGTTACAACTCTCCCCTACTTAAAAGAATTTCGTCCTCGAAATTACCTCAATCAAACAGCTCCCAACCAGCCCACTTTCACCAAAGCAATCTCTTCACCTCGAAGTTGCTTCTCGTTCATCCACCTGAACTAGCAACGCCTCAATAGTCAAATTACTTTTCACTTGTACACCATTCATCTGAATCGATGTATTTCTTCAACTAGGCACATGCCACATCATGTAAATTCCCACGAGTGACAGCGGTAAAACAGTCTAACCTGCTATTTTTCCCCCGCTTCCGCTGCGCCACTCTGGTACAGATCAACAAAACACAGTGTGCTTCCGAGACCTCAAGCTCGACCAACACCAGTTACTATCATAACTCTCAAAACACGTCTTTCTTGGATCCTTTGGATTTTTTTCCCAGTCATCTCTTGCACAATCTCAGCTAGCTTCAACATAGAATGATTAATCTCACTTGTTACGAAAAGAGCCAAATTAGTCATTCTATCCAAAATCACCCAAGTCAAATCATATCCCTCAAATTCTCCGGAAAACCCAACACAAAATCCATGAGAATACTATCCGATCTCCACTCTGGAATATTCAACGGTTGCATCGGACCCAACGGTCTTTGACGTTTATTCTTCGACTTCCAACAAGTCTAACCAGCATATACAAACTCAACCACTTATCTCTTCAACTATGGCTCTCAAAATAATTTCCTCAAATTCGGTTACATCTTCATAGCACCGGGGTGGATACTCCATCTACCTCAATACTCTTATTCCATTCAATAATATCTAGAACACAAACTCTATCACGACATCTCATGATACCATTTCCATTAATCTGAAAATCATCCCTTCGACTTTAATTCCTCAGATTCAACCAATCTACCAACTCAAACCAGAGTTCTGACCTTATCGAATCTCGTCAAGAATACCACTAGTAAGGTCCAACATACTAAGCTTAACTCCATAAGAAGTCTCTTCACAAACCAACTCATACCACAAAATTGCTCAATCAGTTCTAACTCTTTTCACCATCATCATCGGTATATGCAAGGATTTCCAAATCAATGCATAAGCTACCACATTCGCTTCACCCGAATGGTGATTCAATCCGAAACCATAATCCATTCCGGAGTCCCAATTATTTTCTCTGCCTCATATTCAACTCTTCCAACTCAAGCAAATACCTTAAGCTCTTGAGATCACCAAACATTTCAAGTCTCATACTAACTAATTGAAGCTTCCAACTCCGGCACAACTACAACAACAACCAACTCTAGAACACTGGTCAGATGATCCTTCTTACGTACTTCAAGTTGCCTTAAAGCATAACTAAACTCGCCGAAGTTACCTTTAACCTATCTCCCAATGCGATACAACTTCGACATGACATTCAAACGTCTGCACAAATTTCCTAAAATCTCAATGAAGAACTCAGATTCCCATCTGACACAATATTCGACGGCACCTCATACAACTTCACAACTTCATCGATACCCATCTCTGCACCTTCTTACATCGACCGACTCATCAAAACAATTCTTGAGCACTTAGCTCCACTCCAACCAATTCACTGCTCACGCCACCTAAGCTCACAAGACACGTCTATCCCATCCAACACAATCCCGTCTACTATTAACAAGAGATTAAGGATGATCAGTTCCTCAATTTGTCAACAGACAGTCAAAATTCATGATGGGGTATAAACCGTCTTTACCAAACCATAAGAGCGTTCAACCATACACTAAGCTACAACTCCTCACTTGCAGCATCCTGGAGAAGCACAATCTTCTCCCCCACTTGAATCATTCCCACTTCTGCAGACGAGGGTTACACAACAAAACATGTACCGACAGTGTTTTCACACACATGTCGCATACTAGGGAATACACAACATTAGACAACTTGGCCGGACAGACCGACCTGCTCTGATACCACTAATGTAACACCCCAATCTAACCCGGCGGATATTTAAAATAAATCAAAATCAGAGTGCACGAATTTTGCAGGCATGACGACCGTCACACGCACAAGAACTGAGACGCAACAGAGGTGTCACATATTCAACTTACAAAACATACATTTTACCATTTAATTGGACAACATGCATTTAGTGATGATACATAGCACATAATCTTGGATGAACATCGAATAACAACTCATATAACATCTTAATCACATAGCAACATATTCATTTGCAGCGGAACATCATGCACTTTCCACATTTATGATAATCAACGTAATACCATAAATTACAAACAAAACTCCATTAAAATTCAGCAAGTACTTCAGCTTGCATATATTCATTAAAACAACTAGTTTTCCATCAAAATTCAGCACTACCGATTCTCCGGCTTAGTGCGTACAACCAACATTCGGCGCATTAACAAAGGCACCCAATGCAATGAAAACATTTAGTAAAATGCAGCAACAAGAAGATAAATAAAACAATGACTACAATCGTTCATCCCCCCAAGAGTGCTACGTATCAGAGCGACCAACGATAACTTAATCGACAAAGCGGAACTTCATTCCGAACTACCTGCAAATTACCACCAGAGGAGGTAATATACAACGGAAAAGGGTGAGATATCAACAACATAACATAAGGCATGATAAAAGTCATGTCAGAATATTATCACAGCATTATAATTCCAACAGTTCGCATAAATATTAGTAATAATAAACTACAACCACCCTTTATTCATAACCACAACAATTATCATCATATCTCAGCAACTCATCAAAACAACTCAACAACGCAACTCAACAATGCGACTCAACAATGCAACTCAACTGTGCATATGCATGTGGTACCATTTTGGGAGACAACACTCCACAATAATTCGGGAGACAACTCTCCACAATAATTCGGGAGACAACTCTCCACAATAATTCGGGAGACAACACTCCACAATAATTCGAGAGACAACACTCCACAATAATTCGGGAGACAACTCTCCACAATCATTTTATTTTGTCATTAAAGACACAACCGTCGCCAATCCAGGCCAAATGATATGCTATGAGATGCAACTATTATGGACTATAACACAACAACAACAACTGTGCAACAACTGTGCAACAAGGCATCACGCCTACAACCAATTATCCATAACAGAAACATCACATTTCGCATACATCATGTACTCACCACTTCAATTTGTTCATATCAGAGAACTACCAACAGTATTGTTCCTACGAATAAGACTCTAACACATTTTCGCAGAGAAAAATTAAAAACAACCTCGTCTCTACAATTGAGAACTCAACAACATTTTCATGTCAGAGAACAACTGACAACATCATTACTACAAATAAGAACTCAACACATTTTCATATACCTTTATACGGGTAATATAACTACAACTTACCCACATAATCCATGGAGAATATTATAATAACATTTTCTCAACAGTGACATAACAACTTCATATGCATCAAGTATTCATCATTTCAATCCGTTCATGTAGGGGAACAATAACAACATACTCTCGACAATTAAGAATTCAACACATTATCGTAAGAACAACATTACAACTTTTACTCACTAAATTAATTATAGTTCCTGAAAAGGTTCGCTAACTACGGGGCAACTAATCTTGCCTCATTAAGGGCAACCATACAGCATCGTAAACAGTGATGATATAACACATTCATTCCTACACATAAAACCTCGTCCCTAACATTTATCGGGTAACGGGAACTATATCTATGATTCGATTCCCTACCTGAAGTCGATCAAGTAAGAGCATAATAACAACCTTTTCTCAACAAATGGGAAATTAGCGCGTGTCGGCGCCGATTCCCAACATTACTACATAAACTAATTACATAAACACTAATGCAGGCATAAACAAACATTAACCCTTAATATTTCTCCAACCTACGGGAACATTTACCCTTAATATTGCTCAACCTACGAGAACATTACTACGAGAACATTTTCACGGGAATATTAATCCTTAACATTTCTTCAACTTACGGGAACATTACTACGGTAATGTTACTATGCGAATGTTTCCACGGGAATATTACTATGGGAACATTTCCACGGGAATATTACTACGGAACATTAATCCTTAATATTTCTTCAACTTACGGGAACATTACTACGGGAACGTCACTACGGGAACATTTACTACGGGAATATTACTACGGGAATGTTACTACGGAAACATTAACCCTTAATATTTACCAATATTTATCGACCTACAGGAACATTAATTCTATGGTTCAATTCCCTACATGAAATCGATCATACCCACAGTTATAGAATTGAACCCCACCCTTACCTTAGAATAGAGGCCAATTCCAAGCTTTCCGGTTCTGGTTCTGCTCTCCGGCGACTTTTCTGCAACTATCTTCCAATTCCCTGATGGATGATTATCTGCTCTCCATTTCTCTCAACAGCCACGTTCCTTTTTCCTCTTCTCCTCCACCTTTTTCCTAAATTTTGGTTTTCTGAGCCGTTTATCGTTCTTTTGCTCTTTCTCTCACAACTTCTCTAATAACTCCCTAATTCCCTTTATTCTCTCTAATAATAATAATAATAATAATAATAATAATAATAATAATAATAATAATAATAATATACTATTACTACTAGTTATTAAATTATCATCATTATTAATTATATTATATTATTATCAAACTCAATGATTTAATAAATGGTTTCCTATACTTTAAGGACACCCACCAACGCTCTCAGACACACTCCCACGTAAAGGCACACCAAAAATTCATAAATAATTTAATTAAAATGAACAGGCGTTACAAAATTGGACTTTAGGTTTTATGAAGGTGCCAACAAGGGTGGACTTTTTATGGTTGCCAATGAAAAATTGACTTTTTAAAGGGCGAATTTGAAGTTGCCTGCATGAACGTCTTTTAAGTAGTTGCCAACAAAGGGTTGGACTTTAGAGGATGGATCTAACTACTCGACATCCGAGGTGTGGTAACATCATGGGAGCCATGGAACATGAATGTCCCAAACTAGCTGTATGAGATTCATGGTGGTACAAGTCCATGAGAGGAATATGTCGTTTATGCTGAAGAGCTGAGGCATCTAGCAAATGATTTGATGTTTGCTTGGTGAGGGCACCATTGGGGACAATTAATTTTCCTTTAGGTTCTTCGAACACCAAAACAAATTTTATCGTTATTGTTGACTGAAGTTTCAAAACAAAATTTATCAAAAATGAAATTAATTTTGCAAACAAGCAGATAAAGTAAAAAGTGAGCACAATTTGATGAGAAATTTCTCTTTTGTTTATTTGACCCTTGAATGGGTAAATATGTACAAAGATGCAATCCCTTAATGAGGTAATTGCTGTGCAAGAAAATACAATGGCAAATAAAAGTGAGGTTCCGTCGAGTCTCAATATTTCCATGGTCCCTATGGCTCTGAAAACTTCAACACCTTGCTTTATAGGAAGACGATTGGATTGATTCCTCAATTTAGTAACATGTTAGGCTCAGGTGGGTGTACAGACTAGATACTTTGCCTTGGAATTTGTCCCTTATTTTTTGCCTGGATCGCCCTTTTGGGTTTTCAATCCATCGGGACAACCTTTTTTGCCTGAGCCGCCCTTTCGGGTTTTCGACTCAGCGGGCATGATAATTTATTATTATTTTTATTATTGTTATTATTTTTTATTTATCCCTAATTTTTTCCTGGATTGACTTTTAGGGTTTTTAGTCCAGCGGGATAGTCATATTTGCCTAAGTCGCCTTTTCAGGTTTTCGACTTAGCGGCTTTATATTATTCCCCTTTTTTAGGCATAATATCTTTTGGCGGAGTTTGTATTCACCGGATACGGTAAATTATTTCCATCCATAGTTGCAAGTTTTAGGGCACCCCCGGAGAATGCTCCTACCACAACATATGATCCTTCATAGTTCGGTGTCCACTTGCCCCTGGTTTCATATACATGGACATGATCCTTTTAAGCACCAAGTCGCCTTCTTGGAATGTCCAAGGTTGTACCTTCTTGTCAAAAGCCTTCTTCATACGTCTCTGATAGAGCTGACCGTGACACAAAGCTGTCAAACGCTTTTTCTCAATAAGATTGAGCTCATCAAACCTTGTCTTTACCCATTCTGCTTCCTTAAGTTAAGCCTCCATTAAAATTGTCAGTGAGGGAATTTCAACTTCTATGGGAAGTACCGCTTCCATGCCATAAACTAATGAATAGGGTGTTTCCCCTGTGAAGGTTCTTACCGAAGTACGATATCCATGTAGCGCGAAAGGTAGCATTTCGTGCCAATCTTTATAAGTGACCACCATCTTCTGAATGATCTTTTTGATATTTTTGTTGGCAGCTTCAACAGCTCCATTCATCCTGGGTCTGTAGGGCGTTGAATTATGATGTTTGATCTTAAAACTATCACACAACTCTTTCATCGTCTTATTGTTGAGGTTAGACCCATTATCAGTGATGATGTGGTTAGGAACCCCATATCTACATATAATGTTGTTTTTCAAGAAGCGGGCGACCACTTGCTTGGTAAATGTAGCGTATGACGCAACTTTGACCCATTTGGTGTAGTAGTCTATGGCCACTAGTATGAAACGGTGACCATTCTAAGCTTTCGACTCAATCATCCCAATCATGTCTATGCCCCACATGGAAAAGGGTCATGGTGAAGACAAGACATTCAAAGGAGTGGGCAACACGTGAACTTTGTCAGCATATATTTGGTAGTTATGACAAGTTTGGGCATGACGATAACAGTCAGCCTCCAAGGTGAGCCAATAATAACTTGCTCTCAAGATCTTCTTTGCCGTTGTATGTCCATTAACATGGGTACCAAAGTATCCTTCGTGAATTTCCTTTAAAATTTGTTTAGCCTCATGTTTTTCAACACACCTGAGTAAAATAGTATCATGGTTACGCTTGTAAAAAATGTCACCATTCAGAAAGAAGTTGGACGCCAGTCTTCTCAAGGTTCTCTTGTCTATGCTCAAAGCACCTTCTGGGTATTCTTGCTTTTCTAGGTAGCGTTTGATGTCATAGAACCATGGATTTTCATATGACTCTTCAGCGGTAGTTAGGCAGTGGGCAGGCTCGTTAAAGTGCCTGAGATTAATGGATGGACGATGGTTGGGCCATATCAGTTTATACATGGATGCTAGAGTTGCCAAGGCATCTGCCATTTGATTTTCTTCTTGAGGCACATGAGTGAAAGTGATGTCATCGAATCTGGGGAGTAGTTTTGCCACATAATCTCGATATAGGACTAAGTTGGCGTGTTTCGTGTCCCAATCACCTCTAATTTGATGTATTACCAAGGGAGAATCTCCGAAAACATCGAGGGTCTTGATCCTCAAGTCAATGGCTTCTTCTAATCCCAGTATACAAGCTTCATACTCGGCCATATTGTTTATGCAAGCAAAGCAGAGTTTGGCTATAAACGGTAGGTGAAAGTTCTTGGGGGATGTAATTACTGCCCCAATTCCATGTCCATAAACATTCGAAGCACCATCGAATATAAGAGTCCATCGCTCCCCTGGTTCAGGTCCTTCATCTGGTCTGGGCTCTTCATAATCTCTTAAAGCCATAATATCTTCATTTGGAAAATCGAACTTCAAGGGTTGATAGTCATCCATCGGTTGATGAGCAAGATGATCTGCTAGAACACTACCATTGATGGATTTTTGAGTAACATATTAGATGTCGTACTCAGATAGAAGAATTTACCATCGGGAAATTCTGTCGGTGAGAGCAGATTTCTCAAAGATGTATTTAATGGGATCCATCTTAGAGATCAGATAAGTAGTGTGGGTTAGCATGTACTGCCTGAGATGCCTAGCAGCCCATGCAAGTGCACAACAAGTCTTCTCAAGTAAGGAATATCTTGTCTCATAGTCATTAAATTTCTTGCTGAGGTAGCAGATTACATGCTCTTTTTTACCAGTCTCGTGTTTTTGTCCCAACACACAACCCATGGACTCATCGAGCACAATCAGGTACATAATAAGAGGTTGTTCAGGAACAGGAGGTATTAGGATTGGAGAATCTTGTAAATATTCTTTGACTTTATCGAATGCCTCTTGGCATTCGTTGTTCCACTCAATCGCTTGATCCTTTCTCAATAGTTTGAAAATTGGTTTGCAAGTGGCAGTGAGATGAGAGATGAATCTGGTGATATAGTTCAGTCTCCCTAAAAAGCCACGAACCTCTTTCTCTGTTCTTGGTGCTGGCATATTTTGAATTGCTCGGACCTTGTCAGGGTCTACTTCAATCCCCTTCTGACTCGCGATGAAGCCCAATAACTTTCTAGACAGTACCCCAAACATGCATTTGTTGGGATTGAGCCTCAATCTAAACATTCTCAATCGGGCAAACAACTTTTGCAGATTGATTAAATGTTCCTCCTCAGTTTGAGACTTGGCAATCATATCATCAACGTATACTTCAATCTCTTTATGAAACATGTCATAGAAGAGCATCACCATCACACGTTGATATGTTGCCCCAACATTCTTTAGCCCGAAAGGCATCACTTTGTAGCAGAATGTGCCCCATGGTGTGATAAAGGTTGTCTTCTCCATATCATCTGGGTCCATCTTGATCTGATTGAATCCATAGAAACCATCCATGAAGGAAAACACTGAGAACTGAGTTGTGTTATCGACCAATACATCAATGTGAGGTAGTGGGAAATCGTCTTTAGGACTAGCTCGATTTAGATCACGGTAATCCACACACATACAAACCATTCCATCTTTCTTTGGTACCGGCACGATGTTGGAAACCCATTGCGGATACTTTGCTACGACTAGGAAACCAACATCAAATTGCTTTCAAACCTCTTCACGGATTTTGAGGGCCATGCCGGGACGGGTCCTCCTGAACTTCTGTTTGACAGCAGAGAATCCTTCTTTAAGTGGTAACTTGTGTACTACAATGTTAGTGTCCAACCCTGGCATGTCTTAATACGACCAGGCAAACACATCAGAGTACTCATGGAGAAGCTCTATCATCTTGTTCTTGACTATAGCTTGAAGAGAGGCTCCTATCTTCACTTTTCTTTTATCTTCCTCGTTACCCAGATTGATAACTTCGACTTCTTCTTGGTGCGGTTGAATGACTTTCTGTTCTTGCTTAAGTAGCCTTGCTAGCTCGTCGGAGAGTTCACAATCTTCCTCATCCTCCTCATCATCTTGGTAGATCGAGCAATCAAAGTCATATAGGCTAATAGCAGAGTCGGTATCGAGGACCTCGATGGTGTTTCTGCATGTTTATGATTTATGCATTTTTTTAGGAAGTGCGTGTATGAAATATTGCCATTTATTGTAGAAAAAAAGTGCAAAAGAAAATGAGCGAAATTGAATGCAAACTTTTATTCATTAATGATAAATAATGATTTAAAACATCGGGGGCCCGTACAAGATACCACTACACCTTGGGCAGAACACATGGTTTTTGATAAAACTAAGAAAATTACGTTTGGTGTGGGAAGAACTGGGGAATTTAATGGTCTTCCAATTGTGGAGCTCCTCTCCAGGCTTTGCTTGACGGATCCAACTTGAAGTGGCTTCATCATTGATACCATGGTCTTCAGCAATCATCATCACACGACGACCAAAGATGTGTCCTTTCCTTGTGAATGTCTTTTCCACCGGAGGAATTTGCTTCTTATCATATGGGACCATCACTGAGCTAGAAGATGGCTGATACCCTAGCCCAAACTTGTCAAACTTTTTATTCACTTCGACTAGCTTGCCCCAACTTTCGGTGTTTCCGCTTTCAATCAATTCTTTAGCCCTTTGCCAAGATGCCATGGAGGATTCAGGTTAATCAGGGATCTGCTGCACTGCCAGTACACTCACAACTTCCAGTGATTGAAATGATGTCTCTATAGTCTCTCCTTCAACATCGACGTAGCGGAAGGACGTTAGGTGACTCACCAAGATGTCTTCCTCTCCACCAATAACCACTATCCTTTAGTTGGTGATGAATTTCAATTTCTGGTGAAGAGTAGAAGTCACGGTGCCTGCATCGTGTATCCAGGGTCTTCCAAGTAAGCAACTATATTCAGGGTGGATGTCCATTACCTAAAAAGTAATGGTAAATACGGTTGGGCCTATCTTGATGGGCAAATCCACCTCCCCAATAACAACGCGTCTGGAACCATCAAAAGCTTTCACAATCAGAGTACTCGACTTCATTTTCAAGCCTTCTAGAGGTAACCTCATCAGAGTAGTCTTTGGGATCACATTCAAGGATGAACTGGTATCTACTAAGACCTTTGACAGCACTGTGTCCACACATTTTATGGAGATGTGCAGAGCCTTATTGTGGTTTTTCTTTTTTGCAGTCAGCTCTTTATCATTAAAACCAAGAAAGTTCCCAATGGTAACATTTGCTATCACATCATCAAATTGAGCCACGGTGATATCTTTAGTAATATGGGACACACTCAAAACCTTCAATAGAGAGGTCCTGTGAGCTTCAGAGCTTAGTAACAATGACAACATGGATATCTTAGCCGGCGTTTGAATCAACTGATCGACCACCTTGTAGTCACTTTTCTTTATTATTTTCAAAAATTCCCCAGCCTCCTTTTGTGTGACGGCGGCCTTCAGTGATGCCGACCCTTGTTGAGACTCCGTACATGGAAATGGGATCACAACGAGCGTCTTCTTCCTGGTTTCAACATTTTGAGGGGTGAACACTCTTTCGCTCCTAGTCATTCCACCTGTTCCTACGATAGAGGTTACATTTGGTTCAACGGCCTGTGTAGGCTTCATATCTTGCCCCTGCTTAAAATCTTTGGGCTCGTATTTCCATGGGACTGCTTGATCGCTCTCATAAGGGAATTTATCATGATAGTAAATTACAATAGGAGAGGCCGGAACTCGTGCTTGGGTGTATCATAAGGAACGTCATAGGGAATGTCGATTACAGACACTGACTTCACATTGTTATCTTCACCAACTCTTTCAATTTGGATCACACCCTGATCTAGTAATTCTTGTAAACGCTCTGATATATTCTCATCACTAGGACTATCAGTCTTATTCTTTAGAGAGATCAGACCACATTTCTTCAGTTGTTCTCCTATAACTGCCTTAGGAGTACGGATGTCTTTGACCCTTGTAATTAGTCTTGGCTCATTACCTTCCTCCACAACATGGACAGATGGGACTCAATGTATAGGCATAGGATTGTTCCTTACGTTCGGTCCTCTAGGAGTAAGAGTCAGATCTTTGGAGTCTAATAGCTCTTGAACTCTATTTTGGAAGGCATAACAATTTTCGATAGTATGTCCTGGTGCACCTTTGTGAGACTCGCAGTGGGTGTTGGCATCGTACCCAGGAGGATACAGAAGGCTAGCAGGACGCAAATCTCTCAAAGTCAAATGGCCTCCTTGGAGGAGAAGAGGGAACATTTGAATGTAATACATATGCAAAGGATCCAGTTGCTTCCTCGGAGCTCTTGGACGAAACTGTCATTGAGTTTGATTGTTGTATTGTTGAGGCTGCTGTGCAGGAGCCCGTTGATGTTCATGTTGTTGATAGCCTTGTTGAGCAGGTGGTTGATACAAAATTTGAGCAACTGCTGCTACTTGTTGATAAGGAATGTTCATAGGAACTTTCCCCCTTGTTCCCTTCATTACTGCATTAGCTTCACCTTCTTTCTTCTTCTAAAAGTTGAGATAAGGCTTTTTGGACAGGCCGAATACTCCGATACTATCTTGAATCTTCCCTTCCTTCACGCCCTGTTCAACATGATCCCCAATGACTACCATATCAGCAAAATTCAGATCCCCAATACTCACCAACCCATCAAAGAATGGTTCCTTCAGCGTATTCACGAAAATTCCATTCATTTCCTTTTCAGATAATGGTGGCTCTACTTGCGCAGCCAATTCTCTCCAGTGTTGGGCATACTCTTTAAAGGACTCTTTTTATTTCATTGACATGCTTTGGAGTTGCATGCGATCAGGCGCCATGTCCAAGTTACACTTGTATTGGAGGATGAAAGCATCAGTTAGGTCTTCCCAACTCTGGATCTGTTTTTGCTCCAGACTCATGTACCATTTATGTGATGCACCACTTAAACTGTCTTGGAAACAGTGGATAAACTATTAGAACACAGATTGGTGTTTCTTATATCTCTATGTTTTGATGATAACTTTTATGGAATTTTATATTAAGAAAATATACACTCTAAAATTTGTTCAAGTATTATTGTTTCAGGTATAAAATTAAATACTCCTAAAGAAGCAAAATACATAAGTACAAGAAACTATGCAAGGCTCTGAAGCATCAGATGCAAGACTATTAGAAGATTCTGAAGCGCTGCCAGAAGGATCTGAAGCAGAAGCTACAGAATAATCTAAAGAGTTAATGAAAGAAGTATACAAAAGCTGAAAGCTCTGATCTTATCAGACTCTGAAGTTCTTTTCACTGCAAGTTCAGAGGCTTTGATAACCAGACTCTTATCATTAATATTCACGCTCAAAGCACATACTGCTGCACACTCTGATGAAGACTCTGATCAAGACTGAGACTCTGATATATTAAGATCTGATCATCTATTAAGGCTCTGAACATCTCAATCATCTTAGCTCTGATAATCTTAAAGCTTACTACAAAGTTCTGAAGTGCAGATTATGAAGACTTCATCTTGAAGGAAGCTTGTTGAAGAAGCGGTAAACTTGATTAGACGTGGTGCTACTTCCAAAGTAACCAACGGCTAAATTGTCCAAAGAAGTGACGTGGTGCAAATCCCAAGGCTTCTAGAACCATACCTTCTGCAGAAAGCATATCTCTGCCCATACTTTTGGTGATGAAAAGTCTTACAAATTTAATATAATATTCAGCTGCACATGACTCAAGGCATTTGAAAAAAGCTATAAAAGGAGAACTACTTCAACATTTTGAGGTTGCTAATTCACTACTCACCATATGCTCATTGCAAGTTCACTCAGAAAGAAATACACGCTTGATTCATAAAAGAGAAAATCTCACAAGATTTCATTCATTTGATCTTTCATAAAACCATATAGTTTTTTGTTGTACTTAATCTTAAGTGTAAACATCACAGTTGTGATTCAGCTTATTAGAAGCATTCAAACACTTGTTAGTTTACATTAATTTGTAAGAAGTTCCTTAAGAAGACCAAGGTGTGGTCAGTAGTTCTTGAGAAGACTAAGACAATTGTTCTTAGTGATTTCTATTGTAATCAGTTGATCAATAGTGGATTAAGTCCTTGTAGAGAAAGGCAAATCATCTTTGATAAGGTGGACTGGAGTAGTTGAGTTCAACGAACCAGGATAAAAATCTTGAGTTGTTTTTATTGCCATATTTCTTAAAACTCTTATTCAACCCCTCCCCCCTTCTAAGTGTTTTTCTCACTTTCAGTTGGCATCAGAGCTCTGGTTCTGTTTGTGCTATCACTTAACCGTGACCAGAAAAGATCCAGTGGGAAAAACTCTTGATACTCTTGGTTGATATTCATTATGGCTGCTGAAACTTCAACACCCAACAACAACAACAAATATGAAGAAAGAGTCAGCACAAAACCTCCCATGTTTGATGGAGAGAAATTTGATTATTGGAAAGATATACTGGAAAGTTTCTTTCTAGGATTTGATGTTGATCTTTGGGACTTAGTTATTGATGGATATGTTCATCCCACTGATGGGAATGGCAAGAAAGTTGACAAAAAATCAATGACTGAGGAGCAAAAGAAGGAATTCAGAAATCACCACAAGGCTAGAACTATATTGCTAAATGCGATATCTCATACTGAGTATGAGAAAATAACCAACAAGAAACTGCCTTTGATATATTTGAATCCCTGAAGATGACCCATGAAGGGAACTCTCAAGTTAAAGAAACCAAGGCTCTGGCGCTGATCCAGAAGTATGAAGCTTTCAAGATGGAAGAATTTGAATCTATTGAAGCAATGTTCTCCAGATTCCAGATTCTCACTGCTGGCCTAAAGGTTCTGGACAAGGGTTACTCTACAGCAGATCATGTCAAGAAAATAATCAGAAGCTTGCCAACCAGATGGAGGCCCATGGTCACTGCTCTAAAGTTGGCAAAGGATCTGAACAAGATTACGCTGGAGGAACTAATTAGTTCTCTAAGGAGTCATGAGATTAAACTAGAGGAAGATGAGCCTCTAAATAAAGGTAAGTCAATTGCTTTAAAATCTAATAAATCTGTTAAAGCATTGCAGGTAATAGAAGAAAGCTCTGAAGAGTTTGCTTCTGAAGATGAAGAAGAACTATCCTTTCTATCCAGAAGAATCAATAAACTCTGGAAGAATAAGCAAAGGAAGTTCAAGAACTTTAGAAAACCAGATCAACACAAAGAATCTTCTGGGCAAAGAAGATCTTGAGAACACTCTGGATACAGAAGATCTGGAGAATCCTCTGGACACAGACGATCTGGAAAAAGAGAGGTTGTTTGCTATGAATGCAAAGAACCTGGGCACTACAAGAGTGAATGTCCAAAGCTTCAGAAGGAGAACCCAAAAAGAAAGTCAGATCACAAAAAGAAAGTTCTGATGGCTACCTGGGATGACTCAGACGCATCTGATTCGTCATCAGAGTCAAAAGAGGAATGTGCAAATGTGGCATTCATGGCTGACATTGAGGATAGTGCTGAATCATCTGGATCAGAATCAGAATCTGATTCTGAGGAGGTATTTGCTGAACTTTCTAGACAGGAACTTGTCGAAAGTTTATCTGATATTCTTGAAAACTATAGTAAAGTTAAACTCAAATACAAAACACTTCTAAAGCATATTGAATTTGAGAGTAACAAGTTTGAATAAGAAATAGCTGAACTAAAAGCTAAAAATCTTCAATTGAAAAATAATTTAGAATCTGCTCAACTAAACTCAGATTCAAAATCTGAACCAGGCTCTAAAAATATTTTACAAGAGTATGACTATAGTTTCAAGAAGTTTCTAACTAAAAGCCTAGATAGAAGCAAAATGGCTTCAATGATCTATGGTATTAGCAGAAACTATAGAAAAGGTGTTGGATATAAGTCTTTCTCTTATGAAGATTCAAATCTAAAATCTGTAGATAAACTGGATATCAAGTATCCTCCTTTATATTCTCAATTTACATTTGGTCACTTGAATGATATTAAACACACAAGTTCTAATCAGAACAAACCTGTGTTTAATAAATCTAAAGCTAATGAGAACAAGTATTATGTTAAAAGACAGAAGTTCAGAAAAAGCTTTAAGGCAACTAACCAAAAAGGACCCAAGAAAATCTGGGTACCTAAGGATAAGATAATCTATGTTGCAGACATCCTTAGCAGCAAAGTCAAGACTCCAGTCATGGTACCTGGACTCTGGATGCTCACGACATATGACGGGAAAAAGGTCTATGTTCCAAAGTCTGGAGCTTAGATCTGGAGAAGATGTCAAGTTTGGAGGGAATCACAAGGGCAAAATAATTGGCTCTGGAACCATAGGCAATGGTAAACTTCCTTCCATAACTAATGTCTTGCTTGTTGAAGGGTTAGCTCATAATCTATTGTCCATAAGTCAATTAAGTGACAATGGTTATGACATTATCTTTAATCAAAAATGTCGCAAAGTTGTTAGTCAAAAGGATGGCTCAATCCTCTTAATGGTAAAAGGAAGAACAACATTTATAAAATTAGTCTTTCAGAACTTAAGGTTCATAATGTTAAATGCCTTATATCTGTTAATGAGGAGCAATGGGTCTGGCACAGAAGATTGGGTCATATTAATATGAGACGTATATCTCAGATTAATAAGCTTAATCTAGTCAGAGGACTTCCTAATCTAAAGTTCAACTCAGATGCTCTTTGTGAAGCATGTCAGAAAGGAAAATTTTCAAAATCATCTTTTAAATCCAAAAATGTTGTTTCAACTTCAAAACCATTAGAGTTACTTCATATTGATCTGTTTGGACCAGTGAAAACTGCATCCATCAGAGGCAAGAAGTATGGATTAGTCATTGTTGATGACTACAACAGATGGACATGGGTAAAATTCCTAAAACACAAGGATGAGTCACACTCTGTGTTCTTTGACTTCTGCAAACAAGTCCAAACTGAAAAAGATTTCAAAATTGTTAAAGTCAGAAGTGATCATGGTGGTGAATTTGAAAACAAACATTTTGAAAAATATTTTAATGAAAATGGCATTGCTCATGATTTCTCCTGTCCTAGAACTCCACAACAGAATGGAGTTGTAGAGAGAAAAAATAGAACTTTGCAAGAGATGGCCAGAACCATGATCAATGAGACTAACATGGAAAAACATTTTTGGGCAGAGGAAATTAACACAGCATGTTACATTCAGAACAGAGTGTCAATTAGACCTCTTCTGGAAAAGACTCCTTATGAATTGTGGAGGAATAGAAAGCCAAACATTTCTTATTTCCATCCTTTTGGATGTATTTGTTTTATGCTGAACACTAAAGAGAATCTTAACAAGTTTGATTCTAAAGCACAAAAGTGTTTCATGCTTGGATATTCTGAATGCTCTAAAGGCTACAGAGTATACAATACTGAGACACAAATTGTGGAAGAATCTATACATGTTAGATTTGATGATAAGATTGGCAATCAAAATCCAAAGCAGATTAAAAACTCTGCAGATGGAGAAGTTATTCTCATAGAATCTGAGAAACCAGAAGTAGAGAAAGCTCAAGAAGAAGCTACGTCATATGCAACTCCATTAGTTGCTCAGATGAATAACATGAATATTTCTAAAGAACCAACAGTTAAAGGATCATCCAGAATCAAGGCTTCTCATCCAGAAGAAATGATTATTGGGAAGAAAGATGACCCTATAAGAACAAGGTCATTTATCAGATCATCTGGAACATCACTTCTTGGGTTGGTGTCTATTATTGAACCAACATCTGTGGATGAGGCTCTGAGTGACAATGATTGGATACTTGCAATGCAAGATGAGCTAAATTAATTTACAAGAAATGATGTGTGGGATCTGGTTCCTAGACCAAAAGGTTTCAACATTATTGGAACAAAGTGGGTATTCAGAAATAAACTAAATGAGCAAGGAGAAGTTGTTAGGAACAAGGAAAGGCTGGTAGCTCAAGGGTACAATCAACAAGAAGGTATTGATTACACTGAAACTTATGCTCCAGTGGCAAGGTTAGAATCTATACGCCTTCTTATTTCATTTGCTGCACAACATAACATCACTCTATATGAGATGGATGTTAAGAATGCTTTCTTAAATGGCATTATAGAAGAAGAAGTTTATGTCCACCAACCTCCTGGTTTTGAAAGTGATAAATTTCCAGATCATGTTTTCAAACTAAAAAAATCTCTTTATGGTTTGAAACAAGCTCCCAGAGCTTGGTGTTGCACCCCAAAATTTGACCAACATTTATTTATCCATTGAGTGTTTGAAAGTGGATACCTTCATCAGAAAGTTCAAGAGATCCTCAGAGGAGTGGGTTGAAACCAGGGTTGTGTGCTTCATAACTTGAGAGTTGTGGGTGTTCCTCAGATGATTCTGAGACCTTGAGAATGAACTTGATGTTTTGAGGAAGCCTATGAGATGTCTTGATAGCCATCAGGAAGCCCAGAGAAGTCATTATGTAAGAATTCAGAAGATTCAACCATGAATGGTAGAACTAGGGTTTTGACTGGGTCAACCCTAGATCAGCTGAAGATTTGGAGAAGGTTGAGACTTAATCCAAGGGCCATGAGATCATGGAATGATGCATAGAGATGTCATAGGGATGATTCCTAGACCAACTCATCATGATTGAGGAGTTTGAGAAGTTTTGAGTTAGGGTTTCTAAGGATTGTCAGTGGAAAAACCCTAATTTGATCCCTATCTTCCAGGCAGTTTTAGCTCTAGATGTGATTGACATCTCATCTTCCCCACAACATGAATGTTGTAGAGCTTGTTCTAAGATTTAATTTGAGTGGTGGAAGTCCTTGATAGGAGTTACAGAGCTCAAGTTATGGTTTTGACAAATTACAGGTCAGTTGATGTGTGTGAATCTGGGTCCTTGAAAGTCACCCAACTTCCAGACAACTTTTGCCCTAGTAGGTTGATTCCTATGGTTTCTTGGTCAACATGAATGTTGAAGAGGATGTTCTTAGCTTTAATTTGAGTGGTAGAAGTCCTTGATTGGAATTGTGGAACTCAACTTATGGTTTGAACAAGACAGGGGTATTTTGGTCATTTGTCAGTTATAGGTCATTTTATCCAATGCCTAAAACTCCTATTTCCAAGCCTCAAATGGAAAAACTCAAAACATGAAAGTTGCTCAAAATGTGATTTTAAGTCTAGAAAGAAGGTCACAAATTGTTGAAAAGGCTCATAGCACAAGATTCCATGATTGGTCAAAAATGAACTAAAAATGACTTATAACTTTGAAAAGTTGAAATTGAAAAGTGTTTTGGAAGATCTACAAATCCAAAATAGGTCATCCAATATATCATTTTGATTGGAAAAAACATTTTGAGAAGATTGGTTTAAGTAGAATTTTCATTTGAGGCTTAAAAAATGAGGTTCCTTTGGAAATTTGTTACTTAAGAAAGAAGGCAATGTTGGAAAACTTAACATAAGGCAATTACAAGGCATGTGAGCTTCCTTACCATTTCATATTATCATGTGGTGAGATTTTAAAAGGTGTGTAAGTTGGTTAGAGGTGATATATCATGAGATAACCAATATGGCATAACATGAGATTTTAAGGAAACTTCCATCACATTCTAGATGATTCTAGAAACTTCCATTGATTGTTATAAAAAGAATGCATCAAGGAGTGTTAGAGGTTGGTGAAAGTGAAGCCAAGTCAGAGGAGAGAGAAGGATACATAGCCATTGGAGAGATTTCTTCAAGTTGAAGCAAGTTGAGATATCTTGCACTACCAGCCATCTCCTTCATCACCATTGCAAACAGAATACTGAGAATCATTCGAGGACCATCTGCAAGCAATTCCAAGGCTGGGAACCACCTCTACACCACTGCACCATAACCCTTTGACAGGTTTCTTCTTCACTTTATACCTCCTTAATTATGCAGCTTCAATTAGTTTCTTAGGCATAGACATGATGTACTAGGCTAGATGATTCTTCCCTATGAGTTACAGCCTGTTCCATGAGGTTCCATGGCAGGTGTTTGATTCTTTAAGTTTCAAGAACTATCTGTTTAGGAGGTTTTAGGTACCAAGAAATAGGTTAAAACGATCAGGATAACATCAAGAATAAGTTCGTAGCTTTGGTTTTGTGTTTAGTGAGGATTGACATCAGGTTAAAATTCTGAACCATGGCTGTACCAAGACCTTTAATCTCTCTGTTAGACTAACCTAGGAAGAATCAAGAGAAACCACTCGTCCCATCTTGTTCTCCATGGTGAGAGGATCATTTTTCGTTTTTGGATCAAGGAGTTTCATCGCGTGAGGTGAGAGAACGAGGGAGATGAAGTTAGGTGCATGAAGCTCGTGTTCAGCAAACCCTAGATGTCCAACGAAGAAGACACAATCGTGTCCGTTGATTTGTTTCAAAATGGTTGAACAAGTCTCACGATCTGACGGTTCTCATTCAAACGAAAATGTGGAGGGAAAGGCTGTGAATGAAACGCATCGTTTCATTAAGATGCATCAGCTTGGGCCTTGGCCAATTCGTTAAGTGCGCCCCCCTATTAAGCCCAACCCTGGAAATTGAACTGAGCGAAGTTACTAACCTCACCCCCTCCCCTTATTTCTTTTATTTTAATTTTCATTCCTTTTCAATTTCATTTTCTGTTCTTGTTAAATTCATTAAAAATAGTTAAAAAAATGATTTTTAATTTCTTCTTTTTTCTATGAGTAGATTAAAATGAGTAGAAAATTATAAAAATAAAATTGAGATTTTATTTTTAGGTTTAATATTTTTATTAGATTTTCCAATTAAATAGCTTTCTAATTGTTTCATTTTGATATTTGATTTTGTAGGAATTGTTTTAGTACTTTCCATTAATCTTTTTTACCCATTCTTGTTTGTGCAATTAGATGATTAGTCATACTTCCCCATAGGATTTTTTCTAGATTTTTTTAGAATTAATCTTGATTAGTTTAATTAGGGTTGACTTAGGATAGTCTAATTAGGGTTTAGAATTGTGTTTAGGTGATGAATCATTTTCTTTGAGCAAGTTGTATCTTGATTTTTAGGTAGAAACCTTTGTAGATGTTATGAGAAGGTGTTGAGGACCCTTATGAATATTTGTTAAATTTTTCCCCATTAGTTTAATATTTTTAGGTATTATCTGAAGATTGCCTGATAATGTGATTTGTTCAGTGGGTTATCTGTTCATCTGTGGGGTTCTTTCTGAGGAATTTGATGAAGGGCTTGGGTTGCCTTGAGGATATTGATGGAGAGCATCATGAGGGGAAGCTTGTAGATCAAGATGCAGAGACCCAGAGCTTGTCTCATCTCCTGTCTGTGAGGTTTGAGAGCTTGAAGTTTGAAGGAAGTTCATGGTACTTTCCTGAGGAAGGCACTATGAATGACTTTCATCCTTCCTTCTCACCTCTTTCTTAAGTATCCAATGATGTTGGAGCCAACTTGTGAGTTTAATTTCTCCTGAGGAGGAATGTAAACTGATCACTTGTTGTTGAGCCACATGGGATGCAACTCCTAAGTGGAAGCCTCCTAGTACTTTCCTGAGGAAGGTCCTATGGGTCTATTCACTTAGTTCCGTTAGTTTATCTAGGATTTCTTAAGTATCCAATGATGTTGGAGCCAACTTGTGAGTTTAATTTCTCCTGAGGAGGAATGTAAACTGATCACATGTTGTTGAGCCACATGGGATACAACTCCTAAGTGGAAGCCTCCTAGTACTTTCCTGAGGAAGGTCCTATGAGTCTATTCACTTAGTTCCACTAGTTCAGATAGGATTTCCTAAATATCCAGTGATGTTGGAGCCTGCTTGTGAGTTTAGTTTCTCCTGAGGAGGAATGTAAACTGATCACAGTGGTTGAGCCACATAGGATATAACTCCTGAGTATACACCTCCTAGTGCTTTTCTTGAGGAAGACACTATGAGCCTGCTTGCTTAGCTCCCTGTCTTTGGTAAGCTTGTTCTGAAGCTTGAAGGCTGGGAATGATTTCTCCTGTTTAGGGTTGTGCTTGAGAGCTTTGCTTAGATCTGTTCAGATTCTGTGATTAGGACTAGGGTTAGAGAATAGATGATTCTTTCTCAAGTGTGTTGTTTGCCTGTTGGCACTTCATTTCCTTTATCTGTATGATTGCAGTTTACTGTTATTGCTTGATAGCATGTTTTCAGTATGATTACTGTTATTTCATGACTGGCTTGAGGTCGAGATGAGCTTGTGGAGGCTGAAACCCCACACACATTTCCTCCCTCACTTGCATTGCATGCATTTTACTGTTAAAGCTGATGTTTTTGTCTGTTTCTGTGTATCATTGACATGATCCCTTAGGACTCTCATTTCCTTTGATGAGGATTTGATGATAGACTTTTAGGTTGAAACCTATGCATGATAACATCTAGGAGTTCCCTGTTCAAACCTCAACCATAGGATGAATCCATGGCATGATAACAGTAGGACTTGATAGTCTCCCTCCTAGTTGAGTTGTTTCCTGTAGTTTCCCGAACTACGTTTGCTCTGATCTTTCATACCAGATGAAAGTACGTAGGCATAGGATGCGATATCCTAGCGAGCAACCTTTCCCCTCATAATCCCGTAGTTAGCCGAACTACGTTGACTCTGATTTCTCATTCTCTGATGAGAATACGTAGGCATAAAGTGCGACGCTTTGCCGAGTCATTTTTCTTTTCTTTTTCAGCCAGCCTTGATAGGTAGATAGATTATAACCAACCCGTCCAAGTAAACAAACAAGCGAGGATCCCGTCGAGTACGACGGACGTGAGGGGTGCTAATACCTTCCCCTTACGTAACCGACTCCCGAACCCAGACAATGGTTGCGACGACCTTGTCTTACCCTTATTCGTCAGGTTTTTCCGATCGTTTCCTTTCCCGCTCTGAGGGATAAATAACGAAAGGTGGCGACTCTTCTGTCATGCCGGCACCTTATTTTCGCGCAAGCGACAGCTGGCGACTCTGCTGGGGAACTATAGCATCTAGGGACTTTTCCCATCCCTTATGCTGGGACCGTTTCCCATCCCCTACGCGAGTCAATCCTATCGTTTGTGTGTTTGCTTGTTGGGTTGCGTTTGTTTATCGCATCTTTGCTTCTCGCACTTTACTTCCTGCATTTTATTTCCCGCATTTTATTTCCAGTTTGATATGATTATCTGTGCTGCTGTGGGAGAGGGATGTTACTGTGAGTGAAAAGCCGGACCTGGGCTTTGAGTACACACCTAGATATAGTTGTGGAGAAGTAGTAGACGAACCTGTCTGTTGAACAGGCACAGTTCCCTACGAAAATCTGCGCTCAGACGAGATTCTTGCAGAGGTGCTCCTTCCCGGTCCTGAGGATCTGAGGGGAGTCCAGACGTGAGGATTGTCGACTCTGGGGACCGATCATTTGGAAGTCAGCTAAGAGAGGCCTCTTCATGACTTGACGATGCCACTCCTTCTGGGAATCGTATTGTCACTCATGAATGTCTGTGACGCTGACGACCGCATAGGATGCCGTACCTTTGTCCGTGGATTAGGTCCATCATACCTGTGAGCAGGGTTGGGATATTGCAGGAAACTTTGACCTCCAGACCACCTGGTTTTCTTGACAGTGAATCAGTTATGTTGGGTTCTCAGTTGCAGATATGTTCTTGATAGAGCAAGGGTTTGATCAGAGGATCTTATCATCAGGTGTTTGTTTGTTCTTGATAGAGCAGGTTCCGATCAGAGTATTGTTATCAGAGGTTTGTTCTTGATGGAGCAGATTTTTGAGTGAGGTCTGAGGATCTCGTCAGCAGTTGTTATTTTGTTCTTGATAGGGCAGGTTTTGAGTGAGGTTTGAAGATCTCATCAGCAGCTGTGTATTTGTTCTTGAGAGGGCAGATTTGTGATTTGGGGTCTGAAGACTTCTCCAACAGATATTCCTTGATCTTGCATCCAGGGTTTTCATTATCAGGCCTTCGTTCTTGTCAGAGCAGAATTTTGATCTCGATCCTACCAGATGGTTATTCACAACAGATCAGATCAGTGGGCTTACACCGGGGTTTCCTTCTCAGCAGTGACTGTTGACATCGAATCTCCACAGCAGCCTTGGATATATTGTTGCATGCCTGCATTTTGCATTAGCTTGCATAATCATTCCATTAGCGTGTGTCTGTGAGGTTGCTGTCTCCATGATTGGGCCTAGATTCTTCTCCTTATTATTATCAGCAGGTGACAGGATCGGGGGAAATCTCTCAAGCACACAGACACACGCATGCATTTGCATGAAGCATTCTTGCATGACATACATTCTGTTGCTTTTCCTAACCTTTAATCTTGACAGGTTTTTCAGGTACTCAGGTTCCGAGCTGCTTTCAATCTCCAGGATTGATCAAAGATTCATCCACCGTTACTCGACTCGCGCCAATCAAACGAGAATCATGGACCAGGTACAATCAGATGTTCAGGAGCTTCGTGAAAGGATGGATCGTTTTATGGAGTTGATGCAAGTAGTTGCGAACGGGCAAGAGCAACTTCGTACTTTGGTTCAACCTCTCATCTCCAGGGTTGACAGCAATGGAATTCTTCACGGCGGGGCCGTACCCACTCCTCCTCCTCAAGTGGATACTCCTCAGAACGTTGTTCCTGCTGCCGGGGGCAACGGTAGTGCTAACGGCAATCTTATGAATAATCTCGGACTTAACGCGGCGGGCGCCGTCAATGGTGGGTTGGGAGCCAATGTTAATGTTGGTGCAGGAAATATGGTGGTGCCTCAACCGTGGCTGGAGGACCATCAGGACGACATTTTCTCTCAGAGAGGTGTAGAGGCTGAGTTGACTGCTGAGGCTAGACTCAGGTTCAAGGCACTGGAAGATAAAATGAGAGATATAGAAAATCAGAACACATTGGGCGTTGACATGTCCAAACTTGGGCTGATTGCTGACTTTAAAGTACCTCACAAGTTTAAGGTGCCTATCTTTGAGAAGTATAGAGGCACTACTTGTCCCCGTGTTCATCTCCGATCGTATTACAGGAAGATGTCTGCTTACTCTGATGATGAGAAGTTGCTGATGCACTTCTTTCAGGATAGTCTTTCTGGCCCATCGCTTGAATGGTATATGGGTTTGGAACCCGCTGCTGTGCGAACGTGGAAAGATCTCGCTGAAGCATTTGTTCTCCACTATCAGTATAATAGCGACTTGGCTCCCAACCGAGTTCAGCTTCAGAATCTCTCGCAGCGTAGCAATGAAAGCTTCAAAGAGTACGCCCAGCGGTGGCGTGAATTGGCTGCTCGGGTTCAACCGCCGATGGTTGAGCGTGAGTTGGTACAGATGTTCGTGGCTACTCTTCCCGGAGTCTATTATGAGAAGTTGGTTAGTGGCATGTCCGGGACATTCTCGGCCCTCATCACTTTGGGCGAGCATGTTGAAAATGGTATAAAGATCGGCAAGATTCAAGGCGAATCATCCTCATCTGGAGGAGCCAGCAAGAAACCTTATACTGGCAAGCGTCGGGAGGGCGATGCCAGTGCTGTCTCTAATGCTAGGAGAAAGGGCAAGGGCCCTCAGTCTCAGATCGCTAGCATAAACATCCCAGCTGCTCCCCCTCAGCCGCAGCAGCAGCCTCAGCAACAGAATAATCCGGGATATAAGAAATATCAGCATCGGGGTCCCCTGGCAAACCGTCATTTGGAAACTCCTCCTATGTCGTATGCCCAGCTTCTGCAGACGTTGCTTCAGCTCCAACTGGTTCAGAAAAGGACGCTAGCTCCCTTGACAGGGGCACCACCACCCGGGTACGATGCTAATGCTACATGTGAATTTCATTCTGGGGCACCTGGCCATACAGTTGAGAACTGCAAAGCTTTTAAGCATAAGGTCCAGGACATGATTGACGCCAAGATAATAAATTTTTCTGACAACGTGCCCAACGTCACCAAGAATCCGATGCCTCACCACAGGGGGGGCGGAGTAAATGCTGTCCTCACTGAAGAGAATTCAGACTTGCTGACTGATGTCAGAGATTTGAAAACGCCACTGAGTTTTGTTAAAGCTAAACTGCTGAAGAAAGGCTTCTTTCCCGGGTGTGGGGAATTTTGTATGGCATGTGCTACGCTTCCTGACGGGTGTGAGCAGTTGAGTGAAGGTATCCAGAGTCTGATGACCGAGGGTATTTTGCAGTTTAGTCGAAGCATTGAGAATGCGTCAGGGGAAGTCGTGCTGAAGCAGGCGGACGAAGTCGCTACTATCACCATTCCTCGCCACCCTATCACCATTTCTGCACCTCGTCCTCCTACTATTACCATCACCAGGGCTGGACCAATCCCGTTCGAGAGTACCAATGCCGTGCCATGGCATTATGGTGCTGAAGTGTATTGTAATGGCCAGAAGGTAGAGATTGAGCCGCCCAGATCGACTGCGCAGAATCTTGCTGAAGCCAGTGGTATCACCAGAAGTGGTAGAGTGTTCGCGCCGGCAGAGGTCGCCGCAGAGAAGGTAGTCAGGGCTGATGCTGCTGATAAGGGCAAAGGTAAAGCCGTTGAAGAGGTTCCTGCGGGGGCAGAAAAAGACTTGTTGGTTAAAGACGCAGAAGAGTTCATGCGACTGATCAGGAAAAGTGACTACAAGATTGTAGATCATCTTCACCAGACTCCGTCGAAGATCTCAATTCTCAACCTGTTGCTGTGTTCTGAAGCGCACCGCAACGCATTGCTGAAAGTATTGAATGCTGCATACGTGCCGCAGGAGATATCGGTTAATCAACTAGAGGAAGTAGTAGCCCATGTCAACGCTGGTAATGGGCTGGGCTTTACAGATTTGGAGCTGACGCCCAAGGGAAGAGACCACAACCATGCCTTGCACATCTCGATAGAGTGCAGGGGCACGATTATGTCACATGTCCTAGTAGATACGGGCTCCTCGCTGAACGTGCTTCCGAAGAAAGCACTAATGAAGTTGGATACCCGGGGACTGCTGTGCACGCCCAGTGATCTGGTCGTAAAGGCTTTTGACGGAACCAAACGCCACGTCTTTGGAGAATTGACCCTGCCAATTCAAGTCGGCCCAGAGACGTTTAATGCAGTGTTCTATATTATGGATATCATGCCCGCCTACAGTTGCCTCTTAGGTCGGCCGTGGATTCATTCTGCTGGTGCCGTAACGTCTACGTTGCATCAGAAGCTTAAATATGCTGTTGGGGGCAGCATAGTGACAGTTTGCGGAGAGGAGGACATCATGGTAAGCCACCTGTCATCCTTCAAGTATGTCGAAATGGATGGCGAGATCCATGAGACTCTTTGCCAGGCGTTTGAGACCGTCAAGGTGAAGGAGGTAGCTCCCGTTGTTGCAGAGAAGCAGGAGGTGAACCTCTCTTCGTTTAAGGAAGCTAGAGCCGTTGTCGAAGCTGGTTCTACCCCAGGCTGGGGGCATGTCTTGGATATACCATTCAAGCAAGATAAGTTTGGATTGGGATATTCTCCGGAAGCTGAAGCTTCAACCTCTTCTGGTAGCTCATCTCGTGGGAAGGGGCCGATCCTATTCACCAAAGGGGGGGTGATCTTCGAAAGTGTCAATGCAGCGTCAGAGGACAGCGGGGACAGTGACTGTGATCTCGATGCCTGGATTCAACCGAGCAAGCCAGGCGAGCGCCTTCACAACTGGACCATCAAGGAGATTAT
The DNA here is from genome assembly GCA_963859935.3 of Lathyrus sativus. NCBI lineage: Eukaryota > Viridiplantae > Streptophyta > Magnoliopsida > Fabales > Fabaceae > Lathyrus > Lathyrus sativus. Next base: position 333,653,134 of record OZ012736.1, read on the forward strand.
CGAGCTGACAAGTGAAGAGTAATGATTTGCTTTTTACAATCTTTTGTACAACCCTATGTCCTGCCCGGGGCATAGTGGTTTTACTGTCAGGGCCTTGTTGGATTATGTGTATACATTTTATCAATAAATAAAAAGGCGTTTTCTTCGTAATCAAATGTTGTGCTCTCTATTATTCATATTTTATGTTTGTTTTGAAAAACAGCAAAATGGCAACGAGGTTCGTGCTAACCTGCATATTCCTGCTTTAAACTTAACCCTTGTTATTGCAGGATCCACGTAACAGACGACATCGACTCTGGACCCTCTACGGCTCACTACGACTTTGATTGCCCGATCTATCAAGCCGAGGATGAGATTGATGAAGACGAAGACCTTCCGGAAGAATTGGCCCGCTTGTTGAAACAAGAGGAGAAGGTTATTCTGCCTCATGAGGAGGAGATTGAGATCGTAAATCTGGGTTCTGAGGAGCTTATCAGGAATGTCAGGGTTGGGGCTGCGTTGCAGAATGATGTCAAGCATAGACTGATCGAGATGCTTCGAGAGTATAGTGACGTCTTTGCTTGGTCGTATGAGGATATGCCCGGACTTGACACAGATATCGTGGTTCATCGCTTGCCATTGCGAGAAGATTGCCCTCCAGTCAAGCAGAAGCTCAGGAGGACGAGACCAGACATGGCTGTGAAAATCAAAGAAGAAGTCCAGAAGCAGTTGGACGCTGGATTTCTAGCCGTCACCACCTACCCTCCGTGGGTCGCCAACATAGTGCCTGTACCGAAGAAGGACGGTAAGGTACGTATGTGCGTCGATTATCGGGACTTGAATAGGGCGAGCCCTAAGGATGATTTCCCGTTGCCTCATATCGATGTGTTGGTCGACAATACAGCCCAGTTTTCCGTGTTTTCGTTCATGGATGGCTTCTCCGGTTACAATCAGATTAAGATGGCGCCGGAGGACATGGAGAAAACGACGTTTATTACCCCCTGGGGCACGTTTTGCTACAAGGTAATGCCCTTCGGTCTGAAGAACGCAGGGGCCACTTACCAGCGAGCAATGGTAACTTTGTTTCATGATATGATTCATCATGAGATTGAAGTCTATGTTGATGACATGATTGCAAAGTCCCAAACGGAGGAGGGGCATCTGGTCAATTTGCTGAAGCTGTTTGAAAGGCTTAGGAAGTTCAAGCTGAGGCTGAATCCTAACAAATGCACTTTCGGGGTGCGGTCCGGAAAGTTATTGGGGTTTATCGTTAGCGAACGAGGTATCGAAGTTGATCCTGCAAAAATAAAAGCTATCCAAGAGATGCCAGCGCCGAGAACAGAAAAAGAAGTTCGTGGTTTCTTGGGCCGAATAAACTACATTGCGAGGTTTATCTCCCAGCTCACGGCCACTTGTGAACCGATGTTCAAGTTGTTAAAGAAAAATCAGGCGATTACTTGGAATGAAGATTGCCAGAAGGCATTCGATAAGATAAAGCAGTATCTTCAAGAACCTCCGATCTTGATACCCCCAGTGGCTGGACGGCCATTAATCATGTACTTGACAGTTCTGGAGAACAGTATGGGGTGTGTTCTCGGTCAGCACGACGAGACGGGCAGAAAGGAGCATGCCATTTATTATTTGAGTAAAAAGTTCACTGAGTGTGAATCTCGATACTCGATGCTGGAGAAGACGTGTTGTGCATTAGCTTGGGCTGCCAAACGTCTACGACAGTATATGCTCAATCACACCACTATGCTGATTTCGAAGATGGATCCGATCAAGTATGTCTTCGAGAAGCAGGCTCTTTCGGGCAGGATTGCCAGATGGCAAATGGTGTTAACAGAATATGATATTCAGTACGTCTCTCAGAAAGCCATCAAAGGGAGCGTATTGTCTGATTACCTTGCCGAACAGCCAATCGAAGACTATCAGCCGATGAAGTTCGAGTTCCCTGATGAGGACATTATGTTTCTCAAAGCAAAGGATTGCGAAGAGCCATTGCCCGACGAGGGGCCGGATAGGAAGTCTCAGTGGAAGTTGATATTCGACGGAGCAGTCAATTCCTATGGAAGTGGTATCGGGGCTATCATCACGACTCCTCACGGATCCCACATCCCGTTTACTGCGAGACTGACGTTTCCAGTTACCAACAACGAAGCCGAGTACGAAGCATGTATTATGGGTCTAGAAGAGGCAATTGATTTGAGAATCAAGAATCTAGACATATATGGTGACTCAGCGCTTGTAATCAATCAGATCAAAGGGGAGTGGGAAACTCGTCAACCGAATCTAGTGCCGTACATGAATTACGCCAGAAGGCTGCTTCCGTTCTTCGACCGAGTAGAACTTCATCATGTACCCCGGGCTGAAAATCAAATGGCTGATGCTTTAGCCACGTTGGCTTCAATGTATAAGGTCAATCTTTGGAATGAAGCTCCAAGCATTGTTCTTTCGCGTCTTGACAGACCAGCATATGTGTTCGCAATCGAGGATGCCACTGACGGCAAGCCATGGTTCCACGACATCCAGACCTTCCTTATGACTAAGGAGTATCCGGCGGGTGCGTCAACCCAGGATAAGAAGACTCTGAGGAGGCTATCTGGAAACTTTTATCTCAACCCTGATGGAGTGCTGTATAGAAGAAACCACGATCTCGTGCTACTCAGATGTGTAGATGAGAAAGAGGCCAGTATGCTCATGGAGGAAGTCCATGAGGGCACATTTGGTACGCACGCCGGCGGGCATGCCATGACGAGGAAGATCCTGAGAGCAGGATATTACTGGTTGACTATGGAGTCGGATTGCTTCAGATTCGCGAGGAAATGTCACAAATGCCAGATTTATGCTGATAAAGTTCATGTGCCGCCGTGCCCATTGAATGTCATGTCCTCCCCTTGGCCGTTCTCCATGTGGGGCATTGACATGATAGGCAAGATCGAGCCCACCGCGTCCAATGGTCATCGTTTTATCCTGGTAGCTATCGACTACTTCACCAAGTGGGTGGAGGCAGCCTCGTACGCTAATGTGACCAAGCAGGTGGTTGCTAAATTCATTAAGAGGGACATCATCTGTCGCTATGGAATTCCCGAGCGGATCATTACTGACAATGGTTCGAATTTGAATAACAAGATGATGAAGGAGCTGTGCCAGAGCTTCAAGATTGAACACCACAACTCATCTCCTTATCGGCCGAAGATGAATGGCGCCGTTGAAGCGGCCAACAAGAACATCAAGAAGATTGTTCAGAAGATGGTTGTGACGTATAAAGATTGGCACGAGATGCTGCCGTTTGCCTTGCACGGTTATCGTACCACGGTGCGTACGTCGACCGGGGCAACTCCTTTCTCCTTGGTGTACGGTATGGAAGCTGTCCTACCGCTAGAAGTGGAGATTCCCTCTTTGCGAGTTTTGGTTGATGTGAAGCTTGATGAGGCAGAATGGGTGACGAATCGCCTGAACCAGCTCAGCCTGATGGACGAGAAGAGGCTAGCATCGATTGCATTTGGTCGCCTGTACCAAAGCCGAATGAAGAAAGCTTATGACAAGAAGGTGCGTCCCAGAAGCTTTCAGACGGGTGATCTCGTCCTGAAGGAGATTCTTCCGCCACATTCCGATCACCGGGGCAAGTGGACTCCGAATTACGAAGGGCCGTATGTCGTCAGCAAGGTCTTCTCGGGAGGAGCTTTGCTGTTATCCACGATGGATGGTGAAGATTTTGCATCCCCGGTGAACGCGGACGCAGTTAAAAAATACTTTGCTTGAAAGCGACCCGCTGGACAAAAAAGAAAGAGTCCAGGCAAAAAAGGGGCATCCCGGCGAACCAAAAACAGAATAAAAGGTTCGGGCAAAAATTAGGGATATATTGAAAAAATGTACACCCGCGAAGTCGAAAACCTACACTGGGCGGCTTCGGCAAAAAAGGGTATCCCGGTGAACTGAAAACCCGAAAGGGCGGTTCACGCAAAAGTTAGGGATTTGAATAAGCAAATGACTGCGTTCCGCGTATGGACTTTCATTGTTTAGTGGTTCGGAAGACCTGAGGGCCGTTTATCTGAATCAATCTCTTCCAAAGCTGAAGCATCGGAGAAGTATCGAAGTCGAGTGGGTCTTAGAGGGATCAACTCATGGTGTTCGTCTACGCCTCGATTGCCGACATTTGTATATACTGATGTATATTTATGTTTTCTTTTTGCGCGGCTTCCTCATTCCAGGAGCTTGCCTCTATTGTAAAACATTTTTGCCCATTCAGGGGTTCACCATCAATAAAATGCACATTATTCAGCAATTCTACTTGTCTGTTTTGCATTTATCTGTTTTGTTTGCGAATGATAACGCCGATGTGTTTTTCGATAAAATGCGCATACATAAACCTGCGGGCCTAAGCCCATTGATTGTCGAAACAATTAGTTAATTGAACGTTGTCGCGAGATAATAACCCTGATAGGCCCCTTTGAGGAGGGTATCTTGTCTGTTTGTTTGTGTTGTTGCAGGTATAGCACCTCGCCAGCAGATGTGCCGTGCGTATCCTCGAAGCGGAGCGAGTCCTCCTTCTTCAGCAGAGTTCAGTGATCTCTCCTCCGCGGAATCAGAATCAGATAGTGAGCATTGATATGTCTTCCCCAGGTAGAGGTGATTCTCTTCCCCAAACAGACGCCTCCTGAAGGAAGGTCACCTCGTCAGCTGAGTCAAGCACCGAAGACTGATGTCGTCTTTCCCCAGCATCGGGTCACAAGTGCAGAGTTCATAGAAGTGTTCGGGTGCCGAAGCTCGTGTTTCCCCCAGTAAAGTCGCTGAAGCAGGATTTTCCCCCGCACCGGGTCACAAGTGCAGGTTTCGCAGGAAGCTAGTCGTATGCCGAAGTATGCAGTAACTGATGGTGCCAGACTGAAGTCTCCAGCAGAATTGAGATTCCCCATCAGAGCCGTATTCTCTCCTGAAGTTGGACGATTCCTTCTTCCCCAGTAGAGTGTTGGAACAGCTGATGTTGTATTCCCCGGCAGAGTTGTACTCTCCCCCGAAGTCAGATGATTCTTTCTTCCCCAGCAGAATTGAAATTCCCCATCAGGGTCGTACTCTTCAGTGAAGTAGAATGATTTCTCTCCCCGGCTGAGTCCGCAGAAAAGCAGAATCCTTGGAGGTTGATCAGATCATGATTAATTCTCCCCAGCAGAGCATGGAGCAGCCGATGCTGTATTTCCCCAGAGTCGTACTCTATCCAGTAAAGCAGAATGATTTCTCCCTCCTCAGCCGAGTCTGCAGATGTCCAAGGGATCCGAATCCTTGGAAGTGGATCAGATCATGATTGGTTTTTCCCCAGTGGAGTGTTGAACAGCTGAAGTTGGTTCCCCACGGAATGGTTATCCCCAGAAGAGTAGCCGAGACGGCCACGCAGTTCATTCTAGCGATTGATATCAGCAGATCCAAGTTCCCGTAGAGCTTCATCCCCTGCAGCAGTCAGCTGAAGTTGTTCCCCTGCAGCAGTTCGCGGAAGATTGATTCCCCAGACAGAGCCTAATTGATATTGGCGTGTTCACATTCTCCTCAGCAGGATGATTCCTCTACCTGAGTGGTTCTTTCTCCTTGACAGGAGGATTCCCCCCTCGGCATTTATTTTGCTGACGGGATCGTATCATTGTGCATGACTGCATAGCATTCAACACTGCATAGCATTGTGCATGATTGCATGACACTTAGCATAAATACATATCATTCCCGCCGTGTGGGGCATAGTGCAGAAGCATACACATCATAAGCATGATCTAGGTCATTATCATCCTTATTGTACAGATGTACTACCGAAAAACCGGTTGCTCAGGACGATTCTTGATGTTCTCCCCAGCAAGGTTGTTTTCTTAGATGATTCTAAAGACCCCGGTGTGATCCCCGCAGTCGCTCGCTCAAGATGATTTTTGAGATCCCCAGCGAAGTCTTCGGTTCGAGATGATTCTCAAATCCCTCAGCAGGGCCATTTGCTTAAGACGATTCTTAAGACCTCAGTACAGCTTCCCGAGTGGTTCGCCTAGTATGATACTTGAGTTCCCCAATAGCGCCTCCAGCAGGAGTTGCCTAGGAAGATTCCTGGAATTCCCAACAGAATGTTTGCTCCAGAAAGGTTATTAGTTCAGGACGATTCTTGAAGACGCCCGATGGATCTGTTTGGTCAAGATGATTCTTGAAGACCAGAGCAGCGTGGTATGTCTGCTCCAATAACGATGTCTAATCTGAGGATGGATTTCGTAAGCGCCCGAAGGCGATATCAGAAGGTTCCGGTGAGTCCAGATTTCCGTGTTGAAGAATCAACAGGTAGCTGAAGACAAGGTTCCAGGGTTGTAGATACAACAGAGTGATTCGTGTGAGTCTGAAGACCAAGTCAGTTGTCCTGAGGTGATGATTGAGCGCGATCAAGTGAATGATACGTCTTCTGATTGAAGTCGAAGATGTTTCTCCAGCTGAAGCGGAGTTTTGCCTGTAGGCAAAGTGTTTGAATCCCCGTGGAGTCATGAGTGGCTCAGGATACCATTTCTCTGACTAAAGTCACAGATTTCTTATGCTGAAGCAAAGGTGCCTGAAGGCAAGGTTATCCCCCAAGGTCGTGAAGGACCTAGGATTCATTATTCGGGCTGAAGGCCGAAGTATACCCCTGACTGAAGTCTCGGATGCTCTATAGCAGAGGTGGAGTTGCCTAAAGGCAGATTCATGTATCCTTGAAGGGCAAGGATCACTTTCTTCAGACTGAAGTCGAAGATACCTCCTGCAGAGTTGCCATCCTTGGAGGCCAAGGATGCTTATCTTCAGAAGTACTTGAAGATCTCCTCTAGCTGAAGCTAGAGGTGGCCAGGGGCCAGGGTTTCATATATCTTTAATATTGAAGTTCTACGGCAGGCAGTGTGCAGCAGTATTCCGATGTTCGTTATGGTTCTGAGGGTGAACCCCAGATCAAAGTGTGATCGGTTAAGTCTCTCATTCCCAGCAAAGTAGCTTCAGGTATGCAAGTGTACCATTTACCAGGGGTGAACCCCAGGTCAGATATGTTTGAAATCATGTTTGTTTCCGGCAGCGAGGTTGGATGTTTGTTTGACGGCGAGGTCACACTCTTTAAATCCCCAGCAGAGATGATGTTGGTACGACGGCGATGTTGGGTGTCTCTCAGAATGATGTTTGGCAGCGATGTCAGATCAGTATCTCTCCAGCTAGTTGTTGAGCAGCTAGTGTTGCAGCGTTCAAAGATTTGTTCTCCGCAGAGTACCGTGTGCTTGTGCAGTTGGCAAATTTTCGGGTTTACCGATATTCAACCGTCTCGTACCTTGATTGGTTGAGAGCCGTTCGCTTCTCACCCAGTCAGGTCCAAGCCGTTTGAATAGGGGCAGCTGTTGCACCCCAAAATTTGACCAACATTTATTTATCCATTGAGTGTTTGAAAGTGGATACCTTCATCAGAAAGTTCAAGAGATCCTCAGAGGAGTGGGTTGAAACCAGGGTTGTGTGCTTCATAACTTGAGAGTTGTGGGTGTTCCTCAGATGATTCTGAGACCTTGAGAATGAACTTGATGTTTTGAGGAAGCCTATGAGATGTCTTGATAGCCATCAGGAAGCCCAGAGAAGTCATTATGTAAGAATTCAGAAGATTCAACCATGAATGGTAGAACTAGGGTTTTGACTGGGTCAACCCTAGATCAGCTGAAGATTTGGAGAAGGTTGAGACTTAATCCAAGGGCCATGAGATCATGGAATGATGCATAGAGATGTCATAGGGATGATTCCTAGACCAACTCATCATGATTGAGGAGTTTGAGAAGTTTTGAGTTAGGGTTTCTAAGGATTGTCAGTGGAAAAACCCTAATTTGATCCCTATCTTCCAGGCAGTTTTAGCTCTAGATGTGATTGACATCTCATCTTCCCCACAACATGAATGTTGTAGAGCTTGTTCTAAGCTTTAATTTGAGTGGTGGAAGTCCTTGATAGGAGTTACAGAGCTCAAGTTATGGTTTTGACAAATTACAGGTCAGTTGATGTGTGTGAATCTGGGTCCTTGAAAGTCACCCAACTTCCAGACAACTTTTGCCCTAGTAGGTTGATTCCTATGGTTTCTTGGTCAACATGAATGTTGAAGAGGATGTTCTTAGCTTTAATTTGAGTGGTAGAAGTCCTTGATTGGAATTGTGGAACTCAACTTATGGTTTGAACAAGACAGGGGTATTTTGGTCATTTGTCAGTTATAGGTCATTTTATCCAATGCCTAAAACTCCTATTTCCAAGCCTCAAATGGAAAAACTCAAAACATGAAAGTTGCTCAAAATGTGATTTTAAGTCTAGAAAGAAGGTCACAAATTGTTGAAAAGGCTCATAGCACAAGATTCCATGATTGGTCAAAAATGAACTAAAAATGACTTATAACTTTGAAAAGTTGAAATTGAAAAGTGTTTTGGAAGATCTACAAATCCAAAATAGGTCATCCAATATATCATTTTGATTGGAAAAAACATTTTGAGAAGATTGGTTTAAGTAGAATTTTCATTTGAGGCTTAAAAAATGAGGTTCCTTTGGAAATTTGTTACTTAAGAAAGAAGGCAATGTTGGAAAACTTAACATAAGGCAATTACAAGGCATGTGAGCTTCCTTACCATTTCATATTATCATGTGGTGAGATTTTAAAAGGTGTGTAAGTTGGTTAGAGGTGATATATCATGAGATAACCAATATGGCATAACATGAGATTTTAAGGAAACTTCCATCACATTCTAGATGATTCTAGAAACTTCCATTGATTGTTATAAAAAGAATGCATCAAGGAGTGTTAGAGGTTGGTGAAAGTGAAGCCAAGTCAGAGGAGAGAGAAGGATACATAGCCATTGGAGAGATTTCTTCAAGTTGAAGCAAGTTGAGATATCTTGCACTACCAGCCATCTCCTTCATCACCATTGCAAACAGAATACTGAGAATCATTCGAGGACCATCTGCAAGCAATTCCAAGGCTGGGAACCACCTCTACACCACTGCACCATAACCCTTTGACAGGTTTCTTCTTCACTTTATACCTCCTTAATTATGCAGCTTCAATTAGTTTCTTAGGCATAGACATGATGTACTAGGCTAGATGATTCTTCCCTATGAGTTACAGCCTGTTCCATGAGGTTCCATGGCAGGTGTTTGATTCTTTAAGTTTCAAGAACTATCTGTTTAGGAGGTTTTAGGTACCAAGAAATAGGTTAAAACGATCAGGATAACATCAAGAATAAGTTCGTAGCTTTGGTTTTGTGTTTAGTGAGGATTGACATCAGGTTAAAATTCTGAACCATGGCTGTACCAAGACCTTTAATCTCTCTGTTAGACTAACCTAGGAAGAATCAAGAGAAACCACTCGTCCCATCTTGTTCTCCATGGTGAGAGGATCATTTTTCGTTTTTGGATCAAGGAGTTTCATCGCGTGAGGTGAGAGAACGAGGGAGATGAAGTTAGGTGCATGAAGCTCGTGTTCAGCAAACCCTAGATGTCCAACGAAGAAGACACAATCGTGTCTGATTGATTTGTTTCAAAATGGTTGAACAAGTCTCACGATCTGACGGTTCTCATTCAAACGAAAATGTGGAGGGAAAGGCTGTGAATGAAACGCATCGTTTCATTAAGATGCATCAGCTTGGGCCTTGGCCAATTCGTTAAGTGCGCCCCCCTATTAAGCCCAACCCTGGAAATTGAACTGAGCGAAGTTACTAACCTCACCCCCTCCCCTTATTTCTTTTATTTTAATTTTCATTCCTTTTCAATTTCATTTTCTGTTCTTGTTAAATTCATTAAAAATAGTTAAAAAAATGATTTTTAATTTCTTCTTTTTTCTATGAGTAGATTAAAATGAGTAGAAAATTATAAAAATAAAATTGAGATTTTATTTTTAGGTTTAATATTTTTATTAGATTTTCCAATTAAATAGCTTTCTAATTGTTTCATTTTGATATTTGATTTTGTAGGAATTGTTTTAGTACTTTCCATTAATCTTTTTTACCCATTCTTGTTTGTGCAATTAGATGATTAGTCATACTTCCCCATAGGATTTTTTCTAGATTTTTTTAGAATTAATCTTGATTAGTTTAATTAGGGTTGACTTAGGATAGTCTAATTAGGGTTTAGAATTGTGTTTAGGTGATGAATCATTTTCTTTGAGCAAGTTGTATCTTGATTTTTAGGTAGAAACCTTTGTAGATGTTATGAGAAGGTGTTGAGGACCCTTATGAATATTTGTTAAATTTTTCCCCATTAGTTTAATATTTTTAGGTATTATCTGAAGATTGCCTGATAATGTGATTTGTTCAGTGGGTTATCTGTTCATCTGTGGGGTTCTTTCTGAGGAATTTGATGAAGGGCTTGGGTTGCCTTGAGGATATTGATGGAGAGCATCATGAGGGGAAGCTTGTAGATCAAGATGCAGAGACCCAGAGCTTGTCTCATCTCCTGTCTGTGAGGTTTGAGAGCTTGAAGTTTGAAGGAAGTTCATGGTACTTTCCTGAGGAAGGCACTATGAATGACTTTCATCCTTCCTTCTCACCTCTTTCTTAAGTATCCAATGATGTTGGAGCCAACTTGTGAGTTTAATTTCTCCTGAGGAGGAATGTAAACTGATCACTTGTTGTTGAGCCACATGGGATGCAACTCCTAAGTGGAAGCCTCCTAGTACTTTCCTGAGGAAGGTCCTATGGGTCTATTCACTTAGTTCCGTTAGTTTATCTAGGATTTCTTAAGTATCCAATGATGTTGGAGCCAACTTGTGAGTTTAATTTCTCCTGAGGAGGAATGTAAACTGATCACATGTTGTTGAGCCACATGGGATACAACTCCTAAGTGGAAGCCTCCTAGTACTTTCCTGAGGAAGGTCCTATGAGTCTATTCACTTAGTTCCACTAGTTCAGATAGGATTTCCTAAATATCCAGTGATGTTGGAGCCTGCTTGTGAGTTTAGTTTCTCCTGAGGAGGAATGTAAACTGATCACAGTGGTTGAGCCACATAGGATATAACTCCTGAGTATACACCTCCTAGTGCTTTTCTTGAGGAAGACACTATGAGCCTGCTTGCTTAGCTCCCTGTCTTTGGTAAGCTTGTTCTGAAGCTTGAAGGCTGGGAATGATTTCTCCTGTTTAGGGTTGTGCTTGAGAGCTTTGCTTAGATCTGTTCAGATTCTGTGATTAGGACTAGGGTTAGAGAATAGATGATTCTTTCTCAAGTGTGTTGTTTGCCTGTTGGCACTTCATTTCCTTTATCTGTATGATTGCAGTTTACTGTTATTGCTTGATAGCATGTTTTCAGTATGATTACTGTTATTTCATGACTGGCTTGAGGTCGAGATGAGCTTGTGGAGGCTGAAACCCCACACACATTTCCTCCCTCACTTGCATTGCATGCATTTTACTGTTAAAGCTGATGTTTTTGTCTGTTTCTGTGTATCATTGACATGATCCCTTAGGACTCTCATTTCCTTTGATGAGGATTTGATGATAGACTTTTAGGTTGAAACCTATGCATGATAACATCTAGGAGTTCCCTGTTCAAACCTCAACCATAGGATGAATCCATGGCATGATAACAGTAGGACTTGATAGTCTCCCTCCTAGTTGAGTTGTTTCCTGTAGTTTCCCGAACTACGTTTGCTCTGATCTTTCATACCAGATGAAAGTACGTAGGCATAGGATGCGATATCCTAGCGAGCAACCTTTCCCCTCATAATCCCGTAGTTAGCCGAACTACGTTGACTCTGATTTCTCATTCTCTGATGAGAATACGTAGGCATAAAGTGCGACGCTTTGCCGAGTCATTTTTCTTTTCTTTTTCAGCCAGCCTTGATAGGTAGATAGATTATAACCAACCCGTCCAAGTAAACAAACAAGCGAGGATCCCGTCGAGTACGACGGACGTGAGGGGTGCTAATACCTTCCCCTTACGTAACCGACTCCCGAACCCAGACAATGGTTGCGACGACCTTGTCTTACCCTTATTCGTCAGGTTTTTCCGATCGTTTCCTTTCCCGCTCTGAGGGATAAATAACGAAAGGTGGCGACTCTTCTGTCATGCCGGCACCTTATTTTCGCGCAAGCGACACTTGGTATGAAAGATTAAGTAATTTTCTTCTGGAAAAGAACTTTATCAGAGGCAAAGTGGACACAACTCTTTTCTGTAAAACATTTAAGAAAGATTTACTAGTGTGTCAAATTTATGTGGATGATATTATTTTTGGATCTACCAATATTATGCTGGGAAAGGAGTTTGCTTTGTCTATGCAGGCTGAATTTGAAATGAGCATGATGGGAGAACTTAGATTCTTTCTGGGAATCCAAGTAAATCAGACTCCAGAATGCACATATATTCACCAAACTAAATATGTCAAAGAGCTTATGAAGAAATTCAATATGAATGAAAGAAAATTGGCAAAGACTCTAATGCATCCTACAAGCACACTTGGTAAGGAAGAGGTAAGTAAGAAAGTTGATCAAAAACTTTACAGAGGTATGATTGGATCTCTCTTATATTTGACTGCTTCAAGACCTGATATTTTATTCAGTGTATGTCTGTGTGCTAGGTTCCAATCAGATCCTAGAGAATCTTACTTAACAGCTATTAAGAGGATTCTAAGGTATCTGAAAGGTACTACTAATGTGGGTCTGTGTTACAGAAGATCTGATGAGTATAAATTAGTTGGATTCTGTGATGATGACTATGCTGGAGACAGAGTAGAACGTAAAAGTACTTCTGGAAGCTGTCAATTTCTTGGAAGTCATCTGATCTCTTGGTTCAGCAAGAAGCACCCACAATTGCACTTTCAACAACAGAGGCAGAGTATATAGCTGCTGCTAGTTGTAGCACTCAGATGCTCTGGATGAAAAGTCAACTAGAAGATTATCAGATTTTTGAGAGTAACATTTCTATCTTCTATGATAATACTTCTACTATATGCTTATCTAAAAACCCTATTTTACACTCTAAAGCTAAACATATAGAGATCAAACATCATTTCATTAGAGACTATGTTCAGAAGAGAATTATCAGTTTAAACTTTGTAGATACAGATCATCAGTGGGCTGATATCTTTACAAAACCCCTTGCTGAAGATAGATTTAAATTTATTCTGAAGAATATAAGTATGGACTTCTGTCCAGATAAAATATTCATCAGATGAAATTTTTCTTCAGATGATAAATGTTTAAACTCTAAAGTATTTCTTCTGTTGAATTCTGTATTTATTTATTTGTGTGTAAATCTGAACTAACAAGGCTCAGAGGATCTGAATATTTCCTAACGTTTCATTTCTCAAAGAGTTTCAGAGGCACATGCAAGCAAACACGTGTAGCTCAGAATCTGGAAAGGTAGAGTGCACCATACTGAAGTGACGTTTGAGGTATTGCTTTGAAAATCCAAAATCTCTTGATTTTCCCCCCTTCTGTCAGAATCTTAAATGCTTGATATGATTTTATTCCTTGCATTAATTGCTTGATATGATTATATTTCACTTCATTCAATGCTTGTGCACGCTTGAGATTGTGTGTCTTTTTGCATGCCCTAAATTTTTCTATAAATTCTCACAACACTTCACAAATCACACTTTACACTCTCTTCATCTCTCATATGCATTTCTGCCTTCTCTATTGTTTTCATCTCATTTCAAAACCCAAAACCTCTCGTAAACCCAGACGCATCTCAAGAACATCAATGGCTTCACCATCATCAACACCTGCTCAGATACAAACTTCAACTGTTGCTGCATCTTCTCCAAATGTTGTTGGTTCATCCCAAACTGTTGTTGTGTACAAAGCACCTGTGAGAACTCTTCTCACTCCAATCAAAGACCTTGAAGTTTTGTGTGAGAACTTTGTGGATTTTGAATCCATCAAAGAAAATGGTTTTGATCTCCTTTCAACCATCAAAACTCAGAACTGGGAAAAGTATTTTGACAGGATGATGGGTCCTGTTTATCCAACTTTGGTGAAAAAATTCTGGATACATGCTCAAGTTTGCCCTAAGTTCATTCATTCTTCTGTTCTTGGGAAGGAAATTGTCATCACTGAAAAATTAATCAGACAACTACTTGAGTATAAGGAAACTGATGGAATCACAAGTATGGCTACTGATCGTGTGGATTTGGCTGAAATTTTTCAAGAAGTTTGTGTTTCTGGGGAACCATCCAACAAGGTCAAAGATCTGAAGCCTGTTTACAGAATCTGGGCTAAGATCTTCATGAGTTCTATCTTTCACAGAAAATCTTCTAACTCACCAGATTATGTGAACTCAGAACAAATGTACTTCATGTTCTGTATGAGTAAAGGAAAGAAGGTGGATTTACCTTATCTTCTGTTCAGTCATCTTCTGAACCATATCAAAGAAACAAGAGAAGAAGTAAGGGTTAAAGATGGAAAAATCAGAACTTGGATCCCTATGGGAAGACTGATATCAGACATTCTAACAGAGAATGGTCTTGTGAAACATCTGTTTGATGCTGGAGTGACAGAGGATCTGTCCTATGTTATAGGATCTGTCATCAATGGGAACACTCTGAAAATAATGAAGGTCATTTCAGAGCTTGCTGGAAAACCCAATAAATTTAACTCTGAAGACGTCAGCAGAAGGAGAATTCCTTTAGCAGATTTTCCATTGTTCAGTGCAGATGAACCTAGGGAAATCATTCTGGCATACATTGCTGAATGTTTACGAGATGGTACTCCTCTGTCTGCTAACATAGTTCAGAAGGAAGGAGAAGTTTTGCCAAATCTTCTGAGAGAAAGGCGCGGGAAGAGAAAAGCTGAGGAAGGATCTGTTGCACAGCCTAAGAGGAAAGCCTCTGATGCTGCTGACAAGCCCGAGAAAGACAAGAAGAAGAAGGAAAATCCTCCAGAAGCTAGCTTGGAGGAAATAAGAGCATCTATTCAACAAGTATTAACATCTGATCCTAAACCTCTTGTCCCTTCACCCTCACCTTCACCTCCACCATCTCCTCCTAAATCATCTGATCCTAAACCATCTGAACCCCATTCATCTGAACCCATTTCATCTCCTAACAAACATTCTCAACCATCTTCTGTTCAAATACCATCTAAACCCCCTCAACAGAAATCCTCTGAACAACAACCCCCTCAACAAACACAATTTGAACCACAAAAACAACAAACATCTGAACAACAAACAACATCTGAACAACAACAACAACCATCTTCTGAACCACAAAAACAATCTGAACCACTCTCTTCTACTCAACCACCAGAAGAACCAATCATCCAAAATCCTGAACCATCTGTCCAACAACCATTTGAAGACATTCTGGATTGCAACCTATTGCAACCATGTATGTCCTCTCTTCAACTTCATGTCATTCAAATCAAATCATCTGATTCTGATGAATCTGAAGTCCCCTCACCAACTAGCTTGCAAATCCCTGATCCTTATAAACCATTACCATCTGATCTACCTGCATCTGACAACCCTCTTCGCTTCAAATTCAATTTCACAGATTTTATACCACCCTCATCTGATGTTGTTACATCAACACCATCTGATGATGACACCTCCATTCCTCAACTCACCATACCACAAACATCCATACCACAACCATCTGAACCACAACCATCCATACCCCAACAATCTGAACAACCACCATCTGAACAACCATCATCTGATCACCCACCTCCTGAACAAAACCAAACCCCTCCTGAACCATCACAACCAGTCATCATAGAAGACTTTCTGAACCCAAAACCCAGATCAGATGTTTCTACTCTGTTCAAGAATTTCAAAAAGGAAATACGTATGGGGATTGCTTCTGTGGAGAAAGAGTGCATGGCTAGTATGGATCCTGTTGAATCTGAAGCTTCTTGGAACAGATTCATCTCTAAGTTCAACTCTACTGCATCTGACCCCAGAACACTCTGTGCTGATGATGCAAAGGCTAAGTTTGCTGAAATGGTCAGACAGACTCTGCTGAGCATTATCACAACCCCAGTGCTTCTTCTGGAAGATGCTCCTGCTGAAGATTCTGCAATGATAGAAGATACTCCTGCATCTGACATGGAGATTGATCATCCAATGGCAACTGCATCTGCTTCTGAACCTTCTGCATCTGAGATGAAGAATGAGATTCCAGATGTTGTCCAAGAAGTCAAAGAAATCAGAACATGGATGATAAAACAGGAACAAACCACTGAAGAGATCAAGACTTGGATGGCCAAGCAAGAAGAGTCCACTGCCAAGATTACTGATCTTCTGACCTTAATTGCTTCTCGCCAGCCCTAGTTTTCTTTTTCATGTCTTTGCATTTTGTTGTTCTATTTTCTATCATCTGCTGTATGAACATCTTATGTTTTTTGTGCTACTTTGATCTGAATGAATCTAGCTGCTATATTTTTCATTTGTGTGTTGTGTTTTCTCTTCTTCTGTTATCTTTTCTGTCTTTAAAATTCTTTTTGATTATGACAAAAAGGGGGAGAAAGAGAATTTGATTGTTCAATCCATAAGCAATGCTAAAATGAAATTCAGACATTGTTTTAATCTAACATTGAATATTAAGACTTTCAGATAGTATTAATTCATCTGACAAAAATGATCTGAAGTTACCTTGAGAATTACCCAACCAGGACCTGATCCTTGAAGCAAATTTGACTCTGAATCTAGAAGATTTACCAGACTCTTCATTTTGAAAGAAATCATCAGACTCTAATTCTAGAAAGCATCCAGGCTCTGATTCTTTCTCTCAACAAGGATTTCTACCAGGCTCTGAAATATACTCAAGCAAAAAGGGAAGTGTTCTCGTCTATTAGAGTATTAATTTCAGGGGGAGATTCTTAATCTCAGGGGGAGTTATTTATTTTAGTTCTCTTTATTGAACAAAATTCCCTATGTTTTGTGATCATCAAAAAGGGGGAGATTGTTAGAACACAGATTGGTGTTTCTTATATCTCTATGTTTTGATGATAACTTTTATGGAATTTTGTATTAAGAAAATATACACTCTAAAATTTGTTCAAGTATTATTGTTTAAGGTATAAAATTAAATACTCCTAAAGAAGCAAAATACATAAGTACAAGAAACTATGCAAGGCTCTGAAGCATCAGATGCAAGACTATCAGAAGATTTTGAAGCACTGCCAGAAGGATCTGAAGCAGAAGCTATAGAATAATCTAAAGGGTTAATGAAAGAAGTATACAAAAGCTGAAAGCTTTGATCTTATCAGACTCTGAAGTTCTTTTCACTGCAAGTTCAGAGGCTTTGATAACCAGACTCTTATTATTAATATTCACGCTCAAAGCACATACTGCTGCACACTCTGATGAAGACTCTGATCAAGACTGAGACTCTGATATATTAAGATCTGATCATCTATCAAGGCTCTGAACATCTCAATCATCTTAGCTCTGATAATCTTAAAGCTTACTACAAAGTTCTAAAGTGCAGATTATGAAGACTTCATCTTGAAGGAAGCTTGTTGAAGAAGCAGTAAACTTGATTAGACGTGGTGCTACTTCCAAAGTAACCAACGGCTAAATTGTCCAAAGAAGTGACGTGGTGCAAATCCCAAGGCTTCTAGAACCATACCTTTCTGCAGAAAGCATATCTCTGCCCATACTTTTGGTGATGAAAAGTCTTACAAATTTAATATAATATTCAGCTGCACATGACTCAAGGCATTTGAAAAAAGCTATAAAAGGAGAACTACTTCAACATTTTGAGGTTGCTAATTCACTACTCACCATATGCTCATTGCAAGTTCACTCAGAAAGAAATACACGCTTGATTCATAAAAGAGAAAATCTCACAAGATTTCATTCATTTGATCTTTCATAAAACCATATAGTTTTTTGCTGTACTTAATCTTAAGTGTAAATATCACAGTTGTGATACAACTTATTAGAAGCATTCAAACACTTGTTAGTTTACATTAATTTCTAAGAAGTTCCTTAAGAAGACCAAGGTGTGGTCAGTAGTTCTTGAGAAGACTAAGACAATTGTTCTTAGTGCTTTCTATTGTAATCAGTTGATCAATAGTGGATTAAGTCCTTGTAGAGAAAGGCAAATCATCTTTGATAAGGTGGACTGGAGTAGTTGAGTTCAACGAACCAGGATACAAATCTTGAGTTATTTTTATTGCCATATTTCTTAAAACTCTTATTCAACCCCCCCTTCTAAGTGTTTTTCTCACCTTCATAAACAGCTTCTCGTTGCCAGTGTGAGCATCCATCTTCCTGAAATACATGACCAAATGATTCCTTGGGCACGCATTGTCTTTGAACTTCTTGAAATCAGGGACTTTGAACTTGGTAGGGATGACCAGGTTCGATACAAGGCTCATGTGGCAGTAGATGACCCGTAGATGTTAATACCTTTGATAACCTTGACTTCCTTCTCTAGGGCACGAAACCTTTCGAATGACAATTCTGGCATGGTTACAGTAGCAGGCACAAATGGTTGAGGTACTCTAAAAGCGTCGTATTGTTCATCAACGTCGATCATGAAACCCTGTTGGGCAGCAGCAGAAAACCCTGAAGTGCCCACGTTAATCACAGGAATTGGGATCTCGGCCTCTTTCATCACCTTAGGTGAACCCAGTTGATTGGCAAGTTTCTGGGCTTCAACAGTAGTTTCAATGTTGTCTTCTTTTCGGGCTATGGTCAGCATAATTTCCAGCAGTTGGTCCATCTTAGCTCAAAGGGTATCAATGTCTTCCCTCATGGTATTCTGATTAGCTTCGATCTGCTCTAATGTCATGTTGTAGCTTTTTCATGTTTCGTAGCAATGTCGAGTAGTCAGATTTTCTAGAAGGCAAAAAGGGTATGAGTTTACTTATTCATTTTTATGTACGTATGAATAATTTTTTTTATTATGAAGTTCGCAGTTATCTTATTATCTATTGCTGAGAATATTAAGCATTTAACATTGCAAATCGTGAAGAGACACAGATAAACAAAAAGATTCCACTTTTATTCATTCACATTCAAGTACAAAAAAAATGAAAATACAACTTTAAAGCAACAAAATAAATAACAGTCTAAGACATCAAGCTAATTCGCCACTCTGAAAGTGACTTCTTGAGCTTTATGAATTGCCTTCAAATCCAAGGCAAGGTCTTCCATGAGCCTCTTGCAATACTTGATACAATTGTAGACTTGTTGCAGAGTGTTCTCCGGATATATTATCAGGTTAGCCTCTACCATCTTCTCAGGAAGATCTTGACCCACTAGATTCATCATACCAGCCAGATTTAGAAACTGTTTCTTCCGCTCGAAGTACAAAGCTTGAAGATTGGCAATAATGACGTCTCTTTCACCTAAAGCAGCTTCAGCTTTCTTGCACTGAGTCATCCAATGAGTACCGATATTCAACAAGTCTTGGTAAGCTTTCCTAGATCTCAGATTGTTAACTTGTTCGATGGTATTATCTAGTTGAAATTTATTTTGGAGAAATTCTTTGTGGCGTCTCTCCTTTTCCAGCATTTCTTGTTCCACTCTATCTTTATGATTTTGGATGGTAGCCCTCAACTCTTGAATCTGAGCCTCGTAATCTATTTCGGCATCCCTCGTCATGATGTTAGAGTTTTTCATATCTCTTTCGAGCTCCCAGATCTTTTGTTTGGCTTGGCTCAACTCTTCATTGCGATGGTCTAGGTCAACATTTGCTCCAACCAGGGCTCCTCTAACCTAATTCCTTATGACTTCTTCGATTTGAATCTTCTTCTTACTACTTTCGACCTTTTCTGTCAGCGCTATACTCCTGCCCTCCCAAACTTTGCTTTTGAGTTTGGCCCTATTAAGTTAAACTCATAGCTGTGTATTTTCCTGCTCAAGCTCCATGATTTTGTCATTAAGCTTGTCTACATCTTCGGGAAAAACTGGAATGGGCTCTGGAGTCAGAGGGAAAGATGATGGATCAAAAGAGAAAGGTAGGTTAACAATTAAAGCCCTTTCCTTTACCCATCTAACATAGGGTTCTTTAACAACAATATTCTTCTTTAAATCAGGACTACCCCTAATCACTTTTGACTAGGCCTCCTCACTCTTCTTACATTTGGGTTTGTAGGAGATACATTATTAATGACGAATGGTACCAAACGTCTACCTTCAGGCGGACCTTCCATGGGGAGACCAGGTTGTCTTTTGAGCAACACAGGATTATAGTTGATGCAGCCATAAATCCCTACTAGTGGCACATTAGAGAATTCTCCACAGCTTAGAATCACATTCTTGATGTTCCAGTCCCTTTTATACCAAGTAATGTCATTGAAAGTAAGGGAGGCAAATCTTTGAGGCCATCGGAGTTGCCTGGCTATAAAAGGACCCTTCTGAGGCATATGCATTTTCATCCACATGTGTAACAAAGGAGCTCAACAAAGGAAAGTTCCACCTTTCTTCTCGTGATGAGTGTGGAAGGTATGATAGAAGTCAGCCAGTAAGAACGGAAGAGGATTACCGATTAAGAAGATCTCTACCGCTGAACGATCTACAAACTTCTCTACCTTTGGGAAGAACATAATCCCATACACCAACAATGCTAGGATAGCTCCGCATGATACCCACCTTTCTTCCTTAACACACTTGCAAGCCTCATCTTCCAGGAATGCCCTTTAGAATCCCCCATTATCAATCCAGTTAGCCACCACAATTTTAGTTGGAACACCTAAAGTAGTAGCTACCATCGACATAGTAAGATTTTCTTCCATCTTCGGAAAGGAATTGAAGTCTTTGATAAGTCGATTCAATAACACTTCAAACTCTTCCATGGTTGACGCAATTTAAAAGTCCGAGAACGTGAAGCAACAAAGAGAAGTGTCATAATACTAAGCCAAGGCTGTGAGAGCTTCAGCATTGAAATCTTCATCTAGCATATTTAAAATCCTTCCAAAGTTAGTATGGAACTTGTTATGCTTGATGGAAGTAATCTTTGAGCTCAGAGCTTTCAAGCTGTCAATCTTTGGCTCCTTGAACATGAAAGTGAAAGTGCTTTTTCTGTTATCTTGACTTGTCATGATCACTTTATCAAACACTTTAATCTGTAATGAATATAAGAAACTGAGAGCTTTGTTTATTTTTGTTTTTACGATGAATGGATGCATGAATAAATGATGACAATGATTCAGATAAGTAACTTTGAGATTCTGAGACACAGATGCAGGATACTTTAATTGCTCTCCTTACAGGGATCTCGCAAGGTAGGCCCTAAAGTTTAAAGGAATCCCAAAGTCATAGGTCCATATGACTGTTCATCAGACTCGTCATGACCATGACGGTTAATGACTCCATCATATGAATCTCTTTTGGGTGAGGTCTTCGTATCGAACTACACAAGGAGAACTCCTCGATGCTCCACACTAAGCGACTGTCAACATAGGGTTCTAAACAAGGGTTTCAAAGTCATGGACTTCCTTGATTGTTCGTTGCGTATGTCAGTAATTGCCAGGCAAACGAATCCATCAAGAAAGTCTATTCTAAATGAGATCTTTGTATCGAACTACACGAGGAGTACACCTCGGCGCCCCATACTACGTGACCATCAACCTTAAGTTTATTCAAATGTTTCAAGGTTCTAAAAGGTCCTTAGAGTCATTGATCCCAAGGAAGACGTTGGTCGTACACGCCAATACCTTGACGGTCTCCCACATCCTTATTGGAATCTACTCTAAGCGAGGTTCTCGTATCGAACTATGCGAGGAGAACTCCTCGGTGCCCCATACTACTCAACCTCTCCAATCTTATGTGATTACTCTAGGCTCGGGTATAAAGCCTTCCCCACAAGGTCGCAATCAAAACTTCCATTCAAAGGGCCAAAGAAACACAAGTAAAATATATAATATGAAAAGAAACAAAGAAAATAAACGAGCAGGAAAGATAAATAAACACTCAAACATGCGAAGAAAACCTAGACTAGGCTTGACTTGCTTTTAGGGGTGAACCTAAGTAATTCCCCAGCAGAGTCGCCATCTGTCGTATATCGAAAAATACGATCTTCACCATGCATAAAACTAGGGTTTGCACGATCACGGATGGACTTATAAGAGTCGCCACCAAACTTTATTTATTCCCGCAAGAGGAAAGGGAAAATATCGAGAAAACCCACGGGGAAAAGGATAGGGTATGGTCATCGCAACCATGTTGGATTCAGAAGTCGGTTATGTAAGGAGAAGGTGTTAGCACTCCCTACATCCATCGTACTCGATGAGAACCGTCTAAGTCATCTACGCATGAAAGGTATTTGATATCTTATTGCTTGCTAAAGAAAAAAAGTGAATGCTTGAGGGAAAATAAGAAGTCTTTATTATTGAGTTCGTCTGCATTTTCAACCCAGTGCCTACGTATCCCAGAGGGAATCAGAACTCCGTAGTTTGTCCCTAATTTTCTTTTGTTGATTTTGTCCTTTAATACCTAAAATTTATCCCTTATTAATCATTCTTGCATTTTTAAAACTCTATTTTATGGTGATAAAAATAGCTAAATAAAATTAAATGAATTAAAAAGAATAGTAAAATAAGTAAGATTGGAAATAGAAAATGTGAGAAGTAATTAAGGCCTAAAGTCTGTCTGTAACAAAATTCTAATAAAATCTCACACATTTAAAATTAAAATAAAATAGTAAATAAAAATATAAAAAAAATGACAAAACAAATTTAAAAAAAAAAAATTATAAGAAAGAGAAAGAAAACAACCGTGGGGAAGCCCCCATCCATCATATACCATTTTTTATTAAAATAAATGAAAGGAAAAAAAGAGTTTACTTTTTTACCTAAACTTAAAAAAAATAACTGTTATTACTATTATTAAAAAAAACAGTAATAAATAAGTGTAACCTTTAGACATTTTCAAAATTTCTTGACAGCAAGATAAAAGTAATAACAAAAAAAAAGTGAAAATTGGAAAGGAGGATTCCGCCTCCTCTAATATGATTTTTCTTTTTTATTTTCTTTTTAAAATTTATTAAAAAAAAATTAATTTTTCTTCTAAGTAGTTATTTAGATTCAAAAAATTTGCCTGGATTTTCTCTCTTTATTTATTAAAATAATAAAAATCTAAAAGAAGAGAATTCTTAATTCAATAAATTAGTAAATAAAAAAATAAGAAATATATATGAAAAAATAAAATAAAGTAAATAAAAAAGAGAAAATGGTCCAACATAATACTTATATAGTCTCTTTTCTTGAAATTTGATCAAAAGTATAATAAAAAATAATTTAAAAAGAATTTGCCTCCTCTAACATGTTTTTTTAATAATTTTTTCTCTGAAAAACTGCTTTCACTGCCGTGAATATTGTCTTTTATATGGGCATATATGAATTGGTTATGAGTTGAATGCCGAGATTGTGATTCCGTATTTTTGGAAAGAAATTAATGGCTTGCTGATTCTTTCCCATGAAAATGCGATCTTTGTGATGAATTTCTGATATGATAATGAATGAGTTTTTAATTCGTCACATTGATTGTGTTAATTGCATATGCGAATTGTTTTTAGAAAGGAAAGAAATTGTTGCTACGAGTTGTGATTTTATTGCTTTATTCATATGACTGAAGATGATTTTGTGATTGATAGTATTAACTGTAATTACTGATGACCATTTGTTTTCAGCCAGCTTGGACGTTGCCTTCTATTCGACGCCGTCTTTTGACAAGGGTTCCAACTGCAGTAACATTTTAGGAGGATTTAGAACATTACTTTTCCTCGTTCTGCAGGAACTTTTTTTTAGCCCAATACTTTTCCAGCCTTCATCACGGTTACTCTGTAGGAATTGCTATTAATCATTTTGAGATTGACTAGGAACCTTTTCTTTTCTTCCTATATGCAACTCATGTTGAATAAGGGAGACATGTGGATTAATTGCCTGGTTGTATTACATTTTACAGGTTCTGAACCAGATCCGGATGATGAATCCCTTTGGCTCTTAAGCCTATATTCGGAGAAGATTAATGTAGATAAATATATGGCATTCCATTACCATCTACCACAAATTGGTTTTAGAGATCTTTGAACATCATGACCAACAGAACCGTTAGGCATTGGAGGCGGCACTATAATCTGCTTCTTTAATATTGAGACTTCTTAGAATATTCAGGATTTTGATATTTTTTTTAAGGCTGAATTGTTCTCTTTGGAACTTGTAATGGTTTTGACAAATTTGACATTGTAATAAAGCTTTTTTCCATCATGTGTGTTTTTTTTTAATCTTCAATTAAATTCTCCATAGTCCAACATTGGTGAAGAAGTAATTGTGTTTTAGACAACCCTTATGTAAACTTTCAAAATTTCCTCTCTTTATTCAAAATGCATCAAAAGCTAACCACTTACTTCCTCCCAAGCAACACATAACATCCATTTGTATGGCAATTGGAAAAACTGAGAAACTCTAATGATCCAGACAAAAATATTACACCATATGACAACTCCGATTAAAATAAAACCCATGATGGAGAAAATTCTCAAACTAGCTGAAATCCTCAATTACTACTCCTACGGACCTAAAGAAACATAGTTGAAAACCAGTCCTTATGTAGAGAACATTTTGATCCATACAAATCATCATGCCTTGTTATGCACACCTCAAGTTATGTTTAAGTGTTTGCAATAACTGTAATGAATGGGCTCTTTTGAATCACTTTAATCTTTGAGAATGGCTGGAGAAGAAACCATGAAGAACATGTAATCCATGTCTGATGTTCACCTTAATTTCATTATCTCGACAAGACTAGACGAATCAATCTTCGATGAAGTAGAAACCTCAAATTGAAGGGAAATCCTAGTTCCATCTTGAATTAGATCAAATGGTCATGTTATTAACTACTTGATCATGATAATAGGTACCATCTCCATTTGCTTTTAATGCACCTGCACGAACTTGATTAGCCATGATAAACACACACTCAAGATCATATACCCCGATTCTCGGGAGATCATGGTTAAATTCCAGATGTCCTTATAGAGAGAAAGTTGAGAAAAGTTAGGACAAATTTGGGGTATGACACCATTGCATGTCCATCGGCATGAGTACCAAAAGAAACCTCGTGGACTTCTTCCATCAACAGATTTTCTTTGTGTTCATCAACACACTGCAACAAAACCATGTTAAAGTTTCTCCTGTATAACACATCATCCTTGTTTAAGTAGAAATTACCGGCTAGCCTCCTTAGAGTCTTCTTATCTTTACCGGATGCCCCAGGTGGGTACTCTTGAGTCGTGAGAAAATGCTTAATATCAAAATACCAAGGCTTTCCATCTGATTCCTTTTCAACTGCAAACACAAAGGCAGGTCTTTCAAGATGCATGATGGTGATCTCCGGAGCTTCATTCTAGAAATTACTTTGTACATTGATGCAAGCGTGGCTAATGCGCCCGCCATCTGATTCTCAGCCCTAGGGACATGATGAAATTCAACTCTATCAAAGAAAGGTAGCAGTCTTCTAGCATAATTCTTGTATGGAACTAAGTTAGCCTGACGAGTTTCCCATTCTCCTTTAATCTGATTAACAACTAGCACTAAATCTCCATACACATCAAGATTCTTGATCCTCATATTAATGGCCTCTTTTAAACCCATAATGCACGCTTCGTGTTCTACTTCATTATTGGTGCAAGAGAACGTTAATCAGGAAGTGAACGATATATGAGAACCGTGAGGAGTTGTAATGATTTCTCCGATTCCGTTGCCATATGAATTAACAACACCATCGAAAACCAGCTTCCAATGAGATCCAATCTCAGAATCCTCGTCAGGTAAAGGCTCACCGCAGTCTTTCATCTTCAGAAACATGATGTATTCATCTGGAAATTCAAACTACATCGGCTGATAGTCTTCAATTGGCTATTCAGCAAGGTATTCTGGCAGAACACTTCCCTTAATGGCTTTTTTGGAAACATACTAAATATCATACTCTATCAAAACCATTTTCCATCTGGAAAACCTTCCGGAGAGTGCTTGCTTTTCCAACATGTACTTGATCAGATCCATCTTTGAAATCAACAGGGTTTTGTGGTTTAACATGTACTGTCTCAAACACTTAGCAGCCCAAGCGAGTGCGCAACAGGGTTTTTCTAGCATTGAGTACCTCAACTCGCAATTAGTGAATTTCTTACTCAGGTAGTAGATAACATACTCTTTTATACCTGTCTCGTCCTGTTGACCGAGCACACATCCCATTGAATTATCAAGAGTCGTGAGATACATTATCAGAGGTCTCCTTGCAACTAGAGGCATGAGTATTGGAGGCTCCTGCTGATACTCTTTTATTTTTCAAACGCCCTTTGGCAATTTTCGTTCCACCTGACCGCTTGATCTTTTCTTAACAATTTGAATATTGGCTCACAAGTGGTTGTATGATGAGATATGAACCTTGCAATGTAGTTCAACCTCCCTAGGAAAACACAAAACTCTTTTCTGTTCTCGGCTCAGGAATTTCTTGTATAGCTTTGGTTTTAGCAGGATCTACCTTAATACCCTTTTCACTGACAATAAACCCCAGTAGCTTTCCAGATCTCACCTTAAAGGTGCACTTGTTTGGATTTAACTTCAGCTTGAATTTCATCAGCCTTTCAAACAACTTCAAAAGATTGACCATACGTCCTTCTTCCGTCTGTGACTTTGCAATCATGTTATCAACATAGACCTCGATCTCTTGATGAAACATATCATGAAAGAGAGTCACCATGCCCGCTGATAGGTTTCCCCAAAATTTTTCAATCCAAAGGGAATCACCTTATAGCAAAAAGTCTCTCACGGTGTAAGGAACGTAGTTTTCTCCATGTCCTTTGGGGCCATCTTGATTTGGTTATACCTAGAGAAGCCATCCATGAAAGAAAACACATAATATTGAGCAGTGTTATCAACTAACACGTCAATGTGGGGGAGTGGGAAATTATCTTTCGGGCTCGCCCTATTCATATCTATGTAATCAACACACATCCTGACCTTTCCTTCTTTCTTAGGCACTAGAACAATGTTAGCGACCCACAAAGGGTAATTGGTGACAGCAAGAAAACCAGCGTTCAACTGCTTCTGTACTTCTTCTTTAATCTTGACTGCCATGTCAGGCCTCGTCCTTTTCAATTTTTGCTTGACTGGCAGACATTCTTCTCTGAGAGGCAACCGATGTACCAAAATATCTGTATCTAGCCTGGGCATGTCTTGGTAAGACCAAGCGAAGATATTCTTATACTCTCAGAGCATTTTAACCAATCTTCTCTCGACACCATCTTCCACAGCAGCCCCAATTCTGACCTCTTTCTTGTCGGCTTCGGTACCCAGATTGATGACTTCAATATCCTTCTGACGAGGCACAATGATATTTTCCTCTTACTTCCGAAGTCTGGCTAACTCTCCGGGTAGTTCACAGTCTTCATCAGTCTCTTCTTCAGCTTGATAAATGGGATTATCAAAGTCATAGTGAGCCATAGCTGAATTAGAAATGATGGTATCTGAGAGAAAAGACCTGCATGATTGATGTTTATGTTTATTATGAAATGCCACAAACGAAACACATTGCCATTTTTCTTTTAATAAAATGAACAAAACAAAAAAGGAAAAATAGGGATCACAATACTTGAATGCGAAAAATGTCCTTTATTTATGATAATGTGTAAATAACAAAAGGACCATACAAATTGGGTCACTACATTTTGGACAGAACGTAGGACTAAA
The DNA here is from genome assembly GCA_963859935.3 of Lathyrus sativus. Taxonomy (NCBI): domain Eukaryota; kingdom Viridiplantae; phylum Streptophyta; class Magnoliopsida; order Fabales; family Fabaceae; genus Lathyrus; species Lathyrus sativus. The sequence goes on from OZ012736.1 coordinate 333,680,746, forward strand.
TATAATAAAAAACAATGAACATTACTCTGCAGTAGTAACATGAATGACTTCCTCGGTAGTTCAGTTGCACATCTTCTGACCAGGAGCACATGGACGAATCCAAGCATCCATATCGCAGTCGCTATCACCTTCATTGTCCCCTATGGCATGAATCCTATCAAATATGACTCCACTAATGGTGAATTGAACAAGTCCCCTATATCTTGAAGGGTCTTGTGATGAGATGGAGGGCTAGTACCCTAGGCCGAATTTATCTTGTTTGATGGGAATATCAAGCACTTGGCCCCACCTCTGAGAAGTTCCAGACTCAACAATAGCACGGGCTTCCTTGAAAGATGACATTGAAACCTATGGGCCTTTGACTTCTACAGAAGGCTTCTCCTGAATTTGTACTGTTTTGAAGGCTTGATTGAGCTTTTCATGGATCTCCCCATCCACCTCAACATACTTGAAGGATGACAGATGGCTGATCATTATATCTTCTTCACTGTACACCGTAACAACCTTTCCTTCCATCATGTACTTCAGCTTTTGATGCAAAGTTGAAGTAACTACTCCCGTAGCATGTATCCATGGTCGGCCAAGCAAGCAACTGTATGTTTGTTGGATATCCATTATGTAGAATGTTGTATCAAAAACTTCAGGTCCAATCAGAATAGGCATTGTAATATCTCCAAACATAGAACTTTTTGAGCCATCAAATGCTCTCACTACTAAATCACTTAGTGTACAAATCAACCCCTAGGTGTCCAACTTCATTAACGCCTTCTTTGGAAACATATTAAGTGATGATCCTGTATCACTCAGGACATGAGACAACAATGATCCTATGCACTTCATGGAAATATGCCAAACATGGTTGTGATTTCTCCTAGCAGGAGTTAAATCTAGGTCGGTGAAACCTAAACCACTGCCAATGTTGACGTGCGCCACAACCCCTTCCAATTGATTGACTAAAATTTCCTACATTACGCAAGTGTTCGCATGCAGTTTTTGCGCAAACAACCTCTGACCTCCTAACGCAGGTTTACTTGTAGGACCGGTCAAACGAGTCCCAGAATACTTGGTTTGGAGTGTATGGGAAAAATTGTGGAATGGGGTCTATTTGAAATAAGATGGGAATTATTTATAAGTAAACTTGAAAACTTAGATAAGTGTACAAAGGAATGAGAAATAACTTATGTGAAAAGAGTAAAAAACAAAAAAAAACAACAAGGCAAAGACACATTTAGAATTAATGACATAAATTGCTTATAAAAAGGGAAATGTAGACACGATTGTACATCTTGTAGGAGTGAAAACGCTTTTCTCGTAACGCTTTGGTACTCAGAGCATTTTTCTTACAGTATTACAAAAACGTGCTCCTTAAACAAAAACATGCATTGCTTTAAATAGAGAAATAAATAACTACCATGTTGAATCTGGTGATGCCACGTGTTCGCCCACTACTTCTATAACTCCCCACGTCCTTGGATTTCAAATCCATTTCATGCTCAAATAGATATCTCTTTGCATAGAACTTAGCTGACCCAGTCGACCGACGCCATTGGGGGTCGACCCAACAATCTTCCTCTTGTCGATGTCGACCCTCTTCATCAACAGTTTACTGAGCCTGTCGACCAATCTCTGCGTTGCTTCTCTCTGGTCGAAAACTTCCTGTCAACAAGATGCCCCCTCAAAATCCAGTCTCGACGGGATACTATGTCGACCATGAAACTGAGTGTTTTGGAATTTATGGAATTTTGACCATATTTGGGTGTGACGCAACAAAGTCATCATTGCTTTCTGTCGATTCTGCCACGCGTCATCTATAGTCTGAAGTAATGGTGGCGCCTTTCTGCGCCACGATTTCCAAGACACAGCTAATCATGGTGGTCACATCCCAACGTCATGGGTCTTTGAATGGCCCCCACTAACTTTCAAAATCACAACCGTTTCGCCTCTTCACTTGCATGCATCACTGCCTATAAATACCACACTCTCATCCCTTTGTTTCTCTTTCTCCATTCTTATATCATTTATATTTTTTGAAAGAACTTCCTTGTCTTCAACCTTCCAAAGTTCTCTATCTTGTTTCAATGGATTTTTCCAATGTCTCCAAAACCCACACCACTAGGAATAACCCCATAGCCTTCGTTCTTTCTGAGGCTGATTCCGTCAAGCCTATCCCAAATCCCACGTTGATTGAAGAAAGGGTGGTGGTGTAGCGGAGACATTTGTAAGCGTAAGCTATTGATTATCTTAACTAAAAAAAATGCAAGAGTCGCCACCGCAATTTTATTTTATCCAAAAAAAGGAAAGGTAAAAGAGCGAACAAAACCAAAGAGTTTTAAAACAAGAACAAGAACAAAGATCTGGGTAAGGGGGTTGGTTACGTAATGGGAAGGTGTTAGCACTCAAAACGTCTATAGTACTCTATAGGAGCCCTTTGAAATATTTACGCTTTTTGGTTTGAAAAAAGGTTTGTTTGAAAGAAGATTGGGGAGATGAGAAGAGAATTATTTTTTAGATTTTTGTTGTGTTTGGAGAGACTTATCGCCTCATGCCCACGTACCCACAAAGTGCAATATAGGATCAAAACCCCGTAGTTTATGGTACAAATGATAAATATTTGTTGGTTTTGATTGATTTTTAAATGTAAAGACAAGTCATCATTTTAAGGAGAAAACTACGACTAGTCACCCACAAGTATAAGACAACAATTGTATCACCTAAAGATGGAGGATTTTGCTTGGATTATCAACAAGTCTATCACTCAACATCTAAGTGGAAAATGTCAAAATCTTAATACTATGGGGAATAGGAGAATTATATCTCAACTATGGAAATGACTTATATCTAAACTTTATGAAAAGTTTTAAAATGAAAAGTGCACAAGAGGCACAAAAGGAGTGATGCGTTTTTTTTGTATTTTTATGTCTTTTGAAATTGGTCAAAATATGATTAATATTGATTGACATTTATTAAAAAAAAAGTTTAAAAAACACTTGACAAAATTCAAGGTTTTATTATGAAAGCGGTTTTGAAGTTTGAAAACAAGATGGTTTTTAAAAGAGGGAGAAGATTTTGAAAATTTAAGAAGGGGAGAAGATGAAGTGACTACCCTAGAAAGAAAAATAGAAGCTAGAAATAATAAGGATCTAACCAACTTGTAGCACACTCCATAGCAAGCCAAATAAGAATTCCATCCATCTTGAAGCATAGAAAACAAGTAAGCCAAATAAAGGCAAAGATCCATAATACTCCAAGTATAGGGAAAGGGTCCTAATTCTAAGTCTAAGGGTCCAAGAATAGTCTAAGAAGTCCAAGGTCTAAGAATAGTCCAAGAATGATCCAAGAGCATAGCCACAAAGTTAAGAACACCAAGTTTTTTAGAGGTTTAATCCTTTATTAATGTTTTGAACAAAGTATGGTCCAAAGGGATAAAAGAAAAATGGCAAAAATATAAACATGTGTCCAACGGACAATGGAAAAATAACGGAAGCATAAACAATAATATGATATGAGATGATAATAATGAAGCATAAAGATAAAAGAGAGATAGGGAGCAAGAAGGAAACATAAACAAAATTAAAACAAAGATATTGTTAGTGAGTTAGTAGTTAGTCGTTAGAGCAAATGATCAACGACGGTTAATTCTTGCACTTAGACTTAGGTTAATGAATACTCATTAGAGGATTTATAGAATTAAAGCCTCCTAAAAATAAGTTTAATAGGTAGAGGACTTAAGACAAGAAATCAACCATACTTGGACTTTCAAACGTAAGTTTGAGCCACTACTGATCATTTTTCCGATTACAGAATAATTTAGCGCTATGTTAAGCAATCGTAATCGGGTTTATGTAGAAACCATGACTATCTGAGGCCGATCAATAACAATGTTAGTGCTAATGCATGCTAGAGAAGTGATATGTAGATCACTCTCCGGAAGCAATGCCACAAGAAAAGAAAATAGGCAACGGTCTCATCTTCATCAATAACTTAAAACAAGTTCAAACGATATCGAAGATTTTTATCGATCAAAAGAAAAAGAGAAGAGGAGAGGGAATGCAATATTGAATTACAAGTTCAAGATCATTCTATCTTTAAGTTCATCCATTCATCTTGGTGGATTAAAGCACTAAACATATCACTAACTCAAAGCACCTAAAATGAATTGAACAATTCACTTTAAAGATAGATTTGAATTGATGAATGTTTATCCAACTTCATCTACACCATAAGTCCAATGAATTTAAAGAGGAAAATGACCTTTAAAAGTGTATTTCATGGCCAAAACCAAAAGAAAATGAAAGAAGAAGAGGTGGGAACCAAAATAGTCCCAAAATAAAGCCAAAAACTCAAAAAAATACCAAGTAACCAGTTATCCTATATAAGGTAACCGGTTACTCTGCAACAGCAGCAAAAAAACAGCAAAAGCAACAGCAAAACAAAGCCAAAAAGTGGCAAAAACTTGATCAATCATTTCTACAAACACCTCATGATCAAGGGTGCAATTGAGCACGAAAATTCAAGTAAAATAACAACAATTAATCATGAATAGAACATGATATGCAAGACTAAAAGATCAAGCAACAATGATCAATAATAGATCACATTGTTAAAGATGCATAAAGAGAAACAATGGTGGATCAAGAAATTACCACTCAAAATCTGAAAATTCTTCAAATCAACTCCACAAACACCACTTCAAAGCTTTGATCTACTAGAATTGAGGATGAAAAAGTGAATGGATGAAGGTTTTATCTCAAAGATTAGTAAATTCTAGTGATGAACTTACTAATCTTTCAAAAGGAGAAAGAGCTTTGGTGAATTTGGTAATTGGAGAAAAAATTGAAAGTCAAGAAAGAGTTTGACAAGGTGATTTTGGCTATCAAAAGCTTGAGAAATGAGGCCTCTATTTATAGGATTTAGGCTTGGAAATTTTGGTGGATTGGAATTTGGTTTGGAAACAAAATTATGCTTGGAATTTGAATTTGGAGGGAAATTCAAGATCAAAGGGTGATTAGTGAAGGTGTATGGTGGGAATTAATTATAATGAGGTAGAGGATTTAAAATGAAGTGATATAGAATATTCTCATATTGTAATATTTGAATTTGGTGCCAAAAATGCTGCAGAATTTGAACCTGCCCAATTTTCCCAAAATCCGCACAGAGTAACTGCTGACTCTATATCAGGTAACCGGTTACCACAGGCAAAAAATGTTGAAATTTGCCTTTTTGATGTGTTGTCATGGCTCTGGCTCGATTCGTTTGCTTGTCAAAGAAGGCATGGAAATAAACACATGAACCTTGGATCCTCTTGAATAAAAGTCAATCAAATCTTGGGAAACTCTTGATCAGATGATTTGAATTGTTTGCGGATCAACTTTGACTTTTTTCAGATGAAATTCACTCGAGGTGAGGGACTGATATTTGATATCTTTGATCCAAATTCTTCCTGAAAAAGTTAGTAAAGGAAAAACAATTTTTTTAAAATTTTAGTTAATGGTTAGTAAACATAAACATAAACAAATATCAAACAAACAAGAAAACAAAGGGGCCTGCTGATCGCTCTAGAACACACGAGGTCGCCTTCTCTAAACACACGAGGTTGAACCTTCTTATCAAATGATTTCTTCATTCTCTATTGATACAACTGGCCATGACATAAATTCGTCATTCTCTTCTCTTCAATCAAATTCAACTGGTCGTATCTAATCTGACACCATTCAGCCTCAGACAATTCAGCTTCCATCAAAACTCTCATATAAGGGATTTCAACTTCTATCGAGAGCACTACTTCCATACCATAAACAAGAGAGAAAGGGGTTGCCCCTGCTGAAGTGCAAACGGATGTACGATACCAATGCAAAGCAAAATGGAGCATATCATGCCAATCCTTGTATGTAACAACCATCTTCTGAATGATCTTCTTAATGTTCTTATTAGTAGCTTCAACAGCCCCATTCATCTTGGGTCTGTAAGGAGAAAAATTATAATGCTCAATCTTAAACTCATCGCATAATTCATTCGTCATCTCATTATTCAGGTTTGACCCATTATCAGTGGTAATCTTGCTCGGAACACCATACCGACAGATGATTTGGTTCTTGATAAACCGGACCACTACTTGCTTGGTCAAATTGGCATATGATGCTGATTCAACCAATTTGGTAAAATAGTCAATAGCCACCAATATGAAGCGGTGTCCGTTTGACGATTTAGGCTCAATCGTTCCAATCATATCAATGCCCCACATGGAGAAAGGCCATGGAGAAGAGATAACATTGAGAGGAGTTGGAGGCACATGAATCTTGTCAGCATAAATCTGGAATTTATGGAACTTCTTCATATATTTACAACAGTCAGATTCCATCGTCAGCCAATAGTAACCTGCCCTTAACATCTTCTTAGCCATTGCATGTCCAATGGCATGGGTACCAAAGGATCCTTCATAAATTTCTTTCATCAACATGCCTGCTTCGTGTCTATCCACGCATATGAGCAAGATTATGTCATAATTTCTCCTATACATCACATCATCATTCAAGAAGAAACTACCAGCCAATCTTCTCAAAGTTTGCTTATCCTTCTTAGATGCCCCAAGTGGGTACTCTTGATTCTGAAGAAAACATTTAACATCATAATACCAAGGTTTTTTTTTACCAATAACCTCTTCAATTGCAAACACATGAGCTGGTCTATCAAGATGCATCACATCAATCTTTGGCACATCATTCCAATGATTTACCATAAACATGGAGGATAAAGTCGCTAAGGAATCTTCCATTTGTTTCTCTGCTCTAGGTATATGGTGAAACTCAACCTTATTGAAGAAAGTTGACAACCTTTTTGCATAATCACGATAAAGGATCAAATCAGGTTGACCTGTCTCCCACTCCCTTTTAATCTGATTGATCACCAGAGTTGAATCTCCTTATACATCAAGGATCTTGATTCTTAAATCAATAGATTCTTCCAAGCCCATAATACATGCTTCATACTTAGCCGCATTATTTGTGTGAGTGAACACTAGCCTTGCAGTGAAAGGAATATGAGAACCATGAGGGGTAACAATAGTTGAATACCATTGCCATATTCATTAACAACTCCATCAAAAATCAAACCTCAGCGGGATCCAAGTTCAGGATCTTCTTCAGGTAATGGTTCTTCACAATCTTTAACCTTTAAATACATCACGTCCTCATTAGGAAAGTCAAACCGGATAGGTTGATAATCATCAATTGGCTGGTGTGCCAAATGATCAGCCAGAATAGACACCAAAAGTGCATTTATTAGGATTCAGACGGAGCTTAAACTTTCTAAAACGTTGAAACAACTTCAATAAGTATTCAATATGATCTTATTCAGTCTTCGACTTACAAATCATATCATCCACATAGACCTCAATTTCTTTATTCATCATATCATGGAACAGAGTGGTCATAGCTCTCTGGCATGTTGCACCAGCATTTTTCAAACCGAAGGGCATCACTCTATAACAGAATGTTCCCCAGGGTGTAATGAATGTTGTTTTTTCCATATCCTCAGGTGCCATCTTTATTTGATTATAACCAGAAAATCCATCCATAAATGAAAGGATATTGAACTTAGCAGTATTATCTACCAGCAAATCAATGTGTGGCAGTGGAAAATCATCTTTCGGACTTGCTTTATTCAAATCTCTATAGTCAACACACATTCGGACTTTTCCCTCTTTCTTTGGAACAGGCACAATATTGGTTACCCATTGAGGATACTCAGCAGTTGTCGCAACTGCGAAAAACAGAAGAGCCGCCACCTTTCGTTATTTATCCCAAAGAGAGGTGCCGCTACTGCGAAAATCGAGGCCGGAAATGACAGAAGAGTCGCCATCGTGCGCTATTATTCCCAAGAGAGGGAAAGGAAACGCTAAGAGAAAACCTAATGAAAAGAGGGATAAGATCGGTCATCACAACCGAATCTTGGGTTCGAGAGTCGGTTACGCAAAGGGAAGGTGTTAGCACCCCTCACGTTCGTCGTACTCGACGGGATCCATGCTTGTTGCTATCTAAAAGGGTGATTGAAACTATCTAACTATTGGCTAAAGGACAAAAGAAAAAGAAGTGACTCGGCAAAGCAATGGCGCTTTATGCCTACGTATCTCATCTGAAGTGAGAAGTCAGAGTCAACGTGGTTCGGCTAACTACGGGTGAAAAGGGGGGAAGGTTGCTCACCAAGACATCGCGTCTTGTGCCTACGTACTTTCATCTGGTATGAAAGATCAGAGCAGACGTAGTTCGGGCTAAAAGGGAACACAGGTTTGTTCAACTGCTTTACCCGAGTAGGGTTAACAATCAGTTCTAGCAATTTGGTGTATGCGGCTCGACCGTTGGAGACTTAGGCGTTACCGTTTGCGATAGAACCAAGAGTTAACAAAACTCTCCTTATGAAAATGATTTTCCAAGATTAAAGGTCCCAAAGGGCAAAAAGGGTTTGAATGATTTGTTTTTGTGTTTTTTAGAGAAGAAATGTTTTTGAGTTGTTTGCAATTTATATTGCACTAGAAACTATGACTTAGGAGTGGATGCGTCGCATATCACCCAAAGGGTGCTATACTCAACATCCAAGCCATTGAAGAGAAACTCCTCAACAACCCTTTCCCAAGTGATTAAGGCTTGTAACGCACAATAATCATTAACTTTTATTAGGTGTTTTATGTTTGTTTTGAGATGAGAAGAGAAAAGACACTAAAGGGGGACTAAACTCAAACCTAAAGCTGTCATGCAACGATGATCCTAAGATTGAGAAAAGGGAATTCTACCTAATGTTATCATACATGGTTAAGATCCTAATTTCTATCATAACCTCCCTTTAACAAGAGAGATTAAAGATCCTAAGGGGAAGGAGACAGAAGAGAACAACAGGAAACAACATAAACATGAAGAATGCAAACATGGAATGCAAATGAGGGAGGAAATTGGTGTGGGGCAGTAGCCTCCACAAGCTCATCTCAACCTCAAGCAAAAATATGACAAATGAAAGAGATGAAAGGAAAAAGAAATGCATCAAAAGAAACACACAAGTGCACAAAAATGGGATGAAATGGCCTAAACCATTCAAATATCAACCATAATGCCGAAACCCAAACACAAATGAAAGGCAAAGAAGACCTAAAACAAAGTGAGGATGGGTGGCTATATGAGGATAGCAAGGAACTCATAATGTGCACTCAACCATGAGCATCACAAGAAAGGTGCAAAAGAAAGCACAGAGAAGTCCTCATGGATTCATCATTTTAGGCATGATTCAGGTACCTCCAAAGGAGGGACCAAGCCACCTTATTTGAGATTCCAAAGTCATTGGACAGCAAGGGAAATGAAATAAAAGTGCTCAAAAGCAAAACCAAATAAACCACAAGGAAATTCAAGCAAATTCCCAAAGGAAAACAAGCATGTTTCACATAGAAACCCTAATTGGGAACTAAAAAGCAAAAAGACAAATGAACAAGCAATACATAATGTAATGACCTAAAAATGAGCAAACATCATCCTTAACATGTTAGCAATATGAATCAAAATGCATTGAAGGCTCAAAGGATCTATAAATGTCATATCCAAAGCAAACTAGGTCAATGTGTTTGTATGAACCTCCCTTTAGGGTAATTTGACTTGCAAGTTACTCTAAAATTAGGAAAATGATTCAAAAATAGCCAAATAAAATTCAAGAAGCTCATAAACATGTTGGCAACCAGAGGCCAAAAGATTACAATCAAAATCACTTCACAACATCACCATAGAAATTGATTCACAAGGGTGCTCCATTGTGAAGGAGGATTGTTGAGGGTCAAATGAAGTGCATCAAAAGTCAACTAAAAAGTCAACCAACAGGGGCAAAATGGTCCTCAAAAATTTTTCAACCCATCATGGACATGAGGATGGATTTTGGGTCATTGGACCTAAAGGAAATAAGAGAAACAAAATAAAAACTAAAATATGTCAAGAATTAGGTCAAGTAAAACACTTCCAATGTTAAATTCCATTTTTAATTAAAAAATAATTCATAAAATAAAATAAAAATGTCCTAAAATCAGAGGATATCTCAAGGAGTCTAAAACATATTTTTGTGGAATTTTGTCACTCTTTGAAGTACTTTAAAATGATTTAAATCTAAACAGATACAAAATAAAAACAAAAAGAAAATGAAAATGAAAAAAGAAAAAAAAGCTGGGTGCAAATAGCAGCCCAGTAACGTTCAAAACCAATTGGGCTCACAGAGAGGGGGTGTGAATAACACGTTAAAGCCAAGATCCACTCAGCATTTTAATGAAACGCAACGTTTCATGAGGATCCCATGGGACGAGTCAAACGCGTGCACACGGTAGGTCTTGCTTGTGCCCACGAGATCAAAAAGTAATCACATCTAACAGACAGAAACACACACACACGTGGATTTGGCTGGTTTTAAACTTGGAGGGAGAATCAGACGCCGGAGCACGGCGGCTCCGGTCGTCTTCTCTGGTGAGACTTCAAACAAGCTCACGGCCAACAAACGCAAGTGCACCCAAACTCAACCAAACCAAGCAAATAAATAGTCAAAACTTATCTACAAGTCACATAGATCATGAATATGAGCTTAGTTTTCAATAATAATGCTTAAATAAAACAAAACAAAAAGAAACAAGAAATGAGCTCAAATGAAAAAAGTTAACAAACAACCACAAAAATGATCCAGAAACTGCCTACATGAATAGGGTTTCAAGATAAACCAAAAATGGCGCAATATGGATGCATAAACAGTGAGATATTTGGATTAAAAGAAAAACTAATGAAAAGCTTCCTCAGAGCTCAGTTCATTAGTAAAGCTTAAAAGAAACCACCCAGAAACGTTCTATGAACCTCAAAGAACCTTTTCAAATGTTTGGTTTGGATTGAAACTCACTGAAATGCAGAAAACAATTTTGACTTTTCTCTCACTTTTTCTCAATGTGTTCTTGTACAATTTCTCACCAAAGTCAGTTCTGAAAGCTTGTGTTTAATCATGAGAATAAGAATGATGGATTTGGATTGAAAGAAAGCCCAATTGAATTTCAATTTTTTCTTCATGGAAGCTTCCAAAAGTACACGAAAATGCAGCTGCAAGGCTGTCAAGATGGCTCTGCTAGCTTACACCTAATGTGAATTGATCAAAGGGCTGAAAATGGCTCCTCAATTTAATCCCATGGCATGGTTTGTATATGTTACTTAAACTTGAAATTGAGCTCAAATCTTAAATCTCAAATCTCAAATTGAGCTCAAATGTCAAATCCAAAATTGGAATTGTGCTTGAAATGTATTTGGCACTCAAAAAATGCATAAGGCTGGTACAAAATGATCCCAAATGAATTTAATTGGATTTTCCCTTTTTAAGGCCTTTTTCATGGAAATTTCTTTAGGGATTCTTCAATCCAAGCCAAACCTTTGACACCTTGATGTTTGGTTGAGCAAATGACCCTATTTGGAGCAAGTTTAAAGTTGGAAAGATTTCCATTTGAAGTGTGCGAAGTGGTAAAATTGACCTTAAATGAAAATGACCTGTAATCCTGCTTTCCCAAAATACCCCTGCCTTGCAAGCCTCATAACTTGAGCTCTAAAACTCAGATGAAGGACTTCTAGTACTCTTTGGAAATCTAAGATTATGAAGAACAACTTTCATGTTCATTAATAGTTGATGAGAAACATCCTTCTAGGTCAAAAGTGGCTTGGAAATTGGTTGACGTTTGTTGACCAGAATCACATTCATCTGAGGACCTGTAACTTGTCTGCTTCATAACATGAGTTCTACAAATCCAATCAAGGACTTCTAGTACTCAAAAGAAAGCTAAGAACATGCTCGAGAAGTCTCATGTTAGGGTCAAGATGAGATGAGACTTTTATCTTTAGATAGGTGGGCTTGAACGTAGGCACTAAATAGGGGATTTTACAATGAGAACCCTAATTTAGTAACTCCTCACACTCTTGATTCTTGATGAATTGATCTTGAAATGATATCTCATGTGTCTCAACACAACTTTCCATGACCATAAAGACTTGGAATTGAGTCTTAATCTCCTTCAATTTCACAGTTGACTTAGGGTTGACCAGATGAAAACCCTAATTGCACCATCTTCAACTGTAGCCACTTGCACTTGGTATAAACACTTGAATGAACTCCATAATGACCTACAAGGCCTCCAATGAGCTTAAATGATAATCTCCCTCCATAACCATGGGCTTGTGATCCTCAGATGACCTTCAAATGGCCTCCTAGACAGGAGGTGAACCACATACACTTATCTGCCTATCTAAGGGGCTTTGACTTGTCTCTGATGATGATGACCCCCCCCCCCCCCCCCCCCCCCCGTTGACTTGAATAATACCTCTTGATTAGGCTTAAAACCCTTGGCAAATTCCTCTTGTTGTACACAGATCTCTTGATCCCCTGTAAATGCAAAATGCTATGCAATGCAATATGCTAGAACAATGAAATGAAACATAAACCAAGTAAAGAAAAGGTTGGGGCAAATTTTGGGGTACAACAGCTGCCCCTATTCAAACGACTTAGACCTGTATGAGTGAAAAGCGAACGAATTTAACACCATCAAGGTAAAAGACGGTTGAATACCAAAGAAACCGAAAATTTTCCAATCGCAGAAAATAAAACTGCAAACAAGAATCTCCGTAGATAACTGCTCTGATTACAAACATGCCCCGCTGGGGGAAAGAGAAACTTAACGAGTAACTCTGCTTGGGGAAAACTATAAAAAGGGAAATACTTCAAATTTCCGGAATCTGGATATTCAACGAACGAGATGAATCAATGAAATCTGTCGGAGCCTGAATACTCAACGAGATGAGGAGCACATCAACAAATGAAAATTGGCCGGAGTACGGACACTCGACGAAGCAAACCAACCGGAGCCTAAACACTCAACGAAGCAAACCAACCGGAGCCTAAACACTCAACAAAACAAACCAACCGGAGCCTAAACACTCAATGAAACGAACCAACCGAAGCCTAAACACTCAACGAAACGAACCAACCGGAGCCTAAACACTCAACGAAACGAACTAACCGGAGCCTAAATACTCAACTAAGCAAACCAAAGGGAGCCTAAACACTCAATGAAACAAACCAACCAGAGCCTAAACACTCAACGAAGCAAACCAAACGGAGCCTAAACACTCAACGAAGCAAACCAAACGGAGCCTGAACACTTAACGAAGCAAAGCAAATGGAGCCTAAACACTCAACGAAGCAAACCAAACGGAGCCTAAACACTCAACGAAGAAAATCAAACGGAGCCTGAACACTCAATGAAGCAAACCGTACAGAGCCTAAACACTCAACGAAGCAAACCAAACGGGGCCTAAGCACTCAACGAAGCAAACCAAACGGAGCCTAAGCACTCAACGAAGCAAACCAAACGGAGCCTAAACACTCAACAAAGCAAACCAAACGGAGCCTAAACACTCAATGAAGCAAACCAAACGGGGCCTAAGCACTTAACGAAGCAAACCAAATGGAGCCTAAGCACTCAACGAAGCAAACCAAACAGAGCCTAAGCACTCAATGAAGAAAACCAAATGGAGTCTAAGCACTCAACGAAGCAAACCAAACAGAGCCTAAACACTCAACGAAGCAAACCAAATGGGGCCTAAGCACTCAACGAAGCCAACCAAACGGAGCCTGAACACTCAACAAAGAAAACCAAACGGAGCCTGAACACTCAACGAAGCAAACCAACCGGAGCCTAAACACTCAATGAAGCAAACCAAACAAGGCCTAAGCACTCAACGAAGCAAACCAAACGGAGCCTAATTACTCAACGAAGCAAACTAAAAGGGGCCTAAGCACTCAATGAAGCAAATCAAACGGAGCCTAAGCACTCAACAAAGAAAACCAAACGGAGCCTAAACACTCAACGAGGCAAACCAAACGGAGCCTAAACACTCAATGAAGCAAACCAAATGGGGCCTAAGCACTCAACAAAGCAAACCAAATGGAGCCTAAGCACTCAACAAAGCAAACCAAACGGAGCCTAAGCACTCAACGAAGCAAACCAAACGGAGCCTAAACACTCAACGGAGCAAACCAAACGGGGCCTAAGCACTCAACGAAGCCAACTAAACGGAGCCTAAGCACTCAACGAAGAAACCAACCAGAGCCTAAACACTCAACGAAGCAAACCAACGGAGACTGGAGTATCTGATAATAAAGAGAATATGTCACAAACTGAGCCTTCACCAGAACATGGATATTCAACGGAGCAAGAGATACAAAACTGATCAGGAATAATATAACCAAAACGGAGTCTGGGCACTTCATGGGTAAAGCAAAACATCACAAATAGAAAATATCGGAACCTAGATGTTCAACGGAGGAGCCGGAGTTTGAATGCTCGACGTAAAAGCTGAAGCCTCAAGATCACTTGTAGGGGATAATTACCACCTGAAATCAGAAAGGTAACGACCTAGTTTATGTTTCAGAATGCAAATGTTTGAAAATTGCGTAATGCTCCATACGAAATGGAAATGCTACGCGTTTGGGTAGATGCTATGCACGCATGCAGATGCAATGAAACCGAACCAACAAAATAAATGCTGGAAACAAAAGATCCCTCCTGCTGGGGAAAGAAAACTGTTAGAACACAGATTGGTTCTTAATAATATCTCTATGTTTTGATGATAACTAGTATGAAATTTTGTATTTAAGAATTATATACTCTAAAATTTGCTTGAGAATTTTTACTGCAGATAGTAAAGAAGTTAACACTCCAGAAGCAAATCAGAATTGAACATAAGAAATTAGCTAGATTCTGAAGCGCCAGATGCATCCATTAGAAGATTCTGATTGCTGCCAACAGAAGATCCTGAGCGTAGCCTCCAGAAGATTATGAAGCAGAAGCTCTAGAAGGATCTAAAGCAGAAGCTCCAGAAGAATCTGAAGCAAGTCAGAAGCATCTGAACCAAAGAAGAATTCTGTATGAAGAGTTTTTCAAAGCATAGTTTCTACAGAAGATTCTGAAAGTACTAAAGCTGCCAGTACTGAAGTTCTGTCTCAAATATGCTCTGATCTTAAACACGCTAAAAGCACACCTGCTGCAGAAGACTCTGATTCAGCAAAACTCTGATCACCATCAGAAGGCTCTGATCTATTTAGACTCTGATGAATTTGCTGAAAACTGAAGAAGAATTATTCAAAGTTTATATCCGTTGGAGTGAACCAAACGTCTCTTTCCTCATTTATGCTAGACACAAGAACACAGACAAAAAGGATTTTTCTGTGCTTTCTTTTTCTAGGAAAGGTCACTTGATGTGAAGACAAAAAGGCTCAGACCTTTTGGACACTCTTCTCAACGTGAAGCTCACCTTGCATCAGCTGCCTATAAAAGCAAGACTTCACCAATTTCTTCAGTGGACGTATTATTGAAAAGAAATCAACATTCAAGCTCTCATACTATTTCATATTCTTTCTAAGAATTATTTTCTTTGTTCTAAATAGTTAAGTGAAAAATCACAATTGTGATAAAGCTTTATAGAAGCATTCTTAAACACTTATATTTGTATTACATTTGATTGTAAACCTTAAGAAGATCCAGTTAGGATCAGTAGTTCTTGAGAAGACTTTGAACAGTTGTTCTAAGTGCTTACTATGTAATTAGTTGATTAAATAGTGGATTAAGTCCTTGATTGAGAAAGGCAAATCACTCTAGGAAGGGTGGACTGGAGTAGTTGAGTTCAACAAACCAGGATAAAAATACTTGAGTTTTTATTTCTAAGTTTTAATCTTCATACTTATTCAACCCCCCTTCTAAGTATTATCTCACCTTCAAAAACTACTCTTCCAGAGAAGAACTTTGCATGCCAATAACAATTGGACTTAAACTGGGGGATAGGCCCTGGGCGGCTTCCTGGGAACCTATGATTCTGCGGGGAAATCAACTTGACTGGAGATCTTGGTCTGCGCATGCTGTCATCTTGATTTGCTGGGGAGTAAGCATGCACCTGTACTCCGTGGGGATTAGAAACGTGTATCGACCAACTGCTGGGGATAACCGTACACCTACGTGCACACCACCATGCTGGGATGAAGAAACCACTTTTAATTGCTGGAGAACAAACTCTGGCTGGGGAAAACAGCTCTATCCATACCTTCTTAAAGAGATGCCCCAAGGGTAACAAACCTGCAAAAACAACAGACAAGATACTACGCAACAAAGGCTATCTTGGTCATCATCCGTGACTTTGTTCAATTAAGTCAAGGTTTTAACAATTATTGGCCAAGGCCTGCAAGTTTATGCATGTGCAAATTCATCAAAAACATCGGGCGTTTTTCACAAACAAAAGTAAAAGGCTAAAACTAAGCATACAAAGATTTTCTGAATAACATGTTTTATTGATAAACGGCCTGAACATAGGCAAATTTACAAAGGATGCAACTCCTGAAATGAGAAAGTTGTGCCAAAGACAAATAAGAAATACACAAAGGTATACAAAATGTCGGCAATGTGGTACAGACAAACACCATGGGACGACTCATCTATGACTCACATGACTTGGATGCTTTTCCGATGCTTCTTCTTCGGAAGAGATTGACTTGAACGGTTTCCCGCGGGTCCTCCCATAATCCACTATGTTCTGAAGACCAATACACAGATCGCAGTTGTTTGCTTTTTAAATCCCTAACTTTTGCCTGAATCGCCCTCGCGGGTTTTCGACTCACCGGGATACCCATTTTTGCCAAAGTCTCCTTTTCAGGTTTTCAACTTTGCGGGTTTACATCTTTTCTTTTTATCCCTAATTTTTGCCTGAACCAATCCTTTTATGGTTCGCCGGGATGCCCCATTTTTGCCTGGACTTTCTTTTTCTTTCCAGCGGGTTTCTTTAAGCAAAGTGTTTTTTGACTGCGTCTATGTTAACAGGGGACATGAAATCCTCACCGTCCATAGTCGAAAGTAGTAAGGCTCCTCCGGAGAAAACTTTCCTTACAACATACGGACCTTCGTAATCGGGAGTCTATTTTCCCCTGTGATCGTCCTGTGGTGGGAGAATCCGTTTCAACACTAAATCACCTGCCTGAAAGCTTCGAGGACGTATCTTCTTATCGAAGGCTTTCTTCATTCTGCTTTGGTATAAATGACCGTATGCGATGGACGCCAACCGTTTCTCATCCATCAAGCTGAGCTGATTCAACCTGTTCTTCACCGATTCTGCTTCATCTAGTTTGACGTCAGCCAGAACTCTCAAGGAAGGTGTCTCGACTTCTAGTGGTAGGACAACTTCCATACCATACACCAACGAGAAGGGAGTTGCCTCAGTTGAAGTACGCATCAAGGTGCGATATCCATGTAGAGCAAAGGGAAACATCTCGTTCCAATATTTATAAGTTACAACCATCTTCTGCACTATCTTCTTGATATTTTTGTTGGTCGCCTCGACCGCGCCATTCATCTTCGGACGATAGGGAGACGAATTGTGATGCTCAATCTTGAAGTTCTGGCATAGCTCTTTCATCATCTTGTTGTTCAGGTTAGATCCATTATCAGTAATGATCCTTTCAGGTATTCC
Organism: Lathyrus sativus; assembly: GCA_963859935.3. Classification (NCBI taxonomy): domain Eukaryota; kingdom Viridiplantae; phylum Streptophyta; class Magnoliopsida; order Fabales; family Fabaceae; genus Lathyrus; species Lathyrus sativus. The sequence continues at coordinate 333,698,295 of OZ012736.1, forward strand.
ATATCGGCAGATGATGTCCCTTTTGATGAACCAGGCCACAACTTGCTTGGTGACATTGGCATAAGAAGCTGCTTCGACCCATTTGGTGAAATAGTCGATGGCTACTAGGATGAAACGATGTCCATTGGATGCAGTAGGCTCAATCTTTCTAATCATATCAATGCCCCACATGGAAAAGGGCCATGGAGATGACATGACATTCAAAGGACACGGCGACACATGAATCTTGTTGGCATAGATCTGACATTTATGACATTTCTTCGTGAATTTGAAACAATCCGACTCCATCATAAGCCAATAATACCCAGCTCGCAACAACTTCCGAGACATGGCATATCCGCCAGCATGCGTACCGAAAGTACCCTCGTGGACTTCCTCCATAAGCATATTTGCTTCTTTTTCATCCACGCATCTCAACAGCACCAAATCATGATTTCTTCTATAAAGCACACCATCCTGATTCAGATAAAAATTGCCAGACAATCTCCTTAGAGTGTTCTTATCTCGATTGGATGCCCCAGTCGGATACTCCTGGTTCTTAAGGAAATTATGGATGTCAAAATACCACGGCCTGCCATCGGAGGCCTCCTCAATGGCGAATATGAAAGCGGGTCTATCAAGGCGGGAGATAACTATTCTGGGAGCTTCATTCCAAAAATTAACCTTGTACATCAAAGATAGCGTTGCCAGAGCGTCTGCCATCTGATTCTCAGCTCGCGGCACATGGTGAAACTTCACCTTGTCGAAGAAAGGTAACAACCTACTTGCATAATTCATGTAAGGAATCAAATTAGGTTGACGAGTTTCCCATTCTCCCTTGATTTGATTCACAACTAGCGCGGAATCGCCATATACATCGAGATTCTTGATCCTCAAATCAATAGACCCATGATACACGCTTCGTACTCGGCCTCATTGTTGATGACCGGAAATGTCAATCTGGCAGTGAATGGGATGTGGGACCCATGAGGTGTTGTAATGATTGCCCCAATTCCACTTTCGTATGAGTTAACAGCACCGTCAAATATCAACTGCCATTGGGAGCCAAGTTCAGGACCTTCATCTGGTAGTGGTTCGTCACAATTCTTCATCTTGAGGAACATAATGTCTTCGTCAGGAAATTCAAACTTCATTGGCTGATAGTCTGTTCGGCGAGGTACTCTGACATAACACTTCCTTTGACGGCCTTCTGAGAAACATACTGAATGTCGTATTCTATCAGTACCATTTTCCATCTGGCAATCCTTCTTGGAAGCGCTTGCTTTTCGAAGACATGTTTGACCGGATCCATATTTGAAATCAACATGGTTGTATAGTTAAGCATATACTGTCTTAAACATTTGGCGGCCCAAGCAAGTACGCAACACGTTTTTTCAAGCATTGAGTAACGAGACTCATAATCTGTGAACTTTTTACTCAGATAGTAAATCGCATGCTTTTTTCTTCCAGTCTTGTCGTGTTGACCGAGGACACAACCCATACTGTTCTCAAGAACCGTTAAGTACATAATCAATGGTCTTCCAACTACTAAAGGTATCAGTATCGGAGGTTCCTGCAAATACTCTTTTATTTTCTCAAATGCTTTCTGACAATTCTCATTCCAAACGACCGCCTGATCTTTCTTTAATAACTTAAATAATGGCTCACAAGTGGTTGTGAGGTGAGATATGAACCGAGCAATGTAGTTCAATCTACCTAAGAAACCACGAACTTGTTTCTCGGTCTTTGGTGCTGGCATTTCTTGAATTGCTTTAATTTTTGCAGGATCAACCTCAATACCTTTCTCACTGACAATAAACCCCAACAACTTTCCTGACCGTACGCTGAAAGTACACTTGTTTGGATTCAACCTAAGTTTGAACTTCCTTAATCTCTCAAACAGCTTTAGAAGATTCACCAGATGCCCCTCCTCCGTTTAGGACTTTGCGATCATATCATCGACATAAACCTCAATCTCATGATGAATTATGTCGTGAAAAAGAGATACCATAGCCCGCTGATAAGTTGCCCATGCATTCTTCAAACCAAAAGGCATTACTTTATAGCAGAACGTCCCCCATGGCGTGATAAAAGTCGTTTTCTCCATATCCTCCGGTGCCATCTTAATCTGATTGTATCCCGAAAAACCGTCTATGAAGGAAAACACTGAGTATTATGCGGTGTTATCAACAAGCACGTCAATACGAGGGAGCGGGAAATCATCCTTTGGGCTCGCTCTATTCAGGTCTCTATAGTCAACACACATCATGACTTTTCCGTCCTTCTTAGGCACGTGCACGATGTTGGCGACCCACGGAGGGTAGTTTGTCACGGCAAGAAATCCGGCGTCCAATTGCTTTTGGACTTCTTCCTTGATCTTTACTGCCATATCAGGCCTGGTTCTTCTCAATTTCTGTTTAACAGGAGGACACTCTTCTCGAAGAGGCAGGCGATGAACTACAATATCCGTGTCGAGTCCAGGCATATCTTCATCTGACCAAGCAAAGACATCCTTATACTCTTGGAGTAACTCAACCAGTCTTTGCTTGACATTATCTTGTAGCGCGACCCCTATTCTGACTTCCTTCTTTTCCTTTTTGGTTACCAGGTTGATGACTTCAACTTCCTCCTGATGAGGCAGGATGACTTTCTCCTCTTGTCTCAACAATCTAGCAAGCTCTTCGGGTAGGTCTTCGTCTTTATCGATCTCTTCTTCTGCTTGAAATATCGGATTGTCAAAGTCACACCGAGTCATAGACGAGTCTGAGTCGGTGGTATCTGAAATATGTAACCTGTAATGATGATTATTTTATGCTTAAATGATATGCAAACAAAACAAACACAAACCACATTGCCATTTTAATGTTAGAAAACAAAAAGAAGAAAAACAAAGATCACAAAATTCGAATGAGAAAAGCGCCTTTTGATTAATGATAAAAATATTTTTCAAACATAAACAAGCATGCCCTGAATAGGATACCGCTATGCTCCGAAAGAACATAGGGTTACACAACAACTGAGAAAACAAAGTATTACTGTTCGCGTGTCACTTGGACAAATTCCTCAATGGACCAGTTGCATAGCTTCTGTCCAGGAGCGCTTGGCTGGATCCAAGCGTCGATGTCACAATCACTGTCCCTGGCTTCATCATCAGAAGCAACATTAATTTGCTCAAAAATGACACCTCCACTGGTGAACTTGACGGGCCCCTTATAGCGTGGCGCGCTCTGTGAAGATGATGGGTGGTACCCTAACCCAAACTTGTCCTGCTTCTGAGGTATGTCTAGCACCTTTCCCCATCCTTGCGATGCTCCAGCCTGTACTGCCGCTTGAGCCTCCTTAAAAGATGACATAGCCACTTCTGGTTCTTTGTTCACAACTGGAGACTTGTCCTTCACTTGCACAATTTCGAAGGCCTGACACAAAGTCTCATGAATTTCTCTGTCTACCTCGACGTATTTGAAAGATGACAAGTGGCTAATCATGATATCTTCCTCCCCACATACCGTCACAACACTGCCTCCGACCATATATTTCAGCTTTTGATGCAGAGTGGACGTAACAACCCCAGCAGAATGTATCCATGGACGACCCAGCAGACAGGTGTAAGCAGGCTGAATGTCCATGATGTAAAATACCGCATCAAATACCTCTGGGCCCACTTGGATAGGTAGAGTTTTTTCCTAAAAACAGATCTTCAGGTTCCATCAAAGGTTCGTACAACCAAATCACTTGGTGTACAATAAAGACCCTGATGATCTATCTTCATTAACGCTTTCTTTAGAAGTACATTCAAGGACGACCCTATATCAACAAGGACGTGTGACATCACTATTCCTCGACATTCAATTGAAATATGCAATGCCAAATTGTGGTTTCTGCCCTTTGGCGTCAAGTACAAATCCGTAAACCCCAAACCATTTCCTACATTTACATGCGCCATAACTCCTTCGAGTTGGTTAACCGATATTTCTTGTGGCACGTAAGCAGTGCTTAAAACCTTCAACAACGCATTTCGATGCGCTTCTGAACACAACAACAGTGATAGTATAGAAATCTTGGAAGGAGTTTGTTGCAGATGGTCGACTATCTTGTAGTCGCTTTTTCTAATCAACTTCATGAACTCTTCCATATCCTTTGCCAGATATTCCTTCTCTCCCACCCGAGGAATTTCTTCTACCACTGTCTTGCCTTTCCCTTTATCAGTTTTCTCAACCACCACTTCGGGCGATGTAAAGATTCTACCGCTTCTGGTAATTCCTCCAGCTCCAACAAGATTATCAACTGAATCAACAGGTAAGCTCTTCAATTCTACCTTCTGCCCGTTACAAAACACCTCGGCTCCGTAATTCCACGGGATAGCCTTAGTACTTTCGTATGGAACAGGGCCTGCTTTAGTGGTGATGATTGTAGGTGGCCTCGGAGGCGCTGAAATAGTGATAGTTTTATATGGGATTAAAATCATCGCGATTTCATCCTGCTCCTCCTCTACTACTTTCAAGGGTTTCCTTTCAGCGGTCCGATTAAATTATAACACTCTGTCATCCATCATTCTTTGAATACACTTTTTCAGATCATCACATCCTTCAGGATGGCTCAAACAGTTGACACAACCTTCACTACAGCCTGGGAACACTCCCCCCTTCAGCAGCTTCTCCTTCACAAAACTCAATGGCGTTTTCAGCTCATTCACGTCAATTATCAAATCTAACCCTTCCTCTACCAGAACAGCACCAACCCTAGCCGACCTATGATTTGGCATAGGGTTTTGCACAACATTCGGTGCGTCGTGTGAAAAATCTATTGCTTTTCTATCAATCAGATCTTGCAACTTATGTTTGAAAGCCTTGCAGTTGTCAATAGTATGGCCGGGTGCCCTGGAGTGGAACTCGTATCGTGCATTCACATCAAAGTCGGGCGGTGGTGGGCCTATCAGAGGAGCCATAGTTCTCTTTTGGATCAACTGTAATTGCAACAAAGTTTGGAGCACTTGGGAATATGGCATCGGTGGTGGATCAAATACTCTATTTGCTGGCCGAACCGGATATCTCCGATAACCCTGCTGATTTTGTTGGGGTGGCTGCTGCTACCATTGTTGTTGTTGTTGTTATTGTTGTTGTGGTTATTGTTGTTGTTGTGGTACAGGGATCGTAATGCTAGCGACCCGTTGTTGGTGATATTGATTATGAGGCTGACTTTTCCATCTTCCTTGAAAACTAGATACTGAATTGGTTTCTCCCTCGCGCCTTTTGTTGCCAAAGACTTTCTTTCCTCCTCCTCCAACTGAGGATCCTTCCTCTGCTTGAATCTTCCCAATTTTGATACCATTCTCTATGCGTTCCCCTGTGATTATCATGTTGGAAAAGCTGCCAGACATATAGTTGATAAGCTTCTCATAATACATGCTAGGTAAAGTAGCCACGAACATGTCGATCAGCTCACGCTCCACCATCGGAGGTTGAACTCTTGCGGCCAATTCGCGCCACCTTTGGGCGTACTCTTTCAAGCATTCATTATTCCTCTAGGTAAGATTTTGCAGATGAACCCTATTTGGAGCAAGGTCACTATTGTATTGATAATGCTTCATGAACGCCTCAGCCAAATCCTTTCAGCTATGGACATTGGTAGGCTCCAACCCCATGTATTCAAGGGAAGGACTGAACAAACTGTCCTGAAAAAAGTGCATTAACAACTTTTCATCGTCTGAGTAGGCAGACATTTTCCTGTAATATGAGTGCAAGTGAATTCTAGGACATGTAGTACCCTTGTACTTATCAAAGTCAGGGACTTTGAATTTCTGCGGTACCCTTAGGTCAGGAATAAGTCCAAGGTTAGCCATATCAAGGCCTATAGAGTTCTGACTCTCAAAGCTTTTTATCCTTTCTTCCAACCATTTGAATCTTCTATTAGTCTCAGAAGGCATTTCACCACCAAAATCTCTCACCGAGAAGATCTCATCCTGTCTGTCCTAAATCATCTGCTGATTCAGGTTGCGATGAATAACACCATTAGCTTCAAGCCCATATACATTTCCCTGACCAGTGATTCTAGCATTACCAACTCCAATGTTACCAAATCCAGTGTTACCATTGCCTCCACCAACATTACCATTGGTTTCAACATTTCCATTATCGTTTCCAGTTGCGTTCCCATTTCCAGCACCATTGCCATTTCCAATCCCGCCAGTATTGGGGATAGAGTTATTAGCGTGCTGAGTCTCAACATGAGGTGTGTTGGTAGCAATCCCTCCATGTAATACACCGTCGTTATCAACCCGTGCAATCAAAGGCTGCACCATGTTCCTGAGTTGGTCTTGTCACTAGCTACAGTCTGCATTACTTCCATAAATTGAGCCATCCTATCTCTCATTTCCTGCATCTGCTCCTGCATCTGTTCCATGATCCTCTTCTGACTTCCTCTAGTCGCGTACCGGTGATTTGTTTTATCAGCAATCCTAAAACACACTAAATGAAAGACAGGAGATAAGAAAACAGCTTCGATGCACCTACAATGCGAAAAAAATGCTAAATGCAGACATGTTTATATGCAACAGGGAGATTTCCCCCTCGATTCTAGTTTCCAGAAGAAGAAACAACCGTGAAAAATCCCGCAGACAAGCAAACAGAATAATAACTCCTCATATAATAACAGGCCAACAAACAGTATGCATACATCAACTGAGTACAAAATAGAGATGACCCCAATCAACAAGCCTGGTGATGGTCAATACATAAGAAAAACAACAAGATACAAAGAAAGACAGTCAAGCTGAGTGCCGAGATTGGAAATCCTCTAGCAGCTTCCGCGTCTCGGGATGATCTGGTCTAGCGAGTATACCCTGTATGAGTAGCTCTCATCGGCTAATGGTGCACTGTAGACTATCAACATGGTCTTCCCAGGCTCCTTCCCTAAAGCACGCCTCAAGTCTACACCTCTTGGTGTCCGCTCTCAACCTACAATCCTCCAGGTTTGCAATAGCTTTGCTCAATCTGTGCTCACTATTATGTCTGAGTGATTCTTCCGCTGAAATCTTCTCGTCCTTCGCTTTGAGCTGAATCTTCAACTTGGCGATCTATTGTTTCAGCTTGTCCTCGCGCTCTTTGTTGTTAGTGAGTGTGGCATTCCATACTGAGTCAAACTTAGATATCTCCAAGTAAGCCTTGTCCAGATCCTTCTTCTTAGTAGCAAGCACACTACTGGCAGCGTTCAAATCCCGGCCTGAGCGTTCTCTGGCGCTAGTCTCCTTCGTCAAGTCCGTACCTAGCTTGTTGACAAGTTCAGTCTGTTTTTTGAAAGAATAGATAGCATCAATCTTCTCGCTTCGGAGTTGAATGATTTCTTTCTCTAATTCTTCATTGGCTCTTTTCAACTCTTCTTTCTCACGCAACATTTGGTTGTACTTCTGAATGTCTACGGTAGTGGGTTCTTCAGTCATGATGGGGTATAAAGGCGCAACTGAGGGAAATGGCATCAGAGACTTAGTAGCTCTATCTTTGATCCAAACCATGTAAGGGTCATAAGCTCGATTGTTGCTCTTTCCTAACAATATCTTACCTCATCTGTGAATGTTACTCCACGCATACTCTATTCCAACCAAAGTATCAGCTTCCAGCAAGCCTGTGAGATACAGAGATTCATGTATCTCTTCTTCCTTAGGAGGACTCTTCAAAGCATATCCAAACTGTCTAATCAACAAAGAGGGATTATAATTAATACAGCTCTTCCTTCCGACTAGCGGGACATTCGGAAAACCACTGCAACTATATATGATTTCAGCGCCAAGTATATCCTGATCAAACCACACAATGTTTTCTACTGATAAACCCATTAGCCTAGCAGACCATTCTGAGGTGCCAACAGTAGCAACGAGCGGACCTGCCTTTGGAAGGTGACTGAAGAACCACCTATACAACATGGGTACACAGCAAGACACATTTTTACCCCTCCGCTTCTCATTCTTGTAATGGATAGAATGGTAAATATCCCCTAACAAGGTAGGCATTGGATTCCCTGAAGCAAGGACATAGAAGGCATCTGTATCCAAAAAGTCTGGCAAGTTAGGAAACAAAATGATACCATATATGCATAGAGCGAGAATGGAATTGAATACAATCCAACAACCGTCCTTTGCGAACTGTAAAGCCTTGTCAACCAAAAAAGGTAGAGGAAACCCATACACTCCATTCAGCTTGGTCAATTTTCCTGAGAACTCTGAGGCATCAAGATGAAGAATTGCAGTAAGCCTAGCTAGATCAGGCTTAGCATCATCATGGTAAAAAGGCATCTGATCTAATACTGGAACTCCTAGTAATGCAGCATACTCTTCCAAGGCCGGCGCTAGGACATAGTCAGAAAAAACAAAACATCTCAACTGAGGGTCATAAAACTGTAGCAGAACATATAAGCCATTCAACTCGAACACCGAAGGTTTGCACACCATACTGAGTAGCTTCCCATAAGATTCCTTGAACTCTCCTTTCACTTTTTGATCAGCTAAAACAACCAAACTCAACAGGTAACTGATATCAAGAGAAGGGAGCTTGTAAGCAACTGTCTTCTTCAAAGACTCCATGTCAGAAAGGGAACAAGATCACTAGAATCGGGGAGGAAATATGCACCTGCAACACAGATACATGTTAATGAAATGCAAATGAAAATGCAAAATGCACATGCAAATAGGAGATCAAAATTGTTGTGTTGTAGTTTGAGAAGACCGGCGCTTCACTTTTGTCATAACCAAACACTGATATTAGAACCCCTTGGTATCAAGAATCCAAACTGTAAAGAACCGGGTGATCTGAAAGCTAGAGTTTCCTGCACAACCCCATCCCTCTCACAGGTAAGGACCTATCCACTGACAAGGTTTGGCATCCTATGCGTTCATCAGCGTCACAGACTTTCAGGAAATGATGATACGTTCACCATTTTTGGTTTGGCATCATCATCTCCCGAAGAGGCCTCACTTAGCTGAAACCCAAATGATCGGTTCCCAGAGTCAACAATCCTCAGATCCGAAATTTCTCCGAGCCCAAAGGGCCAGAAATAAAATCGTTAAAGAGAATCTCGTCTGAGCGCGAATTTCATGGCTAGCTGGTGCATGCAAAGCATACAGGCTCACCACTAATCTCCACTTCTAATGCTAAGTCTATACTCAAGCCTAGGTCTGACTTATCTCTCAATGGAACAATCCCTCCCCACAACACAACAATAATGAATCATGCGGGAAGTAAAATGCAGAAAGCAAATAAAGATAAAACACATATGTACACACCCAAAAAATAAACAAATAAGGGCTATGATTGACTTGCATAAGGGATATTTCTGTCCCCAGCAGAGCCGGCAGCTGTCGCTACTGCAAAAATAGAGGCCGACAATGACAAAAGAGTCGCCACCGTGCGTTATTTATCCCAAGAGAGGGAAATGAAACCCTCAGAGAAAACCTAATGAAAAGAGGGATAAGATCGGTCATCACAACCAAATCTTGGGTTCGGGAGTCGGTTACACAAGGGGAAAGTGTTAGCACCCCTCACGTCCGTCTTACTCGACGGGATCCACACTTGTTATCTATCTAAAAGGGTGATTGAAACTATCTAACTATTGGCTAAAGGACAAAATAAAAAGAAGTGACTCGGCAAAGCAACGACGCTTTGTGCCTACGTATCTCATCTGAAGTGAGAAGTCAGAGTCAACGTAGTTCGGCTAACTACGGGTGAAAAGGGGGGAAGGTTGCTCTCCAAGACATCACGTCTTGTGCCTACGTACTTTCATCTGGTATGAAAGATCAGAGCAGACGTAGTTCAGGCTAAAAGGGAACACAAGTTTGTTCAACTGCTTTACCCGAGTAGGGTTAACAATCAATTCTAGCAGTTTGGTGTATGCGGCTCGACTGATGGAGACTTAGGCGTTACCGTTTGCGATAGAACCAAGAGTTAACAAAACTCTCCTTATGAAAATGATTTTCCAAGATTAAAGGCCCCAAAGGTCAAAAAGGGTTTGAATGATTTGTTTTTGTGTTTTTTAGAGAAGAAATGTTTTTGAGTTGTTTGCAATTCATATTACACTAGAGACTATGGCTTAGGAGTGGATGCGTCGCATATCACCCAAAGGGTGCTATACTAAACATCCAAGCCATTGAAGAGAAACTCCTCAACAACCCTTTCCCAAGTGCTTAAGGCTCGTAATGCACAAACCTAAAGTTGTCACAAACACAAACCTAAAGTTGTCATGCAACGGTGATCCTAAGATTGAGATAATGGAATGCTACCTAATGTTATCATACATGGTTAAGATCCTAATGTCTATCATAACCTCCCTTGAACAAGAGAGATTAGAGATCCTAAGGGGAAGGAGACAGAAGAGAACAACAGGAAACAACATAAACATGCAAGAATGCAAACATGGAATGCAAATGAGGGAGGAAATTGGTGTGGGGCAGTAGCCTCCACAAGCTCATCTCAACCTCAAGCAACAATATGACAAATGCAAGATATGAAAGGAAAAAGAAATGCATCCAAACCACAAGTGCACTAAAATGGGATGAAATGGCCTAAACCTTTCAAACATCAACATAATGCCAAAACCCAAACACAAATGAAAGGAAAAGAAGACCTAAAACAAATTGAAGATGGGAGGCTATATGAGGAAAGAAAGGAACTCAGAATGTTCACTCAACCATGAGCATCACAAGAAAGGTGCAAAAGAAAGCACAGAGAAGTCCTCATGGATTCATCATTTTTGGCATGCTTCAAGTACCTCCAAAGGAGGGACCAAGCCACCTTAATTGAGATTCCAAAGTCATTGGACAATAAGGGAAATGAAATAAAAGTGCTCAAAAGCAAAACAAATAAACCACAAGGAAATGCAAGCAAATTCCCAAAGGAAAACAAGCATGTTTCACATAGAAACCCTAATTGAGAACTTAAAAGCAAACAGACAAATGAACAAGCAATACATAATGTAATGACCTAAAAATGAGCAAAAATCATCCTTAACATGTTAGTAACATGAATCAAAAGGAATTGAAGGCTCAAAGGATCCATAAATGTCATATCCAAAGCAAACTAGGTCAATGTGTTTGTATGAACCTCCCTTTAGGGTAACTTGACTTGCAAGTTACTCTAAAATTAGGAAAATGATTAAAAAATAGCCAAATAAAATGAAAGAAGCTCATAAACATGTTGGCAACCAGAGGCCAAAAGATTACAATCAAAATCACTTCACAACATCACCATAGAAATTGATTCACAAGGGTGCTCCATTGTGAAGGAGGATTGTTGAGGGTCAAATGAAGTGCATCAAAAGTCAACTCAAAAGTCAACCAATTGGGGCAAAATGGTCCTAAAAAATTCATCAATCCATCATGGACATGAGGATGGATTTTGGGTCATTGGACCAAAAGGAAATGAGAGAAACAAAATAAAAAGTAAAATATATCAAGAATTAGGTCAAATACAACACTTCCAATGTTAAATTCCTTTTTTAATTGAAACATAATTCATAAAATAAAATAAAAATTTCCTAAAATCAGAGAACATCTCAAGGAGTCTAAAACATATTTTTGTGGAATTTTATCACTCATGGAAGTATTTTAAAATGATTTAAATCTAAACATATATAAAATAAAAACAAAAAGAAAATGAAAATGAAAAAATTAAAAAAAGCTGGGTGCAAATAGCAGCCCAGTAACGTTCAAAACCAATTGGGCTCATAGAGAGGGGGTGTGAATAGCATGTTAAAGCCCAGATCCACTCAGCATTTTAATGAAACACAACGTTTCATGAGGATCCCATGGGACGAGTCAAACGCGTGCACACGGTAGGTCTTGTTTGTGGCCACGAGATCCAAAAGTAATCACATCTAACAGACAGAAACGCACACACGTGGATTTGGCTGGTTTTAAACTTGGAGGGAGAATCAGACGCCGGAGCACGGCGGCTTCGATCGTCTTCTCCGGTGAGACTTCAAACAAGCTCACGGCCAACAAACGCAAGTGCACCCAAACTCAACCAAACCAAGCAAATAAATAGTCAAAACTTATCTACAAGTCACGTAGATCATGAATATGAGCTTAGTTTTCAATAACAATGCTTAAATAAAACAAAATGAAAATAAACAAGAAATGAGCTCAAATGAAAAAAGTTAACAAACAACCACAAAAATGATCCAGAAACTGCCTACATGAATAGGGCTTCAGCATAAACAAAAAATGGCGCAATATGGATGTATAAACATTGAGATATTTGTATTAAAAGAAAACCTAATGAAAAGCTTCCTCAGAGCTCAGTTCTTTAGTAAAGCTTAAAAGAAACCACCCAGAAATGTTCTATGAACCTCAAGGAACCTTTTCAAATGTTTGGTTTGGATTGAAACTCACTGAAATGCAGAAAACGATTTTGACTTTTCTCTCACTTTTTCTTAATGTGTTCTTGCACAATTTCTCACCAAAGTCAATTCTAAAAGCTTGTGTGTAATCCTGTGAATAAATATGATGGATTTGGTTTGAAAGAAAGCCCAATTCTATGTTCCTTAAGCCCAATTGAATTTCAAATTTTTTCTTCATAGAACCTTCCAAAAGTACACAAAAATGCAGCTTCAAGGCTGTCAAGATGGCTCAGCTAGCTTACACCTGATGTGAATTGATCCAAGGGCTGAAAATGGCTCCTCAATTTAATCCCATGGCATGGTTTGTATATGTTACTTAAACTTGAAGTAAGCATGAAAATGGCCTTCAAATTGAGCTCAAATCTCAAATCCAAAATTGGCATTGTGCTTGAAATGTATTTGGCACTCAAAAAATGTATAAGGTTGGTACAAAATGATCCCAAATGAATTTAATTTGGTTTTCCCTTTTTAAGGCCTTTTTCATGGAAATTTCTTTAGGGATTCTTCAATCCAAGCCAAACCTTTGATGCCTTGATGTTTGGTTGAGCAAATGAACCTATTTGGAGAAAGTTTGAAGTTGGAAAGGTTTCCATTTGAAGTGTGAAAAGTGGTGAAATGGACCTATAATGAAAATGACCTGTAATCCTGCTTTCCCAAAATACCCCTGCCTTGCAAGCCTCATAACTTGAGCTCTACAAATCAAATGAAGGACTTCTAGTACTCTTTGGAAAGCTAAGATTATGAATAACAACTTTCATGTTCATCAAAAGTTGAGGAGAAACATACTTCTAGGTCAAAAGTGACTTGGAATTTGGTTGGCTTTTGTTGACCAAAATCACATTCATCTGAGGACCTGTAACTTGTCTGCTTCATAACTTGAGTTTTACAAATTCAATCAAGGACTTCTAGTACTCAAAAGAAAGCTAAGAACATAATCCACAAGTCTCATGTTAGGGTCAAGATGATATGATACTTTTATCTTGAGATAGGTGGTCTTGAACTTAGGCACTAAATAAGGGATTTTACACTAAGAACCCTAATTTAGTAACTCCTCACACTCTTGATTCTTGATAAATTGATCTTGAAATGATATCTCATGTGTCTCAAAACAACATTCCATGACCATAAAGACTTGGAATTGAATCTTATTCTCCTTCAATTTCACAGTTGACTTAGGGTTGACCAAATGAAAACCCTAATTGCACCATCTTCAGCTGTAGCCACTTGCACTTGGTATAAACACTTGAATGAACTCCATAATGACCTACAAGGCCTCCAATGAGCTTAAATGATAATCTCCCTCCATAACCATGGCCTCCTAGATAGGAGGTGAACCACATACACTTATCTGCCTATCCAAGGGGCTTTGACTTGTCTCTGATGATGATGACCCCCCCTGTTGACTTGAATAATACCTCTTTATTAGGCTTAGAACCCTTGGCAAATTCCTCTTGTTGTACACACATTTCCTGATCCCCTATAAATGCAAAATGCTATACAATGCAATATGCTAGAACAATGAAATGAAACATAAACCAAGTAAAGAAAAGGTTGGGCAAATTTTGGGGTACAACAAGAGGGAAAGCAAACGATCGGAAAAACCTAACGAAAAAGGGAAAGACAAGGTTATCGCAACCAAGTCCTGGATTTAGGAGTCAGTTACGCAAGGGGAAGGTATGAGCACCCCTCACGTCCGTCGTACTCGACGGGATCCATGCTTGTTGTCTATCTAAGTGTGTGTTTAAACTATCTAGCTAAAGGCTCACAGGACAAAAAGAAAAAAAAAGAGACTCGACAGAGCATCGCCGCTCTGTGCCTATGTATTCCCTCGTGCAATGGGAAAGTCAGAGTCAACGTAGTTCAACTAACTACGGAGAAAATGGGGGAAGGTTGCTCGCCAAGACATCGCGTCTTGTGCCTACGTATTCTCATCTGGTATGAGAAATCAGAACAAACGTAGTTCGGGCTGACACGAAACCACAGGTTGATTAAGTGTTTTAACCGAGTAAGGTTAAACCTCCGTTCCAGTAGTTAGAGACGATGTCTGTTTGCGGCAAAACCGAAGCTTAACAACACTCTTCTTATGAAAAAGATTTTCGATTAATCCCGAAGGAAAAAGGTTTGAAGTTTTGTTTGTGTTTTTAGTGAAGTGAATTAATTCGGTTTGTGATTCATGTTGCACTAAAGACTATGACATATGAGCGAATGCGTCGCGTATCGCCCCCAAACGGGACGTATACCAAACACTCTAGACAAGTGAGAGGAGACCCCTCACTCATCATTCCCCATGTAGCTTAAGGCTCGTAGCGCACAACGTTCATCACATTTATTAGATGAGTTAGAATTGTTTTGAGATGAGAAAGAGAGACGCACGGAAGGTCTAAGGGAAACTCGGCCCTAACGTTGTCATGCAAAGTGGTCCTAAGGTTTCGATTAAGAGGGAAGAACATCTACCCTAATGTTAGCATGCTTGGATTGAACACCTAATGTCTCTCCTACTCCCATCCTAAACGGAGGGACTAGGAACCCTATGGGGATCATGGAAAAAAGCACAAGAAAGCACCAAGATAAATTCAATCACAAGTAAGAGATGCAAACATGGAATGCAACACACAAGCAAATGGAGGAAAAAGTGTGGGGTAAACACCACTACAAGCACATCTCGACCTTTATTAATGGTGGAAATAAAGATGCAAAACACAAGAAGAAATGCAAGCATGAACATCATCACTATGAATAACAACACATAAGTGTGCGTCCAAGTGGAAAACAAAAACGAGTCGACGAAGTCTCGATTAAACAACCAAAACAACAACAAAATGTCCAGAACATTTCACTCCTAATGCATCGTATTGAATTACAATGATCCGATGTTAAACGATACCCAAATAAGCAAGAAAATCAGCAAAACAGACCCACTGGAACAATGTTAATCGGTTAACACCAGGCGTTAACCGGTTAACCACTGTTAACGTTTAAAAAATTTGAATATTTGAACTGGTTAATCGGTTAACCATATGTGTTAACCGATTAACACTCTAAAAACTTTGAAAAAATTGCAAATCTGTAATGGTTAATCGGTTAACCATATGTGTTAACCGACTAACACTGTGCCAACAGCGGAAAAACAGCAACAGAACAACATTTTCAGCAAATAAGCACTTATCCTATCAATCAGATGATCGCATAATCACTTAATCACGAAATTAAACCAGAAAATCATGATTCAAACAACATGTGAACAGATTAACACAACCAAATCATGAATCAAACGGATCAAATTAACCAAAATTCAATCAAAGATGAAAATCCACATGATTAAAGCAAATAAGCTAAAAACAGATTCAGATCAAGATTTCCAACCTTCGAAGCGGATAATTGCTTCGGTTAATATTGATTCAACTGTAATTGAATAGATCCAATGCTAGAAGTCCGGAATACTTCAAGATCCACACCAATTCTTGTGATAGCAATGAAGATCCTTCAAGACTAATCCAAAATAAGCCAAATAATCACTTCCAAATTCAGATCCAATTTAGCACGAAAATTGGATGGAGAAATTGATCCAATGAAGATGATGGATGGAGGTTTGAGCTCAAGAATTCATTGATTCCATGGAAGAATCCAAGAATTCAATGGAAAAGAGCTTTGGTGAAGGTTTTGGAAGTTGGAAAATTGAGAGAGAATGAGATCACTTTTGAAAATGAGATGAATTATGAGTGATTAGATGTGTTGGTTTGGAGTGGATCACTTAAATACCAATTAGGCTTGGATCCAAATGAAAGGTTTGGAAGATGGTTTGGAAATTTTGGTTTGGAATGAGGAATGGGAGTTTGGAGGGAAAATGAAATTAATCAAATTCCAAATAGGTTCTAGATCCTTCCCAAAGTGAAAATCAAGTTTGCACATGACCAAAATTGGACCCCAAAGCAGCCTGCATTGAAAAATCACGTACAGAGGCAAAAATTGCACTGGTTAATCGATTAACCATATAGGTTAATCAGTTAACACCTTTAAAAATCCCAGTTTGCCCTAATTTTGCCTTGGTTAATCGATTAACCATATAGGTTAAACGATTAACACCTCCAAAATTTGAATTTTGGCACCTTTTGGAGGGAAATCTGCCCGTTTGACCGTTTCTTGCCGTTTTGAGCTTTGTTCAACTTCTGAAACTTGCTTTTGAATATCATAATCATGAAAATGCTTGAGATAACCTGAATGCTGCTTTTTGAGCTAAAAATACCTCTGCAAAATAAAATCGGCCGCTCGACCATTGGGCAAAATAAATGCCGGAGCCTCTGATGCCTGCTGTTCAGTCTGTCAGTCCTTTGTGCCAAAATGAACCTGAGCCATAGGAATACCTTGATCCCATGCCTCAAGAAAGAATGCTATGCAATGCAAAAATGCAAAAATGCGAAAAGATACGTAAGCCAAGTACGAAAAGGTTGAGCAAATTTTGGGTTACAACAGCTGCCCCTATTCAAGCAGCTTGGACCTGACTGGATGAAAAGCGAACGACTTTCGACCAATCAAGGTAAAAAACGGTTGAATACCAACGAACCTAGAAATTTGCCAACCGCAAAAAATAAACTACAAACTCTGATTAAGGACGAGATCTCCGAAAATGACTGAGTTGATGGTTGCAACGTCGACACGCCGACGAAAGAAAGATCTGACATCGCTGCCAGACAACGACACTAAGTCGGGAAAACATCTGCTATCACCCAGTTGGTAATAAGTGCCTGACTTCTCTGTCAGGCCTCTGCATCAATTTAGGATAACACTTGACCTTGCCGTCAAGTAACAACATCACTTCTGAAAGAAGATACCTCTGACCTAGCCGTCAGGCACCTGACCTCTCCGTTAAGCGTCAACCTTAAGTAGGTAAACCTCTAGCATCACCGCCAATTATTAATATCCAATCAATAAAGCTTCTGACATCGCCGCCAGCAGATAAAATGTTCTGACCTCGCCGCCAGACCAACACAAATTCGATAAACATCTAACATCGTCGTCAGATAACCACCAAACTGCTTCATCACTTGGCATCGCCGCCAAGCTTCTGTAGGGGATAAAAAATTCTGACATCACCGCCAGGTATCCACAAATATGATAAATGTCAGACATCGCCGCTAGACCACCAAGTCTAATAAACATCCGACATCCCCGCCGGATAGCCACAAAGTAGATAACATCTGACATCGCCGCCAGACAACCACAAGGTAGCTAACATCACTTGGCATTGCCACCAAGCTTCGGAAAAGTAGATAAAATACCTGACATCGCAGCCAGAATACCACGTAGTTGATAAACATCTGACATGGCTGTCAGATAATCACACAGTAGATAAACGTCTGACATCGCCGCCAGACAACCACCAAGTGAAAAAGCACTTGACCTCGCCGCCAGGCAAACATCATGTTAATAAACATCTTAAATCGCCGCCAAAAAATCCACCATGTTGAAGAATATCTGACCTCTCCACTAGAAAAACGTTTGACATCACCGGCAAACAAACCCAATACTGAGAAAATACCTGACATCGCCGCCAAGAAACCAGAAGATTGATTAAGATCTGACATCGCCGCCAGAAGCTACAACCAATTGGTAATCATCACTTGGCATCTCCGCCAAGCTTATATAGAGTAGATACGGTTCCTGACATCGCCTCCAAGTAACCACAACATCGGTGAACATCTGACATCGCCGCCAGAAACCCGCGGTGTTGATAACATCTGACATCGCCGCCAGACAATCATAAAGTCGATACCCTCTGACATCGCCGCCAGAAAATCATTAATCTAATAACCATCTGACCTCGCCGTCAGAAAAACACCATGTTGGTAAGAGAATCTGGCATCACCGCCAGGAATCTTCAAGGAATACAACAATCTGACAAACTATCTGCCAGAACTCTGCAAGAGACAAACTATCTGACATCGCCGCCAACACTCTGCAGGGAACAACATCTGACCTCGCCGCCAGATCTTCGCTAAATAAAAGCGACCAAATTCATAGGTAAAAACTTCTAACATCTCCGTCAGACCTTCGCTAAATAAAAGCAAGAATCAAATCCAAAGGTGACAGCTTCTGACATCGCTGCCACACACCTGTAGGGGATAAAACAACCTGACCTCGCAGTCAGGCATTCACGCAATTGAGAAACATCTAACCTCTCCGTCAGACGTCTATTGCAACCCATAAATAACGAACTCAAAGTCAGATCAATGAGAAGCTAACAAACATCTGGCACCGTCGCCAGACAAACACAAAGCTGAGAAAGATTGGCTAATAAACCTCTACAAATAGGTAGACAATTGCTGAATAGAACAAAACCTCGAACCCAAAGACCAAGATCACCCGAAGCAGATAAACCTCTGACATCGCCGCCAGATCAACACAATGTTGGGAAACCCATGACCTCGCCGCTAGGCATCTGTTAAATACAAACAGACATCTAACCTTGTCGTCATATTAACACCAAGTTGATAAACTTCTGACATCGCCGTCAGGCACCCGCTAAATAAAAGCGAGCATATGACTTCGTCTTCAGATCAATACAAAGTTGACAAACTTCTGGTGAGAACTCCCACAGGAACTCTTCTGGGGAAAAGAGAGAACTTGAACACGTAACCCTGATGGGGAACAATGAAAAAATCAACCGAGTAACTCTGTCGATACTTCACTGGGAAGCACAAGATAACATGAACACCGCTATCCCGGATCTTTTTCCGAACACGTCAATCTTCTGGAGATCACCTGCAACAAAAATATAACCACCTGGCTTATGTTTCATATGCACATGTTTGAATATGGCGTAATGCTCCATATGAAATGGAAATGCTACGCTTTTCTGAGGATGCTATGCACGCATGTAGATGCAACATAACCGAATCAGCAAAATAAATGCTGGAGATACGGAGACCACCCTGTTGGGAAAAGAAAACCACCCTGCTGGGGATAGTTAGCACATTCCAGTAAACTGGACTTAAGCTGGGAAGCAAGCCTTGAATAGCTTCCTGAAAGAAATTTCTTGAATAGCAACCGAACCTACTGTAGAGATAGAACAATCTGCCAAATGATAATTCTACTCTGTTGGGGATTATATCAAATCCTGCTGAGGAAAACGCCGTGAATGGCCTTCCAGAATACAAACCTTCTGGAGAATAAGCGACCCTACCGGGGAAAAAGAACCACACACGGGGACCCGTCCGCCTGCTGGGGAATCAACGACTCTGCGGGGGATAACGGTCCACCTCCCGAGATTAACCACGTTCTGCTAGGGACATCAGCCCTGAATAGCCTGCCAGAATATAACATTATGGGGAACAAGCACCTCTGCTGGAGAAACGACGCCAACTGCAAAGACCTAACTCCAATACTGGGAGCACTCAGCTGGGGAAAAGACGTTTCCCCTTCGAATCCACTGGGGATAACACAATGAGGGAACCATCCTCCACCTCTGCTTGGGGAGATGAGGAGTGGACTCATCAACGACAACTTGACCTCGGAGGGGATACAAAATCATCTGCTCCGGTTCTGTGGGGATTACCTACTCTGCTGAACTAGCTAATCTTGCACCGTCGAGGAATGAGTGAACATAGATAATCTGCTGGAGCTACATGTGTATTGACCCTTCGCTGGGGAAGATTCCACACCTACTCGGCGAAAAGGAAATCCAATCCTGACTTGCTGGATAGTAAGCACATATCCGTAATCTGAGAGGATTAAAGGTATACCAACTAACTGTCGGGTATAAGCATATACACTACCTGCTCACTACTCTACTGGGGATAGAGACATAACCTCCAATTGCTGATGACTGACTCTGGTTGGGGAGAATAACCTTGCTTGAGTAACTGCCCCAGTGTAGTTCAATTTTCCCCAGTCGAATCTCTAGGATGAAAAGGAAAGCTCGCCATGAAACAACCTCGAGATGGCTTGTCCCTGAATTTGCAACATGAAAGGATTCGTACCTAGTTTTTCCCCAACCCGTGGGATCTCTGCAACATCTTCTTCGAAAGGAAACCTGAACTTTCTGTACCCTGTCGGTTTGGTATGAACTGCCTCAACACTATGAACCTCGAAGAGGTGCTCCTGTTAATTTCCCTCTGGATAAAAATAGATTATGTGCTCCTAGGGTAATCTGCCCCAACCTCGCAACGACTATGCCCCTGATTGGCTGATTGGTGAAGCATTAACCACCGACTGCGAGAAATTTACCGAATCTCGACATGATTGGCTCGGATTAACTGACTTTCGGATGGATGGCTCCCATGACATGATCATCTGATATAGCTGGCCCTGGTTCAAAGAAATATTCAGGCATTTTGCATTCTATCATGATCAAACTTTCCACTGTGGAAACTTTCCTGCTGTCAAGCGCTTACTCGCAAGTAAAACAAATTGTTCTACATAAAAGATATATTCATGCAACGCATATGACAATTTTGAAATCCAAGTCTGTTCACTGGAAAAAATTTGTGACATAAAGCGAACGAATCACTTATCAGAATGTCAACATCAATATTAACATGGTAAGAGGAATCCTTTTAGGAGTCAGTTTCGACGCGATCTTTACCGAAGTATGCTTTCAAAACAAACCTGCTTCAATTAGGACTTTTGGAAGTTTGTAACGTGGTCAAGTTCACGGTTTGAAAGAAAAGATATAAGGCTCAAAGCTTATTCTAACCCACCCATTCTTCTTGATATTCTCCAATCCTAAGTTCAGCTAATTCGACATTAGTGCTCACCTTTCAAAGGTTGAATGACAGGAATGATGGTTCAGGAAACCACAAGTTTTTGGGAGTGACAGTTACTCGCCTTTCGTCTTTGGTGCCTAGAGTCACACGACTTTTTTTCACCATTTTTCCGATTTCCCTATTTTCGCCTGGACTGGCTCTTTTGAGCTTCTTTGATTTCAAAGTCCAGTGGGATGCCCTAATTTTTGCCTAAGTCGCTTGCTTTCAAGTTATTGACTTAGCAGGCTTCTTTTTTCTATTCGTTTCTTTTTGCCTCTCTTTTTTTTTTGAACAAATCGTGTGACACCGGCTTGTCTGACTTGTTAAAGGGATTGCGACTGTCCCACTCTTTGGTCGGCAAGGGATAACCACTATGGTTTTTTAGGAACGACCTATAGAGGTGTGATTGACCCTCGAACGGGAACACTCTCGCAATTTGGACGCTCGGTCAAATTAGCTGACCCCTACCCTGCCCCAGGTTAAGATTGAGGGTTTTTTTTCGTTTTTCAGAAAGAAACTCCTACTACTAGGCTCAAAGGGGTTGACAAGCGATTACCATCCTTATATCTCCGGTGTTTAGTAATTTGAAACAAATGCCTGTACATCATCAGCATGTTTTATTCAAAAGCATACAATCGGAAGTTCGTCTTTCAATTTCGTCATCCTCCCCGGATTCCGCTTAAACAAGCGTTAGAATTAAATTAAAAACATAAGTGAACATAAATGGATTTAATCAAAAACATGCATATTCATTTCATTATCAATATCAACTAAAGACAAACAAGTTTTACAAATGAGATTTGCACTTCAACAGAAAATAAGCTACAAATGCAAAGAAATGACATGATAAAAAAGAGAATGCCAGCTTCAAGGAACCGGGCTTTCGAATCTTGACTTGCTGCTGAGTCAACCGTCTTCAGAATTGCCTGTCTAAGTCAATATGATACTCTTCTGAACCTCCGCCTTCGGTAAATTCTTCCAAGACATGAACTGATACACCCACGGGGCTGGATGAAGGGAGATTGTTAATTTGAATACACTGAGGCATGATTGAGAACATGTTGGAGCCCAACAGAGTCTGAACCTGGCTCTTAAGCACCTTACAGTCCTCAGTTGAATGCCCCTGTGCCCCAGCGTGGTACTCACAGTAGGCGTTGACATCAAAACCTGGCGGATACGACGGAATCACGAGATTAACCTTCTTCGGCATTATCAAACCACCCTTGACCAAATTTGGCAACAACTGGATGTATGATATCGGCAGCTGAGTAAAATGTCTCTCTGGCCTCCTTGGTCTTTGCCTGGCGTACAGACTTGGCTCACAATGGCCTGAACGCTGACTCTGGCGAGAAACTGATATATGCTGCGAAGATCCAAAAGATCATTGACCGAGAATAGCTGAAAAATCAGGAGACTGAGTCTGAATCATCAGGGACTCCCTTTGTTTAGGTACTTTCATCCTCAGGCTTGGCCCAGGAACCGACAATAGCTATGGGCACGGGGATTCAGAAGTCATAAATTTCAAGACATCCTCTTGGTCCATGGCAGCTTCAGAAGAAATAAGAGGAACAGCCACCTCTTTTGCAGTGAATGGCCTAAGACCACCTGGTACACTTACACCGCCCGATGCGAATTCAGCTTCCTTTGCATCGATTAAATCCTGGACTACGTGCTTAAAAGTTTTGTAGTTCTTGACGTTATGCCCTGGTGCCCTAGCATGGAAATCACAATGGGCACTTACATCATAGCCTGGTGGTGGCTCACCAGTTAGCGGAGACAACTTGTAGCAACTGAGTATAAGTCATTGGGACCTGGTCAAAGATTCGGTCGGGTTGCTTCAGCCTTGGAGCATACCTCCTAGTCTTAAGATTGTCTTGGGGAGCAAGAGGTAGCTGTCGACGTGGCAACTCTGGGCTCTCAAGTGGTGCAGCAGGTCTTCGGGGCACATCACGCCTTGGGAGAGGTTCTGTCACACCCTAATTTTTGACCTTAAGATTCCACCTTGATCGGGAAAATAGCAAGTGTACTATTTTTACCAATTGTAGTAATAAGGGAAAAGTCCCAAGTATCGATCTCGAGGACTGCGTAGTAATTAACGGGATTTTTAGGATTCAAAGGAACAAAAAGTCTAGTGGTTTGTTTGGTGGCAGAGTAATATAACAAGTAAATAAAGACTTATAAATCAATTTAAGAACAGTGTTAGGGGAGTGGAGACGATGCGAGTAAAGACCATGTATGATTATTCTGCTATAATAGTTATTAACCTTAATTCATCAGTTGGCCAATTTAGTTTTCTTAATTCCTTAATGAAAACCCTTTGATGAGTTTCCTGTACACTAATTCCTCAGTGTCCATGAAAAACATCAAGCAATAGTTCCGACCATAAAATACGTGATACGGGATATCCTCATTCCTAAGCAATATCGACCGTGATACTATTTTGCAAAAGTGTTAGGTTGACTTTCCAGATTAAAACCTAAGCATAATTCGAATTCTACTTTCCAATATGAATACGCGTTAAGATTAATGCAAAATAAAATATATAAGGTGAATAACATAGTTCTAATAGAATAATCAAATGAAAGTCATTACATCGCAACTTAGGACCACCCCCTAACAACTTGGGGTTTAGCTGCTCATGTTCTTGGTAACCATAAAAGCAATTAGAAATGAAAAGGAGAAGATCATTACAATGCGAGTTGAAATCCTTGGATCATCAATTGCTTCCGCTTTTGATCGATCCTTTGTTTTCCAGCCGAACTCTCCTCTCAGTTGTCAATCCTAATCTCAGTTCAAAAGTGTCTCCTACTTTCTAAAAAGTGACTCTTATATCTAAATTCAAATTACATCGCGAAATGTCTCAAATGCCCTTCGAAATAGGTCTGACAGCAAAAAATCAGAAAATACAAAAATTTTACTCTCATTGGCCCTGACACGGGCCGTGTTGTGCAACACGGGTGGCCGTGTCAGGCTGCTGACTTCTTCAGGGTGTGTTTCATCTCCAAGGGCTGCAACACGGGCCGTGTTGCATGACACGGGCACCCGTGTTGTACGTCTGAGTCTCCTTTTCTTCTGCTTTGGTCTACCCGTGTCTGCCAACCGTGTCCTCCATGACACGGGCCGTGTTGTGCAACACGGGTACCCGTGTTGTAGCTCTGACTTCCCTTTTCCGACTTTTCTTTGCCTCCGAAAGCGGTGCGACTGTCGTGCTATCCTTTCCTGCCAAAAACACACTAAAAGAAACCGAATCAAACGCACCAGCGGCAAAAGTAATATAAACTTAAAAATAAGACTTGAAGACACACAACTACGAGTAATTTAGATAATAACAACTAAAGCTTCGAAAACAGATAAAAACATTGCGAAATTAACAACAAATAGCGTTTGAAAACACAAGTGAAATCCACCAATCAAACTCCCCCGAACTTGAACTTTTGCTTGTCCTCAAGCAAAAAGCTCGCCAAACCGAACTTAATATCTTTTTCATAACGGAACGTCCATAGAATTGTGAGTTACGGTGATGATACTCATACTTGAACTTCTCATTCCAAGTCCCCTAGGATTAATCTCGGCGTTTCCCTCAAAACAGGTAACATGCAAACACTAGACTACGGTAAACCACAGACCTCAGTCTCCCTATGGGTAACCTCTCCGACTATGCTTTGTACTTAAGTCTTCTTTTTCGATTTTCCTCCCTTTCATTCGGACAATCACTATACGGCTTTTATGATTTTCCTCGTGTGCACAAGATTTCTCAACGACATTTTTCTTTTTCTGGCACTGTTATTCTTTTTGAATGGCTTTCAGGTTCGACCGCCGTTGGGCTGAATAACCGGGTGAGGGTTACCCAACTTAGAAGGATTAGTCGCCTAATTTCCCCTTTTTGTTTGTTTGTTGTTTTTTTTTTCTCTGTGCCTTAGCTCAATATTTTCATTACCCTTGCACACACGATTCTTATTGATGAAACCTGATTGTCAAAATAAACTACTCAGGGGTATTTCTCAGATCAAAGCACTATGGTACAAATCTACACGTCGAACTCGTTCCTATTCGGGAAACCCAGGGTGTTTGCCTTTTACCTATCTCTCAAGATTGTTCCGATTTCATCCTCACAGTTCTTTTCTGAGTATTCTATCTACTTTCTCATCACCTCACTTAACATCTTCACTAAACAGTTCCCCAACCAACAATGTTATTAATTTTATTAGCTCAATGTCAGGGGGGTTTTCCTGTGGACTTGCTATCATGTTCTCAAACTAACACTGGAAATTAAATAACCAAATAACTAAAATAGAATTGAAAACACACAAATAACATAAACAAATAACATAAAAACACAAATAAAATACCCCCACACTAGAATTCAACAGTGTCCTCACTGTTGGAACACTAGTAGCAGAGGACTCACAGAGTTCATGGTTGCGGAGGTTGGTCGCGCAACATCATCTGCCGCATCCATTCGTGCATCTCACCGATCAACCTACCTTGTCGGATTTGTTCGTTCCCTTGTCTTGTCTGCTCCTCGCCTTGCCTCGTCTGCTCACTTTGGAGATGACACATCTCATTCTCCATCCAATCCCATTCGTTTTTAGATAAGCTCCAAGAGCCTGAGCCGAATTCTTGATGGGGTGAGACTCGAGTAGGCGGTATAGGCGCTTCTTCAACCTGATCTCCTTCATCCTCAAAGAATTCTGTACCTGTACCATCATAAAATTGGTCTTCTTCATCCTGCATTGTGCTCTCATATAGCCAGTTATTCACATTTTGAATACTAATAAAGTCAGGGGCAGGTAAAGCAAGGAGATGATTGTTTCGGCTTACCAAGGAGTAGTAATTATCAAAGACTCGAATCATACCTTGGGCAGTCAATGTGGCAAGATCTATTTTTGTCTTACCTGCAACAGTGGGTTCCTCTCTCAAGATAGCACCATGGCCAAAGTGATTTGCGATTTGAGTAATCATACCGCCTACACTTATTTCACCGGAAGGTGCATTCGCAACCCTCTTCAGGTGATCAGCTGCAAAGGCAGCTACATTAATGAGTTCTTGATTTGCCATGCCGTACATGAAGTACAACTCCCTCTGAGTCGCCACTCCTGTGTTGTCACCCCTGCCGAACAGTGTATATGCCAATCCCTTTTGAGCGTACCTGAAATAAGGGTTATGGATACACGAGGCTTTTGCCGCCTTCGCGACATAATCAGTTCTGCCTGTAATAGCCTTCCAGAAGTCCCCTGCACTAAAATTTCCCGGAGGGGCTCCGGGTCCAAAATTGGGGAGCTTCAGAATATCTCCCAATTCGGCTATGGTCAGGCTATGGTCAGTATCAAATAACCTAAACCTCAGTGTACCATAATATTCCTCCTCCACACCTGTCCACCTGTGCTTCAACTGAAATTCTAAAGTACTCAAGAATTCAACAGTTATGCGCTCATAAGTCGGCGCTTCCAATTGCATAAATTCTAGCATACCCAGAGTGTGAAACATCCTATGGACTTCTACTCTCAGCCCTAGATTATCAAGCGTGGTGTTACAGATATACCTTGTGGGAGCGAGCTTACGCTTGATGATGTTAGAGTACTTCTTCTGATGATCCGCGTCTTCAAAGAGTATGCCGTGAGGATTCGCCATACGGTGTGCTCTCTTTCTGGGGCGCGAAGTTTCTGCCACTGCTTTTCCTGTGTCTCTACGAGGAGGCATTCTTAAACCTGCAAAACACAAACAACACAGATAGTTCGAAAAATTTCAAAATCACTGTTAGTGAAAAACGCGACCGTAGAAATAAGCACAATGATGAGTAGAACGTTTTTTGTGAAGGACGGAAGTGTTTCCGATGAGTGGGTGTGGTAGATAATGAAGCTTTTTTGGAGAGAAGGTTATGGAGGTTAAGGGTTTTGTGAGGGAGAAGAAGGAGGAAGATGAAAAATGATATGAAATGTGTGGTTGCTAATGATAAGTGGGGGTTAAAGTGGTGGGGCCCACGGGGTAAAAAATATAAAAATCAGAGCGCGCCTTGCAACACGGGCCGTGTTGCACAACACGGGCACCCGTGTTGCTCCTCCTGTAGTATATTTTTTTTCAAAGCCACGCACCTGCAACACGGGCACCTGTGTTGCTCCCCTGACTCCACATTTTTCCCAAGTTTTTCATCCCTGATATGCTAGGCCTGACACAGCCCGTGTTGTGTAACACGGCCACCCGTGTCAGGGTGCTGTTTTTCAACTTTTTCCTCTCCTCTGTTCTCCGACATTCTTCTTTCACCGATGGACTGCGAGTTAATCAAAACCAGTTAAAACAAAAACAAAATGAAAGCGTGAATGTAAAATACGTGGGTTTCCTCCCACTAAGCGCTTCGTTTTACGTCGCCTGGCTCGACGGTCCTTCATCGTATCATGTGAGATGAACGACATCGTTCCGATCTTTCTGCTGTCCCTCGTAGTAAGGTTTCAGACGCTGACCATTTACTTTAAAAATGTATCCATTTGCTGGATTCTTCAGCTCGACTGCTCCGTGCTGAAACGCCTTATGTACTACAAATGGTCCTGACCATTTTGATTTAAGCTTTCCCGGAAAGGGTTTCAGCCGGGAGTTGTACAACAGTACTAATTGTCCTTCCCGAAATTCTTTCTTCTGAATACGTCGATCATGCCATTTCTTTGCTTGATCTTTGTAAATTTTTGCATTCTCATATGCCCGGTTCCTGAATTCCTCTAGCTCATGGAGTTGGAGAGTTCTCGACTCTCCTGCTGTGGTGAGGTCTAGGTTAAGGACTTTTGATGCCCATAATGCCTTGTGTTCTAACTCTAGAGGCAGATGGCAAGCTTTACCATAGACCAGTTGGTAAGGGGACATACCAATGGGTGTTTTGTATGCAGTGCAATACGCCCAGAGAGCATCGTCTAGCTTTACTGCCCAGTCCTTACGAGATGCACGCACTGTTTTCTCTAATATCTGTTTGAGTTGTCGATTTGACACCTCGGCTTGCCCGTTGGTTTGAGGATGGTACGTAGTAGATATTTTGTGCTTCACATTATACTTAAGGAGTAACTTTTCCATGAGATGATTTAGGAAGTGAGTTCCTTCATCACTTATAAGGGCCCTTGGTACTCCAAACCGCGAAAATATGTTCTCCTTCAGAAACCTAACCACTACTTTAGCATCATTTGTTGGTAGTGCCACTGCTTCTACCCATTTCGAAACATAGTCAACTGCTACTAGTATATAGTGTTTCCCAAATGATGGTGGGAATGGTCCCATAAAGTCAATCCCCCAAACATCAAACAACTCTACTTCTAACATGGAATTTTGCGGCATCTGGTTTCTTTTCGAGATATTTCCAGTCTGTTGACATCTGTCGCATTCCTTAACTACGTTCTGTGCATCCTTGAACAAAGACGGCCAATACAACCCCGATTGGAGGACTTTGGCTGCGGTGCGGTCGCCACTGAAATGCCCTCCATAATCTGAATTATGACATGCTTCGAGCACCTTCCTTTGCTCGTTTTCCGGAACACATCGTCTGATCAGTCCATCCACCCCTTTCTTGTAAAGAAACGGGTCATCCCATAAGTAAAACCTGCAGTCATGAACAAACTTTTTCCATTTGTTAGAATCAAAATCTTCGGGTATGAGACCCCCGACTAAATAGTTTGCGTAATCCGCAAACCAAGGAACACCATGAATAACTAGGATGTGTTCATCAGCAAACTCATCCTTTATCGGGCGCTTTTCCTCGTTTTCTTCAATCAGTGACATTCGCGAGAGGTGATCAGCTACAGTATTTTCACATCCTCTCTTATCCCGAATCTCCACATCGAATTCTTGGAGAAGAAGGATCCATCTCAGCAGCCTGGGCTTCGACTCCTGTTTAGCAAAAAGATATTTTAACGCAGCATGGTCAGTATAAACAATCACTTTAGAACCCAACAGATATTGCCTAAATTTGTCAAAGGCATACACCACCACTAGCAACTCCTTCTCGATAGTTGCGTAATTCATCTGTGTCGGGTTCAAAACGTGACTCGCATAGTAAATAACATGCAAAAGCTTCTCTTTCCGCTGCCCCAATACAGCCCCTACTGTGATGTCACTGGCGTCACACATGATCTCAAACGGCAGCGACCAATCTGGGGCTATCACAATTAGTGCTGGCACTAACTTATTTTTCAGGTTTTCGAATGCGTCAGCACATTCCTTATTGAACACAAACGTCGTGTCCTTGACTAACAAGGACGTCAACGGTTTAGCTATCTTGGAGAAGTCTCTTATGAACCTGCGGTAGAACCCTGCGTGACCCAAGAAGCTTCGGATACCTTTCTCGTTCACGGGTAGTGGTAACTTGAATATTACTTCCACTTTTGCTTGATCGACTTCGATCCCTTTGTGTGAGATTTTGTGACCAAGGACAATGCCCTCTCTTACCATGAAATGACATTTTTCCCAATTTAGGATCAAGTTACTTTCCTGACATCTCTGCAAAACAAGTGACAAGTTAGTTAAACAATTATCAAATGATGACCCAAAAACCGAAAAATCATCCATGAAGACTTCCATATGTTTCTCAAGCATATCCGCAAAAATAGAAGTCATGCATCTTTGAAATGTGGCTGGGGCATTACATAACCCGAATGACATCCTCCTATAAGAAAAAACTCCGCACGGGCATGTGAAAGCTGTCTTCTCTTGATCCTCTGGCGCAACCGCGATTTGGTTGTATCCGGAGTATCCATCTAGAAAGCAATAGTAATCGTGACCAGCCAATCTTTCTAGCATCTGATCAATAAAGGGCAACGGAAAGTGATCTTTTCTGGTGGCTAAATTAAGTCTCCTATAATCAATGCATACCCTCCAACCAGTGACTGTACGCGTAGGAATCAACTCATTCTTGTCATTAGTCACCACAGTTGTACCTCCTTTCTTGGGCACCACGTGAACAGGGCTCACCCATGAACTGTCCGATATAGGATAGATAAGTCCAGCATCCAATAATTTCACCACTTCCTTTCTTAAAACTTCCTTCATAACGGGGTTCAGTCTTCTCTGGGGCTGCACAACCGGTTTGTGGTCCTTCTCCATAAGGATTTTGTGCATGCAGACTGTAGGACTTATACCCTTTAGGTCTTCAATTTTCCAACCAATAGCACTCTTAAATTTTTTAAGAACCCCAATCAGTTGTTTCTCTTGGACACTTTTCAAACTAGAACTGATGATGGTGGGACACTTTTCCTCGGCGTTTAGAAAAACATATTTGAGATTTTCCGGCAGTTGTTTCAATTCCGAACCTTTAGGCTTTTCGTCATTACCTTCCAGCGTTATAGGTTGCCGTAGGTCCTCCCATCGGTGTGGTCGGGATCCCCTTTGGAATGGTCGAGTTTCCAACATTTCAACTACCTCCCTGTCATTCTCATCCACTTCTTTATCTTCCTTAAAGATTGACATGCTTAACACTCTTTCCAGGGGCAGTTGGGTCACACTCTCCAAATGTTCGCTCTCTACGACTTGTTCTAGCACTTGTATGTTGCTACTGGTGCCATGATCCTGTTTATGCTTCATGGTGTTGCTAACATCAATTTTTAACTCCTCGTCATATACCTTCAAGGTCAGGGTGCCGCCTTCCATATCTATCATGACTCTCCCGGTTTCCAAGAATGGCCGACCCAAAATTAACGACATTTCTTCATCTTCCGGCATCTCTAGGATCACAAAATCAACTGGAAACACAAATTTATCTACCTTAACTAGAACATCTTGAACCACTCCATACGACCGCTTAACTAAATGATCGGCAAACTGGAGAGTCATCCGAGTGTCTTGAATCGCACCGATATCCAACTTTTTGTAGATGGACAAGGGCATGAGGCTAATACTTGCTCCCAAATCAATTAAAGCTCTGTTGAATGACCTATCACCAATAGTGCATGGGATAGTTACAGCTCCACTGTCTTTCTTCTTGACCGGAATCTTCAGACCCTGCAAAATAGCACTACAAGTTTCTGTTAGAATAACAGGTTCGGACTCACTAGTCCGCTTTTTGGCAATGATGTCCTTCATGAATTTTGCATAGGTGGGCATTTGTTCTAGTGCCTCCAACAACGGAATGTTCAGCTCCAACTTTTTAAACAGCTCCAGGAACTTCTCGAAATTCTTCTCTTGCTGTCCTTTCTTTTTATTTCTTGAGGGGTATGGCAGCTTGATCACCGGTTTTGGTTCTACCACTTTCTCTTTAGTTACCGGTACCGGTGTCACCACTTCTTCCTCAACTATTTCATTTTCTTTAATTTCCAGCTCAACTTCAATCATCTGATCATTTAGTTCCGTTTCCTCTTCTTCTACTTCCTTGGATTTTCCACTTCTTGTTACTACCGCCTTAATTTGGTGGCGATCCTTCGGATTTGGTACTGTGGCACTTGGAAGTGTACCTGACGCTTGTGAACTCGCTAGCTGTTGAGCAATTTGACTCATTTGTACTTCAAGATTCTTTATGGATGCTCCAGCATTCCTGAAGTTACTCCTTGTCTCTTCTTGAAATTGAGAACTTTGGGCGGCCATTTTCTCAATGGCTACTTCCCAATCAGCTTTTCGAGGCACTTGTTGTTGATATTGAGGTTGGTACAGTGTCTGCTGGTACTGCTGTTGCTGAGGTTGATACGGTTGTTGGCCTTGAACAGGTTTTTGTACATTTCCTTGTTGATCTTTCCATGAAAAATTTGGGTGGTTTTTCCAACCAGGATTATATGTGTTGGCGTAGGGATTGTTCTGCCTCAACATATTAATCTGTTCCACTTTCTCTTGGATTGCTACACAATGCATTGTAAAGTGTGGTCCACCGCATATTTCACAAGGTGCTGCTTGAACTGGCTCAACCTCTGCCACTGCCTGAGTTTCAACATTCATTTTCTTTAACCTTCTCTCTACCTCAGCGGTGATCTGATCCTCCATTTTAACAACCTGGTCTGCCAGCTTCAGATCAATCTTACCTTCCGGTTGGTTAACCGTACGATCATACAACTCAAGGTGCTCGTTAGCAGCAATTGCTTCTATGATCCTTTTGATACCTGTGGCCGTTGAGAAGTTGGTTGAGCCACCGGCAGCAGTATCTATGAGCTGTTTCGTTTTGAGTCGTAATCCATTCACAAAGTTTTGCATCTGCTCAGTGGCGTCCATGTTATGAGTAGGACATGCTGTAAGACACCTCTTAAACCGCTTGTATGCATCCCCTAAGGATTCTCCTTCTTTTTGCTTGAAGTTGACAATGTCATATCTTTTTCGGATGAACACTGAGGCAGGGAAATACTCATTCAGGAACGCAATTTCCATCTCTTGCCATGTTGTGATACTCCCAGCGGGAAGCGAGTAAAACCATTCTTCCGCATCATCAGTGAGTGTGAACGGGAACATAACTAATCTCTTGGCCTCTTCGGAATGTCCTTCTATCTTCAGCGAGGTGGTGGTCGTAAGGAATCTCTGAAGATGTTTATTTGCATCTTCATTGATTCTTCCGGCGAACGACTTGCTCTCCAACTGATGGATGGTGGAAGGGTGTAGCTGAAAATGCACCACATTCACCGGTTGATTCACAATGGTCATCCGGTTCGGTTGAGCATTGGCCCCTCCATAGTCTCCTAGCAGTCTTTCAGGATGAGGTGGATTTCCAGCCATTTGAACAGTTTCAGGTGTTGTCTCTCTCTCTCTCTCTCTTCGGAGTCGCTCTGCACAGATATAATTTCCTCTATTTCTTCCAGTCTTTTAACTTTAGCTATTCTCCGTCTTTCGTGTAACGCTCGTTCTGGTTCTG
Organism: Lathyrus sativus; assembly: GCA_963859935.3. Classification (NCBI taxonomy): domain Eukaryota; kingdom Viridiplantae; phylum Streptophyta; class Magnoliopsida; order Fabales; family Fabaceae; genus Lathyrus; species Lathyrus sativus. The sequence goes on from OZ012736.1 coordinate 333,731,190, forward strand.
TATCAAAAGAATATTTAGCTGAGGCCTGACCTCGCATACACAATTAGACAAGCGTTAGATAATACAAGCGGATAAAAGTTATGCAGTAAATAATAAAATTTTAGTCGCAGAGCAACAAAATTTCTTTTGGATTCTAAAAACAATGTTAATTTGGCAGTCCCCGGCAACGGCGCCAAAAACTTGATCGGGAAAATAGCAAGTGTACTATTTTTACCAATTGTAGTAATAAGGGAAAAGTCCCAAGTATCGATCTCGAGGACTGCGTAGTAATTAACGGGATTTTTAGGATTCAAAGGAACAAAAAGTCTAGTGGTTTGTTTGGTGGCAGAGTAATATAACAAGTAAATAAAGACTTATAAATCAATTTAAGAACAGTGTTAGGGGAGTGGAGACGATGCGAGTAAAGACCATGTATGATTATTCTGCTATAATAGTTATTAACCTTAATTCATCAGTTGGCCAATTTAGTTTTCTTAATTCCTTAATGAAAACCCTTTGATGAGTTTCCTGTACACTAATTCCTCAGTGTCCATGAAAAACATCAAGCAATAGTTCCGACCATAAAATACGTGATACGGGATATCCTCATTCCTAAGCAATATCGACCGTGATACTATTTTGCAAAAGTGTTAGGTTGACTTTCCAGATTAAAACCTAAGCATAATTCGAATTCTACTTTCCAATATGAATACACGTTAAGATTAATGCAAAATAAAATATATAAGGTGAATAACATAGTTCTAATAGAATAATCAAATGAAAGTCATTACATCGCAACTTAGGACCACCCCCTAACAACTTGGGGTTTAGCTGCTCATGTTCTTGGTAACCATAAAAGCAATTAGAAATGAAAAGGAGAAGATCATTACAATGCGAGTTGAAATCCTTGGATCATCAATTGCTTCCGCTTTTGATCAATCCTTTGTTTTCCAGCCGAACTCTCCTCTCAGTTGTCAATCCTAATCTCAGTTCAAAAGTGTCTCCTACTTTCTAAAAACTGACTCTTATATCTAAATTCAAATTACATCGCTAAATGTCTCAAATGCCCTTCGAAATAGGCCTGACAGCAAAAAATCAGAAAATACAAAAATTTCACTCTCAGTGGCCCTGACACGGGCCGTGTTGTGCAACACGGGTGGCCGTGTCAGGCTGCTGACTTCTTCAGGGCGTGTTTCATCTCCAAGGGCTGCAACACGGGCCGTGTTGCATGACACGGGCACCCGTGTTGTACGTCTGAGTCTCCTTTTCTTCTGCTTTGGTCTACCTGTGTCTGCCAACCGTGTCCTCCATGACACGGGCCGTGTTGTGCAACACGGGTACCCGTGTTGTAGCTCTGACCTCCCTTTTCCGACTTTTCTTTGCCTCCGAAAGCGGTGCGACTGTCGTGCTATCCTTTCCTGCCAAAAACACACTAAAAGAAACCGAATCAAACACACCAGCGGCAAAAGTAATATAAACTTAAAAATAAGACTTGAAGACACACAACTATGAGTAATTCAGATAATAACAACTAAAGCTTTGAAAACAGATAAAAACATTGCGAAATTAACAACAAATAGCGTTTGAAAACACAAGTGAAATCCACCGATCACACCTCATTAATTTTCTTGTATTTTATCTCTATACTCTTGTTGCCCAAAACCGGTTCCAAGTCATCCATATTTTGTCCAAAGCAATCGAGCACATTCAAGCGTAATTAACTGAAAATGGAAACCAGAAATCAAGGCACTCAGTTGACGTTGAGATTAAAATGGAAGTGAATTCTTTTCTTTCCAAAACAGTCACCCAACATGTCCATGCGAAAAAGGAACGTCATTCACCCTCCCCGACAATCAGAACCAACAACATTCAACTCGATTAATCAACCTTTGATTCGGTTGAGACTATAAAAACCACAAACAGACAGATAAAAAAACACATAGAAAAACCCAGAATTGTAAAAAAAAAAGGGAGAAAGAACGCTTATCTTTTAAGCTTCACCGAAAATCCTCATTTCCGACCTTAAACATCCACCATCGACACCTTCAAAACCCTCGCCATTTTTGCAAATCACCGTCGCAGACCGCAACCTCACGCGTCATCGGAAACGCCGTCGCAAAACCCATTCAGTATCTGCCGTCAACCACCCTCAGCGAAACCGACGAAGTCACCTACACAAAAAAAACACCACCGTGAGTTTGGTTCTTATTTAACATTTAAGATCTGATTAATTTTCTTTGTTTTCTTGTATATGCAGAAGAAAAGAATGAAGAGAAAGAGGAGGGAGATGAAAGAGAAGAAGCGAAATGGCGGAGAAGACGGAGAAAGAAGTTAGAAGAAGAGGAGAAGGGCGATGGGAGAAATCACAGAGAGAGGAGATGAGAAGCTCGGACGACGGAAGACGATTGGGGGGAGAACTTAGGGTTTTCCATTTTTGGTTTTTTATATGTAATCACGTACGCACACACATATGGTTACAACCCTGCCCCCGCACGTCATCACCGTACGATCCATCGCCCTACTTATCCCATGACCCTCACTTGCAGTCCACCACGGACCTCTGCAGCCCTATAACACATAATCATCCGGCCCAATCCCTTGTTACTTCTATTTTTTTTTGTTTTTTTTGTTTTTCGGTCTTTATTTTTATTTATTTTGTAATATGTAGAACTAAATAATAATAAAATATAAACTAACCACTAACATTACTAATTAAAATATAAAAATCTCAAAACTTAATAAAAATAATGAAGATAATAAAAAAATATTAAAAATATTTATTTTTAATTTTAATTTAAGTTGTTGATAAATAAGTTTAGAATTAATAATTCCAATAAAAAATGTTTAGATATAGGTTTTTTTCTTTTTTTTTTCTTTATTAAAAATCCAAAGATTTACTCAAAACTAGTATAAGAAAAATTCAAAATTACTATTATTCTATTTACCCCTTTTCCACATAACTTAGCTTTTTTTAGGTTTTAAGTAACTTTCTCCTAATTTACACTTAATCCTTTTCTCAAAAATAAACAAATTTTTTTATTAATATAAAGTCCTTTAAGTTAACTAATTTCAAAATAACTTATAAAACAATTAAAAACATTTTTTAATTTCTAAACATATTCTCCTTTAATGAAAATTCACAAAAATCATAAGAACAATTAACCATAATTAAACTAAAAACATTTCACCTTTCATAATTAGCCTCCCAATTATTCATCAATATCTCATCACTGTTTAATTATCACTATTATCATCGCCTATCACTCGTTCATCATTTTCAATTAATATTTGCCATTTCCAACTGCTTTATGTCATCGCTTATATCCCCTCCGAAGGAAAGGTTCACATGCTTGAACCCCGTGTCAATAGCTTTACCCTCACCCTAGCCTTAGGATTTGAGTCCCCGTACTCACCTTTTAGGCGTTACTCTGTGGACATTCCCCATTTATCATTGCCTTAGGATTCGAGTCTCCGAACTCACCTTTTAGGCGTCCCGTCATGGGCATACCTTCACCCTGTCCAATTCAACTTTCAACGTAGATAGGAGTTTCCGCACTCCAAGTAAGCGGTTCCATATGAACGCTTACCTCCCCCTGGAACCTTGACCATAGTCAAGAGGTTCCTCATCTCCCTCGTTGAGGGGAACTACAGATACTCTGATTCCATTCCCGTCAGGATACGTAAGCACAAGATGCGACGTCTTGGCGAGTATACTTAGAATTAAACCATTAGGTCTTTCATCCTTAAGCAAATAACCCTTAGCAATAAACAACATAAAACAAGAGGTTCCTGTAGAGTACTACAGAGGATGCTAGCACCTTCCCTAAGTTTAACCAACCCCCGAATCCTAGATCTCTCCCCGCATTGTGTTTACGATGCAAAATAGGTTTTTCCTTTCTTTAACCTTTCCTTCGGATAAATCAAAGACCGGTTGTAATGAATTAAGATTCAAGCTAATCAATAGCTTGGTATCCAATTTTCACCGCGACAGGAATGGCGACTTCACTGGGGACCTCTTCAGTGGGTTTCCCTAACTTGTTTATTATGCTTGTTTGTTATATATTTACTTAATTTCTTATTTGTATATTTGTTTTATTGCTTTTTAGGATGATATCTTTGAGTGGTGAGACAAAGTTCTACACCCGGACTTAAGTGAAATTATGATAGGATGGTGAGATATTCGACGAGGCTTATAGGGAGTGAGTCCCGACCAAGTTGACTCGAGAATCACCGCTCAGTTGAGACCCTTTCTAAAATGGTTCGGTTGAACGAGTATAGTCATGAAAACTTTTACTATTTTCGATTGGAGTCCATGAGACTGAGGACCGTAGTTATCTTTAACCCCACTTTGGCCTTTATTAGGACGTAGTGCGATGACTATAACGGAGTAGTCCCGAAATAGTTGATACACGATGCTACACTCAAAAGAGGTTCTCTTGAGAATATTATTAACCACCGAGTTAGTCGGGAAATTGATAATATCCGAAAGATGGACTAATGACTTTGGGCACCTTTTTAGAACCTTGTTCTACAGGTACAATCAACCTTCAGTCCACACCCTTTGGGGATGGGTATACCCTTTGCTCCATGCTCGTTGCAAACCTAGGTTCCCTGTTTGTTTATCCTTGTACATATGTGTGCTTGCATGTGTTTGTGCATACTTGCATTCATAAGCATCATATCACATTGGTTTCATGGAATCCAACTCTATTTATAAACATTGTAGGACCAATATGGATTACAAAAGAAGATACTTTGAAACATTCTTCTAAGAGTCCTAATTTGGATGTCCTGAGGAAGTCAGAAGCTCTATTTGAAGATCAAGAGAAATTCAAAGACAAATACAAGAAACTTTTATTCTTAAAGATCCAGGTGAACAAAGGATTTCCTCCTTACTTTTCCAGCAAGAAAAGAAAGAGATGGAGGATTTATTTTCCTCTATCAAACTATTCCTCGGAAATTAATCGTCGACAAACTTATATTCAAGAATGTCCACCAGGAAGAACAAATCAAGAAACAAAATGCAAGACTTCCTTAGAACTTTATTGGCTTTTATGTCAGGATTCTTTTTAAGAATATTATATGTAATCCGATATCAAAAAAATAATAAATGAATTTTCTTTAGAACCTTGTGATGTTTGTAAATACATGAGTTCCATGAAACCTTTCATTTCTGCATTCTGCATTTTTGCATAGCATCCTTCATTTAGTATTTGCATGTGCATGCATCCTCTCTCTGTTGTGGCTCATCCGGCTTTATGTCTTTGTAATGTCAGTTGACATCTTCACCATATGACCAAACTCGAAGCAATCGCTGAAGGATAGTAAGGAGAATAATGGATATGGATCCCATGACTGGTTTCAGGGTGATGACTAATCCGATATTTGATCTTCCCTCCGATAACAATGTTCAATAAGTGGATATTCCTACGCAATCTCAACTATGCAAGATAACCTGTGTTCAAGATGATGAAAGGGATCCCCAGTTTCCACGGTGTATGCCAAATCCTAAGAATGCTCATACTGAGATGATCGACTCGAACACCAGCTGTGAATTTCATAACGAGGTAATGGGGCATCCGAGAATGCAAAGTTTTCCAAGAAAAGTTCAAGAGATGATCGACAACAAATTGTTGACCTTCGGAAGTGAAAGCCCGATCTTGAATGGAATGCCGTTGTGTTGATGAATACAAAGACTTAATAAAATCATTTAGCAAGGCTTGTTTTGCTGTTCATTTTGTTTGCTTATATGTATTTTATTTCTTTGATTATAAAAGCATAATTGGCATGTAGGAACTTGTTTTTCTTGAACGATAATGCATTAAACATGTTTGTCTTGAAGAAATCAATTCGTGTTCACTCATAAAATTATTTTTCATAATTTATAATGCCAACTTTACCTAATCTCTTGTTTTGATAGAGAATTGGGAGGAGGATGACGAATCAAAAACGCGAGATCTCTTCTCGTATGCTTTTGAATAAAACCCTACTAATGATGTAAGGCGTTGTTTCAAATCCTAAACACTGGAGATATAAGGAAGATAATCCCTCTTTAACCCCTTTGAGCCTTGAAGTAGGAGTTTTCTTTTCCAAATAAAAAATCCTCAATTTTAACCTGGGGCAGGGTAGTTTTCAGTTAAGCTGATCGAGCGTCCAGACTCTAAAAAAGAGAGGAGGAGTGAACGTCTGAGAATCCATTTTATCTATCCCAAACATATTAGGAGGCTAGAAGTAAAAAAAACACAATGACTATCCCTCAACTATCTAAAGAGTGAGGCAGTCACAATCCTTTCAAAAAGGTCAAAATAACTTAGGGTCACACGACTTGTTGAAAAAAAATGATGATGAAAAATGAATGAAAAGAAAAGCTCGCTAAGTCAAAACCTATGAAGGAGACTTAGGCAAAATTGGGACATCCCGCTGGACTTCAAAGTCAAAATTCAAAAAAACTTCGTCCATGCCAAAGTTAGGGAATGAAAAATGCGAAAAGCAAAAAACAAAAGATTACAATGAAAGAATCCCCAGTAAAGGAAAAAGTTGTGTGATTAAACACCAAAAGGAAATAGGTGAGTGACTGTCATGTCCAAAGCCTCAACGGATTCTCGTCCATATTAAACTCCTCTTGAGAGATGAGTGCTCATATCAAGTTTAACTGAATGTAGGATTGGAGAACATCACGAAGAATGGGTGGGTACAAATAAATTTTGAGCCTTTATCCTTTGTTTCTTAAACCGTGAACCAAGCCACGAAACAACCTTAAAAAGACCTAATTGAAGTAGGGTTCATTTTGAAAGCACACGCGATGAGAAAACGTTTCCTGACTCCTATGAGCTATGCTCAATTTAATGTTGGCTTTATTAATTAAATTCATATCCTAACTAGTGATTCGGTCACCAAGTTATCGTGATTTCTTTTTAAAAAATTTTTTCAAGACGAACATATATGTTGCATTAACAGTTTCAGAATTAACATTTCATGCGTGTTGATCTTGCCTGATATCTCAGAAAGTTTACATATAAACATTGACAATAAAACTTGAAGATTCTGCTAAACAGGGGGAACTTATTGCCATGTTGCTCATTTACAAGCTTGACTGCTCTCCAGAGCGAGTTTGAAGATCCAGTCATGACACCGTCATTCCGGGTCAGTTACATCAAGATTTGACGAATCTCTCCAAGAGTTTGAAGACAGTGGGGAAATTGGACTCCATGTTCTCTGTAAAATCCTCTTGGAACGACCTGTTCTCATAAAGCATGTACTTTGGGGCATTTGAGAAATGAAGATTACGTCACCCATTCACGACATTTATTGTTCAAAATAGCGACTGTTACGAGGTTCAGCAAGATCAAAACTACTTGGTTTTCATAACATCCTTCATGTCCTCGATGAACTTTACTTCAGGTGGTCATGATTCCTCCGATAGGTCCCTACTCCAAGCAATGATGATTAATGCCAGAAATCTCCGATTGGTGACCTGACCGTTTCTCCAATGATTTTCTCAACTTCACCTTCCCAATGAAGTGGATGTTATTTTACCCCTCAGTGGATCTCTTTTTACAATGTTGATCTTCCCTAGCAAAGCGGATGTTTATTTCATCCCCATTGAAGTTTCGAATCCAACATATTCAACAACTTTGTTAACCCAGCTTTCCCCTTTTGAAGTGGATATTTATTTTATCCCCAATGAAACTCCAGTTCAGGTATCTCCGTCTACAACTCCAGCATGAATCTCTCCAGGGAAGTGGATATTTATTTTATCCACGAAGTTTCTCCAATTAAGAGATGGATCTGTTTCCAGTAGATCTTTATTCTCATCTTCAACATGATAACCAATATTATTTTGGCAAATTCTTCAGTAAGATCAAGATGTTATATCTTCAGGCAGAATATTTTCTATTCCCCTGAGAAGTTTTAAAGCCTTAAAGCAGGATTGTAATCCCATATATGGTTCTCCACATATCCATAGTGACGCATCTGTCTTTGAAGATTGGTCCGATATTTGTTCCTCAGAAGGAATTCTAAAAGCAAGCTTACATTCTCCAAGCAATGTTTGGTCTGTGAAGATTTGGTTTGAGTGCCCTCCGCCTGAGATGTTTTTTCATCTCTACTGATTTCGTAGGCATACACATAGCATATAGGTAGATATCATGACATATGCATTTTTCGCATCTTTGTGTTTGTTTGTTCTATCGCTATGGCCGTGTTTATCCCCAAGCGACTGGGTGTGTCTTCTCCTTCCAAGTAAAGTTGTCAGCCCTAGGCAGAAAGAGCATAATATTTCTATCTCTCCACAGAGTTCGACCCTCGGGGAAGAAGGTTGTTTTAGTTAAATACCATTTGAGTTCATGCCTCAATGGTTGAGTCTTGCTTGATAGTTTCTCTTCAGTTATTTACTGAATTGAACTTTGGTCCTTGAGAATCACAATTTTGGATACCTCCAGGCCATTGAACCTAGATTGAGCGTGCATTTATTTGCACTTTGACTCCTCAAGAAGGGTATTTATGAAGATCATCATTGAAGACAGATACTTCTACAACAGTGTTACCAGATTCCTCAACAATTTACATATGGACTACAAGGAACCTCTTTATTTGAGCAACTTGTTACGACAAGGTTTTCTATCAAAGATGACAAACGACAGTCTCCTCAAGACAGTTTGTCCATCCCTATGGGTTTTATCAAGATTATCAACTCTTCAAATGGCATCTCTCCGGAAAATCGTCAGAGAAGTTTGTCGGAGACTTTACAGATATTTTCTCTTTATTTGAGAATTTTCACTAAAAAGGTTTCACACATTTTTACAGCTACAACAAAGATGCTCCTCAGGAATTTATTCCCTAGTGAGTTCATTACACAAGCTTTAATTCCATCAAATGGCACCTCTTCCGAGAAGTTTGATGAAGTTTATTACATTTGATCTCTCTCTTTATTTGAGAAGACATATTTGCAAATCAACCAGCTTACACATCTCTTCTGAAGATCCCCTGTGAAGTTTTACGACCTCCAGTACATTATGGATTACCGCTGAATCTCTACAATCTCTAGTGATATTTTAATCCCCTGTGAAGATGCTCTCACGAGTTTTCATCATTTCAGGTAGAAATTGAGACCAGCTCATGGCATCCAGACCATGATGCTCGGGGAGGTTTATTTCAAGAAACTAAGACCCGTTCATGGCACACAAACCATACGGCGTGGGGAGTTTATTTCAAGAAACTGAGACCAGCTCATGGCATCCAGACCATGACGCTCGGGGAGGTTTATTTCAAGAAACTGAGACCAGCTCATGGCATCCAGACCATGACGCTCGGGGAGGTTTATTTCAAGAAACTGAGACCAACCCATGACATCCAGACCATGACGCTCGGGGAGGTTTATTTCAAGAAACTGAGACTAGCTCATGGCATCCAGACCATGACGCTCGGGGAGGTTTATTTCAAGAAACTGAGACCAGCTCATGAAATTCAGACCATGACGCTCGGGGAGGTTTATTTCAAGAAACTGAGACCAGCTCATGGCATCCAGACCATGACGCTCGGGGAGGTTTATTTCAAGAAACTGAGACCAGCTCATGGCATCCAGACCATGACGCTCGGGGAGGTTTATTTCAAGAAACTGAGACCAACTCATGGTATCTAGACCATGACGCTCAGGGAGGTTTATTTCAAGAAACTGAGACCAGATCATGGCATCCAGACCATGACGCTCGGGGAGGTTTATTTCAAGAAACTGAGACCAGCTCATGGCATCCAGACCATGACGCTCAGGGAGGTTTATTTTTCTACTTTTCTCAAATGGAATACTCAATTAAGAAGTTGAATTATGTTTCGATCAAGAAAGTTCATTTTGGTTATTACCGATTGTTTGGGCTGCCACATGTTGGTAGCAGATTATCCTTCGATTACAAGTTTTTCGCCCGTTATTTAGGCTACCATATTCTTGGTAGTATGTACTACATATCTTTATTTTATGGGAGACTCACCATTGTTGTTTGCTGTCTCTTTCCCTGTAGAGTCTCGCTTTGTTGAGCCTGTTATTTCTGTGTGTCATGTCGGGTTATTCCTCTGCGGCATCATTTCTCCACAGGACCTGTGTCTTGCATTTCATATCATCTCATATCATGTGCATTCGGTGGCTTCTTAGGGCCAAAAATTCGTGTAATGTTTGTATTTAAGTCTCTTCTATCATGTCGAAACGGAGACTCCCATCTCCATATCTATGGATAGAATAAACTTAAATAAGGGCATCTGACACACCGTAATTTTTGACCTTAAGATTCCACCTCATTGCTTTTCTTGTATTTTATCTCTATACTCTTGTGTGTGTTTATTATCACTAACTAGTTTGTGGAGGTGCAGTAATTCCAAGTATGGATTCTCACATTCAAGCATTTCAAGACGTGACTAATACATTCTGACTTAAAAGGGGGCCTCGAGACTTTCTACCGGTCATTTTTTTCCAGAATTTCTTAGAAGCTTTAGGGTATTCTCCAAGGAGGATTAGGGGGCTTCTCAAAGCTTTTTTCTGGTATCAAGTTCAGTCTTCAGTTGTGAGGATAACAAGGATCAGAATTAATTTAAGAGGACTTTATTTTATTTACAAAGGGTGGATCGAGATTTATTATATTTTCTAAAGGGAAGAGATTCATGATTATCTTGTTGGTTAGTTCGAGAGCATCATGCGTGGAAATGATAAGGTTCAAACAAAACTTGGAATCAAGGAGTTCCTAAAATAGGATTCGAGGATCATGTCCTTTACAAACAAATACTCATATTGATTCACTATTTTTTTTCACGAATGTTTGAAGTCAAGGCCTGATTCATTTGGGTTGCAATTTTTCAATAAAAACGTAAAATCCATTGCAAACTTCAGGTAGTATTTGAAATCTAATCAAGTGCCATGTTTCCCCTCTCTAAATTCATACAAACACACATGAATTTATTCAAATTCCACAATTGGAAATTCATCGCTTCAAGCTATAAAGATTCAAGTTGTAAAGATTGTGTATTAAAACACCAATAACACGAGTTAAGATTTATTCAAAACCAAAAGAGTTTGGATTATTCAAAACTGAAGTGAAAGAGTTGGCCTGGAAGTTACAAACTCACTTGACATTTTCAACTAAGGCATTCTGATACAAAGTTTAAGTAATTACAAGTAAACTACTAGCAGGGGTTTAAGTTACAAGGACCAGTTACAAGAACCGCTGGAAGTGCAAGTAGTTGCCAAGAGATTATTAATTAAAACAAAGGACCCTTTTCTTTTTCCGCTACTATCTACAAGATTTACGTATGGCCCATGACCAATAATGTCTCTTCTGTTTTAAAGAATGAGGATTTGAGAAGAAAGTTGTCCCTGCTCGAGAATTTGATCTCGAATACTCCACCTTGGTCATCACCATACCTCCTAGTATTCTTCCCACACTGATGCTCTGAATCGGTGCCGGTTGGGCATTTTTTCTTTATGAATTACGGTGCATTCCTTTAATGTTAATTGTCGCGGAAGTTGAGGTGAGTTGAAGAAGATACGGAAGGTTGACAGATTGCTTCACACGAGAGACGTCGCAAACTTTTATTTTTGAGTCCTACCTCCACCTTGTAAGTTGTTCGATTCCGAATGAGGTCTCCATTACTTTTCTTCAAAACCTACAACAAGATAACTAGAAGATTTACATTCATCCTTATTATCACTATGATTGGAAAGAATTATACAGTAAGAGAGTTTTCAACTATAAAGCTTACGAGGATTAAAACTCAGATGGATGTCTAAACGGCAAGCGTCGGCTCTAATGTTCCTGCAACAAAGTAAAGGAGTAAGATACAGCAACCGGGTATCGAAACATAAACTGAACGACTCATAAAGAGAAGAGATCCAATAGTTTTGGCAGGAATTAAAAGCCACCATCAACTCCCAGCCACAACTTCATGTTGACTCAAACCAAGCTCCCTTTCTATCTAAACTAGTCCAAACATCTTGACCTGTAGCAAGGGAAAGATTGTCGGTTCAACTTTTCGAACTAAGTAAAAAATGTAAGGGAACATGTATTATGAAAAATAACTATAACCATACGTACCCGTCAAAGAGAGCATGACATGAGACCGGGTTGATAAACACCAAAGCAAAGATATTCCTTTCATTGTAGGTGAAACGGATTTGTCTCTGGGAAGACTTAAAGAACAACTGCCTCATGTTTTTTTCCTCCTGGAACAGACACACGTAATGATTTTAGAAAGGAGAAAGTTCAAAAGCCATTATCAATTTGTCACCATACAGAGTTAAGAGGATTTACTTGTTGCCCAAAACCGGTTCCAAGTCATCCATATTTTGTCCAAAGCAATCGAGCACAATCAAGCGTAATTACCTGAAAATGGAAACCAGAAATCAAGGCATTCAGTTGACATTGAGATTAAAATGGAAGTGAATTCTTTTCTTTCCAAAACAGTCACCCAACATGTACATGCGAAAAAGGAAAGGCATTCACCCTCCCCAACAATCAGAACCAACAACATTCAATTCGATTTATCAACCTTTGATTCGGTTGAACCTATAAAAACCACAAACAGACAGATGAAAAAACACACAGAAAAACCCAGAATTGTAAAAAAAGGGAGAAAAAATGCTTATCTTTTAAGCTTCACCGAAAATCCTCATTTCTGACCTCAAACATCCACCACCGACACCTTCAAAACCCTCTCCATTTCTACAAATCAGCGTCGCAGGCTGCAACCTCACCCGTCACCAGAAACGCCTCCGTAAAACCCATTCAGTATCAGCCGTCAACCACCCTCAGGGAAACCGACAAAGTCACCTACACAAAAAAAAACACCGTCGTGAGGTTGGTTCTTGTTTAAAATTTAAGATCTGATTAATTTTCTTTGTTTTCTTGTATATGCAGAAGAAAAGAATGAAGAGCAATAGGAGGGAGAAGAAAGAGAAGAAGCAAAATGGCAGAGAAGACGAAGAAAGAAGTTAGAAGAATAGGAGAAGGGCGATGGGAGAAATCACAGAGAGAGGAGATGAGAAGCTCGGACGGTGGAAGAAGAATGGGGGGAGAACTTAGGGTTTTCCATTTTTGGTTTTTTATATGTAATCATGTACGCACACACACATGGTTACAACCTTGCCCCCGCACGTCATCACCGTACGATCCATCGCCCTACTTATCCCACGACACTCACTTGCAGTCCACCATGGACCTCTGCATCCCTATCACACATAATCATTCGGCCCAATCCCTTGTTACTTCTATTTTTTCTGTTTTTTTGTTTTTCGGTCTTTATTTTTATTTATTTTGTAATATGTAATACTAAATAATAATAAAATATAAACTAACCACTAACATTACTAATTAAAATATAAAAATCTCAAAACTTAATAAAAATAATGAAGATAATAAAAAAATATTAAAAATATTTATTTTTAATTTTAATTTAACTTGTTGATAAATAAGTTTAGAATTAATAATTCCAATAAAAAATGTTTAGATATAGGTTTTTTTCTTTTTTTTTTCTTTATTAAAAATCCAAAGATTTACTCAAAACTAGTATAATAAAAATTCAAAATTACTATTATTCTATTTACCCCTTTTCTACATAACTTAGCTTTTTTTAGGTTTTAAGTAACTTTCTCCTAATTTACACTTAATCCTTTTCTCAAAAATAAACAAAATTTTTTATTAATATGAAGTCCTTTAAGTTAACTAATTTCAAAATAACTTATAAAACAATTAAAAACATTTTTTAATTTCTAAACATATTCTCCTTTAATCAAAATTCACAAAAATCATAAGAACAATTAACCATAATTAAACTAAAAACACTTCACCTTTCATAATTAGCCTCCCAATTATTCATCAATATCTCATCACTTTCAATTATCACTGTTATCATCGCCTATCACTCGTACGTCATTTTCAATTATCATTTGCCATTTCCAACTGCTTTATGTCATCACTTATATCCCCTCCGAAGGAAAGGTTCACATGCTTGACCCCCGTGTCAATACCTTTACCCTCACCCTAGCCTTAGGATTTGAGTCCCCGTACTCACCTTTTAGGCGTCCCTCTGTGGACATTCCCCATTTATCGTTGCCTTAGGATTCGAGTCTACGTACTTACCTTTTAGGCGTCCCGTCATGGGCATACCATTACCCTGTCCAATTCAACTTTCAACTGTTGCACCCTAATTTTTGACCACGAGATACCACCTCTTTTTGTGCATTTTCTATTGCTATTCGACTTTATTTTAATATTTATACCTTTTTGTGACTAACCGACTTGTGCAGACGTGGTAATACCGAAAGGAGATGGCGTTCATTCTCGTGGTCAATCATTATGCATAGCTAATCGTTTAACCCATTTGTTTGTTTTGATTTGCGAAAGGTTGGGTTACTGCTGGAGGTTTAGGGAATCACGAAAGGGCTTATTATTCGAAGATTGAGATTTATGCTATTCTTATTCGGCCCAATATTTAAATTCAACCAGGAAAATAATTTTGGTTTTCTACTCAAGCGCAAGAGGTTACAGATTGTTAAATTTAAGCTTCTAGAGGTCAGAGTGTGCAAGCTAAGAGACTTTGGAGATTCGAAATGCAAACAATGATTTATGATAGAGTTCGAACCCAAGTTATTTATTTAGACTTCATATGCTCATCTAAGTTCGAAATGTTGTCACAATACTCAAAGGCCCATCAGCATCAAAAGAACAACGAGCGATTTCCATCTCTTTTTTTGAAATTCAACAAGGTCTCCATTATCAAATTCCATTATGAGCACTATTCAAACAATTTTTGGGGGGATGATTCCCATAACAGAGTTTATGGATATATGACATTTCTTTGAAGTTTCTATGGATACAGTAGCATAAACTAAACTCAAATCCAATAACTTGAATTCCATGCAAATACATTAGTTCCTATTTTACAAGCTCTTAACCATCCATGGGAAGCAATTCAATCAAGGATCATACTCCTACACTACAGTACAATTCAAAAACTCATCTTTCAAGCTCAAAACAACATTACATATTTGGAAATTCAATCTGTGATTACAACAGCAAAGAATTTTGTCAATAACGTAAACCGTGCCGATAAGAGGTCTTGAAGTCTGAAGCCACCGAGCTTGAATTTGAAAGGCGATACAATCCTTAAACTTCCCACCTCAGTCGTAGCATCCAAGTGGTGTTTCTGCAAGACCAGTTGCACAATGAAAGCCTTCAAAGAAATTAGAGAAAGTGGTTGCAGATATCACTTTTGAATCGAATGAACAACAGCAGCAGCAACCTTCTGCAGATGTCTAAAGAACGCCTTGCAGAAGCTTTTATGGACTCTTCTTCTAACAGTTGACTAGAACTCACTTATCTGAAATGCACAAGGTTTTCACTTACGCCAGATGTTATCATAACCGGTACCAGAGCTCAGCTTGAAGACTCACGTGGAGGAACTTGCTGAGGAGGTTCACTCTGCTTGTGGACGAGTTAGTGGAAGGAGATATGACTTTCCACAGGCCTTTCCGACGGTATCTCCCCACATCAGAATCAAACTACTGCGAATAACCATTAAAACAAAGTCAGTTCTAAAACCGTCCTCAGACGCAATTATGGCAAACTTTAAAAATACAATCATAATAAGATGATAAGCAAGCTTGTGTTCATCGGAAGGAAGTTAGACGAACTACCCTCAGAAAAGGCTTCAAAGCTGTCTAATCCAATATTATCATCACATGCTTCGGTTGTGCATAGCAAAAGTAATGACAAGAATATTTGAAATCAGTATATTAGAGGTTGATCAAGAGTATTGTCATTGAGAAAATCGAAGGACAAATTAAACATTAAGTTGACATTTGACATCCAAGATATCCAGTTTATTCCTATTTGGACTAAGCACAAAATCTCCTAAGGGTACTCATCCATATGTGTGTAATTTACCTCAGGGTAAAGCTCAGATGTTTCTTCTCCATCTTCTCCAATTTCAAAATCTGTCAAACAACCCTCATAGAAGATGTGATAGAAGTGTCCAATTCCTTACATCCATCTTATCATCAAATGTTACTCTTCCATGCCCCACCCTGTGCCAAGTGCTGACTGTAATCGCTAATGGAGATAACGCCTGCGAGATGGTTTTGCTGCAACACTCTAATGTCAATATAATGATGGAAGCAGACTAGAATACCTCTACAAATTTGGTACATGTGAGAGCCTAAGCATTACTTCCATCAAGTAACAAGATTGTATTGCTGTTGTTGGATTGGTGGTAGCCGTGATGCCATAAAATTGAAGCAGTTTTAAAGGTGGAAATGTTACCGAGATTGTTGATACACCTATGTTATTGGATGCTCCCAAGGATACATTGCCCTCTCTGTTCCCACGATCATCAGCTCCTATGCAATGTGATCTTGATCAGTTGGCGCAAATAAGGATAACCGCGATAAGAACGACGACTTGCACGACGGATTATTCTAGTTCCCCTCATCACCATAAGCACATGAACAAAACAGAGAAACAGTTATCAAATTTTTACAGACTTGAAGCAAGCAAACAAATACATGAGTCCTAGAAATTCATAGCAAGATAGCTCCACAACAACGTGCAGGATGAACGAGAGTAATATCAAGACAAGTTCGGCCACGCGTTTGCTTATCGAAGGATCGATTTTCATGATAAGGGACCGAAGCTTACCATCCAAAAGTCATCAAAGTCCACCAGCAACATCCCTGGGCTGTTAATTTCTCTGGGCCCAAACCCTTTCACTATCCACACCTGTCAAGATACCAAATCAAATTAGTAAATCAATTGAAGGATATTCCTACCATGAGATTCGGATACCCCAATCCACCGCCCAAAACACTGAATGCAGATATATTTGATTTACGTATCAGATTGAGGTTCATTAACGACATTTAACAAGATTAGACAAAAAGAGAAAGTTTTCGAATTTGGTCTGTACCAAAATAGAAATCCAATCAACTCTAAATCAAATTCAATCAACAATCAATCAGCATTCAAGATATTTCAATCAAATTCTCACACCAAAACCTCATATTGGTGCCTATATAAGAGATGGAAGGGAAGAGGAAAGGACAGAAAAAAAACCCTAGAATACGAAACCGAAGGAATCACAAAAACATAAAAGTTCAACATCCACAAATCCCTCTAGAATCCCAAATTTGGTAAAGAGGAGAGGATAAGGAACTTATCTGCGTTCGCTCGGATACACCGCAATCAACCGCAATCGCCGAACCTTCGACGCCATCGCCGACGAATCTCCGGGAGACCATCCATCGCTCATCAATAATACCTCTCAAAGCCGCCACCATCTCGAGCCCTTCGACCATCTCGAGCCCTTCGACCGCCGTTCTCACCTCCAACACCACTTCACTAATCTTCGGTAAACTCTCTTTTCTTGCAAAAATATCGAATTTACTGATTGGGTGTTGTGTTTCAGGAGTTAGAAGAAGAAGAATTCAAAATGAAGGAGAATCGCAAAATCGATTTGGGGGTGGATGTAAAAGGGGATTAGGGTTCACACTTCCTCCATCGTGTTTGTGGTTTGCTATCTCATTACACATACACATCACTAACACTGCACTTAAACGTTAATTAACCCGTTTAGCCAATAATCCTAAAAATATACTTATTTTAATTAATCAACTATTTTATAAAGCAACTAAATCATTTTTTTTTAGGTCAGTCCTTTTATTTAAATAACTATTATCTCTTTTCTAATTAAACCATATTCATCTAATTGATCTTTTTTTAGTTAGCCCATCATTTTATCTCTAATAACTCAATTATTTATCTCACAATTTTCTTTAATCATCTAAATCATCTAATAACCTTTTATTTAGTAAACAAGTCATTTATTAATTAATTAACCTGACTTCAACTAGACCTTTTAAATATAAAAAAAACAATAACCCTTTTTTAATAATAAACAACTTTTATCTAAATAAATCATCCCATATTTTAGCTAAAATAAAATCACTTATTACAAATTTCTTATTCAATCCCCTCATAAAATCCAGCATTTTCTCACAGTTCAAACCAAAATAAATCAATTAATGTTTTCCTCAAATCAATCTCAAACCAATTCAACCTTTCTCAAAATAATTCAACCTCGTCTAAAAATTAATCAACATCGTAAAACACAAATCAATCGTGCACTTCACGACACACTCACAAATTCACACCTAGCGCTTTCATGCGTATTTTCATGTATGTTTTATCCGCTTTTATTTAACCACAATGCACACACTCACCTAGCGCTTTTATGCGTCCGTGTATGGTTTATATTTCTGTATCTTACTTTCTGCAATTTATCCTTACCGCAAGTCATTATATCTCGTTGCATCGCATCGCATTCCGTCCAAAGGAAAAACCTACACATAATCCAACGTTGTGTGTAGTTGCACATCATTTGCATCATTCTCCCCACGATCCTTGATCCCATTCAAGTTGATCGCTTAAGATAGATCCTACCCTATAGGAAGGACCTTGTCTTTATCTTTTACAACATAGAAACAAACAACCAAACACAATACAATACAAATTTTCAAACACATTTAGAGAATAGATGTTAATCATCTTAAGTGAGATATAATCTCCACCCCACAAACAACACAATCAAACATGTAGGGACTTTGCCTTAAGAGCGATAAAGGAATACTTGGCTACCATCCGAGTATGTAAGACCTTTTCTTAAGACGATGCAAAGACCATTTCCTACAACCCCCTTCTTACATTTGTGGTGGTTATCTCTCCCTTAAAATGAAGACTCATCTCTTCTCCTAAACTCAATCAAAACAACTACCCTAAACCCGTAGGAACTTTGGCCACAGTCAAAGAGCTCTTTAAACCCTTTAGGGTGAACTACAACATACTCTGATTCCACTCCCGTAAGGATATGTAGGCATAAGATGCGACATCTTACCGAGTATACTTAGAAATAAACCACTAGGGTCTCTAAACCATTAAGCAGATAACACTTAGCAGTAAACAAACATAAAACAAGAGGTTCCTGTAGAGTACTACAGAAACTTAGGATGCTAGTACCTTCCCTAAGTTTAACCAACCCCCGAACCTATAACTCTCTAAACCTTGCATTTGCATTGCATTGTGGGAATTTTGATCTTTATCCCTTCCTTTGGACAAATCAAAGTTCGGTTGCAAAATGAATTAACGATTCAAACTAATCTATAGTTTGGTATCCAAATTTCACCGCGACAGAAATGGCGACTTCACTGGGGAGCTCTCTAGTGGGTCTTCCTATCTTATTTTATTTTGTTTACTGCTTTATATATATCTGCCTACCTGATTAATTGTTTACATGCTTTCTTTTGTTTTTCTTTTGGGATTACTGTTCTTGAGTGGTGAGATAAAGTTCTACACCCGAACTTGAGAGAAATTAAGATAGGATGGTGATATAGTCGAGGAGGCTTATTGGGAGTTGAATCCCTACTAAGTTGAATCGAGAATCCCGCTCAATTGATGCCCTTTCGAAATAGTACTGTTGAACGATTAATCGTAAAGACACTCATTATTTTCGACTTTGGAGCCTATGATATTGAGGACTGTAGTTACCTTAACCCAACTTTGGCCTTTATTAGGACGTAGTGCGAGACTATGAGGAAGTACTTCCGAAATAGTGCTACGCGAAGCTGCACTCAAAAGAAGTTCTCTTGAGAATATTATTAATCCTCGAGTAATTGGGAAATTGATAATATCCGATGGATGGGCTGATGATTCTGAGTCCCATTAGAACCTTGTTCTGCAGGTACAAACAACCTTTAGTCCTTAAACCTTTGGGAAGGGTACACCTTTACTCCATGCTCGTTGCAAACCTAGGGCGCCCCTTTTGTTTGTTTATCTTTGTGTCCTTATGTGAATACTTGTGTTTGTTGCATTCATATAGCATCATTTTGCATTGGACTTCATGGGATTTACCTTCGTTTATGAACATTGTAGGTCACTATGGCTTCAGATAAAAGACATACTGTGAAATATACTTTTAAGAGTCCCAAATTGGATGACCTAAAGAAGTTGTGGGGTTTCATCAAAGATCAAGAAGAATTCAAGAACAAGTATGGGAAGCTGATATCTTTGTTGGGTTGCTCAGTGAATGAAGGACTTCTTGCCACCCTGCTACAGTTCTATGATCCTCTCTACCATTGTTTCACCTTTCCAGACTTTCAGCTGTTACCTACATTGGAAGAGTATTCCTTTTTGGTTGGTCTACCTGTCCTTGAGGAATCTCCTTTTCCCTTCTTGGAGAAGGACCCTGATGAGAAAGATATTGCTAAAGCCCTCCGTTTGAAGGTGTCCGACGTCAAAGCCAACCTAGTTACTAAGGATGGAATTCTTGGTTTAAAGATAGGTTTCATAATCGAGAAGGCTTCATTCTATGCTGATTATTCTAATAAGGCTCCATTCGAGGCAATCTTTGCTTTGCTTGTTTATGGGCTGTTTTTATTCCCAAGTTTTGAAGGTTTCATCGATCTCAAAGCATTCAAGATATTTATGAAGAACAACCCAGTGCCAACTGTTGCACCCTAAAATTTGCTCAACCTTATTCACTTGGTTTATGTTTCAATATCATTAGCATTTGCATATAGAGTCATGTACATAGCCTAACCATCTGCATAACATAAGCATAGCAAGTCATCCAACAGGGGACCAATCATTATTACCATATCTAGAGGCCTATCAAGAGGTTATTATCCAAATTCAATCTCATTCAAGTCATCAGAAAAGAATTGGAAAGCTGGGAAGTCAATAGATCAAGCAAGTGCATCCATCTCCTATCTGAGGGTATCTGGGGATCATCAAAGAAAGTGTGAGCTGTGGGGTGAGCATGGAGAGTATCTGGGCATCTTGGAGTACTTAGAAAGTCATTTGGAAAAGGAGACAAGTCATTGGTATGATCACAAGTATTGCAGTTGAAGACAGTCAACTAGGGTTTCATCTGGGGTCAACCCTAGGTCAACTCTAGGTCAATTGATTGATTGAAAGGCATTGAGGTCTATTGGAGAGATGTGGCATTCATCATTTGACACATGGATAAGGATATGATGATATGCTAAGAAGAAATCAAGAGGAATCAAGGAGAAGAGGAGTTTCTAAATTAGGGTTTCTGTGTAAAATCCCCTAGTTTAGGTCAAATTTCCAAGCAAGATAAGTCAAAATGAAAGCTTCAAATGGATCCTTGGCCAACATGAAACTTGTAGAGGATCTCAAGACCTTTAATTTTAGTGGTGGAAGACATCAACGAGATTTATAGAACTCAAGTTATGGTCCTTGCAAGTTACAGGTCATCTGAGGTATCTGAAATTTTGTCTGTGAAAGTGACTTGACTTCCAAGCTATTTTTACCCCTCAAGGAGATTTCAAATGAATTTCTGGTCAACATAAGAGTTGTTCCTCATTGTCTTAGCTTTCTATAATGGTATAGTATTCCTTCATATGATTTGTGGAACTCTACTTATGGTCTTGGCAAGCAAAGGGTATTTTGGTCATCTGAGAATTACAGGTCATTTCAACTTATGCCCAAAACTCATACAAGGAGGCCTCAAATGGAAAAACTTACAACATCAAACTTGCTCCAAATGACATTTTGAGTCTAGAAAAATGACCATGAGATATTGGAAAGATTCATAGCACAAGGTTTCAAAATTGTTGGATTTAATGAATAAAAATGACCTAAAAAAAGAGATTTTTCATATTTTGGCCAAATGAAGCAAAATTATAGGTCATTTTGAATGGAAAGATCATTTTGAGAACATTGGCTAAAGTGGAATTTTGAGGTTAGTTCAAATTTTAAGAGTTATTCATGGTTACTTATAATGGAAGATACATAAACCAAATCCAAGGGAAATCATACAAGGGAAGTTTCTCCAAGCTTCTAGGAGGTTCTAACCTCACCTATATATTGATATGAGAGGGTTCATGCCATGGTTGGTGATCACATTTACTCATAGACACAAGTTTCATCCATTTTCTCCCACTTGCCAAATCAATCCAAACTCTCTCAAATTCTCATCAATTTTCCCCATTCTTGATCTGGTATTCATCATCATCATCCATAGATCACAATTCACACATTCATTTGGCTAATTGAAGGAGAAATCGTGCCATTCACTTCCATCATCCAAGAAGCAAGAAACTTGGAATTGCAAGATCCAAGAGGTTTGAGTCCAATTCACTGCATACAGAAGTCAAGAACAAGCTCACTGATCAAGTTCCAACCATTACAAGCATCAAATCCAAGGAGTTCCATAGTTGTTTTCACCATTTTGCACCAGGTTAGTTCCTCTTCGAATTGACTGAATTAGGTAGAATCATAGTGAATCATTAGGTTAGAATGGTTAGGTATAGTTAGGTGCTTGATTTTGGTGAGTTTGGAGAAGTTTCATGAAGGTTGATCATGGTATGCCAATTCTGTTAGGGTTTGTATCTCATGGAATAGGGCACGATAATTCTCATTTTATGGCTTAAAACGATCAGTGTGAGGTAGAGATTAGGTTAAGATAAGATTTGGAGAAAATTGGAAGAGTTGATATCAGGTGAAAATGGGGAAACCTAACTGGTATGCTCATCGGGTTTGGAGTTTGGCTGAGTTTTGGAAGGAGCTATTGCTATGGCTGTGTAGAGGGGAGAAAATGGAGTGTTTTTGGTTTTTATAGTGCATGAATTCATGGAGAGACGAGGGAGAACGAAGCTGTTGAGCATGCATGCATGGTGAAGAATTTCTGAAACCCTAGGGTTTCTAAGGTTGAAGACGAAGTGAGAGCCACACGATCCAGGGTTTGACTTGGACTCCAATCTTGATCCAGCGGTTGTGATTTAAGGCTGAAAACGGAGGGAGATTCAAAAGACTAAACGCCCTGTTTCATTTATTTTTTCTGACTGGGCTCAAATGTTGATTGCTATGCACACCCTCCCCAATAAGGCCCAATTCTATTATAACTAAATATCCTGCTATCTGCACCGTGTGTAGGTTTTTTTCTTTTGTTTTTTTTCTGAGCATGTGCTGGGCCCAGACGCGCTTGCTATGCGCGCCCCCCAATCTGGGCCCAGTTAGTTGTTTTAACTGCTTTTTATTACTCCCTGCACCCCTTTCCATATTAATTCCATTTTATTTTTTCTCAAAAACATTAAATCTTCAAAAAATCATAATAAATCATAAAATGCTAGTTTTTAATTGGTTGTTTTTTTACATTACTCACAATTTTGTCAAGAAAATTCTCATACAAAAAAATTAATAATTCATTTCATTTTCTTATTTTTTGGCATATTTTACTTTTAATTAGGTGTAAATAATATTTTGTTTAGTACATGAATTTGATAATTTTTGTTCTAATAGATGCTTTAATATTTTTCACCCATTCTTTTTAGGTTGATTAGTAGATAAGATTAGCTTGTATATACAATTTAGTTCCTTTTTTTTAGGAATTAATTTTAGGTGTTTAGTTTAGGTGAGAACAACATGAACAAAATTAGGGTTTAAGTGATGACTTAGGAGAATTGAATCATTTCCCTTAGGACTTAGAGATTGAATATTTTAGATATGGGACTATAGGGACTATGGGTAGTTATTAGATCCCTTAGAAATCACTAGGATTCCCCTACTGCTATTATTACTGTCTATATGTGATTGATTGGTGTGGTGTGCCCTCTGGGGATTATTGTTTGTCTGTATGGGTATTGGGATTGCTTGGGGATTGGGAGAGCTGAAGACTTGTGATGATGAAGCCATTGGAGATCCAGAGATTGAAGTCCAACTTCCAGAGTTGAAGAGGAGATTCCTGCTAGCAGCTGTTGAGGAGACTAGGGTTTAGGAGCTAGGCAGAGCTCTAGATTAGAAAGCTTGTTTCTCAAACATGGAATGCCTTGTCTGCGTCCATCCTTTCTCTATGATTCAAAGTCTCTTTCAAATATCCACCTCCTTCCTTTGGAAGGATCAGTGAATGTATTTGAAAGATAGAACTTTTGAGGGAAAATTGTCTATATAATGTTAACAGTTAATGAACCACCCTTGGTAGGTAATTGACTGTCTAACATTTATTTCATCTTGTTAACTGATGTTCATCCTGGAGATTTGAGACTGGAAGAAAAGCCATTGCAGATGGAAGATTGGTGATCAAGACTTTGCTGGAAAGCTGTGGAGATAGAGACTGATGCTTGCTGAAGCTTGTAGCTGTTTGGAGATTACTTGAAGCCAGATGTTGATTCAGAGCTGCTGTGGCTGTTTATTTTTGTTGTATTTCATTTCTGATGTATTGATTGGTTTTCCTGACTGTATTATTTGTTGTTTAATCTGTTGGGTTGAAAGTGAATCCTGTTCACTTTTGCCTATTGTTTTCCAGGTTCGAGGTTGAGTGGGACTCCCTTGCCTCGCTTGTACTGCTGCATTCATGCATTTTACTGCTTTACTGTATATATATCTGCTATTGTTTCTGTTTCCGTCTATTCCCTTAGGATCTCTGTTTCTCTCTGCGCAAGAGAGGAGCATGATAGACACTAGGTCTTAACCCATGCATGATAACATTAGGTTAGTTTGATTCCCTTCGCAACCGTAGGTTAGAGTTCTGTCTCTTCTTCCTCAAAAACAAACAGAAAAACACAATAATATATCAAACACAATAAAAAACACTTCTTCCGTAAAAGAATGTGAATTCATCAAGACGTCATTTTTGTCCGCTGGGACTGCTAATCAGAAAAACCTTTTTCAGAAGGAATAAAATCAACCAAGACAGACTTGTGTCTTACGTGGCCCGAACTACGTTTGCTCTGATCTTCCATGCTGCGTGGAAGTACGTAGGCATAGGATGCGATATCCTAGCGAGCAACCTTCCCCTCCTTTCCCGTAGGTAGGCGAACTACGTTGACTCTGATTTCTCGTTCCAGACGGGAATACGTAGGCATAAAGTGCGATACTTTGCCGAGTCATTTTATCTTCATTTTCTTTTCTTTTTAACCCTTAACCCTTAGAGTAGATAGAATAACAATCCATACCCGAAAACAAGCATGGATCCCGTCGAGTACGACGGACGTGAGGGGTGCTAATACCTTCCCCTTGCGTAACCGACTCCCGAATCCAGGTTTTGGTTGCGATGACCATACCTTTCCCGTGTTGTGCGAGGTTTACTCTGAGCGTTTCCTTTCCCTCCCGTGGGATAAATAACGCACGGTGGCGACTCTTCTGTTCAGCCGGCGCCAATTTTCGCAGTAGCGACAGCTGGCGACTCTGCTGGGGATCCAACGTCCCCTGATTGCTAAGGACTGCGATAGTTCTTATGCATTTGGGATCCAACGTCCCTTAAGAGAGTCAATCCTAACGCTTGTTTTCCCGTCGAGGATTTTGTATGAATTTATATTTTTGACCTTTATTTTCAGCATTATATATATTGATTATTATTGCTGTATTGGAGTGTGATGGGTGGTTCTATGATTGAGAGATAAGCCGGACCTGGGCTTGAGTGCACCTAGAATTAGAGTAGAAAGTAGTGGGCGCGTGCCGGCTTTGCTTGCATTAGTGTCTCATGAAATCTACACTCGGACGAGGTTCTTCTGGTTGGCTTCTTTTTCTACCCTTTGGGTCGAAGGGGTTGTTGGTCAGCTGAATTGTCGACTCCGGGGACCGATCATTTGGAAGTTGGCTAAGTGAGGCCTCTTCAGGATTTGATGATGCCACTCCTTCTGGGAATCGTATCATCAACCCTGAAAGTCTGTGACGCCGACGACCGCATAGGATGCCATACCTTTGTCAGTTACTAGGACATCCACCTGTGAGAGGGTTTGGGGTTATGCAGGTAACTAGACCTTCAGACTACCGGTTATTTCTTGGTCAGAGTTCCTGGGTATTTATGGAGAGTTATGAGGTCTGTCAGAGACCATTTGGAGATGCGCTATGAGGTCTGTCAGAGACCATTGAGAGATGTGTTCTGAGGTCTATCAGAGACCAGTTGGAGAGTTCTGAGGTCTGCCAGAGACCAGTTGGGGTGATAGTTTGAGGTCTGTCAGAGACCATTGTTGGAGCTTTGTTCTAGGTCTATCTGAGGTCGGGGTTTGAGGACTTCTATAGAGTCTATCTGAGGCTTCTTGATATGGTTCAGGCTATTCAGCTACGGCATTTGGTCCCTGTTGCATGTTATTTGCATTGCATTGTTTGCATACCCATTATCATTGCATCCCATTAACGTGTGTCTGTGCTACAGGTGCATTTGCATATCCCCCGGTTCTAGGGCCCAGACTTCTGAGTATTGGTTATGGCTGGTTTGAGGAAAACAGTTGCGTATAAGCTGCCTACACCTGATATTACTTCTTTGCTTGGTCTGATATCTCTTGCTGATGAGGAGGTTAGGAGAAGCTTCAGAATGAGTCAT
This sequence comes from Lathyrus sativus, assembly GCA_963859935.3. Classification (NCBI taxonomy): domain Eukaryota; kingdom Viridiplantae; phylum Streptophyta; class Magnoliopsida; order Fabales; family Fabaceae; genus Lathyrus; species Lathyrus sativus. Next base: position 333,757,542 of record OZ012736.1, read on the forward strand.
GGGAGATTACTGAGATTAGTCTGCAAGCCCACTACTGATGAGATGAACGAGCTGTACACCTTGATGCAGTTCTATGACCCCGCATTGAGATGTTTTACGTTTGCTGACTTCATTCTAGGGCCCACCATTGAGGAGTATGTGGAGTTTATTGAGCTACCCGTGCAGAACAAGGTTCCCTTTATTCACTCTGCTACTGAGCCCAAGTTGGAGGACTTAGCCAAAGCCTTGCATATGGACGCTGCAGAACTGTTAGTGACTTCTTGGCTTGGGGTTTCAGGTTTCTCTCTTGATTTCTTGGTTGGCAAAGCTCAGGAGTATGCCAAGAGCGGATGTTGGGTGGTTTTCAATGCTATTTTGGCTCTATGTATTTATGGGATTGTGTTGTTTCCTAACTTGCCCAATTTCGTAGACTTGGACGCTTTCCATCTATTTGCTGCTGGCAATCCAGTGCCCACGTTGATCGGAGACTTCTACCACTCCTTGCACTACAAGAATGAAAACAGAAGGGGAAAGGTTGTTTACTGCTGTGCTCCCTTGTTGAATATGTGGTTCAAGAGTCATCTTCCCATGAAGGGATCTTTTGTGGAGAGTGCAACCACCGCTAGCTGGTTGGAGCGCCTTATGAGGCTATCTTCCGAAGACGTTGAGTGGTTTGATCGAGACCTGCTAGGGGCTGAGCTTATATTCAGTTGTTCGGGGTACCCTAATGTCCCGCTGATAGGAAGAAAGGGGTGTATCAACTACAACCCATCTCTGTTGGTCCGTCAGTTCGGATATGCACTGAAGAACCCACCCGCAGAGGAGGAAGTACAAGAATCTCTGTACTTCACCGGAGACTTGAAGGGGGAGTTATTGGCCAAGCTACAGCATGCCTGGACGCGTATTAACCGAAGGGGGAAGCCGTTGTTAGGGAAGAATGACTGTCAGGCCTACGCACCTTACAGGGTTTGGATCCAGGAGAGAGCCAGTCAGTTGCGGATGCCGTTTCCAGATGCACCAGCCCTTGTTCCTAGTCCGGTAGCAGAGCCAACTACTGTTTCTCGGGAAGGCTACGAGCAAGTTGTGAAAGAAAAAGAAGCCTTGATGAAGATCAACGAAGGGTTAGAGCAGGAGCTAGCCCAGATACGCAGCGAGAAAAACAAGGCCGTCCATGCTTTCCAGCAGCAGATTGAGCTAATGAACAGATTAGGGGCTGAGTTGATTGAGGAGAAGAGGAAGCGCGAACGTCTGGGGCAAGAGTTCAGAAGTTCCCACGACATGCTCGAATCCAAAAAGAAAGCGCTCGACGCAGCACACCGAGAAATCTCTTCTTGCAATAAGACTTGGAATGCCACGCTCACCAATAATAAGAAGAGGGAAGATAAGTTGAAGCAGCAAATTTCCGACCTCGAAGAGCAGTTGAAGTCCAGCATCAAGAAGTGTGAAGAAGAGGTGATGACCCGGTATAGTCTCCAGAACGCCCTGAACAAGGCCATCAAAGGCAGAGATGAAGCTGTGTCTCAGAAGCGTAAACTAGAAGATCGCTTCGGAGAAGGAGCATGGGAGGAAACTGCTGAAGACGCGCGACGCGTTCTCAAGAGAAGAAACCAACTTGTTGAAGGGCTGCTTGCTCGACCAAGTCATCCGGAGACCAAGAAGTTGCTAGAAGAGTACCAGACTTATGGGAGTGTTTGATCATTTCATGTAGTAACTTGTATGCTTTATTTGCACAGTGCTGACCATCACCAGGATTGTTGGTTGAGGTCATGCCTTCTTATTGTACTCTCAGTGATGTTGTATTCTTGGCTTATTGGTTTCTCCGCAATATATGAGGCTTTCTGTGATTCAGCTCCGGTCTTTATATTGTCTGCACCGGCACCTTCACACTAGAATCGGGGAATGAATTTCCCTAACGCACAGACACACATTGCATTGCATTCATATTCATATTGCATTACAGGTAATCTTTGGATGGTGTCTTATTTCCTGCTCTGTACCAGGTACTTTCCAGGATTGCAGATCAGCACCCGCACCGCTATTCCACTCGCACCAACTGTCGAAGAATCATGGATCAAATGCAGAACGAGATGCAAGATGTGCGCGAGAAGCTAGCTCTCTTTATGCAGACCATGGAAGCTATTGCAAAAGGTCAGGAGAATTTGCAAGCCATGGTGCAGCCTCTGTTGGTCAGAAACGCCGGTCACGGTAACGAGGATCATCAGTCTGTGCGAGTCGATACTGTTCATGGAGATGGCACTCCCACGCCAGTGGCTCCACCTATAGTCAATATACCTGCTGCTAATGTCAACAACGCTACCGCTGCTGTGAACGGTAACGTCGGAGTTGGGAACGAGACTGTTGTCCATAACGTTGGGCTTGGTGATGTCAACTTGGGTGATAATATGGGAGGCAACGGCTTTGGCAATGCTGGATTCGGGTTTAATGATCAGGGATTCGATAACGCTGGGAAATATGGTTTCAATGCTCAAGGCTTTGGGCAAGATGGTTATGGTGTGGCCAATCAGGGCTACGGAGGTTTCGGAAATGGAAACGGCGCTGGGTTAATGGCTTTTGGGCCTGCTGGAGGTGTTCAGGGATACGGCAACAGAGGCCGAGGCCCGGTGATGAATCAGATTAGAGCTGGCCGCAATAATGAATATGAGGGGTATGGAGCTGGGAATGGTATGTGGCAAGAAGATCAGCAGGAGGACGCTTTCTCCGGCGGAGGCTTTGAAGGGCCGATGGATAACTCCCAGAAGATCAGAATGCTAGAAGAGCAGATGAGGGGGGTCCTGAACCAAAGTGCTGTGGGCTTGGACATGGCAGCAATGGGTCTGGTACCTGGCTTGAGGGTGCCAATCAAATTCAAAGCTCCTACGTTTGATAAGTATAAAGGGGACACATGTCCGAAAGTGCACGTGCGGGCTTATTACAAAAAGATGTCTGCGTACTCAACTGATGAGAGAATGCTAATGCATTTCTTTCAAGATAGTCTGTCGGGTCCTTCCTTAGAGTGGTACATGGGGTTGGAGCCGACCGATATAAAGACCTGGAAGCAATTGGCAGAGGCATTTGTAGCCCACTATAAGTATAACAGCGACTTGGCGCCCAATCGGGTCCAATTGACAGGGCTGTCTCAGAAAAAGGGGGAGAGCTTTAAAGAGTACGCGCAAAGGTGGCGCGATATGGCTGCCAGGGTCCGTCCTCCTTTAGAAGACAAGGAAATGAACGACATGTTTATCGGCACGCTCACAGGCATGTTTTATGACAAGTTGTTTCACACATCTTTGGCTAGTTTCTCAGATTTGATTCTGATGGGAGAAAAGATTGAAAACAACATTAAGCAAGGCAGGTTCCAGGCTGAGGAATCAACTGCATCTGGCAGTAATAGGAAGGCTTTTGGTGGGCGCCGTCAGGGCGAAGCAAGCGTAGTATTTGGAGGCCGAGGCCGAGGCCGAGGCAGGGGACGAAACCAATATCATCAGCCGCAGCAGGTGGCGAGTGTTACTATTCCATATCAACAGCAACCGTTTCAGCAGCAGCCAATGCAGCAACAACAACAGCAACAGCAGCCACAACAGGGGGCACAGCAGGCTCAGCGAAGATTCCAGGGGGGTAAACCAAGAAGAGTATTTGAGAAGCCTCCCTCAACGTATGCTGATTTGTTGCAGACATTGTTGGGTTTGAACCTGGTAGAGAAGAGAACTCTGGCACCGATAACGGGAACTCCTCCGTATGGTTATGATGCAAGCAGGCACTGTGAGTTTCATTCTGGGGCTCCGGGCCACGATGTAGAGGGTTGCCATGCTTTTAAGCACGTTGTGCAGGATCTTTTGGACAATAAGGCTATCAATTTCGGAACGGCAGGTCCGAATATAGTGCAGAAACCCATGCCTAATCATGGGGCAAATGCCATTCTGACTGAGGAAGGGTTGAATCTGATTATGAATGTCGACGATTTAAAGACGCCGCTGAGCGAGATAAAAAGTAGATTGTTGCAAGGGGGTGTTTATCCAGGATGTGACGAATATTGCTTAGAATGCTGGACCCTAGCTGGGGGGTGTGATGATTTGAAGAAAGGCATTCAGGCTTTAATTGATGGAGGCACATTGCAGTTTGACCGAGCAGCGACTGAAGAGCCTGCAGGGGCAGTAGCAGATGATCAGAGTGATGTGGCCACTGTAACGATCCCTCGAAAGACAATCACTATTGCAGCACCGGTCCAGCGACCACCGATCACCATAATTAAGGCCGGACCAATCCCGTACGAGAACACGAAAGCAGTCCCATGGTCATATGGGTTGGAGGTGTATTGTGACGGGATAAAGATTGATGTTAATAAGCAGCCAGTCGAGACTGTAGACAACGTTGTTGGTTCAGGAGGTATGACAAGGAGTGGTAGGATCTTCATATCGCCTGAGGTGGAGGCCGAAAGAATAGCGAAAGGAAAAGGGAAGATGGTTGAGAATGTCCCAGTGCAAGCAAGCGAAAAAGCATCAGCATCAAAAGATGTAGAAGAGTTCATGCGCTTAATTCGAAAAAGTGATTATAAGATTGTGGAGCATCTGCAACAGACGCCCTCCAAGATATCTATCCTATCGTTGCTGCTATGTTCTGAAGCTCACAGAAATGCTTTGCTGAAAGTCCTGGACACTTCTTTCGTACCCCAAGACGTCTCCGTGAATCAGCTGGAAGGAGTGTTGGTGTCGCTACTGCGAAAATCGGCGCCGGCTGAACAGAAGAGTCGCCACCGTGCGTTATTTATCCCACGGGAGGGAAAGGAAACGCTCAGAGTAAACCTCGCACAACACGGGAAAGGGATGGTCATCGCAACCAAAACCTGGATTCGGGAGTCGGTTACGCAAGGGGAAGGTATTAGCACCCCTCACGTCCGTCGTACTCGACGGGATCCACGCTTGTTTTCGGGTATGGATTGTTATTCTATCTAAACTATAGGTCAAGGGTGAAAAAGAAAATAAAATGAAAATAAAAATGACTCGGCAGAGTATCGCACTTTATGCCTACGTATTCTCGCCTGGAACGAGAAATCAGAGTCAACGTAGTTCGCCTACCTACGGGAAAGGAGGGGAAGGTTGCTCGCTAGGATATCGCATCCTATGCCTACGTACTTCCACACAGCATGGAAGATCAGAGCAAACGTAGTTCGGGCCACGTACGACACAAGCCTGTCCTTGATTAATTTTATTCCTTCTGAAAAAGGGTTTTTCTGATTAGCAGTCCCGGCGGACAAAAATGACGCTTTGATGAGTTCACATTCTTTTACGGAAGAAGTGTCTTTTATTGTGTTTGAAATCTTTATGGTGTTTTTCTGTTTGTTTTGAGAGAGAAGAGACAGAACTCTAACCTACTGTTGCGAAGGGAAACACACTAACCTAATGTTATCATGCATGGGTTAAGACCTAGTGTCTATCATGCTCCTCTCTTGCACAGAGAGAAACAGAGATCCTACGGGATAGGCAGAAACAGAAACAATAACAGATATAATAAAGCGGTAAAATGCATGGATGCAACAGTACAAGCGAGGCAAGGGAGTCCCACTCAACCTCGAACCTAGAAAACAATAGGCGAAAGTGAACAGGCTTCACTTTCAACCCAACAGGGTAAACAGCAAACAATACAGTCCAGAAAACCAATCAATACATCAGAAATGAAATACAGCAAACAAGAAGCAGCTTCAGCAGCTCTGAATCAATATCTGGCTTCAAGTAATCTCCAATCAGCTACAGGCTTCAACAAGCATCAATCTCCATCTTCATGGCCTTCAGATAAGGGCTTTGATCATCAGTCTTCTATCTGCAATGGCTTTTCTTCAAGCTCAAACCTCCGGGATGAGGGATTAGTCACAAGAGTGAATTGGGTGTTAAGCAATCAGTTGACTACCAAGGGTGGTGAACAGACTGCTTCTAACACAAGAGACATTTTCTCTCAAGAGTTCTATCTCATAGACACTATCACCAAGCCTTCCAAAGGAAGGGGGTGAGTGTCTTAGAGAGACTCTGAATCACAGAGAAGAATGGATGCAGACAAGGCAATCCATGTTTGAGAAACAAACTTTCTAACCTAGAGCTCTGCCTAGCTCCTAAACCCTAGTCTCCTCAGCATCTGCTAGCAAGAACCTCCTCTCCAACTCTGGCAGTTGATCCTCAATCTCTGAATATCCAATGGTCTTCATCTCCTCAAGCCTTCAACTCTCCCAAGTCCCCAGACAAACCCAATACCCAAACAAGCAAGCAACAATCCCCAGAGGGCACACCACACCAGACAATCAGATAGATACAAAGTACTAATAGCAGTAGGGGAATCCTAACTTTTCTCTAAGGGATCTAATAACTACCCATAGCCCCTATAGTCCCATAGCTAAACTAGTCAAACCCTAAGTCCTAAGGGAAAGAATCAAACTTCCTAAGTCACCCCCTAAAAACCCTAATTTGTTCATGTTGTTCAAGCCTACATTAAACACCTAAAATTAATTTCTAAAAATGAGGACTAAATTGTTTCTACAAGTTCAACATCTAATCTAAACAACATAAAAAGAATGAACAAAAAATATGAAAGCATTTAATAGAACAAAAATGACTAAAATCATGCATGAAATGAATCTATTTAAAATGACATTTATTTAGAAAATATGGAAAAAATATCAAATAAAAATAAAAATGCAATTTTATTTAATGAAAATTTTCTACACATTCTAATGAAAATGATGTAAAAAGAATGGATTAAAAATGATTTTTTATCTATTTATTATGAATTTTTAAAGTTGGTAAAAATATTAAAGTGAATTAAAAACAATTAAATCAATTAAAATGATAGGGGGGGGGGGGGTACTAATAGAAAACACGCTCAGTTCATTTTTGGATGGGCCAGGCAGACGGGGGTGTGACTAGCGAATTGAGTTAAGCCCAAAACGAGTCAGCAACAATAATAAAAAAGAAGAGGAATCAGGGGGTGAGAAAAGCATAGGATTCACGTTCAACTTGATTGGGCTTGGTAACTGGGGGGTGGGGATATCACTCACTTAGGCCCGCCCGTTTCAATTAATGAAACGGTGCGTTTAGGGCACCAACTCCTTTCCCTCCAAATCAGAATTAAACCTCAGCCACACGATGGGCTTCTGAGGTCAAAAGTCCACACGAATTGGACGTTCCAGATTTCGTCTTCCTCATTGGATCACATGAGAGCTAGGGTTTCCCTCCATGGCAGCCATGCACGAGCCAACTTCAAGCTCTCGGTTCTCACTCCACAGTCCATGAAACGCCACGCTATAAACATGAAAAACACTCTAAATCTCTCCCTCTATAAGCCTATGGTCATGGATTGCTTTGAAACTCAACAAACCACTCAACCCGAGCGCAACAATTTCTGGCTCCATGAAAGTACTCTGAGATGCATCACAATAATTCTCAACCAAACCTATACTAATCTACTCTATGCATAATGGTGATCATCCTAAACTAACAAGCTAAGGTTATCATGCAAGATCCTACGAATTCTTGATCCAAACAGTTTGGTGCACCTGCTATGAATTGTCTCTATTCAGCCTCAAATTCATCTAAACTAACCTCCTAACATCATAGACCATGAATATACTAGTAAAACTACCTAAATCTCCCTAGATTGAATAAGTTAGAAGGATTTGTACCTTGAGCAAGCTTTAATGGAGGCTGAGTAATCACGTGGATCCAGGCTCTTGTATGCTTCAATCTTGATCCATTCTTGATATACTTGATTCTGTTTGCAGTATTTGGATGAAACTTGGCTTGGATCTTGCTGTCCAATGGAAATTGTAATTTGTGTGTTCTTGATGGAAGTGCACGAAATTGAGCTCTAACCACCAAATCTTTGATTCAATTCTGATCCAGGATGATGATTGAATGTAGGAGGATCAATGTTGATGAAAATTGATGAAGATTTTGTGAGATTGAAGTGAAATTGCAATGAGAAAGAATGAGAAAATTTGTGAGATTTTTGTGAAAAATGAATCCAACCCTTGCTCAATTCTGATTTCATGAATATATAGTGTTCAATGGTAACTTCTAGATCCCTCTTACACATTCCCTTGCCTTCCAACTTTGATTCATTTTGGCTATGTTTCTTAAAATGCAAGTAACCAAGGATAACTTTGATTTTTTCCACTAAGCTCAAAAAAGTGTTGGAACCATTGTTCTTAGAATGTCTTTTCCATTCAAAATCATATATTGGAAGTCTCCATTTGGACTTATAAATCTCCCAAACCATTTTTCACTTTGACTTTATTCAAATTATAAGCCATTTTAGTTCAAATTTGGACCAATCATGCAACTTCATGCTATGAGCTTTTCCAACAATTTGTGACCTTCTTTCTAGGCTTAAAATCACATTTGGAGCAAGTTTGATGTTGTAAGTTTTTCCATTTGAGGCCTCCTTGCATGAGTTTTGGACATAGGTTAAAATGACCTGTAATTCACAAATGCCCAAAATACCCTTTGCTTGCCAAGGCCATAAGTTGAGTTCCACACATCATATGAGGGCATGCTATACCATTCTAGAAAGCTAAGACAATTAGGAACAATTCTTATGTTGACCAAGAATTCATTTGAAATCTCCTTGAGGGGTAAAACTAGCTTGGAAGTCAAGTCACTTTCACAGACAAAATTTCAGATACCTCAGATGACCTGTAACTTGCAAGGACCATAACTTGAGTTCTATAAATCTCCTTGATGTCTTCCACCACTCAAATTAAAGGTCTTGAGATCCTCTACAAGTTTCATGTTGGCCAAGAAGCCATTTGAAGCTAGCATTTTGACTTATCTTGCTTGGAAAGTTGACCTAAACTAGGGGATTTTACACAGAAACCCTAATTTAGAAACTCCTCTTCTCCTTGATTTCTCTTGAATTCTCCTTGGCATATCTCCATATCCTTCTTTATATGTCCAATGATGAACCCCACATCTCTCCACTAGACTTGAATGCCCCTTAAATCAGTCAATTGACCTGGGGTTGACCTAGGGCTGAAACCCTAGTTGACTGCCTTCAGCTATAGCTCTTGTGCTCTCATCAATGACTTGTCTCCTTCTTTAAATGACTTTCTAAGTCTCTCATAATGTCTAGATACTCTCCATGCCTTCAACTCACAGCTCACAATCCTCTTGTTGACCCTCAGATATCCTCAGCTAGGAGATGGACTCAAGGCTTGATCTGCTGAACTCTTTGCTTTCAAATTCTTTCCTGATGACTTGAATGAGATTGAATTGGGATAATAACCTCTTGATAGGCTTCTAGAGATGAGAATAATGATTGGTCCCCTGTTGAATGACTTGCTATGCTTATGCTATGCAGATGATTAGACTATGCTCATGACTCTATATGCAAATGCTAATGATATTAAAACATAAACCCAAGGAATAAGGTTGGGCAAATTTTAGGGTGCAACAGCTGCCCCTATTCAAGCGGCTTGGACCCGATTGGGTGAAGAGCCCGGAGCCTTCAGACATTCGCGGTGCGAGACGGTTGAATACTAGTGAAACCAGAAATTTGCCAACCGCAAAACTAAATTGCGCTCCTGCTTGAGGAATGACATTCATCAGCTGAATTTGACTGTTACAGTAACCCACTGATCTCGTGCGACTGTGCTGGGGATTGTCTTCATCGTTCTGAAGAGGATTCTGTCATAACAGATTGCTTGCTTGTCCACGTTAGGACTCTGTCCGTCATCAATACGAAGAACTCTCAACTAAAACCTGTCCACGTTAGGACTCCACTTGCTGTTAACCCAGAAAAATCTCGGCAACTCCGCTGGGGATAATTCGTCTGCATTTCCATAAACTGAATCGTCCACGTTAGGAATAAAACTCTTCCACGTTAGGAATAACACCTGTCCACATCAGGAGTCATTTCTTCTGTATCTGTCCACGTCAGGACTAACCCTTTCATTTTTCCACGTCAGGAAGCAATCCTCTTTCCACATAAGGAGAACTATATCAATCTGTCCCCGTAAGGACTCCAATACCACGTGACATGTCCGCGTCAGGACTCCGATCTTTCCACGTAAGGAATTCAACTTTGGTTCTGAACCTGTCCACGTCAGGACTCAACTTTCCTCATAAGGAGTACATCATTCTTCCACGTCAGGAATCAACTTTTCTCGAATCTATCCACGTAAGGACCCCAATTTTTCCACGTAAGGAGTAAATCTTCTTCTTCCACATTAGGAATAACTTCTTTGATCTGTCCGCGTCAGGACTAAATTCTTCCACGTCAGGAATAATCCATTTCTTTCCCCGTCAGGAATCAATCTTGATATGTCCGCGTGAGGACTCCATCTTTCCACGTAAGGAATAAACTCGTCTTTCCACGTAAGGAAACCATCTTCTTCCACAGAAGGGATGCTCTTGATATGTCCACGTAAGGACTCTGATCTTTCCACTTAAGGAATACCAACTTCTTTCCGATTTGTCCGCGTCAGGACTACATTTCTCCACGTAAGGAATGCCATCTTAATCTATCCACGTAAGGACTCCATACTTTCCACGTTAGGAATCACCTATTCTGATATGTCCGCGTAAGGACTACATCGTCCACGTTAGGACCCACTTCTCCACGTTAGGAATACTAATCTCTTTGATTTGTCCACGTCAGGACACTGATCTCGTCTTGATTTGTCTATGTTAGGACTCAGGCGTCTTCGACCCGCTGAGGAAATAAGACTTGTCCACATAAGGACTCACACACTGGTCTGATCTGTCCACGTCAGGGCACCAACACAAAGAGTAATCACTTTTGTCAACGTCATGACCTCCCATTCCACTAATTTCGAGAACGTGAATCTGTCCTCGTTAGGACTAACACACCTTACCAATCCGGGGAAATAAACCTGTCCACGTTAGGACGCCCACTTCTGAAGAAATCCCGTCAATCTAGAAGTAAATTGTCCGCGTCGGGACTTAGTTCTCCAATGATCCTCCCCCACAAACTTCTTAGCACTGACGTGACAGCGACTTTGAGACGGACTCTACTGGGGATGTCTGGAAACCAAACTACCGGATGCCTGTTCTGATAACCGGCGGTAGCCTCTGAAATTCTGGTTCATGAAACCTTTTAATGTTGACGTAACAACAACTTTGAAGGAAACAATCCGCTGATCGGACTAGAGAAACTTCAACAAAAACTCTGGCGGGGACATAAGTAACTCTGCTTGGGGACAAAGAGAAACTTATCCTGCAGACTTTGCGGGGGATACTGCCGAAACGGACATTATCATTGGATGTCTCATGCCGAGATCTTGAACGTTTGGTAATTCATTTGAGCAAGAGTTCTCTCCACCTGAACTGCTAGAGTACAAAAATTGCTTCAGCAAAATAAACACCGAAGATAATGCCGACTTCGCCGGAGATAGCCAGATGCTACAGAATTATTCCAGCAAAATAAATGCTGGAAGGGTGAAGTCGACCCTGCTGGGAAATTAGGAACTTAAACCAAACACCTTGTTGAGGTAACCCCTCGCTGGGGAATATAACTTTGCTGGGGAATATTAGATGTGCATAGTATGATTGGACTTTCTGCTGGAACGTGAACTGATATTACCAGTATCTCTGACAAAATAAATGACAGGACCCACCATCAACTCTGCTTTGGAGAGTCTTGATCTTCGAGTTCCACTGGAAGGAATGAAAACACTTGCAAAGAGAATTCCGCTGGGGATGGGATGATTCTCTTGGGGAAAATCTACTGACTCCGCTGGGGGAGAGTGCATGACCCTGCGGGGAAAAATGAACCTGTCTGAATACAGTCTTATGATCTTGGAATCGCCAAACCTATTGAGGGTGAATAACTTTTCTGCTCCCTTTGGGCAAGCTACGGCTAGCTGGGGAATTCTATCCTTCTTCAGGAAGAACATGCATGACCTGCGTGGGGACTGAGTCTTTCATTATCGCGATCTTTTGATCATCTTCCTCGTATGGTTATGAAACCTGCAACAACACAAACAAGACACGACAAGCCTATGCAATCAAATCAATTCAGGTTAGTGACGTTACACTCAGTTAATTCAAAGCTTTAACAATTGTTGGCAAGGGCCAGCGATGTTATACTCATGCTAGCTTCACTAAACTTAGGCGTTTTATCATGCACAAAACAGTAAAGAACCAACATCGAGTACTGAATAACATATTTTCATTGATTGGGCCCCTGAATGGGCGGAGTTTTTGTACACGGGATGTAACTCCTGAAATGAGGAAGCTACACAAAGCAATTATACAAGTATACAAGTATGCACAAGAAGCATAAATATTGACAACTTAAATTTTGTACACATGTCGGCAACGGGATGCAGATGAACACCACGAACTGATCCTCCTATGACTCATCCGACTCTAATGCTTTCCCGGTATCCCCACTTCTGAAGAGATTGTATCCGATAACTGACTCCTCAAATGTATTCTCCCGCATTGATGCTCATTGCAATATCAAATTCGGACCGCAGTCATTTGCTTTTCAAATCCCTAACTTTTGCGTGAACCGCCCTTTACGGGTTTTCAGTTCACCGGGATACCCTTTTTTGCCGAAGCCGCCCAGTGTAGCTTTTCAACTTCGCGGGCGTACATTTTTCAATTTTATCCCTAACTTTTGCCCGAACCTTTCATTCTGTTTTTTGGTTCGCCAGGATGCCCCATTTTTGCCTGGACTCTCTTTTTCTGTCCAGCGGGTCTATTTTAAGCAAAGTATTTTTTAACTGCGTCCGAATTCACAGGTGACACAAAGTCTTCTCCGTCCATGGTGGACAACAACAACGCTCCTCCTGAAAAGACCTTACTGACAACATATGGCCCTTCGTAGTTGGGGGTCCACTTGCCCCTGTGATCTGCTTGCGGCGGGAGAATCCTTTTTAGCACAAGGTCGCCCGTCTGAAAGCTTCGCGGAAGTATCTTCTTGTCGTACGCTTTCTTCATTCGTCTTTGGTACAAACGACCGTATGCTAGAGAAGCTAGCCTCTTCTCATCCATCAAGCTCAGTTGGTTCAATCTATTCGTTACCCATTCTGCCTCGTCCAGCTGAACGTCTCGCAATACCCTCAGAGAAGGGATCTCAACTTCCAATGGTAATACCGCTTCCATTCCGTATACCAACGAGAATGGAGTTGCCCCGGTTGATGTGCGTACCGTCGTACGATAACCGTGCAAAGCAAAAGGTAGCATCTCGTGCCAATCCTTATAGGTCACCACCATTTTCTGAACAATCTTCTTGATATTCTTATTGGCCGCCTCAACAGCGCCATTCATCTTGGGTCGGTAAGGGGAGGAGTTGTGATGTTCGATCTTGAAATTCTGACAGAGCTCCTTCATCATTTTGTTGTTCAGATTTGAACCATTATCCGTGATTATCCGCTCGGGGATCCCATATCGGCAAATGATATCTCTTTTGATGAATCTGGCTACCACCTGCTTGGTTACATTTGCGTAAGACGCCGCTTCCACCCACTTGGTGAAATAATCGATTGCTACTAGGATGAACCGGTGCCCATTAGAAGCCGTCGGCTCAATCTTTCCAATCATATCGATTCCCCACATCGAGAACGGCCATGGAGATGACATCACATTTAGAGGACTCGGAGGCACGTGTATCTTGTCAGCATAGATTTGGCACTTGTGGCACTTCCTCGCGAACTTGAAACAATCAGTTTCCATTGTCAGCCAAAAGTAACCTGCCCGCAGCAGCTTTCTCGTCATAGCGTGCCCACCAGCATGCGTACCAAAGGCACCTTCGTGAATTTCCTCCATGAGAAGCTTTGCCTCTTTCTCGTCTACACAACGCAACAACACCAAATCGTGGTTCCTTCTGTACAAGACGCCATCCGGATTCAAGTAGAAATTACCCGCTAATCTCCTGAGAGTCTTCTGATCTTGACTGGATGCTCCAGCCGGATACTCTTTATTCTTCAGGAAATTAAGGATATCGAAATACCATGGTTTGTCATCAGATGCTTCATCAATAGCAAATACATAAGCTGGCCTGTCCAACCGAGAGATAGTGATTTGGGGAGCTTCGTTCCAGAAGTTGACCTTGTACATGGAAGACAAAGTGGCAAGGGCGTCAGCCATTTGATTTTCTGCCCGCGGTACGTGATGCAATTCCACTTTGTCGAAGAAAGGCAACAATCTCCTTGCATAATTCATGTAATGTATCAAATTAGGCTGCCGTGTCTCCCATTCTCCTTTGATCTGATTCACCACCAGAGCTGAGTCTCCGTATACATCTAGATGTTTGATTCGCAAATCAATGGCTTCTTCAAGCCCCATTATACAAGCTTCGTATTCGGCCTCATTGTTGGTAACGGCAAAGGTCAATCGGGCAGTAAACGGGATGTGTGACCCGTGTGGCGTCGTGATGATTGCCCCTATTCCGCTACCGTAAGCATTCACAGCTCCGTCAAAAATCATCTTCCACTTGGACCCCAACTCTGGTCCTTCGTCTGGCAATGGTTCTTCACAATCCTTCATCTTTAGGTACATGATATCCTCGTCAGGAAAATCAAACCTCATCGATTGGTATTCTTCAATAGGCTGCTCCGCCAGATAATCAGACAGCACACTCCCCTTTATAGCCTTTTGCGAGACGTATTGAATGTCATATTCAGTCAAGACCATCTGCCAACGGGCAATTCTACCTGACAACGCCTGCTTTTCGAATACATATTTGATAGGATCCATCTTCGAGATGAGCATGGTTGTATGATTCAGCATGTACTGCCTCAAACGCTTGGCGGCCCAGGCCAGCGCGTAACAAGTTTTCTCCAGCATTGAATATCGAGATTCACAATCTGTAAATTTCTTACTCAGGTAATAGATCGCATGCTCTTTTCTCCCCGTCTCGTCGTGTTAACCGAGAACACAACCCATGCTTCCCTCAAGAACCGTCAAATACATTATCAAGGGTCTACCTGCCACCGGGGGTATCAAAATAGGAGGCTCCTGCAGATACTTCTTTATTTTATCGAACGCCTTTTGACAATTTTCGTTCCATGTTACAGCTTGATCTTTCTTCAACAGCTTGAATAATGGTTCACACGTGGCCGTTAGGTGAGATATGAACCGGGCAATGTAGTTCAACCTCCCTAAAAACCCGCGCACCTCTTTCTCTGTTTTAGGCGTCGGCATTTCTTGAATCGCTTTTATTTTAGCAGGATCGACCTCTATTCCTCTTTCGCTTACGATAAACCCCAGCAGTTTACCCGATCTCACCCCGAAGGTGCATTTATTAGGGTTCAGCCTCAGCCTGAACTTCCTAAGCCTTTTAAACAACTTCAGCAGATTCACCAGATGCTCTTCCTCCGTCTGGGATTTGGCAATCATATCGTCAACATAAACTTCGATCTCTTTATGCATCATGTCATGGAAAAGAGTCGTCATCGCACGCTGATATGTTGCCCCAGCATTTTTCAACCCGAAGGGCATCACTTTGTAACAAAATGTTCCCCAAGGCGTTATGAAAGTAGTCTTCTCCATATCCTCTGGCGCCATTTTAATTTGATTATAGCCTGAAAAGCCATCCATGAAGGAGAATACGGAGTATTGAGCCGTATTATCAACTAACACGTCAATGTGAGGAAGTGGAAAATCGTCTTTTGGGCTTGCTTTATTCAAATCTCTATAGTCCACGCACATTCGAACCTTGCCGTCTTTCTTTGGCACTGGTACGATGTTGGCAACCCATGAGGGATACTTCGTCACAGCCAGGAAACCAGCGTCCCACTGTTTCTGAACCTCCTCTTTGATCTTCATTGCCATATCTGGTCGTGTTCTGCGAAGCTTTTGTTTGACCGGCGGGCAATCTTCTTTCAGTGGCAGGCGATGCACAACCATGTCTGTATCGAGCCCTGGCATATCTTCATATGACCAAGCGAATACGTCATTATACTCTTGGAGCATTTCAACCAGTTTTCGCTTGATATCACTCTGCAGTGCGGCTCCGATACGAATATTCTTCTCAACCCCTTTCGACCCCAAATTGATAATTTCGATGACCTCGTCGTGAGGCAGAATGGCTCTTTCCTCTTGCTTCACTAACCAAGACAGCTCTTCAGGAACGTCGCTATCTTCGACAACCTCTTCTTCAGCCTGAAACACTGGGTGCTCAAAGTCGGGACGAGTCATAGGTGGTTCAAGGATGTCATCTGAAAATGTTATCCTGCAAAAGGAATGGTTAAGTGCTTCAAAATGCGTATAAAGCGAATAACCACGTTGCCATTTTATTGAAAAATACAAAACAAGAAAGACAGGGATTACAGTTTTTGCACATGAAAAAAAACGCCATTTAATGATTAACGCGCAATGTTTATAACAACACAGCCCTAAGCAAATCCTGATGCCCCGGGCAAGACATCAGATTATTCAACAATTAATAAAGCAAAGCATTACTGTTTAAAAGTCACAGGAACAAGCTCCTGAATAGACCAGTTGCACAGTCCTTGTCCTGGCGTGCTTGGCTGAATCCAGGCATCCATATCACAGTCGCTGTCTCCTTCATCAGACTCTGAAGCAGCATTGACGGTTTCATGACATACTCCACTGGCAGAGATGATAATCGGCTTTCTGAAATGGGGGGCCCCCACGGAAGGAGTTGATGACGATGGTCGGTACCCCATCCCGAACCGGTCCATCTTCACAGGAATGTCCAGCACTTTGCCCCAGCCCTTTGCTTCTCCTGCTTCCACTAGCGCTTGAGCTTCTTTATACGATGAGACAGCTATCTCTGGCACTTTTCTCGGCCCGGGACCTTTGTCCTTGATGCGCAAACCTTCGAACGCCTGGCACGGTGTCTCGTGGATCTCCCCGTCGACTTCCACATATTTAAACGATGACAGATGGCTGACCAGGATGTCTTCTTCTCCGCACACGGTGACTACGCTGTCTCCGACCATATATTTTAACTTCTGATGCAGGGTAGACGTGACGGCCCCTGCCCCGTGAATCCAGGGTCTTCCAAGCAAGCAGCTGTACGCAGGCTGTATATCCATGATATAAAACTCAGTTGCAAACACTTCCGGCCCCACTTGCAGAGGCAAGGTAATCGATCCGAAGACTGTTCTCCGCGTGCCGTCAAATGCTCTGACTACCAAATCACTGGGTGTACACAAAATCCCTCGAACATCCAGCTTCATCATCGCCTTCTTGGGCAGCACATTCAAAGATGATCCGGTGTCAACCAATACGTGCGACATTACTGATCCTCTACACTCAACCGATACGTGTAATGCCATATTATGATCTCTCCCTTTCGGAGTCAAGTCAAAATCAGTAAAGCCCAAGCTGTGGCCTGCATTCACATGTGCCAATACTCCTTCTAGCTGATTTACGGAGACATCCTGGGGTACAAAAGAAGTGTCCAGGACTTTCAGCAAAGCATTCCTGTGAGCTTCCGAACATAAGAGCAATGACAAGATAGATATTTTGGACGGTGTCTGCTGCAGATGCTCCACAATCTTATAATCACTTTTTCGAATTAAGCGCATGAACTCTTCTACATCCTTCGATGCTGCTTCTTTTCCACTTGCTTGTACCGGAACATTTTCAACCGCTTTCCCTTTTCCTTTCGCTAGTCTTTCAGCCTCCACTTCAGGAGATATAAAGATCCTGCCACTCCTCGTCATGCCTCCTGAACCAACAACATTATCCACAATCTCCACTGGCTGCTTGTTAACATCAATCTTTATCCCATCACAATACACCTCTAACCCATATGACCATGGGACTGCTTTCGTGTTCTCGTACGGGATTGGCCCGGCCTTAGTTATAGTGATCGGTGGTCGCTGAGCTGGTGCTGCAATAGTGTTCGTCTTCCGAGGAATCGTCACTGTGGCCACATCACTCCGATTATCCACTACTGCCCCTGCAGGCTCGTCAGTCGCCGCTCGATCAAACTGCAATATGCCCTCATCAATTAAAGCCTGAATGCCTTTCTTCAAATCCTCACACCCCCCAGCTAGGGTCCAACAATCTAAGCAATACTCGTTACATCCTGGGTAAACACCTCCTTGTAACAGTCGGCTCTTTATCTCACTCAGCGGCGTCTTTAAATCTTCAACATTCATAATGAGATTCAGACCTTCCTCAGTCAGAACGGCGTTCGCCCCATGATTAGGCATGGGTTTCTGGACTATATTCGGACCTGCCGTTCCAAAATTGATAGTCTTGTTGTCTAAAAGATCCTGCACAACGTGCTTAAAAGCATGGCAACCTTCTATATCGTGACCCGGGGCCCTAGAATGAAACTCACAGTGCCTGCTTGCATCGTAGCCGAACGGGGGAGCTCCCGTTATTGGTGCCAGAGTTCTTTTCTCTACCAGATTCAATCCCAGCAATGTCTGCAATAAATCGGCATAGGTAGAGGGAGGCTTCTCAAACACTCTTCTCGGCTTACTACCCTGGAATCTTCGCTGAGCTTGCTGTGCCCCCTGCTGAGGCTGCTGCTGCTGTGGCATTGGCTGTTGCTGAATCGGTTGTTGCTGCTGGAGTGGTTGTTACTGATAGGGAATAGTAACACTCGACACCTGCTGCGGCTGACGATATTGACCTCGTCCCCTGCCTCGGCCTCGGCCTCGGCCTCCAAATACTGCGCTAGCTTCGCCCTGACGGCGCCCACCATAAGCTTTCCTATTACTGCCAGATGCGGTTGATTCCTCGACCTGGAACTTTCCTTGCTTAATATTACGTTCAATCTTTTCTCCCATTAGAATCAGGTCTGAAAAACTGGCCAGAGACGTATGAAACAGCATATCATGAAACAGCCCTGTGAATGTGCCGACAAACATGTCGTTCATTTCCTTATCTTCCACCGGAGGACGGACCCTGGCAGCCATATCGCGCCACCTCTGCGCGTACTCTTTAAAACTCTCCCCCTTCTTCTGCGAAAGCCCGGCCAACTGGACCCGATTGGGTGCCAGGTCGCTGTTATACTTGTAATGGGCTACAAACGCCTCCGCCAATTGCTTCCATGTCTTGATATCAGTTGGCTCCAACCCCATGTACCACTCTAGGGAAGGGCCCGACAGACTATCCTGAAAGAAATGCATTAGCATTCTTTCATCAGTGGAGTATGCAGACATCTTTCTGTAATAAGCTCGCACATGCACTTTCGGACATGTGTCTCCTTTGTACTTGTCGAACGCAGGAGCTTTGAATTTAATTGGCACCCTCAAGCCAGGTACCAAGCCCATGGTTGCCATGTCCAATCCCACAGCACTCTGATTTAAGACTCCCTTCATCTGCTCTTCCAGCATTCTAATCTTTTGGGAATCATCCATCGGCCCTTCAAAACCTCCTCCGGAGAAGGCGTCCTCCTGCTGATCTTCTTGCCACATACCATTTCCAGCCCCGTACCCATCATATCCATTATTACGTCCAGCTCTGATCTGATTCATCCCCGGACCTCGGCCTCTGTTGCCGTACCCTTGAACACCTCCAGCGGGACCAAAAGCCATAAATCCAGTACCGTTTCCGTTTCCAAAGCCTCCGTAACCCTGATTGACCATACCATAACCATCTTGCCCAAAGCCTTGAGCATTAAAGCCATACTTGCCAGTGTTATCGAATCCCTGATCGTTGAATCCGAACCCAGTATTGACAAAGCCATTGCCTCCTAGATTGTCTCCCAAATTGACATCACCCAGCCCAACATTATGGACAGCGGTCTCATTCCCCACTCCGACGTTACCATTCACAGCAGCGGTAGCGTTGTTGATATTAGCAGCAGGTATATTGACTACGGGCGGAGCCACTGGCGTGGGAGTGCCGTCTCCATGAGCAGTATCAACCCGGACAGACTGATGATCTTCATTACCATGACCAGCGTTTCGAGCCAACAGGGGCTGGACCATGGCCTGCAAATTCTCTTGCCCTTTTGCTATAGCCTCCATGGTCTGCATGAAGAGAGCGAGCTTCTCGCGCACATCTTGCATCTCGTTCTGCATTTGGTCCATGACTTTTCGACAATTGGAGCGTGTAGAATAGCGGTGCGAATGCTGATCTGCAATCCTGTTAAGTACCTGGTACAGAGCAGGAAATAAGACACCATCCAAAGATTACCTGTAATGCAATATGAATATGAATGCAATGCAATGTGTCTGTGCGTTAGGGAAGTTCATTCCCCCAGTTCTAGTGCGAAGGTGCCGGTGTGGTGACAATAGGAATATCGGAGCTGAATCATAGAAAGCCTCATATATTGCAGGGAGAATCAATAAGCCCAGGGTACAATATCACTGAGAGTACAAAGAAGGCATGACCTCAACCAACAATCCTGGTGATGGTCAGCACTATGCAAATAAAGCATACAAGCTACTACATGAAATGATCAAATCCTCCCAAAAGTCTGGTACTCCTCTATCAACTTCCTGGTCTCCGGATGGCTTGGTCGATCAAGCAGCCCTTCAACAAGCTGGTTTCTCCTCTTAAGGACACGGCGTACGTCTTCAGCAGTTTCTTCCCATGTTGCTTCTCCAAAGCAATCTTCTAGCTTTCGCTTCTGAGACACTGCTTCATCTCTGGATTTGATTGCCTTGTTCAGTGCATGCTGGACACTATACCGGGTCATCACTTCTTCCTCACACTTCTTGATGCTAGACTTCAACTTCTCTTCGAGGTCGGAAATTTGCTGCTTCAGCTTATCTTCCCTCTTCTTATTGTTAGTGAGTGTAGCATTCCAAGTCTTATTGCAAGAAGATATCTCTCGGTGTGCTGCGTCGAGCGCTTTCTTTTTGGCTTCCAGCATGTCATGGGAGCTTCTGAACTCTTGCCCCAGACGTTCACGCTTTTTCTTTTCCTCAGTCAACTCAGCCCCTAGTCTGTTTACTAGCTCGATCTGTTGGTGGAAAGCATATACGGCCTTGTTTTTCTCACTGCGTGCCTGGGCTAACTCTTGCTCTAACCCTTCATTAATCTTCATCAAGGCTTATTTTTCTCTCACAATTTGCTCATAGACTTCCCTAGAAACAGTAGTTGGCTCCGCTACCGGAACGGGAACAAGAATTGGTGCATCTGGAAACGGCATCCTCAACTGACTTGCTCTCTCCTGAATCCAAACTCTATAAGGTGCATAGGCCTGACAGTCATTCTTTCCTAACAAAGGCTTCCCTCTGCGGTTAATACGTGTCCAGGCACGTTGCAACTCAGCTAGCAATTTTCCTTTCAAATCACCTGTGAAGTACAGAGATTCCTGTACTTCTTCCTCCTGAGGTGGATTCTTCAGTGCATATCCGAACTGGCGAATGAATAGAGAAGGGTTGTAATTGATACACCCTTTTCTTCCTATCAGCGGCACATTAGGGTACCCAGAACAGCTGAAGATAAGCTCGGATCCCAGCAGATCTCTATCAAACCACTCCATGTCTTCCGACGATAGCCTCATCAGGCGCTCCAGCCAACCAACTGGGACTGTAGTCTCTGCAACAGATCCTCTCTTAGGAAGGTGACTCTCAAACCACATACTCAACAAGGGCACACACAGGTGAACATTCTTCCCTCTTCCTTTCTCGTTCTTATAATGCAGTGAGTGGTAGAGATCTCCGAGTAAGGTAGGTACAGGATTACCAGCGGCAAACAAGTAGAAAGCATCAAAGTCCACAAAATCCGGTATATTGGGGAACAGTACTATGCCATAAATGCACAAGGCCAACACAGCATTGAAAGCAATCCAGCACCCGCTCTTGGCATACTCTTGGGCTTTACCAACTAAGAACTGAAATGAGAAGCCTGGAACTCCACGGGAAATAGTAGTCACAAGTTCAGAAGCATCAACATGCAAGGCTTTTGCCAATTCCTCAGGCTTGGGTTTGGCGCCATAATGAATGAATGGAACCTGGTTCTGCACGGGCAGCTCAACATACTCAGCATATTCCTCCAGGGTTGGTCCCATAATAAAGTCAGAGAACGTAAAGCACCTCAAAGCAGGGTCGTAGAATTGCATCAAAGCATACAGCCCATCTAACTCTACCTCTGTAGGTTTGCACACCAATCTCAGTAGTCTACCATAGCTCATCTGGAAGCTCCTTCGAACACCCTCATCAGCAAGAGAGATCAACCCCAGTAGGGGAACAATATCAGGCGTAGGCAATTTGTAAGCAACCGTTCTCCTTAAGCTAGTCATGATCAAACACTCAGAAGTCTGGGCACTAGAACTAGGGAAATGCAAATGCACCTGCAGCACAGACACACATTAGTGAAATGCAAATGGTAATGGATATGCAGGGATGCAATGCAAGTAACATGCAACAGGGACCAAAGCTGTAGCTGAATAGCCTGAACCCAATCAAGAAAGGTCTCAGATAGACCATCCAGAAGTCATCAAACCCTGGTCTCAGATAGACTTAAAATAACACTCCAACACTGGTCTCTGACAGACCTCAAACCATAACTCCAACTGATCTCTGATAGACCTCAAATCACATTTCTAATTGGTCTCTGACAGACCTCAGAACACATCTCCAAATGGTCTCTGACAGACCTCATAACTCTCCAAATGGTCTCTGACAGACCTCATAACTCTCCATAAATACCCAGGATCTCTGATCGAGAACAAACCGGTAGTCTGAAGGTCTGGTTACCTGCATAACCCCAAATCCCCTCACAGGTGGGTGGCCCTATA
The DNA here is from genome assembly GCA_963859935.3 of Lathyrus sativus. Classification (NCBI taxonomy): domain Eukaryota; kingdom Viridiplantae; phylum Streptophyta; class Magnoliopsida; order Fabales; family Fabaceae; genus Lathyrus; species Lathyrus sativus. The sequence goes on from OZ012736.1 coordinate 333,780,153, forward strand.
ACTGGCACAAGGTACGGCATCCTATGCGGTCGTCGGCGTCACAGACTTTCAAGGTTGATGATACGATTCCCAGAAGGAGTGGCATCATCAATTCCTGAAGAGGCCTCACTTAGCCAACTTCCAAATGATCGGTCCCCAGAGTCGACAATCCAACTAACCAGCGACCCACGCCAACCAAAGGAAGGGGCAGGAGGCCAACCAGAGGAACCTCGTCTGAGTGTAGATTTCATGGGACACCGAAGCAAGCAAAGCAAGCGGGCGCCCACTAATTTCTACTCTAATTCTAGGTGCACTCAAGCACGGGTCCGGCTTATCTCTCAATATCAGAACACCCGTCACACCCCGATACAGCAATAATAAACAATATATAAAGCTGAAAATACAAGGTTAGAAATATAAATCCATACAAAATCCTCGACGGGAAAACAAGCGCTAGGATTGACTCGCTCAAAGGGACGTTGGATCCCAAATGCATAAGAACCATCGCAGTTCTTAGCAGCCAGGGGACGTTGGATCCCCAGCAGAGTCGCCAGCTGTCGCTACTGCGAAAATCGGCGCCGGCTGAACAGAAGAGTCGCCACCGTGCGTTATTTATCCCACGGGAGGGAAAGGAAACGCTCAGAGTAAACCTCGCACAACACGGGAAAGGGATGGTCATCGCAACCAAAACCTGGATTTGGGAGTCGGTTACGCAAGGGGAAGGTATTAGCACCCCTCACGTCCGTCGTACTCGACGGGATCCACGCTTGTTTTCGGGTATGGATTGTTATTCTATCTAAACTATAGGTCAAGGGTGAAAAAGAAAATAAAATGAAAATAAAAATGACTCGGCAAAGTATCGCACTTTATGCCTACGTATTCTCGCCTGGAACGAGAAATTAGAGTCAACGTAGTTCGCCTACCTACGGGAAAGGAGGGGAAGGTTGCTCGCTAGGATATCGCATCCTATGCCTACGTACTTCCACACAGCATGGAAGATCAGAGCAAATGTAGTTCGGGCCACGTACGACACAAGCCTGTCCTTGATTAATTTTATTCCTTCTGAAAAAGGGTTTTTCTGATTAGCAGTCCCGGCGGACAAAAATGACGCTTTGATGAGTTCACATTCTTTTACGGAAGAAGTGTCTTTTATTGTGTTTGAAATCTTTATGGTGTTTTTCTGTTTGTTTTGAGAGAGAAGAGACAGAACTCTAACCTACGGTTGCGAAGGGAAACACACTAACCTAATGTTATCATGCATGGGTTAAGACCTAGTGTCTATCATGCTCCTCTCTTGCACAGAGAGAAACAGAGATCCTACGGGATAGGCAGAAACAGAAACAATAACAGATATAATAAAGCGGTAAAATGCATGGATGCAACAGTACAAGCGAGGCAAGGGAGTCCCACTCAACCTCGAACCTAGAAAACAATAGGCGAAAGTGAACAGGCTTCACTTTCAACCCAACAGGGTAAACAGCAAACAATACAGTCCAGAAAACCAATCAATACATCAGAAATGAAATACAGCAAACAAGAAGCAGCTTCAGCAGCTCTGAATCAATATCTGGCTTCAAGTAATCTCCAATCAGCTACAGGCTTCAACAAGCATCAATCTCCATCTTCATGGCCTTCAGATAAGGGCTTTGATCATCAGTCTTCTATCTGCAATGGCTTTTCTTCAAGCTCAAACCTCCGGGATGAGGGATTAGTCACAAGAGTGAATTGGGTGTTAAGCAATCAGTTGACTACCAAGGGTGGTGAACAGACTGCTTCTAACACAAGAGACATTTTCTCTCAAGAGTTCTATCTCATAGACACTATCACCAAGCCTTCCAAAGGAAGGGGGTGAGTGTCTTAGAGAGACTCTGAATCACAGAGAAGAATGGATGCAGACAAGGCAATCCATGTTTGAGAAACAAACTTTCTAACCTAGAGCTCTGCCTAGCTCCTAAACCCTAGTCTCCTCAGCATCTGCTAGCAAGAACCTCCTCTCCAACTCTGGCAGTTGATCCTCAATCTCTGAATATCCAATGGTCTTCATCTCCTCAAGCCTTCAACTCTCCCAAGTCCCCAGACAAACCCAATACCCAAACAAGCAAGCAACAATCCCCAGAGGGCACACCACACCAGACAATCAGATAGATACAAAGTACTAATAGCAGTAGGGGAATCCTAACTTTTCTCTAAGGGATCTAATAACTACCCATAGCCCCTATAGTCCCATAGCTAAACTAGTCAAACCCTAAGTCCTAAGGGAAAGAATCAAACTTCCTAAGTCACCCCCTAAAAACCCTAATTTGTTCATGTTGTTCAAGCCTACATTAAACACCTAAAATTAATTTCTAAAAATGAGGACTAAATTGTTTCTACAAGTTCAACATCTAATCTAAACAACATAAAAAGAATGAACAAAAAATATGAAAGCATTTAATAGAACAAAAATTACTAAAATCATGCATGAAATGAATCTATTTAAAATGACATTTATTTAGAAAATATGGAAAAAATATCAAATAAAAATAAAAATGCAATTTTATTTAATGAAAATTTTCTACACATTCTAATGAAAATGATGTAAAAAGAATGGATTAAAAATGATTTTTTATCTATTTATTATGAATTTTTAAAGTTGGTAAAAATATTAAAGTGAATTAAAAACAATTAAATCAATTAAAATGATAGGGGGGGTACTAATAGAAAACACGCTCAGTTCATTTTTGGATGGGCCAGGCAGACGGGGGTGTGACTAGCGAATTGAGTTAAGCCCAAAACGAGTCAGCAACAATAATAAAAAAGAAAAGGAATCAGGGGGTGAGAAAAGCATAGGATTCACGTTCAACTTGATTGGGCTTGGTAACTGGGGGGTGGGGATATCACTCACTTAGGCCCGCCCGTTTCAATTAATGAAACGGTGCGTTTAGGGCACCAACTCCTTTCCCTCCAAATCAGAATTAAACCTCAGCCACACGATGGGCTTCTGAGGTCAAAAGTCCACACGAATTGGACGTTCCAGATTTCGTCTTCCTCATTGGATCACATGAGAGCTAGGGTTTCCCTCCATGGCAGCCATGCACGAGCCAACTTCAAGCTCTCGGTTCTCACTCCACAGTCCATGAAACGCCACGCTATAAACATGAAAAACACTCTAAATCTCTCCCTCTATAAGCCTATGGTCATGGATTGCTTTGAAACTCAACAAACCACTCAACCCGAGCGCAACAATTTCTGGCTCCATGAAAGTACTCTGAGATGCATCACAATAATTCTCAACCAAACCTATACTAATCTACTCTATGCATAATGGTGATCATCCTAAACTAACAAGCTAAGGTTATCATGCAAGATCCTACGAATTCTTGATCCAAACAGTTTGGTGCACCTGCTATGAATTGTCTCTATTCAGCCTCAAATTCATCTAAACTAACCTCCTAACATCATAGACCATGAATATACTAGTAAAACTACCTAAATCTCCCTAGATTGAATAAGTTAGAAGGATTTGTACCTTGAGCAAGCTTTAATGGAGGCTGAGTAATCACGTGGATCCAGGCTCTTGTATGCTTCAATCTTGATCCATTCTTGATATACTTGATTCTGTTTGCAGTATTTGGATGAAACTTGGCTTGGATCTTGCTGTCCAATGGAAATTGTAATTTGTGTGTTCTTGATGGAAGTGCACGAAATTGAGCTCTAACCACCAAATCTTTGATTCAATTCTGATCCAGGATGATGATTGAATGTAGGAGGATCAATGTTGATGAAAATTGATGAAGATTTTGTGAGATTGAAGTGAAATTGCAATGAGAAAGAATGAGAAAATTTGTGAGATTTTTGTGAAAAATGAATCCAACCCTTGCTCAATTCTGATTTCATGAATATATAGTGTTCAATGGTAACTTCTAGATCCCTCTTACACATTCCCTTGCCTTCCAACTTTGATTCATTTTGGCTATGTTTCTTATGCAAGTAACCAAGGATAACTTTGATTTTTTCCACTAAGCTCAAAAAAGTGTTGGAACCATTGTTCTTAGAATGTCTTTTCCATTCAAAATCATATATTGGAAGTCTCCATTTGGACTTATAAATCTCCCAAACCATTTTTCACTTTGACTTTATTCAAATTATAAGCCATTTTAGTTCAAATTTGGACCAATCATGCAACTTCATGCTATGAGCTTTTCCAACAATTTGTGACCTTCTTTCTAGACTTAAAATCACATTTGGAGCAAGTTTGATGTTGTAAGTTTTTCCATTTGAGGCCTCCTTGCATGAGTTTTGGACATAGGTTAAAATGACCTGTAATTCACAAATGCTCAAAATACCCTTTGCTTGCCAAGGCCATAAGTTGAGTTCCACACATCATATGAGGGCATGCTATACCATTCTAGAAAGCTAAGACAATGAGGAACAATTCTTATGTTGACCAAGAATTCATTTGAAATCTCCTTGAGGGGTAAAACTAGCTTGGAAGTCAAGTCACTTTCACAGACAAAATTTCAGATACCTCAGATGACCTGTAACTTGCAAGGACCATAACTTGAGTTCTATAAATCTCCTTGATGTCTTCCACCACTCAAATTAAAGGTCTTGAGATCCTCTACAAGTTTCATGTTGGCCAAGAAGCCATTTGAAGCTAGCATTTTGACTTATCTTGCTTGGAAAGTTGACCTAAACTAGGGGATTTTACACAGAAACCCTAATTTAGAAACTCCTCTTCTCCTTGATTTCTCTTGAATTCTCCTTGGCATATCTCCATATCCTTCTTTATATGTCCAATGATGAACCCCACATCTCTCCACTAGACTTGAATGCCCCTTAAATCAGTCAATTGACCTGGGGTTGACCTAGGGCTGAAACCCTAGTTGACTGCCTTCAGCTATAGCTCTTGTGCTCTCATCAATGACTTGTCTCCTTCTTTAAATGACTTTCTAAGTCTCTCATAATGTCTAGATACTCTCCATGCCTTCAACTCACAGCTCACAATCCTCTTGTTGACCCTCAGATATCCTCAGCTAGGAGATGGACTCAAGGCTTGATCTGCTGAACTCTTTGCTTTCAAATTCTTTCCTGATGACTTGAATGAGATTGAATTGGGATAATAACCTCTTGATAGGCTTCTAGAGATGAGAATAATGATTGGTCCCCTGTTGAATGACTTGCTATGCTTATGCTATGCAGATGATTAGACTATGCTCATGACTCTATATGCAAATGCTAATGATATTAAAACATAAACCCAAGGAATAAGGTTGGGCAAATTTTAGGGTGCAACAGTTGGCACATGTGAATGCAGGCCACAGCTTGGGCTTTACCGACTTCGATTTGACCCCGAAAGGGAGAGATCATAATATGGCGCTGCACGTATCTGTCGAATGTAGAGGATCAGTAATGTCGCATGTATTGGTCGACACCGGATCGTCTTTGAATGTGTTGCCCAAGAAAGCGATGATGAAGCTAGATGTCAGAGGAATCCTGTGCACGCCCAGTGATTTGGTAGTCAGAGCGTTTGATGGCACGCGAAGAACAGTCTTTGGATCGATAACATTGCCTCTACAGGTGGGGCCGGAGGTGTTTGCAACGGAATTTTATATCATGGATATACAGCCCGCATATAGCTGCCTGCTCGGAAGACCCTGGATTCATGGGGCTGGGGCTGTCACGTCTACCCTGCATTAGAAGTTGAAATATATGGTCGGAGACAGCGTAGTCACCGTATGCGGAGAAGAAGACATCCTGGTCAGCCATCTGTCGTCATTTAAATATGTGGAGGTCGACGGAGAGATCCACGAAACACCCTGCCAGGCATTTGAAGGGTTGTGCATCAAGGACAAAGGTCCCGGGCCGAGAAAAGTGTCGGAGATAGCCGTCTCGTCGTATAAAGAAGCTCAAGCTCTAGTGGAGGCAGGAGAAGCAAAGGGCTGGGGCAAAGTGCTGGATATTCCTGTAAAGATGGACCGGTTCGGGCTGGGATACCAACCGTCGTCATCAACACATGCTGTGGGGGCACCCCGTTTCAGAGGGCCAATAACCATCTCTGCCAGTGGAGTATGTCATGAAACCATCAATGCTGCTTCGGAGTCTGACGAAGGAGACAGTGACTGTGATATGGATGCCTGGATTCAGCCAAGCACGCCAGGGCAGGGACTGTGCAACTGGTCTATTCAGGAGCTTGTTCTTGTGACTCTTAAACAATAATGCTTTGTTTTATTAATTGTTGAATAATCTGATGTCTTTCCCGGGGCATCGTGATTTGCTTAGGGCTGTGTTGTTATGAACATTGCATGTTAATCATTAAATAAATGGCGTTTTTCTTTCATGTGCAAATACTGTAATCTCTGTCTTTCTTGTTTTGTATTTTTTCAATAAAATGGCAACGTGGTTATTCGCTTTATACGCATTTTGAAGCACTTAACCATTCCTTTTGCAGGATAACATTTTCAGATGACATCCTTGAACCACCTATGACTCGTCCCGACTTTGAGCACCCGGTATTTCAGGCTGAAGAAGAGGTTGTCGAAGATAGCGACGTTCCTGAAGAACTGTCTTGGTTGGTGAAGCAAGAGGAAAGAGCCATTCTGCCTCACGAAGAGGTCATCGGAATTATCAACTTGGGGTCTGAAGGGGTTGAGAAGAATATTCGTATCGGGGCCGCACTGCAGGGCGATATCAAGCGAAGACTGGTTGAAAGGCTCAGGGAGTATAGTGATGTACTCGCTTGGTCGTATGAAGATATGCCAGGGCTCGATACAGATATGGTTGTGCACCGTCTGCCACTGAAAGAGGAATGCCCGCCGGTCAAACAAAAGCTCCGCAAAACTCGACCAGATATGGCAGTGAAGATCAAAGAGGAAGTTCAAAAACAGTGGGACGCTGGTTTCCTGGCTGTGACAAAACATCCCTCATGGGTTGCTAACATTGTACCAGTGCCAAAGAAAGACGGAAAGGTTCGAATGTGCGTGGATTATAGAGATTTGAATAAAGCAAGCCCAAAAGACGATTTTCCGCTTCCTCATATTGACGTGCTAGTTGATAATACTGCTCAATACTCCGTATTCTCCTTCATGGATGGCTTTTCAGGCTATAATCAGATTAAAATGGCGCCAGAGGATATGGAGAAGACCACTTTCATAACGCCTTGGGGAACATTTTGCTACAAAGTGATGCCCTTTGGTTTGAAAAATGCTGGGGCAACATATCAGCGTGCGATGACGACTCTTTTCCATGACATGATGCATAAAGAGATCGAAGTGTATGTTGACGATATGATTGCCAAGTCCCAGACGGAGGAAGAGCATCTGGTGAATCTGTTGAAGTTATTTAAAAGGCTTAGGAAGTTCATGCTGAGACTGAACCCTAACAAATGCACCTTCGGGGTGAGATCGGGTAAGCTGCTGGGGTTTATCGTAAGCGAAAGAGGAATAGAGGTCGATCCTGCTAAAATAAAAGTGATTCAAGAGATGCCGACGCCTAAAACAGAGAAAGAGGTGCGCGGGTTTTTAGGGAGGTTGAACTACATCGCCCGGTTCATATCTCATCTAACTGCTACGTGTGAACCATTATTCAAGCTGTTGAAGAAAGATCAAGCTGTAACATGGAACGAAAATTGTCAAAAGGCGTTCGATAAAATAAAGCAGTATTTGCAGGAGCCTCCTGTTCTGATACCCCCAGTGGCAGGAAGACCCTTGATTATGTATTTGACAGTTCTTGAGGGAAGCATGGGTTGTGTTCTCGGTCAACACGACGAGACAGGAAGAAAAGAGCATGCGATCTATTATTTGAGTAAGAAATTTACCGATTGTGAATCTCGATACTCAATGCTTGAGAAAACTTGTTGCGCGCTAGCCTGGGCCGCCAAGCGTTTGAGGCAATATATGCTGAATCATACAACCATGCTCATCTCGAAGATGGATCCTATCAAATATGTATTCGAAAAGCAGGCGTTGTCAGGGAGAATTGCCCGTTGGCAGATGGTCTTGACTGAATATGACATCCAATATGTCTCGCAAAAGGCTATAAAGGGGAGTGTGCTGTCTGAGTATCTGGCGGAGCAACCTATTGAAGATTACCAATCGATGAGGTTTGATTTTCCTGACGAGGATATCATGTACCTAAAGATGAAAGATTGTGAAGAGTCGTTGCCAAACGAAGGGCCAGAGTTGGGTTCCAAATGGAAGATGATATTTGACGGAGCTGTGAATGCTTACGGTAGCGGAATAGGGGCAATCATCACTACGCCACACGGGTCGCACATCCCGTTTACTGCTCGATTGACCTTTGCCGTTACCAATAATGAGGCCGAATACGAAGCTTGTATAATGGGGCTTGAAGAAGCCATTGATTTGCGAATCAAGAATTTAGACGTATACGGAGACTCAGCTCTGGTGGTGAATCAAATAAAAGGAGAATGGGAGACACGTCAGCCCAATCTGATACATTACATGAATTATGCAAGGAGATTGTTGCCTTTCTTCGACAAGGTTGAATTGCATCACGTACCGCGGGCAGAGAACCAAATGGCTGACGCTCTCGCCACGTTGTCTTCCATGTACAAAGTCAACTTCTGGAACGAGGCTCCCAGAATCATTATCTCTCGGCTTGACAGACCAGCTTTTGTATTTGCTATTGATGAAGCATCCGACGACAAACCGTGGTATTTTGATATCCTTAATTTCCTGAAGAACAAAGAGTATCCGGCGGGGGCATCCAGTCAAGATCAGAAGACTCTCAGGAGATTAGCGGGTAATTTCTATTTGAATCCGGATGGCGTCTTATACAGAAGAAACCACGACTTGGTGCTGTTGCGTTGTGTAGACGAGAAAGAGGCAAAGCTGCTCATGGAGGAAATACACGAAGGTACCTTTGGTACGCATGCTGGCGGGCATGCTATGACGAGAAAGCTGCTGCGGGCAGGTTACTTTTGGCTGACTATGGAGACTGATTGCTTCAAGTTTGCGAGGAAGTGCCACAAGTGCCAAATCTATGCTGATAAGATCCATGTGCCTCCGAGTCCTCTGAATGTGATGTCATCGCCATGGCCATTCTCGATGTGGGGAATCGATATGATTGAAAAGATCGAGCCGACGGCTTCTAATGGGCACCGGTTCATTCTAGTAGCAATCAATTATTTCACCAAGTGGGTGGAAGCGGCGTCATACGCAAATGTAACGAAGCAAGTGGTGGCTAGATTCATCAAGAGAGATATCATTTGCCGATATGGGATCCCCGAGCGGATAATCACGGACAACGGTTCAAACTTAAACAACAAAATGATGAAGGAGCTCTGTCAGAATTTCAAGATCGAACATCACAACTCCTCCCCTTACCGACCCAAGATGAATGGCGCTGTCGAAGCGGCCAATAAGAATATCAAGAAGATCGTTCAGAAGATGGTGGTGACCTATAAGGATTGGCACGAGATGCTACCTTTCGCTTTGCACGGTTATCGTACGACGGTACGCACATCAACCGGGGCCACCCCGTTCTCGTTGGTATACGGGATGGAAGCGGTATTACCATTGGAAGTGGAGATCCCTTCTCTGAGGGTATTGCGAGACGTTCAGTTGGACGAGGCAGAATGGGTGAAAGACAGGTTGAACCAGTTGAGTTTGATGGATGAGAAGAGGCTAGCTTCTCTAGCATACGGTCGTTTGTACTAGAGCCGAATGAAGAAAGCATATGATAAGAAGATACATCCGTGAAGCTTTCAGACGGGCGACCTTGTGCTGAAGCGGATTCTCCCGCCACAGACAGATCACAGGGGCAAATGGACCCCCAACTACGAAGGGCCATACGTTGTCAGGAAAGTCTTTTCAGGAGGAGCGTTGTTGTTGTCCACCATGGACGGTGAAGACTTTACGTCACCTGTGAATTCGGACGCAGTTAAAAAATACTTTGCTTAAAATTGACCCGCTGGACAGGAAAAAAAAGAGAGTCCAGGCAAAAATGGGGCATCCTGGCGAACCAAAAACAGAATGAAAGGTTCGGGCAAAAGTTAGGGATAAAATGGAAAAATGTACACCCGCGAAGTTGAAAACCTACACTGGGCGGCTTCGGCAAAAAAGGGTATCCCGGTGAACTGAAAACCCGTAAAGGGCGGTTCACGCAAAAGTTAGGGATGTGAAAAGCAAATGACTGCGGTCCGAATTTGATATTACAGTGAGCATCAGCGCGGGAGAATACCTGAAGGGGCGATTATCGGATACAATCTCGTCGTAAGTGTGGATACCGGGAAAGCATTAGAGTCAGACGAGTCATAGGAGGATCAGTTCGTGGTGTTCGTCTGCATCCCGTTGCCGACATGTGTACAAAATTTAATTTGTCAAAATATTTATGCTTCTTGTGCATACTTGTGTATTTGCTTTGCGTAGCTTCCTCTTTTCAGGAGTTACATCCCGTGTACAAATTTCCGCCCATTCAAGGGCCCAATCAATAAAATATGTTATTCAGTATTTGATGTTGGTTCTTTACTGTTTTGTGCATGATAAAACACCTAAGTTTACTGAAACTAGCAGGTGTATAACATCACTGGCCCTTGCCAACAATTGCTAAAGCTTTGAATTAACTGAAATAACGTCACTAACCTGAATCGATTTGGTTGCATAGGCTTGTCTTGTCTCGTTTGTGTTGTTGCAGGTTTCATAGCCGTACGAGGAAGACGATCAAAAGGCTGCAATAACGAAAGACTCGACCCCCGCGCGTGTCATGCATAAGAATCGAATTCCCCAGCTGGTCGTAGCTTGTCCAAAGGACATGCTCCAGCAAAGTCGTTTATCCTTAGCAGAGTTTGACGATTCAAATATTGAAAGCTGTGTTCAGGCAGTCTACTTTTCCCCGCAGGGTCATCTACTCTCCCCTAGTGGAGTCAGTTATTTTTCCTCAAGAGAATCGTCCCATCCCCAGTGGAGTTCTCTTTTTCCTCAAGTATTTTCATTCCTTCCAGTGGAACTCGAAGATTGAGACTCTCCCCGACAGAGTTGGTGTGAGTCCTGGCATTTATTTTGCCAGAATACCGTGTGATATCCGTTCACTTTCCAGCAGAAGTCCAATCATACCAGGCGCCTCTGCCATTCTCCAGCAGAGATATGTTCCCCAGCAGGGTGTTCCTTCAATGAGGTGATTGGTATTGAGTCCCCAATTTCCCAGCTGAGTCGACTTCCCTCTTCCAGCATTTATTTTGCTGGAATAATCCTGTAGCACCTAGCTATCCCCAGTGGAGTTGGCATTATCTTCAGCATTTATTTTGCTGAAGCAATTTCTGTACCCAGCAGTTCAAGACCGCATTTGCATTGGCATATAGTGTCATACTTGCATCCACCAAAAAAAAAGCGTAGCATTTCCATGTCGAATGGAGCATTGCATCATTGTCGAAGGCATGCATTTTGAAACATAAACCAGGTTGGCTAACCTTTTGTTTCAAGTATTGTTTCTCTTGCAGGTAGAGAGAGCCCTCGCTCAGGTGAATCAATAAACATTCGAAGTCTCGGCAGGAGACATTCAACGAAGTGTCAGCTTTGGCACTACTCCCCACAGAGTCAGCAGGATAAGTTCTCTTTGTCCCCAAGCAGAGTTACTTATTTCCCCGCCAGGGTTTCTGGTTGAAGTTTCTCTAGTCCGACCAGCGGATTGTTTCCTTCAAAGTTGTTGTTACATCAGCATTAAAAGGTTTCATGAACCAGAATTTCAGAGGCCACCGCCGGTTATCAGAACAGGCGTCCGGAAGTTTGGTTTCCAAATATCCCCAGTAGAGTCAGCCTCAAAGATGCTGTAATGTCAGTGATAAGAAGTTTGCGGACCAATGGAAGGATGAGTCCTAACGTGGACAGTTTTATTGATAGGTTTTCTTCGTGCTAGAGAAGTGGGTGTCCTAACGTGGATAATTTTATTTCCCCAGGCTGATGGGAGGTGCTAGTCCTAACGTGGGCAGGTTCGATTTCTCAGAATTGTTGGAATGTGGAGTCCTAACGTGGACATTTCCTCAAGTTGACAATATGTGCTAGTCCTAACGTGGACAGATTCGAGTTCTCGGTATTGATTGAGTGTGGAGTCCTGACGTGGACAAAAGTGGTTTACTCTTCGTGTTGGTGTCCTAACGTGGACAATTTATTTCCAGCAAGTGTCTTTCTTCTTGATGGTGAACTGTGTGTCCTGACGTGGGCAAAGTTTGTAGTTTTTCGCGATGACAAGATGCGAGAGTCCTGACGTGGACAAATTTATCCTTCTTCATGTTGTTGGCAAAGTATGAGTCCTTACGTGGACATATCATATTTATTCCTTACATGGAAAGATAGCATTCCTTACGTGGAAAGATTGATTCCTTACATGGAAAGATTGAGTCCTTACATGGACATATCAAGATGGGAGTCCTTACGTGGACAAATCAGAAAGAGTGGTTTCCTTACGTGGAAAGATGTGATTCCTTACGTGGAAAGATGGAGTCCTTACGTGGACATATCAAGTTGGAGTCCTAACGTGGACAGATTGAGATTATATTCCTTACGTGGAAAGATTGGAGTCCTTACATGGACAGATTCAAATCGAAATGTGATTCCTTACGTGGAAAGATTGTGATTCCTTACGTGGAAAGAGGCTTGTATTCCTGAAGTGGAAAGATTGCATTCCTTACGTGGAAAGAGAAGAAGTTCGTTTCCTTACGTGGAAGAAGATGGCATTCCTTACGTGGAAAATTGTATTCCTTATGTGGAAAAGCAAGTTTAGTCCTGACGTGGACAGATTCAAAAGAAGACGTATTCCTTACGTGGAAGAGTTTGACGAAGAAGAAATTCATTCCTAACGTGGAAAGGTGAGTCCTTACGTGGGCGGTGTTATTCCTAACGTGGAACGGTTAGTCCTTACGTGGAAAGACAAACAATCCCCAGCACGGTCGCTACGAGATCAGTGGGTTGCCGTAACAGTCAGATTCAGCTGATGAATATCGTTCCCCGAGCAGTGGCGCAGTTTATTTCTGCGGTCGGCAAATTTCCGGGTTCTTAGTATTCAACCGTCTCGTACCGCAAATGTCTGAAGGCTCCGGGCTATTCACCCAATCGGGTCCAAGTCGCTTGAATAGGGGCAGCTGTTGCACCCTAAAATTTGCTCAACCTTATTCACTTGGTTTATGTTTCAATATCATTAGCATTTGCATATAGAGTCATGTACATAGCCTAACCATCTGCATAGCATAAGCATAGCAAGTCATCCAACAGGGGACCAATCATTATTCCCATATCTAGAGGCCTATCAAGAGGTTATTATCCAAATTCAATCTCATTCAAGTCATCAGAAAAGAATTGGAAAGCTGGGAAGTCAATAGATCAAGCAAGTGCATCCATCTCCTATCTGAGGGTATCTGGGGATCATCAAAGAAAGTGTGAGCTGTGGGCTGAGCATGGAGAGTATCTGGGGATCATCAAAGAAAGTGTGAGCTGTGGGCTGAGCATGGAGAGTATCTGGGCATCTTGGAGGACTTAGAAAGTCATTTGGAGAAGGAGACAAGTCATTGGTATGATCACAAGTATTGCAGTTGAAGACAGTCAACTAGGGTTTCATCTGGGGTCAACCCTAGGTCAACTCTAGGTCAATTGATTGATTGAAAGGCATTGAGGTCTATTGGAGAGATGTGGGGTTCATCATTTGACACATGGATAAGGATATGATGATATGCTAAGAAGAAATCAAGAGGAATCAAGGAGAAGAGGAGTTTCTAAATTAGGGTTTCTGTGTAAAATCCCCTAGTTTAGGTCAAATTTCCAAGCAAGATAAGTCAAAATGAAAGCTTCAAATGGATCCTTGGCCAACATGAAACTTGTAGAGGATCTCAATACCTTTAATTTGAGTGGTGGAAGACATCAAGGATATTTATAGAACTCAAGTTATGGTCCTTGCAAGTTACAGGTCATCTGAGGTATCTAAAATTTTGTCTGTGAAAGTGACTTGACTTCCAAGCTATTTTTACCCCTCAAGGAGATTTCAAATGAATTTCTGGTAAACATAAGAGTTGTTACTAATTGTCTTAGATTTCTAGAATGGTATAGTATGCCTTCATATGATTTGTGGAACTCGACTTATGGTCTTGGAAAGCAAAGGGTATTTTGGTCATCTGAGAATTACTGGTCATTTCAACTTATGCCCAAAACTCATACAAGGAGGCCTCAAATGGAAAAACTTACAACATCAAACTTGCTCCAAATGACATTTTGAGTCTAGAAAAATGACCATGAGAGATTGGAAAGATTCATAGCACAAGGTTTCAAAATTGTTGGATTTAATGAATAAAAATGACCTAAAAAAAGAGATTTTTCATATTTTGGCCAAATGAAGCAAAATTATAGGTAATTTTGAATGGAAAGATCATTTTGAGAACATTGGCTAAAGTGTAATTTTGAGGTTAGTTCAAATTTTAAGAGTTATTCATGGTTACTTGTAATGGAAGATACATAAACCAAATCCAAGGGAAATCATACAAGGGAAGTTTCTCCAAGCTTCTAGGAGGTTCTAACCTCACCTATATATTGATATGAGAGGGTTAATGCCATGGTTGGTGATCACATTTACTCATAGACACAAGTTTCATCCATTTTCTCCCACTTGCAAAATCAATCCAAACTCTCTCAAATTCTCATCAATTTTCCCCATTCTTGATCTGGTATTCATCATCATCATCCATAGATCACAATTCACACATTCATTTGGCTAATTGAAGGAGAAATCGTGCCATTCACTTCCATCATCCAAGAAGCAAGAAACTTGGAATTGCAAGATCCAAGAGGTTTGAGTCCAATTCACTGCATACAGAAGTCAAGAACAAGCTCACTGATCAAGTTCCAACCATTACAAGCATCAAATCCAAGGAGTTCCATAGCTGTTTTCACCATTTTGCACCAGGTTAGTTCCTCTTCGAATTGACTTAATTAGGTAGAATCATAGTGAATCATTAGGTTAGAATGGTTAGGTATAGTTAGGTGCTTGATTTTGGTGAGTTTGGAGAAGTTTCATGAAGGTTGATCATGGTATGCCAATTCTGTTAGGGTTTGTATCTCATGGAATAGGGCACGATAATTCTCATTTTATGGCTTAAAACGATCAGTGTGAGGTAGAGATTAGGTTAAGATAAGATTTGGAGAAAATTGGAAGAGTTGATATCAGGTGAAAATGGGGAAACCTAACTGTTATGCTCATCGGGTTTGGAGTTTGGCTGAGTTTTGGAAGGAGCTATTGCTATGGCTGTGTAGAGGGGAGAAAATGGAGTGTTTTTGGTTTTTATAGTGCATGAATTCATGGAGAGACGAGGGAGAACGAAGCTGTTGAGCATGCATGCATGGTGAAGAATTTCTGAAACCCTAGGGTTTCTAAGGTTGAAGACGAAGTGAGAGCCACACGATCCAGGGTTTGACTTGGACTCCAATCTTGATCCAGCGGTTGTGATTTAAGACTGAAAACGGAGGGAGATTCAAAAGACTAAACGCCCCGTTTCATTTATTTTTTCTGACTGGGCTCAAATGTTGATTGCTATGCACACCCTCCCCAATAAGGCCCAATTCTATTATAACTAAATATCCTGCTATCTGCACCGTGTGTAGGTTTTTTTCTTTTGTTTTTTTTCTGAGCATGTGCTGGGCCCAGACGCGCTTGCTATGCGCGCCCCCCAGTCTGGGCCCAGTTAGTTGTTTTAACTGCTTTTTATTACTCCCTGCACCCCTTTCCATATTAATTCCATTTTATTTTTTCTCAAAAACATTAAATCTTCAAAAAATCATAATAAATCATAAAATGCTAGTTTTTAATTGGTTGTTTTTTTACATTACTCACAATTTTGTCAAGAAAATTCTCATACAAAAAAATTAATAATTCATTTCATTTT
This sequence comes from Lathyrus sativus, assembly GCA_963859935.3. Lineage (NCBI taxonomy): Eukaryota > Viridiplantae > Streptophyta > Magnoliopsida > Fabales > Fabaceae > Lathyrus > Lathyrus sativus. Next base: position 333,795,991 of record OZ012736.1, read on the forward strand.
CTTATTTTTTGGCATATTTTACTTTTAATTAGGTGTAAATAATATTTTGTTTAGTACATGAATTTGATAATTTTTGTTCTAATAGATGCTTTAATATTTTTCACCCATTCTTTTTAGGTTGATTAGTAGATAAGATTATCTTGTATATACAATTTAGTTCCTTTTTTTTAGGAATTAATTTTATGTGTTTAGTTTAGGTGAGAACAACATGAACAAAATTAGGGTTTAAGTGATGACTTAGGAGAATTGAATCATTTCCCTTAGGACTTAGAGATTGAATATTTTAGATATGGGACTATAGGGACTATGGGTAGTTATTAGATCCCTTAGAAATCACTAGGATTCCCCTACTGCTATTATTACTGTCTATATGTGATTGATTGGTGTGGTGTGCCCTCTGGGGATTATTGTTTGTCTGTATGGGTATTGGGATTGCTTGGGGATTGGGAGAGCTGAAGACTTGTGATGATGAAGCCATTGGAGATCCAGAGATTGAAGTCCAACTTCCAGAGTTGAAGAGGAGATTCCTGCTAGCAGCTGTTGAGGAGACTAGGGTTTAGGAGCTAGGCAGAGCTCTAGATTAGAAAGCTTGTTTCTCAAACATGGAATGCCTTGTCTGCGTCCATCCTTTCTCTATGATTCAAAGTCTCTTTCAAATATCCACCTCCTTCCTTTGGAAGGATCAGTGAATGTATTTGAAAGATAGAACTTTTGAGGGAAAATTGTCTATATAATGTTAACAGTTAATGAACCACCCTTGGTAGGTAATTGACTGTCTAACATTTATTTCATCTTGTTAACTGATGTTCATCCTGGAGATTTGAGACTGGAAGAAAAGCCATTGCAGATGGAAGATTGGTGATCAAGACTTTGCTGGAAAGCTGTGGAGATAGAGACTGATGCTTGCTGAAGCTTGTAGCTGTTTGGAGATTACTTGAAGCCAGATGTTGATTCAGAGCTGTTGTGGCTGTTTATTTTTGTTGTATTTCATTTCTGATGTATTGATTGGTTTTCCTGACTGTATTGTTTGCTGTTTAATCTGTTGGGTTGAAAGTGAATCCTGTTCACTTTTGCCTATTGTTTTCCAGGTTCGAGGTTGAGTGGGACTCCCTTGCCTCGCTTGTACTGCTGCATTCATGCATTTTACTGCTTTACTGTATATATATCTGCTATTGTTTCTGTTTCCGTCTATTCCCTTAGGATCTCTGTTTCTCTCTGCGCAAGAGAGGAGCATGATAGACACTAGGTCTTAACCCATGCATGATGACATTAGGTTAGTTTGATTCCCTTCGCAACCGTAGGTTAGAGTTCTGTCTCTTCTTCCTCAAAAACAAACAGAAAAACACAATAATATATCAAACACAATAAAAAACACTTCTTCCGTAAAAGAATGTGAACTCATCAAGACGTCATTTTTGTCCGCTGGGACTGCTAATCAGAAAAACCTTTTTCAGAAGGAATAAAATCAACCAAGACAGACTTGTGTCTTACGTGGCCCGAACTACGTTTGCTCTGATCTTCCATGCTGGGTGGAAGTACGTAGGCATAGGATGCGATATCCTAGCGAGCAACCTTCCCCTCCTTTCCCGTAGGTAGGCGAACTACGTTGACTCTGATTTCTCGTTCCAGACGGGAATACGTAGGCATAAAGTGCGATACTTTGCCGAGTCATTTTATCTTCATTTTCTTTTCTTTTTAACCCTTAACCCTTAGAGTAGATAGAATAACAATCCATACCCGAAAACAAGCGTGGATCCCGTCGAGTACGACGGACGTGAGGGGTGCTAATACCTTCCCCTTGCGTAACCGACTCCCGAATCCAGGTTTTGGTTGCGATGACCATACCTTTCCCGTGTTGTGAGAGGTTTACTCTGAGCGTTTCCTTTCCCTCCCGTGGGATAAATAACGCACGGTGGGACTCTTCTGTTCAGCCGGCGCCGATTTTTGCAGTAGCGACACCAACTCTGTTAGGAAATGCATATCACTCTGTACATCTCCGAAACCTTCGTGGTGGAGGGATGATTACTTGCTGTGTACCTTTACTTTACAAGTGGTTTATTTCGCACTTGCCAAAGTCTAGCTCTTTTACAAACATTGGCAAAGAGCATTGGTCTCCAAGAGTTATGGCTCTGACCCATTCCGACATTGATTGGTACAACCGAGTGTATGATGGAATATTAATCATTGATAGCTGCGGTGACTTTGCTAATGTACCATTGCTCAGCTTTGATGGAGGAATCAGCTACAACCCTATCTTAGCTCGTCGACAGTTGGGATACCCGTTGAAGGAACCTCCCAAGAGTGTTCAAGTAGAGGGTATGTTCTTCAAAGATGATATGGAACTCCGAGGAAAGATTCTACATGCATGGCGTAATGTACACAAGAAAGGGAAGAGAAGTCTAGGGAAGCCTAACTGTGTGTCTTTAGAACCATACCTCCAGTGGGTCAGAAAAAGGGCAACCAAGCTAAAGATGCCCTATTCCCGTCAAGATCCCATAGCTCCAAGGAGAGAGCCCACTTATGTCTTTACGTCTGAGGCCGAGGAGTTAGGGGTGTCCTTGAGGAAGTCTCAACATGAGCTGGAATCTTGGAAGAACAAGTACCATGTAGCAATGGCAGAAAAGGATGAGTGTCAAAAGCAGAAAGCTGAACTTCAGAAGCAGAAGGCTGAACTCCAGAAGCAGAAGGCTGAACTTCAAAAGCAGAAGGCTGAACTTCAAAAGGAGAGGGATGAACTTCAGAAACAACTACAATTGAAGGATGAAGAGCTACTCCCCTGCAAGAAGAGGAAAGTCATGGAGGATTTATTTTTCTCCAACCCACAATGCACTATCTGGAAAATAATTGTGGACAACCTTATCCGTGAGAAGGCGCAACTAGAAGAGCAGCTCAAGCAGCATCATTCAAAGCTTCTTTAGTGTCTTTACTAGCTTTTATTTAGCTTTATTTGGGACTCTTTAAAAGAATATTCATGTAGTCCATTTCAAATTCAATAAAACGTTTCCTTTTACCGCAATGCCCATAAATAGAGGAATCCCATGAAGTCCTAATCATCTTGCATTGCATTCTTTTCCCTTGTTCACTTCAAGAAACTCAAATTCGTTCTGTAGGTATTGTAATCATGGATTTCAGAAGAGAAACCCTGAAGTACACTTTTCAGAGTCCCAACCTCAAAAGCTTGAGAGAACTAGCCGAACTCGTCGAGGATCGCTTTGCCTTCGCAGCAGAATATGGACGAGTTTTCCGTTTCCTCGAGCTAAGGATGAAAGAAGGATTGTTGGAAACATTGGTTCAATTTTACGACCCGATGTATCACTGCTTCACTTTTCCAGACTACCAATTGATGCCGACCTTGGAAGAGTACTCAGAGCTCTTGAGGATGCCTGTGACTGTTCGACCCCTATTCACCGGAAGGGAAGACACGCCTAGTCACCAAGAGATTGAAAATGCCACTCATCTTAGCCTTGAAGATGTTCAAGCACACCTGATCACCAAGGAAGGAGTCCTTGGGTTTCCCGCCGACTTTTTGATCGAAAAAGTTCGTTACCATGCTGGAAGCAAATTTCGCTTTGTTGGTCTATGGGACTTTCTAGTTCCCTAAAATTGACAATTTTGTTGATATGGATGCAATCAAGCTCTTCATACTCAAGAATCTAGTACCCACCTTGCTTGCTGATACGTACTTTTCGATTCACTCGAAGAATGCCGAAGGAGGAGGACACATTGTATGTTGTACCGCCTTGCTGTATTCATGGTTCATCGCTCGTTTGACTTGGTATCCGTCCCTTTGGGATGAAGTAGCAACACCTCGATGGTCCGAGATACTTATGGCCTTTACCCATTCGGACATTGTTTGGTATAATCCCGCCTATGGAGGCGTGCCTATGATTCCTAGCATCGGAGGTTTCCCCAACGTACCGCTTATTGGAAGAGAAGGATGTATCACTTACAATCCCGCTTTGGCCCGTAGACAGTTTGGACACCCTATGATCCAAGTGCCCGACCCAGTTTCGTTGGAAGAGATCTATTTCAAAGGAGAAGAGGATCTAGACTTAAAGACTGTCATCATTTATGCATGGAAATACATTGATAGGGAAGGAACAGCTGCTTCAGGATACCCCAACTGTGCTGTTTCCGAGGATTATCTGCATTGGGTGCGAGAAAGGGCTCTCGATCTCAAGATGCCTTTTCCTTTTCACGAACCTATGGTATTGTCTGCTCATGACCCCGATTGGTTCGATGTGGATGAAATTGAACAAGTAAAGATTGCTTTAGATGAAGCCCGAAAATTGAGAACTGCTTGGAAGAATACGTTCTTCACCCTCAAGGTAGAGAAGGAAAGGCTTCAGGAGACACCAGAAATAGAAGTTGCCAGAAAGAGAAAGGCACAAGGAGATTTATTTTCTCCTCATGCCTCTTCAAGTGCTGTTACCAGTGATGATCTCCCCTCAACTACCATGGCTTGGAAGGAGTGTGTGGAACGGCTCATCATCGAAAAAGCGGCGTTACAGGATCGCATTGACCAGTTGACCAAGGAGCTCCGTACAAAGGAGAAGACCGTGGAGTAGAGTTATAAGTTTTCCTTTTGCTTTCGTCGTAATAAACTCTTGAAAGAGTACTTTGTTTCATTGTTTCTCAAAAATAAAAAGTTTTTCAATTATCCTACATTATAACACTGAAAAACACTTTGAGTTTCTTGAAGTCTCCCCTTACATCCGCATTATGCATTAACATTCTGCATTTAGCATGGCATTTTACATTTGTGCATGTGTCTCTCTTTTGTTGTGGCTCATTTCGGTTTTCCATCTTTGCTGTCAGTCACCGTCTCTACCATCTGACCAAGTCGGAAGTATCATTAAAGGATAGTAAGGAGAACAAAGACATGGATCACATGACTAGCTTCAGAGTAAGGTCTAATCCGACACTTCGCCGTCCCTCCGACAACTTTGTTCCTGTGCAACTTCAGCCTGTGCAAGAAAAGGAAATGGACGATCCGGAGCTTACAACATTCGAGAATGAATTTCGTGACTTCGAGGAACGATGGAAAATGATGAAGAGGAACCGTGCGCCTGATTTTCATACTCATGACCTGCACCTAGTTCCAAACCTGGTTGTCCCCCCAGGATTCCAGATGCCCGCCTTCGAAGTGTACAAAGGTACAATTTGTCCAAGGTATCACTTGATGATGTTTTGTCAGAAGATGACCGCCTATCTTGGGAACGACCAACTATTGATTCACTGCTTCCAAGAAAGTTTGTGTAGAGCACCATTAGCATGGTATATGAAGCTACAAAGGAATCACATTCAGTCTTGGGAAGACTTAACTTTTGCTTTTGTGAAGCAATACCATCATAACTTGGGTATAGTCCCAAACAATAGAGATGACTGTGGACCTTCCAGAGAATTCATAGCTCCGGTACCCCATCCTCAGCACCAGTACGCGATGCCCGCTCAGCGTGAACAACAACCACCTCCTAGGCAGAGGTTGGCCTCTCCAGATCAACCACAGAATCGACGATTTCGGAAAAGGTATCAAAGGATGACTCCAGATACACCAAGGGAAGTAATTCATCAGTTTGATCCCATCCCTGTGAAGTATGCTGATTTGTTTCCAGCTCTAATTCAAAGAGGGCATATCCAGACAAGAGCCCCACCTAAGGTACCTAAGAAGTTTCCATACTGGTACAAAGCCAACAAATTTTGCCTGTATCATCAAGGTGCTCCGGGGCACGACATTGAGAGCTGTTACGGTATGAAGGCGGAGGTTCAAAATTTGGTCAAAAGTGGAGTCTTATTCTTTGAGGGTTCCGTCCCTTATGTGCGAGATAGCCCCATATCTCGACAAGGTTCGTCCTCCCCAGGCATGATTCAAGGTCGTCAACGCCGTGTCTGAAAGCTGCGCACCAGACATTTCTGCATGTCTTTCCCGTCTACATGAAAGCACAATAAAGATCCTGGAAAGGACTCCCCGAAGGAGCTTATTTCATTTTTGTCCATGTTTATTTCTTTGATTGAAAGCATATTTGGCATGTAAGAACTTTCTGTTTTGAATAAGTAATGCAATAACTGTTTGTCTTGAAGAAATCCATTCGTTTTCCCTCAAATAGTTTTTCAAAATTATTTATAACACCGACTTTTACCCGTTCTCTTGCTCTGACAGAGAATTGGAAGGAAGATGATGAAGTAAAACACATGATCTCTTGTTGTATGCTTCGAATAAAAACCCTACTGATGATGTAAGGCATTTTTTCCAACCTCCTAAACGCCAAAATAGTCAACCCTTTCTTTTAAGCCTTGAGATCCGTTTTTTCTCCCAAACCGAAACCTCATTTTCCTAACTTGGGGCAGGGTATCACCAAAAAAAAAAACAAATATCTTTCAAAATTAGGTGGGCACAAATATACTAACCCTTTTCTACCTCCATTCTACAAGTCATAAATTAAACCCATATACGACCCTCAAAGTCCTAATTGAAGGAAGGTTTAATTCGAAAGCATACTCGATGAGATATTGTTTCCTGACTCCTTGAGCTATGCTCAAATTTAAATCGGCTTTATAAATAATGATTCAATTTGTATCCTAACTAGTGGTTTCGATCACAAGTTATTGCGATACCCCTTTTCAAAACTTCAAGACAAACGCGTGTTGCATTAACCATTTCAAAATGGATATTTCAAATGTGCTAAATACGCTTGACATCTTAGAAAGACCGCATACAGACATTGATGATGATATTTGAAGACTTTGCTGACTTGGGGCAAGTCATTCTTCCCGAGAAAATTTCATCCGCGCAAGTCTTGGGTTTTCAAATAGAAGAAATTCAAGGACTCACTTACCGCCAATCAGGGGCAGTTACGTCGAGATTCAGCGAATCTCTAGAGAGTTTGAAAATAGTGGGGCATTTGGACATCATGTTTTCTATAAAATCCTCTCGAGACGTTTTTTTTCTCTTCAACGATGTGACCTGGGGCATTGGAAGATTGAAGCAAAAGATGTATATTTCATCCTCAGGAAACTCAACAACTGCGACGACCCAGGATGTTTATTTTATCCCCTATGAAACTTCGGGATGGGTGCCTCCGTCTACAATTTCATACAACATGTCAAACTTATCAAGATGTTACATCCCCAAAAGGATTGATCACTTTTTCTCAAAAGAAATCTTGAAGTTTTGAAGCAGTATTGGGACCATACATTTGGTTCTCCATCTATCCTCAGTGATACTTCTATCTTTGAAGATTGGTCGGACGTTTGTTCCGAGATGTTTATCCCGTATTCGGTCGTTGCTTTCATCTGTCTTGTCAGCATAAGCATACTCATATCATATAAGTAGATAGCATACTCATTTGCATTTGTGCATCCTTTGTATGTTTTACTCTATCTCTTTGATCGCGTTTACCCTTGGGTATTTGAGCGTGTCTTATTCCTTCCAAATAGAATTGTCAGCCCTAAGCAGAAAAAGAAACTCAATATTTCTACTTCCCCACGAAGTTCGATCCTCGTGGAAGACAGTTGTTTCAGTACATTCCCATTGGAGTTTATGCCTCTATGGTTGAGTCTTGCTTGACAGTTTCTCTCCGGTTATTTCCCGAATTGAACTCCGGTCTTTGACAATTACACTATAAACATCTCCAGCATTTGAGCATGGATCAAGAGTGCATTTATTTTGCACTCTGACATTATGAGGATCACCATTGAAGACGTGACATTTCTTCAGCAATACTACAAGATCCACTCGACAACTTACAGCTGAATGACAAAAGATCTCTTTATTTGAGCAACTCGTCTTGGGCTGACTTATATTCAAAATGACAAACAACAATTTCCTCGAGACAATCTGTCCTTCCCCAGCGGATTATTTCAAGATTATCAAGTCAAAACAAAGTACATTACAGATACTTCCCCATTTGAGGATTTCTGCTACAACAATCTCACATATCTTACAATTACAGCAGAGATACTCCTCAGAAATGATCTTCCCCAGAGAGTTCATTATGAGTACTAGCAATGACATATCTCCTTATAAGAGGACACTCCACAAATCAACCGGCTTACAACTCCTCTGAAGATCCCCGGTGCATATTCTACGAATTGCTGATACAATACAAATTGCATCTACAATTACAAGTACAAGATCACATCTACAAAATTCTACAATTACAGATTACATCGACAACATTTACATCAACAATTCTACAGTTCTACAATTTACAACATACAATCTACAATGACACTATGGCTCACAGCCGAACATCTACATCAACATTACAATTTACAACTATAGTAACATCTACAATCTACAAATCACAACCCCCTATGAAGGTGCTCTCACGAGTTCTCATCATTTCGGGAAGGAACCGAGACCAGCTCATGGTTCCCATACCATAGAGCAAGGGGAAGTTCGACATCAGAAACCGAGACCAGCTCATGGTTCCCATACCATGGTGCAAGGGGAAGTTCGACTTCAGGAACCGAGACCAGCTCATGGTTCCCATACCATGATGCAAGGGGAAGTTCGACATCAGAGACCGAGACCGGCGCATGACTCCCATATCATGATGCTCGGGGAATCTCTACAACTACAACAACATCTACAACTACAATGACATCAAAGACCGAGACCGGCTCATGGTCCCCGTACCATGATGCTAGGGGAAGTTATACATTTTACTGTTTCAGCTGAGTCACAAAATAATAAAATAAAAAAAAAGATCCATTTTGAGTTACTATTGACCACCACCTTGGTAGTAAAAGTATCTTTCGATCACAAATCGTCAAAATCACCGCATCCTTGATGTATGAGTTAACGTTACACGTTTGGAGATCTCCCATGGGTGATTGTTCCTATCCTCGTAGGGTCCCGCCTTGTTGGATCTGTCGCTCTTTTGTCCGGCATGCCGTATCCAGTCCATCCCCTATGACCTCTTCCTCACGAGATTTGTCCGTCTTGCATCTTCATGTCATTGCATATCATCCTCATTCGGTGGCCTCTCAGGGCCAAAAATTTGCGCAAATGTTTGTATTTAAGTCCCTCCTATCTCGTCGAGACGGAAATTTCGATCTCCATATCTCCGAATAGGAGTAACTTAAATAGGGGCATCTGTTGCACCCTAATTTTTGACCACGAGATACCACCTCTTTTTGCGCATTTTCTATTGCTATTCGACTTTATTTTAATATTTATACCTTTTTGTGACTAACCGACTTGTGCAGACGTGGTAATACCGAAAGGAGATGGCGTTCATTCTCGTGGTCAATCATTATGCATAGCTAACTGTTTAACCCATTTGTTTGTTTTGATTTGCGAAAGGTTGGGTTACTGCTGGAGGTTTAGGGAATCACGAAAGGGCTTATTATTCAAAGATTGAGATTTATGCTATTCTTATTCGGCCCAATATTTAAATTCAACCAGGAAAATAATTTTGGTTTTCTACTCAAGCGCAAGAGGTTACAGATTGTTAAATTTAAGCTTCTAGAGGTCAGAGTGTGCAAGCTAAGAGACTTTGGAGATTCGAAATGCAAACAATGATTTATGATAGAGTTCGAACCCAAGTTATTTATTTAGACTTCATATGCTCATCTAAGTTCGAAATGTTGTCACAATACTCAAAGGCCCATCAGCATCAAAAGAACAACAAGCGATTTCCATCTCTTTTTTTGAAATTCAACAAGGTCTCCATTATCAAATTCCATTATGAGCACTATTCAAACAATTTTTGGGGGGATGATTCCCATAACAGAGTTTATGGATATATGACATTTCTTTGAAGTTTCTATGGATACAGTAGCATAAACTAAACTCAAATCCAATAACTTGAATTCCAGGCAAATACATTAGTTCCTATTTTACAAGCTCTTAACCATCCATGGGAAGCAATTCAATCAAGGATCATACTCCTACACTACAGTATAATTCAAAAACTCATCTTTCAAGCTCAAAACAACATTACATATTTGGAAATTCAATCTGTGATTACAACAGCAAAGCATTTTGTCAATAACGTAAACCGTGCCGATAAGAGGTCTTGAAGTCTGAAGCCACCGAGCTTGAATTTGAAAGGCGATACAATCCTTAAACTTCCCACCTCAGTCGTAGCATCCAAGTGGTGTTTCTGCAAGACCAGTTGCACAATGAAAGCCTTCAAAGAAATTAGAGAAAGTGGTTGCAGATATCACTTTTGAATCGAATGAACAACAGCAGCAGCAACCTTCTGCAGATGTCTAAAGAACGCCTTGCAGAAGCTTTTATGGACTCTTCTTCTAACAGTTGACTAGAACTCACTTATCTGAAATGCACAAGGTTTTCACTTACGCCAGATGTTATCATAACCGGTACCAGAGCTCAGCTTGAAGACTCACGTGGAGGAACTTGCTGAGGAGGTTCACTCTGCTTGCGGACGAGTTAGTGGAAGGAGATATGACTTTCCACAGGCCTTGCCGACAGTATCTCCCCACATCAGAATCAAACTACTGCGAATAACCATTAAAACAAAGTCAGTTCTAAAACCTTCCTCGGACGCAATTATGGCAAACTTTAAAAATACAATCAGAATAAGATGATAAGCAAGCTTGTGTTCATCGGAAGGAAGTTAGACGAACTACCCTCAGAAAAGGCTTCAAAGCTGCTAATCCAATATTATCATCACATGCTTCGGTTGTGCATAGCAAAAGTAATGACAAGAATATTTGAAATCAGTATATTAGAGGTTGATCAAGAGTATTGTCATTGAGAAAATCGAAGGACAAATTAAACATTAAGTTGACATTTGACATCCAAGATATCCAGTTTATTCCTATTTGGACTAAGCACAAAATCTCCTAAGGGTACTCATCCATATGTGTGTAATTTACCTCAGGGTAAAGCTCAGATGTTTCTTCTCCATCTTCTCCAATTTCAAAATCTGTCAAACAACCCTCATAGAAGATGTGATAGAAGTGTCCAATTCCTTACAGCCATCTTATCATCAAATGTTACTCTTCCATGCCCCACCCTGTGCCAAGTGCTGATTGTAATCGCTAATGGAGATAACGCCTGCGAGATGGTTTTGCTGCAACACTCTAATGTCAATATAATGATGGAATCGGACTAGAATACCTCTACAAATTTGGTACATGTGAGAGCCTAAGCATTACTTCCATCAAGTAACAAGATTGTATTGCTGTTGTTGGATTGGTGGTAGCCGTGATGCCATAAAATTGAAGCAGTTTTAAAGGTGGAAATGTTACCGAGATTGTTGATACAGCTATGTTATTGGATGCTCCCAAGGATACATTGCCCTCTCTTTTCCCACGATCATCAGCTCCTATGCAATGTGATCTTGATCAGTTGGCGCAAATAAGGATAACCGCGATAAGAACGACGACTTGCACGACGGATTATTCTAGTTCCCCTCATCACCATAAGCACATGAACAAAACAGAGAAACAGTTATCAAATTTTTACAGACTTGAAGCAAGCAAACAAATACATGAGTCCTAGAAATTCATAGCAAGATAGCTCCACAACAACGTGCAGGATGAACGAGATTAATATCAAGACAAGTTCGTCCACGCGTTTGCTTATCGAATGATCGATTTTCATGATAAGGGACCAAAGCTTACCATCCAAAAGTCATCAAAGTCCACCAGCAACATCCCTGGGCTGTTAATTTCTCTGGGCCCAAACCCTTTCACTATCCACACCTGTCAAGATACCAAATCAAATTAGTAAATCAATTGAAGGATATTCCTACCATGAGATTCGGATACCCCAATCCACCGCCCAAAACACTGAATGCAGATATATTTGATTTACGTATCAGATTGAGGTTCATTAACGACATTTAACAAGATTAGACAAAAAGAGAAAGTTTTCGAATTTGGTCTGTACCAAAATAGAAATCCAATCAACTCTAAATTAAATTCAATCAACAATCAATCAGCATTCAAGATATTTCAATCAAATTCTCACACCAAAACCTCATATTGGTGCCTATATAAGAGATGGAAGGGAAGAGGAAAGGACAGAAAAAAAAACCTAGAATACGAAACCGAAGGAATCACAAAAACATAAAAGTTCAACATCCACAAATCCCTCGAGAATCCCAAATTTGGTAAAGAGGAGAGGATAAGGAACTTATCTGCGTTCGCTCGGATACACCGCAATCAACCGCAATCGCCGAACCTTCGACGCCATCGCCGACGAATCTCCGGGAGACCATCCATCGCTCATCAATAATACCTCTCAAAGTCGCCACAATCTCGAGCCCTTCGACCATCTCGAGCCCTTCGACCGCCATTCTCACCTCCAACACCACTTCACTAATCTTCGGTAAACTCTCTTTTCTTGCAAAAATATCGAATTTACTGATTGGGTGTTGTGTTTCAGGAGTTAGAAGAAGAAGAATTCAAAACGAAGGAGAATCGCAAAATCGATTTGGGGGTGGATGTAAAAGGGGATTAGGGTTCGCACTTCCTCCATCGTGTTTGTGGTTTGCTATCTCATTACACATACACATCACTAACACTGCACTTAAACGTTAATTAACCCGTTTAGCCAATAATCCTAAAAATATACTTATTTTAATTAATCAACTATTTTATAAAGCAACTAAATCATTTTTTTAGGTCAGTCCTTTTATTTAAATAACTATTATCTCTTTTCTAATTAAACCATATTCATCTAATTGATCTTTTTTTAGTTAGCCCATTATTTTATCTCTAATAACTCAATTATTTATCTCACAATTTTCTTTAATCATCTAAATCATCTAATAACCTTTTATTTAGTAAACAAGTCATTTATTAATTAATTAACCTGACTTCAACTAGACCTTTTAAATATAAAAAAAAACAATAACCCTTTTTTAATAATAAACAACTTTTATCTAAATAAATCATCCCATATTTTAGCTAAAATAAAATCACTTATTACAAATTTCTTATTCAATCCCCTCATAAAATCAAGCATTTTCTCACAGTTCAAACCAAAATAAATCAATTAATCTTTTCCTCAAATCAATCTCAAACCAATTCAACCTTTCTCAAAATAATTCAACCTCGTCTAAAAATTAATCAACATCGTAAAACACAAATCAATCGTGCACTTCACGACACACTCACAAATTCACACCTAGCGCTTTCATGCGTATTTTCATGTATGTTTTATCCGCTTTTATTTAACCACAATGCACACACTCACCTAGCGCTTTTATGCGTCCGTGCATGGTTTATATTTCTGTATCTTACTTTCTGCAATTTATCCTTACCGCAAGTCATTATATCTCGTTGCATCGCATCGCATTCCGTCCAAAGGAAAAACCTACACATAATCCAACGTTGTGTGTAGTTGCACATCATTTGCATCATTCTCCCCACGATCCTTGATCCCATTCAAGTTGATCGCTTAAGATAGATCCTACCCTATAGGAAGGACCTTGTCTTTATCTTTTACAACATAGAAACAAACAACCAAACACAATACAATACAAATTTTCAAACACATTTAGAGAATAGATGTTAATCATCTTAAGTGAGATATAATCTCCACCCCACAAACAACACAATCAAACATGTAGGGACTTTGCCTTAAGAGCGATAAAGGCATACTTGGCTACCATCCGAGTATGTAAGACCTTTTCTTAAGACGATGCAAAGACCATTTCCTACAACCCCCTTCTTACATTTGTGGTGGTTATCTCTCCCTTAAAATGAAGACTCATCTCTTCTCCTAAACTCAATCAAAACAACTACCCTAAACCCGTAGGAACTTTGGCCACAGTCAAAGAGCTCCTTAAACCCTTTAGGGTGAACTACAACATACTCTAATTCCACTCCCGTAAGGATATGTAGGCATAAGATGCGACATCTTACCGAGTATACTTAGAAATAAACCACTAGGGTCTCTAAACCATTAAGCAGATAACACTTAGCAGTAAACAAACATAAAACAAGAGGTTCTTGTAGAGTACTACAGAAACTTAGGATGCTAGTACCTTCCCTAAGTTTAACCAACCCCCGAACCTATAACTCTCTAAACCTTGCATTTGCATTGCATTGTGGGAATTTCGATCTTTATCCCTTCCTTTGGACAAATCAAAGTTCGGTTGCAAAATGAATTAACGATTCAAACTAATCAATAGTTTGGTATCTAAATTTCACCGCGACATCAACGTAGATAGGAGTCTCCGCACTCCAAGTAAGCGGTTCCATATGAACGCTTACCTCCCCCTGAAACCTTGACCACAGTCATGAAGTTCCTCATATCCCTCGTTGAGGGGAACTACAAATACTCTGATTCCATTCCCGTCAGGATATGTAGGCACAAGATGCGACGTCTTGGCGAGTATACTTATAATTAAACCATTAGGTCTTTCATCCTTAAGCAAATAACCCTTAGCAATAAACAACATAAAACAAGAGGTTCCTGTAGAGTACTACAGAAACTTAGGATGCTAACACCTTCCCTAAGTTTAACCAACCCCCGAATCCTAGATCTCTCCCCGCATTGTATTTACGATGCAAAATAGGTTTTTTCCTTCCTTTAACCTTTCCTTCGGATAAATCAAAGACCGGTTGTAATGAATTAAGATTTAAGCTAATCAATAGCTTGGTATCCAATTTTCACCGTGACAGGTTACATGGACAAAAGTGGAACGAGCATCTCTACTGCAGCTTTAGGCATTTGATCACCTTCCTTCCTTAGCACATTCTGTATCACTTCTATGATCAGGCTCATCTGGGTCTTCAGCTGATGAACTTCTTCCCTTAGGATCTTCTGACCCTGACACAAGGCCTGCATGTCCACGGTAAATCGCCCCATTTGGCTTCGGACCTCCCTCAATTCTCCTCGAATCTGATCCATTCCTCTTCGCTGATTCCCCTGAGTTGGATATCCGTGGAAACTGAACTCCTCAATCATGTTACCTTCAAAAACCCAGCAGAGTTAGGAATAGAAGGCCACCGAGAACACCTGCGATGCAAATGAAAATGCAAGATGCAAAATGAAAACATGTTTATGTATGCACAGAGAGATCTCCCCCTTGATTCCAGTTTCAATAAACAAGCACATCAGAGATGGATAAGAACACCATAATAATCTTCTCATATATCAGGTAAAGCTGAGATAATACAATGACCAATGAGAAATATCCACATACAAAGATGTACCGATCTCATCCAACATCCCTGGTGATGATCAAGATACAAAAAAATGAAACTACAAAAGATAAAACTCCCTAGTAGCCATGATCTCTACTCCAGTCCTGAGACTCCTTAAGCATCTCTTTTGTATCTGGGTGATCTGGTCTGGCAACCAACTCTCTGATAAGGATGTCCCTCTTGCATATCATATCCCAGAGATAATGACAATGATCCTCCCAAGCATCTTCGCTGAAGGCATCCTCAAGCATGGGTCTCTTCACCTCTGCTCGAATCTTGAATTCTTCAAGTGTCGATAAGGTTTCCTGGTATTTCTGCTCGATCGTGCTTCTGTGGAACGATTCTAACAATACCTTTCTCTCTTAAGCCTTGAGTTGCATCTTCAGCTTATCAACCTGAACACGAAGATGGTCCTCTCTATTCTTGTTGGCAGTCAAGGTAGCATTCCATTGCTCGTTGAATTTGGATATCTTTAGATAGGCTCTGTCTAAATCCTCCTTCTTACTCTTAAGAACGTCACAAGTGCTTTTTAGATCAAGACCGATTTGCTTCCGTGCTTGTACTTGATCAACAAGTTCTTTCTCCAACTTGATCAAGGACTATGACTTTGTCTTGGCCAAATAAACGGCTTCACCCTTATCATGCTTCAACTGACTGATTTCCTGCTTCAACTCCTCATTCTCTTTGCGCAGCTCTTCCTTCTCTGCTCAAAGCTTGGTATATCTCAAGATGTCGACGATTGTGGGCGGCTCAATGACTAAGGGATACAATGGCGCTTCAACAGGAAACGGCAGTAGTACCTCTTCAACCCTCTTCTGAATCCACTCCAAGTAGGGATCATAGGCTCTACAATCTCCTTTGCCTAAAGAAAGATTTCCCTTCTTGTGAATTTTACCCCAAGCTTCCACAAATCTGGCCGAGGTACCATGATCAGCTACACCTATGAAGTACAAATATTCCTGCACTTCTTCTTCTCTTGGTTGTCCTCTCAAAGCATAACCAAACTGTCTGACAGCCAGAGAAGGATTGTAGTTGATGCCGCCTTTCCTCCCTATCAAGGGCACATTAGGAAAGCTACCAAAACTAAAGATAAGCTCGCGACCCAGCAAGTCTCTGTTGAACCAGACAATATTCTTTTCTGTTAAACCCATAAGCCTCTTTGACTATTCAGCCGAATTCCTCAAATCCACAAAAGCTCTAGAGCGAGGAAGGTGATCAACAAACCATTTATGCAACAGCGGTGCACAACAAGAAACCATCTTTCCTCTTCTTTTCTCGTTCTTGTAATGTACCGAATGATACAAGTCTCCCAGAAGAGTAGGTACGGGGTTCCCGGAAGTGAAGATATGAAAAGCATCGAAATCCACAAAGTCCGGTACATTGGGAAACAACACAATGCCATAGACACACAGAGCCAAGATAGCACTGAAAACCACCCAACAACCCTTCTCAGCATACTCTCGGGCTTTGTCCACCAAGAAAGATTAAGTAAAGCCGGAAACTCCATTTCTGCTAATAACATTGTCCACCAAGTCAGAGGCGCTCAAATAAAGAGCGGCGAATAACTTCTCAAGATTAGGTTCTTCCTCGGAGCTGAAGAATGGCACCTTATTTAGGATCGGAACACCTAAGATGAACGCAAACTCCTCCAAAGTCGGAGCCAACACATAATCTGGGAATGTGAAACAGCGCAGTGGCGGATCATAAAACTGTAACAGGGTATGAATAGCACCATACTTATAGCTCGTGATCTTACAGACAAGATTCAGAATACCCTCATAATCTTCCCTGAAGGTTGCCAGAACACCAGGATCAGCCAGGGAAATCAGACCAAATAAAGGTCCTAACTCAGGAGCAAGAAACTTGTACACAACAATCCTCTTTCTGCTTGCTTCCATCTCTACAGAAGACCAGTACCAAAATCAAGGGAGAGACAAGAACCTGTAACATACACAAACATGCCATGTTAAATGCAGGATGATTATGCAAATGCAAACATGGGATCAAGGTATCCAATGCTCAAATTTGTTGTTGTGCCGTTGACTGAACTCAACCAGGCCTTCGCCCTAATCAAAACACAGAAAACCAGAGTACTCAGGATCAAAAATCCGCACTGATAAGAAAACCAGGGTTGGTTGAAGGCCAGGTTTCCTGCAAAACCCATCCCCTCTCACATGTGGGTTCTAGTCTTGAAAGGTACGGCATCCTATGCAGGTTGTCAGCGTCACAGACTTTCGAGAAACAATGATACGTTCACCATTTCTGGTTTGGCATCATAGTCTAACGAAGCGGCCTCACTTAGCTAACTTCCCAAATGAACGGTCTCCAGAGTCGACAGTCTCTCTAAGTCAATATTTCCTCAACTGCACTAGATGCGCAGGATAGAATATTTCCAAATAAAAACCTCGTCTGAACGTGAATTTTGCACGAGCTATTGCATGGCCAAATGCCACACAAGCTCCCGCTACTCTCCACTCTAATCTTATGTGTGTACTAAAGCCTGGGTCTGGCTTATCTCTCAATGGAAAACCCACCCCACAACACAACAACAGCATAATATGATAATAAAATGCAAATGCAATAATATATAACAGATATGTACATGAAGCAAAAATAATTACACAACAGTAAACACCCAAAGATGTAACAGACAAGCGCTAGGATTGACCAGCATAAGGAATCATCACAGTCCCAGCAGAGTCGCCAGTTGTCGCAACTGCGAAAAACACCCGGAAGAAAACAGAAAATCGCCACCTTTCGTTATTTATCCCAAAGAGAGGGAAAGGAAATGATCGGAAAAACCTAACAAAAAAGGGAAAGACAAGGTCCTCGCAACCAAGTCCTGGATTCGGGAGTCGGTTATGCAACGGGAAGGTATGAGCACCCCTCACGTCCGTCGTACTCGACAAGATCCACGCTTGTTTTCTATCTAAGGGTGTGTTTAAACTATCTAGCTAAAGGCTCACAGGACAAAAAGAAAAGAAAAGAGACTCGGCAGAGCATCGCCGCTCTGTGCCTACGTATTCCCTCGTGCAATGGGAAAGTCAGAGTCAACGTAGTTCAGCTAACTACGGAGAAAAGAGGGGAATGTTGCTCGCCAAGACATCACGTCTTGTGCCTACATATTCTCATTTGGCATGAGAAATTAGAGCAAACGTAGTTTGGGCTGACACGAAACCACAAGTTGATTAAGTGTTTTAACCGAGTAGGGTTAAACCTCCTTTCCAGCAGTTAGGGACGACACTTGTTTGCGGTAGAACCGAAGCTTAACAATACTCTTTTTATGAAAAAGATTTCCGATTACTCCCGAAGGAAAAAGGTTTGAAGTTTTGTTTGTGTTTTTTAGTGAAGTGAGTTAATTCGGTTTGTGATTCACGTTGCACTGAAGACTATGACATAGGAGCGAATGAGTCGCGTATCGCCCCCAAACGGGACGTACACTAAACACTCTAGACAAGCGAGAGGAGACCCCTCACTCATCATTCACCATGTAGCTTAAGGCTCATAGCGCACAACGTTCATCGCATTTATTAGATGAGTTATAATTGTTTTGAGATGAGAAAGAGAGACGCACGGAAGGTCCAAGGGAAACTCGGCCCTAACATTGTCATGCAAAGTGGTCCTAAGGTTTGGATTAACAGGGGGGACATCTACGCTAATGTTAGCATGCTTGGATTAAACACCTAATGTCTCTCCTGCTCCCATCCTAAACGGAGGGACTAGGAACCCTATGGGGATCATGGCAAAAAGCACAAGAAAGCACCAAGATAAATTCAATCACAAGTAAGAGATGCAAACATGGAATGCAACACACAAGAAAAGGGAGGAAAAAGTATGGGGTAAACACCACCACAAGCACATCTCGACCTTTATCATTGCTGGAAATAAAGATGCAAAACACAAGAGGAAATACAAGCATGAACATCATCACTATGAATAACAACACATAAGTGTGCATCCAAGTGGAAAACAAAAACGAGTCGACGAAGTCTCGATTAAACAACCAAAACAGGGACAAAATGTCCAGAACATTTCACTCCTAATGCATCGTATTAAATTACGATGATCTGATGTGAAACGATACCCAAATAAGCAAGACAATCAGCAAAACAGACCCACTGGAACAGTGTTAATCGGTTAACACCAGGCGTTAACCGGTTAACCACTGCTAACGTTTAAAAAACTTGAATATTTGAACTGGTTAATCGGTTAACCATATGTGTTAATCGATTAACACTCTAAAAAAATTGAAAAAATTGCAAATCTGTAATGGTTAATCGGTTAACCATATGTGTTAACCGATTAACACTGTGCCAACAGTAGAAAAACAGCAACAAAACAACATTTTCAGCAAATAAGCACTTATCCGATCAACCAGATGATCGCATAATCACTTAATCACGAAATTAAACCAACAAATCATGACTCAAACAGCATGTGAACAGATTAACACAACCAAATCATGAATCAAACAGATCAAATTAACCAAAATTCAATCCAAGATGAAAATCCACATGATTAAAGCAAATAAGCTAAAAATAGATTCGGATCAAGATTTTCCAACCTTCAAAGCGGAGAATTGCTTCGGTTAATGTTGATTCAACTGTAATTGAATAGATCCAATGCTAGAAGTCTGGAATACTTCAAGATCCACACCAATTCTTGTGATAACAATGAAGATCCTTCAAGATTAATCCAAAATAAGCCAAATAATCACTTCCAAAATCACTTCCAGATTCAAATCCAATTTAGCACGAAAATTGGATGGAGAAATTGATCCAATAAAGATGATGAATGGAGGTTTGAGCTCAAGAATTCATTGATTCCATGGAAGAATCCAAGAATTCAATGGAAAAGAGCTTTGGTGAAGGTTTTGGAAGATGGAAAATTGAGAAAGAATGAGATCAATTCTGAAAATGAGATGAATTATGAGTGATTAGATGTGTTGGTTTAGAGTGGATCACTTAAATACCAATTAGGCTTGGATCCAAATG
This sequence comes from Lathyrus sativus, assembly GCA_963859935.3. NCBI lineage: Eukaryota > Viridiplantae > Streptophyta > Magnoliopsida > Fabales > Fabaceae > Lathyrus > Lathyrus sativus. The sequence continues at coordinate 333,816,123 of OZ012736.1, forward strand.
AAAGGTTTGGAAGATGGTTTGGAAATTTTGGTTTGGAATGAGGAATGGGAGTTTGGAGGAAAAATGAAATTAATCAAATTCCAAATAGGTTCTAGATCCTTCCCAAAGTGAAAATCAAGTTTGCACATGAGCAAAATTGGACCCCAAAGCAGCCTGCATTGAAAATTCACGTACAGAGGAAAAAATTGCACTGGTTAATCGATTGACCATATAGGTTAATCGCTTAACACCTTTAAAAATCCTAGTCTGCCCTAATTTTTCCTTGGTTAATCGATTAACCATATAGGTTAACTGATTAACACCTCCAAATTTTGAATTTTGGCGCCTTTTGGAGGGAATCTGCCTGTTTGCCCGTTTTTTGCCGTTTTGAGCTCTGTTCAACTTCTGAAACTTGCTTTCAAATATCATAATCATGAAAATGCTTGAGATAACCTGAATGCTGCTTTCCGAGCTGAAAATATTCCTACAAAATAAAATCGGACGCTCGACCGCTGGGCAAAATAAATGCCGGAGCCTCTGATGCCAGCTGTTCAGTCTGTCAGTCCTTTGCGTTAAAATGAATCTGAGCCACAGGAATGCCTTGATCCCGTGCCTCAAGAACGAATGCTATACAATGCAAATATGAAAAAATGCGAAAAGAAACGTAATGCAAGTATGAAAAGGTTGAGCAAATTTTGGGGTACAACAACAGTCACAAGAAAACCAGCATCAACTTGCTTCTAAACCTCCTCCTTAATCTTCACAGCCATGTCAGGATGAGTTCTTCTCAATTTCTGCTTCACAGGTGAACATTCAGGCTTCAATGGAAAATAGTGCTCCACAATATCAGTATCAAGACCAGGCATATTTGGATAGGACCAAGCAAACACATCAACATATTCTCTAAGAAGCTTTACCATCCTCTTCTTAACATCTGACTAAATTAGTGCCCTAATCTTGAATTCTTTCTTATCATCTTCAGAACCCAAATTAACCAATTCCACCGGTTCTTCATGAGGTTGAATGGTCTTTTCCTCGTACTCAAGCAATCGGGAAATTTCATCAAGAATTTCTTCAACATCCTCCTCTTCCGCTTCAAAGACAGGGAACTCAAAGTTGGGAGAGGGCATGTGGTCATTATTTTCAATGGGTTTAACAATCAACATGCAAAATGATTTATGTTTGATTTTAGAATATGAACAAGAAGTGCAAGTATTATGCAGATAAAAGTGATCATAACATTATTATTTTTTGGTTCTTTATGTTACCATTTTTTAGAAATAAAGCAAAAAGGGAAAACAACATATGGATAAACAGAAAAACATTTTATTGATGATGATAAAAGTTGAAACAAAGTCCTCACAAATTCACTTTCACCTTGGGTAGAGTGAAAGGATTTTTTTTGAAAGAAACAAAAACAAACTACTTTGAAACATGAACAACATTAGTAAATGTCAACAGCGATCCAATTCTGGCATATCAAACCATGCGTCACAAAGTTGGGCGTTTCTTCCTCTTGATCATTGTCATACCCCAAATTTTACCCTTAGATTAGTAGGTTCATTTTGCATTTCATTTCATTCTGCATTGCATTTTATCTAACCGCTAACCAGTTTTTCCAGTCTGTTAGCTTTTGCAGGAAAATCACATTGTGTGCGATTTAATTTATGAAGGGCAAAGGGTCATAACTTACAACTTGCTGACAATTTATGAAGCGAAGTCGTCATCAGGAGTGCCTTAAACGATTACGGTTTTTATCTCTGGATCATGCGACCTTTATCTAAGAATAGGTTGAGTTGTACGATAATTTTTACGTCCGGTTTATCGTGACACAGTACATTTTTTTTCAAGAACCAGTAGTAGTCGTCGGCGAGTTGTGAAATGTTGTTTGCTTCCTAAAACCTATGGAGACGAGGGCGTTGAAATATAAACGAATTCGGGTCAAATTGGTGCGAGAATTTGCTTTGAGGAATTTATTCTGACAGACACACGTTTTCTTGTTTTCTACTACCTACCAATCGATTTTTAAAGAAAACAGTGGAATTTCAGCTCATGTTGAATTTATAATGAACATCTTTTGGTTTGGTCATGATTATTAGCCGAGCTGGTTCAGGTTACCGAGTTAAATCATTTGAGATAGGATTTGAATTTTAATGCGGAGGACAGTTTGTTTCGCCGTTTAATCAGATTTCTCTGCTTATCCGTTCAAGGTCATATTCACTGATATTATTATCGGGTACAAATTAATTTGCAAAAGGATTTGTTCGAACTCAGCAGTTATGTCTGATTTAAATCGTGCAAGATGATTAATTTTTGAATTCGCAGTTTGGACCGTCAAAACGTAGTCAGATGATTTTAATTGAATGAATTTACTCGGGCGAATTTATTTGGATGGGTTTAATCAGATGGAGTCAGTCGTTTGAATTTAATCAGCGAATGAATTTCATTGGATGGATTTAGTCGGATAAACTTAATCAAATGAAGTTATTCGGTTGAGTTTAATCAGATGAATTATCAAGAGAAATTTGATCGGAGAAATGATTTCAGCTTATTAAGGAAGAATCAAATTTATTTATTTAAATTCTATTTTTTATTACAAAGGAAATTACAATTACAAATTTAATTCCTAAGTCCTAAATGCCTAATTTTTCTAAAATGGTCTTCGCGCCAATTCTTCAACCTTCGGTTTTTTCCGAACTTGCAAAAGAATCAACAACAGAGAAAATAATTTAAAGGGTTAAAATTAATAAGAAAATTGGTTTACTAATTATTCTGATACCCTCAGCAAATTATCATCATCGGGTACGTCGGGAGGATAATGGAATATTCTGCCGCCAGCTCCCGACTTCACTTTCCGACCCCGACACGGACCCGACAATATCTGTTCAAGTTTGTTTCTGAGAGAGAGAAAAAGTGATTTTAGAAATAGCGATTATTTGGAAAAAGTGCTTATTCGGAAAAATGGATTTTTGCGTCCATGCCAAACAAGACATAAGGGAATCCAGCAAATCCATAGAACCAAAATGGATATCCCAAATCTAAAGTGGAAATGAATATCCAGTTCAGCAACAATTGCATTGTGCAAATTTCTGAATCCAAGTCAAACGTAACAACTGCATTTCCCAAAATCCTGCAACCAAACAAGAACAACAACTTTTGCAAATTTCTCTTCTCCAACAATAATCAAAACAAACTTTCCACCAAAGCAACAACAAATCTGTGAGAAGGATTTAACGAATCCAACCTAGAAACCAAAAAATGTGAAGGATCCAGGCCCAAAAAAAATATAATAAAAGAACATCATAAGTTCATCAGAAGGGGGAGGTCATCATCATCATAAAAATAAGAAAAAGAGGACGAACATCAAAAAGAAGTTCATCAGCCGTGAGTTCATCAGAAGGGGATTTTCAGAAGACCTAGAAAACCCAGCAACACAACAGCCCGCGAAGAACATCAAGTTATTCAGCGAAGTCGCGACCCAGACTCAGAGAGACGCGGCTTTTTCCGTCTCATCATCATTGTCAGCAACGAAGCGAAGTTACCACCACCGCGCCACCGTATCCACCGTAGGAAATCCGCCACAAACCCCAAAAAAACTGAGGTGAGCAACTTTTCCTCACGGTTTTGTTTTGTTTTTCAGGTATCATACGAAGAGGAGAGTCATGACAATGGCAGAAAAGCAAAAGAAAAAAGTGCCAGAAGGAGGAAACGAAGCGCATCCATGGAGGATGGGGTGCCGCCGTAAGGAGAAGAGGAAGAGGGTTTCAAAAAAAAACCCTAATGTTCCAGCAAGCATGGACCTTTTCCCCCCTTTTATGTCTTTATATTTTTTATTTTCTATTTTATTTTTTACTTTAGTTTAGTTTAATAATTCTGTATATAAATTATAATTAAATTATTATGTTACAACTTTTTAAAAAATCATAACTAAAAAACTTAACTTTCTCAAAGAACTTAATTAAAACTTTTTTCAAAAAACATTTTATAAAACTTAATTTTTTTAGAAATTCAAACTCATTTTTAAAAGCTTAAACTTAAAATTTTAAAAACTAAAATTAACACTAGTTTTTAAAGCTTATAATTAAAACTTAATTTAAAACTTTTTTTTTAAAACATAATTAAAACCTTTTTTTTAAAACTTAATTTAAAACTTAAAAAAAAAACAAAATTAAAACCTTTTTTTTATAAATTAAGACTAATCTTCAATTAATTTTAAACATGTCTAACCTAATTCTCTGACGTTCCACTTTTGGTTTCAAATTGAACTGTCACCTAATTGCGGAGTTGATCTCCAACCTTGCCGTTTTATTTTCGTCTAATTTAATGTCGTTCCTCTCATATTTCCCATTTGTACTTGGTTTACTAACCCTTAATTTCTCCGTATTGCATTTTTCATGGTTGTAAATTTATGCGAGGACATCATCGCTTTTATTTCGTTATTATTCTTGCATTTTTCATGGTTGTAATTTATGCGAGGACATCGTCACTTTTATGTTCATTGCATGATTCACCATTAAATTTCCCTCCGAAGGAATAGGTCTAGCCGTTTGACCGCCGCGTCAATAGTCCTTAACTTTGACCCTTTCATCTTTCCAAAATCCTAATTGCATAGGCGTCCCGCCGTGGACCAAATTACCCTTTACCCTAGCATTAGGATAAGGAATCAATGTACTCCGTATTAGGGTTCCCGCTGTGGAATACCTATCTTACCCTTTTCAATTCAATTCAATTTCAACATAGAAATAGGAGTCGCCGCACTCCACGTAAGCGCTTCCTTAAGAACGCTTATTCCCCATTGAAACCTTGACCACCGTAAAGAAGTTTCCCTTCCTCCCTTTCGAGGGAACTACGATTACTCTGATTCCATCCCCTACCCAGGATACGTAGGCACAAGATGCGAGTCTTGGCGAGTTGAGTACGAGTACACAAAACTTCAACCGTACAAGGAGTAGGTAGATTTGATTAATATTGGCACAAATGAAGACAAGAAAGAGGTCAAGGTTGGTGCAGTACTTGGGGCTGAGGTCAAGCAGAGATTGGTCAAGCTTTTGAAGGAATATGTTGATGTGTTTGCATGGTCGTATCAAGATATGCCCGGTTTAGACACAGATATCGTTGTTCACAAGTTTCCACTTAAGCCAAAATGTCCACCTATCAAGCAGAAACTTCGAAGAACAAGACCTGGCATGGCTTTGAAGATTCGAGATGAGGTTAAGAAACAACTGGATGCAGGTTTCCTTGCAATTATGAAGTATCCTGATTGGGTAGCCAACATCGTTCCAGTGCCCAAAAAGGACGGTAAGGTCAGAATGTGTGTAGATTACAGGGATTTGAACAAAGCAAGTCCAAAAGACGATTTCCCTCTGCCACATATTGATACACTTGTCGACAATATAGCTAGTTTTGCAATTTTCTCATTTATGGATGGTTTTTCCAGTTACAATCAGATAAAGATGGATCCGGCCGACCGAGAAAAGACTACATTCATTACTCCTTGGGGAACCTTTTGTTACAAAGTTATGCCTTTCGGTTTGAAGAACGCAGGGGCAACCTATCAACGCGCCATGATGACTCTCTTTCATGACATGATGCACAAAGAGATCAAAGTTTATATGGACAATATGATTTCCAAATCTCAAAATGAAGAGGATCATTTGGATCATTTAGTGAAACTGTTTGGACGACTAAGGAAGTACCAGTTGAAATTGAATCCTGCTAAGTGTACTTTTGGTGTTAGATCTGGAAACTACTTGGTTTTATCGCCAGCCAACGAGGAATTGAAGTACATCCTGATAAAGTCCAAGCCATTCAAGAAATACCTGCTCCACAGACTGAAACACAGGTCAGAGGTTTTCTCGGACGGTTGAATTACTCATCCAGATTCATCTCTAATATGACTACGGGTGATGGGGGGAAGGTTGTTCCCCAAGACATCACCTTCTTGTGCCTACGTATCCTCATCTAGTATGAGAAATCAGAGCAAACGTAGTTTGGGCTGACACGACCACTGGTTGGTTCAAGTGTTTTAATGAGTAGGGTTAAATATCCGTTCTAGCAGTTAGGGACGATGCTTGTTTGTGATAGAACAAAAACTTAACACACTCTTTCTGAAAATGATTTGAAACACAATCCTGAGGGATGAAAAGGTTTGAACTTTGTTTTTTGTGTTTTTTATGAGAACAAGTGAATTGAGTTAGTTTGTAACTCATGTTGCACTAAAGACTATGAATTGAGAGCGAATGTGTAACAACCCAATTTTCAATAATTAATTATTTATATTAATTAAATGATTTAAGAAGATTGTTTGATTAATGTATGATTAAATAAATGAATTAATAGATGTTGGAGAGAATTAAAAGGGAAAGACATATAAGGAAAAAGTGGAGAGAAAGGAGAAAGATAGAAACATAAGAGGAGAAAAGAGAAGGAGAAGAAGGAAAAGTTGGAAAAACTCAAGAACAACTCTCAAGCATCGATTAATCGAGGTAAGGGTGTGAAATATCATTATCTAGTCAATGTCTATGATTATGTATGCTTGGGTTGGATGGTTGTTTTTCTACAACTTCCATTTTAGGGAAAATTGGATTTAATCGATAGAAATCGAGTTTTAACGGTAGAAACTAGAAATAAGTGATATAATTTAGTCGAGGGAGGTTATACTAAGACTATGGAACTGGTTTGGTGAGAATCGGTCGGTGTTGTGAGGAGTTGAGGACTTGATGACAGTGGGAATTTTCTGAGTTCGCAGACATTCGCTAGCACCTTCGCTAGGCAAACAGGTCGCGAACGTTCGCTAGCAACTCGCTGAGCGAATAGTTAGCGAGAGGTCCCAGACATGGGCAGAATGGATTTGAGGTTCTTCGCTGCTAGCGAATGGGGAACCGAAGGTTGGCTAGGACTTCGCTGTAGCGAGCTAGGTAGCGAAGTAAGTCAGTAGCTTTTGTTTGCCTTCGCGAGCTCGTTCCCTAGGCGAACAGATAGCGAGTATTCGCTAGGGACTCACTAGGCGAGCAGGTCAGCGAGCATGACAGCATTTTGTTTTCGTGTGATTCCATTCCATGTTGATTTCCTTGTTCGATTATGTTTGATCCTTGTTGGAAATGAGTAATTGTATACTGTGAAGTATATGATGTGGTTAGTCGTATGGCGTGAATCCTAAATTGTGGAATTATTATGAATACATATTGTTTGTATGAGATTATATGAATAGAGTGCATGAGAACATATTGTGAATATGTGTGCATTGCTTGATAAATGTATTGATGATATATGAAAATGTTGTGTGTGCAATCATGTTATAATTCTTCTGTGATGAATCATGTGAATGCATGGGATTAAGATGCGAGACGGTCTTAAGTGCATTTGGTGGTCGATTGCATATGCATCATTTAGTCAAGAGGCAATGTTTGCTAGTTTTGTGGAGACTAGTGACTTGTCCCAAACCTAGAAGGGTGGGTTTGGAAGCTTAGGGAATGGGCTTTTTTGTTATCGGTCTAGAAGGGTGGACCCGATTTAAGTGTAAAAACCGAAAAATGATAACAATTGTTGGTACCATATGGCATGAGTTGCATTGAGTCACATGATTAATGTGTATTTTTGTATGAAAGTTTACCTTTATGTGAAGTATTGAATTGAGAATTATGGATGTATGCATGATGAAATGTGCTTGATGACTATCCATGTTTGTTTACACTTATGTTGAGATGTATATGATGATTGGAATGAATTGTGAGGAGAAATGTGAAAAGTATATGTTTTATACTTGTGTATGTATATATAATTATATGCTTTGACTATCATGATAATATTTCTCACCCTTCTGCTGTTTCATAATGCTCTATGAGGCATTGCAGATTAGGTTGCTGAAGGTCTTTTGTGAAGTTTAGCTTCATCCTTTTTGGTCGGTTATGCTCTGATATGTAGCACCGGGTAGTTAGGATTGTATAGTAATCTTTTGGGATACATTTGTGTATGTATCTGATGGTAATGTTTTGTAAACATGAATGAGATTGTGAACCAAACTGAATTATGTATTTACATGATAAGATGTTTTAAATGATTCAAGTGTTTTAATCTTCCGCTTTAATTTCTAACCATTGAGATGTGGGTGTAGGACTAAGTTCCTCTGTTGAACTACCCCACTGCTGCATGTCTTTTATAGAGCAGGTGTTGTATGTTATTTTGGTGAATGATGTGGCATACTTCTTTTATACCATATTTTAATTTACTCTGATGAAATTTATTACGTGCTTGTGTGATTTAATTGTTTATTTGGGGGTATAGAAGGGGGTGTTACAATAATTGGTATCAGAGTATGTCGGTCTGTTGACCAAGTTATTAATGTGTTTATTCCCCATTTGCATTTGGTATGTGTGTGTAGCACTATCAATATGGTTGTTCTAATGAAGGGTTGTTGTGGGAATCAAGAACCATGGTTGCAGTTAGGAATGACAAAGCAATTGTGGAGGCTTTGACAAGGTTGGATGGAGCGATTGGGCAGAATCCTCAAGCCGGTGTGAATATTGGAAACCATGTTGATGATGAGTTTCGTGCTTTGGGAAGGTTTCAAAGGAATAATCCACCCGTTTTCAAGGGAACCCATGAGCCTGAGAAAGCGCAAGTTTGGTTGAAAGCTATAGAGAAGATCTTTCGGGTTATGAATTGTTCAGAGGCGCAGAGGGTGCAGCTTGGCACTCATATGCTCGAAGAGGAAGCTGGGGAATTGTGGGGTAATACTCGCCAAAGGTTTGAAGAGAATGAGACTGTGGTTACTTGGGATCTTTTTAGGGAAACATTTCTGGAGAAGTATTTTCCAGAAGATGTGCGTGGAAAGAAGGAAATTGAGTTCCCTGAGTTGAAGCAGGGTAACTCAACTGTGGCCGAGTATGCGGCGAGATTTGAGGAGTTAATTAAGTTTTGTCCTTATTATAGTACTGTTAATGCTGAGAGATCCAAGTGTCTTAAGTTTGTGAATGGTTTGAGGCCGGAAATTAAGCAAGCTGTTGGTTATCAGGAGATTAGGCGATTCTCGGAACTGGTGAGCAAGAGCAGGATTTATGATGAAGATGGTAGGGCTCGGTCTAGCCACTACAAGAATTTAACTGAAAGAAAGGAAAAGGTCAATTTAGAGGAAAGCCGTATATGACTCCTGCAGAGAAAGGGAAGCAGAAAGCTAGTTTCGGCAAGAAGCCAAGTGGGGGAGGAGTTCCTACTCCGGTGAGATGTTTTAGATGCGGTGAAGAGGGACATCGTGCTCCCGAGTGCAAAAGCGTTGATCAGAAATGTTTTTAAGTGTGGGAAGCCAGGCCACAAAGCTCTAGAGTGTAGAAGCAGTGCGAATGCGACTTGCTACAATTGTGGTGAGCAAGGGCACATTTGTACCAAGTGTGATAAGCCAAAGAAGACTCAAGGGAGTGGAAAGGTGTTTGCTCTATCAGGGTCGGAGACTGCTAATGATGATCGATTGATCTGAGGTATGTGTTTCATTAATGGTATACCTTTGATCGCTATAATTGATATTGGAGCTACACATTCTTTTATTTCTTTGGATTGTGTTAAGAGATTAAGTCTTGAGTTGTCAGTCATGAGTGGAGATATGGTTATTGATACTCCTGCTATGGGTTCGGTGACTACCCCATATGTGTGTATGAATTGTCCGTTGAGTATTTTTGGTAAAGATTTTGGAGTTGATTTAGTGTGTCTTCACTTAGATCAACTTGATGTTATTATGGGGATGAATTGGTTGGAATTCAATCGTGTTTATATTAACTGTTTTGACAAAACAGTTATTTTCCTGAACCTGAGAAGGAAGAAGATTTGTTTATAACTGCTAAGCAAGTGAAGGAATCACTGCAAGAAGGTGCTAAGGTATTCTTGTTAATGGCAACAGTGAGTGTTGGTGAAAGTGGATCGATTGATGCTTTGCCAATTGTCCGTGACTTTCCGGAAGTTTTTCCCGAGGAGATAATAGATTTACCGCCGGAACGAGAAATGGAGTTTGTGATTGACTTAATTCCTGGAACTAGTCCGATATTGATGGCTCCATATCGTATGTCCGCATCGGAATTGAAAGAGTTGAAGAGTCAACTTGAAGAGCTACTTGAGAAGAGGTTTATTCGTCTGAGTGTGTCACCATGGGGTGCACCAGTGATGCTGGTTAAGAAGAAAAAAGGTTCTATGAGGCTCTGTGTGGATTAGAGACAATTGAACAAGGTGACTATCAAAAATAAGTATCCACTTCTGAGGATTGACGATTTGATGGATCAGTTGGTTGGTGCGAGTGTGTTCAGTAAGATAGATTTGAGATCCGGGTATCATCAGATTCTCGTGAAGGCTAGAGATATTTAGAAGACTGCTTTTAGAACGAGGTATGGACACTATGAGTATTCGGTGATGCCATTTGGTGTGACTAATGCACCAGGTGTATTTATGGAGTACATGAATAGGATTTTCCATCCTTATTTGTATAAGTTTGTGGTGGTGTTCATTGATGATATTTTGATTTATTCGAAGAGCGAAGAAGAACATGTCGAGCATCTAAGGATTGTATTATCCGTATTGAAAGAGAAGCGTTTGTATGCTAAAATTTCCAAGTGTGAATTTTGGTTGAAGGAAGTGAGTTTCCTTGGTCATGTGATTTCTAGTAGAGGTATTGTAGTGGATCCGTCGAAGGTTGAAGCGGTATCGCAATAGGAGACTCCAAAATCAGTTTTTGAGATTATAAGTTTTCTTGGGTTGGCGGGATATTATCGGAAATTTATTGAGGGATTTGCCAAGTTATCATTGATGTTGACTAGGAAAAGTCAAGCTTTTGTGTGGGATGCGAAGTGTGAAGGAAGTTTCCAAGAGCTTAAGCGAAGATTGACGACAGCTCCTATTTTGATTTTGCGGAATCCGACATAACCGTTTGTTGTGTATTGTGATGCTTCTTTGATGGGTTTAGGAGGTGTGTTGATGCAAGATAAACAAGTTGTAGCTTATGCTTCGAGGCAACTCAGAGTGCATGAGAAGAATTATCCGACGCATGATTTAGAGTTGGCCGCTGTTGTATTTGTGCTGAAACTTTAGAGGCATTATTTGTTTGGTTCAAGATTTGAAGTGTTTAGTGATCATAAGGGTTTGAAGTATCTTTTTGATCAGAAAGAATTGAATGCAAGGCAAAGAAGATGGTTGGAACTTCTGAAATATTTTGATTTTGGTTTGAACTACCATCTAGGTAAAGCAAACGTGGTAGCTGACGCGTTGAGTAGGAAATCGTTGCATATGTCGATGATGATGGTAAAAGAGTTGGAATTAATCGAGCAATTTCGTGATTTGAGTTTGGTGTGTGAGAAGACTTCTTATGGAGTTAAGCTGGGTACGTTAAAGCTTACTAGTGGTATTCTGGACGAGATTCGAGAAGGACAGAAATCTGATTTGAGTTTAGTTGATCGGTTGACTTTGATCAATCAAGGTCGAGGTGGTGATTTTCGGATTGATGAGAATGGTATCATGAGGTGTCATGATCGAGTTTGTGTTCCTGATGTTGTTGAGCTGAAGAAGAGTATTCTTGAAGAAGGAAATCGTAGTGGATTGAGTATTCATCCGGGTGCTGCTAAGATGTATCAAGATTTGAGGAAAGTATTTTGGTGGCCTCGCATGAAGAAAGATATTGTCGAGTTTGTGTATTCTTGTTTGACTTGTCAGAAGTCGAAGATTGAGCATCAGAAACCGTCGGGTTTGATGAAACCGTTGTTTATTCCTGAGTGGAAATGGGATAGCATTTCTATGGATTTTGTCTCTGGTTTACCAAAGACGCCGAGTAACTTTGAAGCTATTTGGGTTATTGTGGATAGATTGACCAAATCTTCTCACTTTATTCCTATGCGAATGGATTACCCGTTGGAGAGGTTGGCAAATCTGTACATTGAGAGGATTGTCAATTTGCATGGAATTCCGTCTAGCATTATGTCAGATAGAGATCCGAGGTTTACTTCGAGATTTTGGGAAAGTTTGCAAAGTGCTTTGGGTACGAAGTTGCGTTTGAGTTCAGCTTATCATTCGCAGACTGATGGTCAGACTGAGAGGATGATTCGGTCACTTGAGAATCTTTTGAGAGCTTGTGTGTTGGAGAAGGGAGGAGCTTGGGATAGCTACTTACCTTTGATTGAATTTACTTACAGCAACAGTTTTCATCGAGGCATTGTATGGTAGACGGTGTAGAACACCATTGTGTTGGTATGAATCTGGAGAGAGTTCTGTGGTTGGACCCGAGATAGTCCAGCAGACTACCGATAAGATTAAGATGATTCAAGAGAAGATGAAGATTTCTCAGAGCCGTCAGAAGAGTTATCATGACAAGAGGAGGAAGGAACTTGAATTTCAAGAGGGAGATCATGTGTTTCTTAGAGTTACTCCTATGACTGGTGTTGGTAGGGCATTGAAGTCACGTAAGTTGACACCGCATTTTATTGGTCCTTATCAGATTTTGCAGAAGATAAGGGAGGTAGCCTATCGTGTCGCTTTGCTACCGTCGCTTGCTAATCTTCATGACATGTTCCATATATCTCAGTTGAGAAAATGCATTGCGGATCCGTCTCATGTAGTCCAAGTAGATGATGTGCAGGTGAGAGATAACCTGACAGTGGAGACATCACCTATGCGGATAGAGGATCGAGAGTTGAAGCAACTTCGAGGCAAAGAGATTGCTTTGGTGAAGGTCGCTTGGGGAGGACCGGCTGGTGGAAGTGTGACTTGGGAACTGGAGAGTCAGATGAAGGAGTCTTATCCAGAGTTGTTCAAATCAGGTAACATTTTCGAGGACGAAAATTCCTAAAGTGGGGGAGAGTTGTAACAGCCCAATTTTCAGTAATTAATTATTTATATTAATTAAATGATTTAAGAGGATTGTTTGATTAATGTATGATTAACTAAATGAATTAATAGATGTTGGAGAGAATTATAAGGGAAAGACATATACGGAAAAAGTGGAGAGAAAGGAGAAAGATAGAAACATAAGAGAAAGAATAGAGAAAGAAGGAGAAAGAGGAGAAAAGAGAAGGAAAAGAAGGAAAAGTTGGAAAAACTCAAGAACAAATCTCAAGCATCGATTAATCGAGGTAAGGGTGTGAAATATCATTATCTAATCAATGTCTATGATTATGTATGCTTAGGTTGGATTGTTGGTTGTTTTTCTACAACTTCCATTTTAGGGCAAATTGGATTTAATCGATAGAAATTGAGTTTTAACGGTAGAAACTGGAAATAAGTGATATAATTTAGTCGAGGGAGGTTATACTAAGACTATGGAACTGGTTTGGTGAGAATCGGTCGGTGTTGTGAGGAGTTGAGGACTTGATGACAGTGGGAATTTTCTGAGTTCGCAGACATTCGCTAGCACCTTCGCTAGGCAAACAGGTCGCGAACGTTCGCTAGCAACTCGTTGAGCGAATAGTTAGCGAGAGGTCCCAGACTTGGGCAGAATGGATTTGAGGTTCTTCGCTGCTAGCGAATGGGGCAGCAAAGGTTGGCTAGGACTTCGCTGTAGCGAGCTAGGTAGCGAAGCAAGTTAGTAGCTTCTGTTTGCCTTCGCGAGCTCGTTCGCTAGGCGAACAGATAGCGAGTATTCGCTGGGGACTCACTAGGCGAGCAAGCCAGCGAGCATGACAGCATTTTGTTTTCGTGTGATTCCATTCCATGTTGATTTCCTTGTTCGATTATGTTTGATCCTTGTTGGAAATGAGTAATTGTATACTGTGAAATATATGTTGTGGGTAGCCGTGTGGCGTGAATCCTAGATTGTGGAATTATTATGAATACATATTGTTTGTATGAGATTATATGAATAGAATGCATGAGAACATATTGTGAATATGTGTGCATTGCTTCATAAATGTATTGATGATATATGAAAATGTTGTGTGTGCAATCATGTTATAATTCTTGTGTGATAAATTATGTGAATGCATGGGATTAAGATGCGAGACGGTATTAATTGCATTTGGTGGTCGATTGCATATGCATCATTTAGTCAAGAGGCAATGTTTTCTAGTTTCGTGGAGACTAGTGACTTGTCCCAAACCTAGAAGGGTGGTGTTGCACCCCAAAATTTGCCTAACCTTTTCTTACTGGGTTTATATTTCATAGCATTAGCATATCATCATCATAACATTGTCATAGCATTGCATTAGAATTTATTCAGGGGATCAAGTGTGATATATATCAAGAGGAGCCTATATAGAGGTTTTATTCAAGCTTGAGAGATCACCAAAGTCATCAGAAAGTGGGGTGTGTTCTTGAGAAGTTTGGATGCTGGTATGTGGTTCATCTCCTAACTTGGGAGCCAATTGAAAACCATCAGTGGGTTGTGAAGCCTTGATTAGGGATAGAGAGTATGGATAGAGCTCATGGAGTGCCTTGAGGGTCATGGTGGAGCTCAGTCAAGTCATTATGCTGGGTGTGAAGAGCCACAGTTGAAGGCGTTGCAATTAGGATTTTCGTCTGGTCGACCCTAAGTCAATTGTTGATTTCAAAGGAGTTCAAAGCTTATTTCTAAGTCATGGTGATCATGGGATGTTGTGTTGAGGCATTCTAGATGTTATTACAAGATCAATCCAAGAAGAATTCAGAGTGTGAGGAGTTGCTAAACTAGGGTTCTCAGGGTAAAATCCCCTATTTAGTGCCTGACTTCAAGACCACTTATCTCAAGATAAAAGTTTCATCCCCACTTTTTGCCAAAATGGAACTTGTATAGTATGTTCTTAGCTTTAATTTGAGTACTAGAAGTCCTCCATTGGATTTATAGAACTCAAGTTATGATCCAGACAAGTTACAGGTCTTCAGATGAATGTGAAATGTGTCTGCAAACGTCAACCAACTTCCAAAGTACTTTTGACCTAGAAGGATGTTTCTCCTCAACTTTTGGCCAACATGATATTTGTAGGTCTTGATCTTAGCTTTCCAAATTATACTAGAAGTCTTTCATCGGATTTGCAAAGCTCAGGATACAAGCTTTGCAAGGCAGGGGTATTTTGGGAAACTTTGATTACAGGTCATAAAATTACAGGTCAAGTTCACCACTTTGCATAACTCAAATGGAATTTTTTACAACATGAAAGTTTCTCCAAATGGGGTCATTTGGTCAACTAAACCTTAAGTTATCAATGGGCTAGCTCATGGTTGAAGATTGGTGAAGGAGATTTTGGTAAAAGCATGTGAAAACCCAAGTTTGTGATCTTGCCAAAATTAAATCAAATATGGTCATATTTGTACTCATTTTGAATGGAAATTATGTTTTAAGATCATTGGTGACAAAATCAATTGCATTTGAGACATGCTTCATGGATTATTTCAAGGTTTCTTCATGTTTAAGCAACATAATGGATCATAGCCATTAAGATCCAAACAAGGAGGGATTATGAGCCATTGATCTTTCTTACATTACAAGGAAGGGAATTGAATTAGAAACAAGGGATTTTGGCCATGAATTGAAGCACTTCCATGGGTTTCCAACTTCACAAAATCCAAAAGTCCAATTTGATGTTCAAGCCACAATTGGGCCCCCAATTTGTCACAAACACTTTCTATAAGTAATATGGAGTAAGTTCATGATTTTTTTTGGATGAATTTGGTGTAGAAACAGAGATATAGCAAGTTGAAAAAGAGAGCTCAAAGTGATTTTCGAATTTTCATTTTCACTCCAATTCAAGGCATTTCAATCATTCAAACATCTCTAGCAACAATCTTTGATTGATTCTGGGCAAGAAGATTGGAGAATTCGTGGCTGAGTGAGCATCACCATCTCCAATTTCAGAGGTAACGGAAATTCAACATATCTCATTATTTATGGATCTTTATGAAGCCATTGCTGTACCATTGCATTGCCCATGATTGGAATTTGGATTCTGGCAACATTTGGGGAAGTTCTACGGAGTTTTGGCATTCTTGGAGTTTTCTTGGAAGAACACGGGTTTGGTGTTCTAGTGGATATTAGTTTAATTAATTACCATATTTGCAATCTACGTGAAAAATGGAGCGTGTTTGGTTCAAAAATTATTGAATTTGGTGAAGATTGGAGTGAGTTAGGGTATTGGGCAAACAGAAGGGATGACCGGAACTAAGTCCGACCACCGTGCGCCACCACACTGCACTTTCCCTCTCTCTCTCTCTCTCTCTCTCTCTCTCTCTCTCTCTCTCTCTCTCTCTCTCTCTCTCTCTCTCTCTCTCTCTCTCTCTCTCTCTTTCTCTCTCTCTCTCTCTCTCTCTCTCTCTCTCTCTCTCTCAATTCAAATGAAGAAGACGACTTGCAGACCATTGGATTGTGTTGAATCTCTTGACCGTGTATGCACATCCAACGCATACGAATCAGCCACGCCAGCCCTCCCCCTCCAACGCTGCGTTTTACTTTAAGTTGGCTGAGTGGGCTTAACACTTCCATGCTATTCACACCCCACATACAAGCCCAGTCCAAAAATACACTGAATATCATTGCTATTTGACACACGGTTTCACCTATTTTCAATTGTTTTTCTTAATTCTTCATATTTTTCTTACTAGCTTTTAATGCATAAAAAATAGAAAATTGCTCATTAATTCTGGAGATTTTTACCCAACATTCTTGGACTTGTTAGGAGATTTTAGAAATTGAAAAAAGGATTTTAGGATTTATTTTCATTTAGTTAGGATTTTTTCTATTTTAATTGCCATAAAAAATGTGATATTTATGTCCTTATCTTTTGGATTTTCATTGAGGTACCAAAACAACAAATAAACTCCTAATCTTTTATGATATTATTGTGTACATCTTGAGGGATTTGTGTATAGTTCTGTCTGGATTTTATACTATCATTTTTATAGGTTTTGAACACCATTTTTGGGCATGCTCTAGATTTCCTTGTTTTGGGATACCCTTGATGTTTGCCCTCTGTTTAGGCACTTCCTTTTGGATTCTTCCTCTATCCTTTTAACCTCTGATTGTTGACACTTAATAAAGGTTAATTGAGGCCGTACGCTACGAGCCTTAAGCTACTTGAGAAAGAGTTGTTGGAGAGTTTCTTTTCAACAGCTTGGATGTTTAGTATGGCACCCTTTGGGTGACATGCGACGCATTCACTCTCAGATCATAGTCTCTAGTGCGATATTAGTTGCAGACATCCATAAAAGACACTTCTTCTAAAAAGCAGAAAACAAAGATCAAACTCTTTTTGTCCTCTTGGACCTTTAATCCCTGGAAACCCTTTTCAGAAGGAGAGTTTTGTTAACTCTCGGTTCTACCGCAAACGGTAAACGCCTAAGTCTCCAAAGGTCGAGCTGCATACACCAAACTGCTCGAACCGTCTGTTAACCCTACTCGGATAAAAAAGAAAAACCTGTGTCTCTCGTTATCCCGAATTACGTTTGCTCTGATCTTTCACACCGTGTGAAAGTACGTAGGCACGAGATGCGATATCTCGGCGAGCATCATTCCCCCCTTTTAACCCGTAGTTTGGCGAACTACGTTGACTCTGATTTCTCGTTCCAGACGGGAATACGTAAGCATAGAACTACTGTGTTCTGCCGAGTCATTTTCTTTTCTTTTCATACCTGCCCTTTAGCGTAGATAGATGTAGTCAACCCGTCAGATAAACACAACAAGCATGGAACCCATCGAGTACGATGGACGTGAGGGGTGCTAATACCTTCCCCTTGCGTAACCGACTCCTGAACCCAGACATGGTTGCGATGACCTTGTCTTATACCTTTTCGTCAGATTTTTTCCGATCGTTTCCTTTCTCTTCCTGTGGGATAAATAACGAAAGGTGGTGACTCTTCTGTTTTTCCGGCACCTTATTTTCGCGGTAGCGACAGCTGGTGACTCTGTTGGGGACCCAGCGTCTTCTATGCGAGTCAATATGGGGATCCAACGTCCCCTATGCGAGTCAATCTGAGCGCTTGTTTGTTTATCTTTTGGGTTGCATTTCTTCTTTTATCTTTCGCACTTTACTTTCCGTCCTATATTATTACTGTTGTGCTTGGGCGAGGGGTGTTACTTTGAGAGATAAGTCGGACCTGGGCTTGAGCATAGACTTAGACTTAGAAGTGGAGATTAGTGGTAAGCCTGTATACTTTGCATGCACCAGCTTGCCATGAAATCCGCGCTCAGACGGGATTCTCTTTGATGACCTCTGGCCTGGCCCTTTGGGCTCGACTAGTTGTTGGATTTGAGGGTTTTTGACTCTGGGAACCGATCACTTGGGATTCAGCTAAGTGAGGCCGCTTCAAGAGATGATGATGCCACACCTTCTAGGTATCGTATCATCGCTCTTGAAAGTATGTGACGCTGATGACCGCATAGGATGCCATACCTCGTCGGCGAATTAAGTCCATACCCGTGACTGGGCTGGGGTTATGCAGGAAACTCTAGACTTCAGAAAAACCCGGTTCTTCTTTATTAGTGTGAATTTGATCCAATGGTTCCTATTGTGGTTAGTTATTATCGAGGCGAAGCGCTGATTGTTCTCAAGCTACATCAGCAAATTTCTGATTGTTCTCAAGCTACATCAGCAAATTTTTGATTATTTTCAAGCTACAGCACAACAAATTTATGATTATTCTCAAGCTACAACAGCAAGCTTGATCCCCTGTTTGCATATGCATTCGCACTTTCATGTGTACATTTCATTAACATGCAGTTATGTTGTAGGTGTGCTTTTCCCCTCAGATTCTAGTGTTCTACCTTATTGCCTGACATGGAGCCCCTGAAGAAGACTGTTTCTTACAAGCTTCCTTCTCCCGACATCAGTTCTTTGTTGAACTTAGTTGCTTTAGATGATCAGAAGGTGAGGGCTGAGTTTAGAGAATCGTACGGGAAACTACTCAGTTTTGTATGCAAGCCATCTGTGTTCGAGTTGAATGGATTATATGCTCTAATGCAGTTTTATGACCCTCGGCAGAGGTGCTTTCTGTTTCCTGATTATGTCTTGGCGCCAACTTTGGAGGAATTCTCTACTTTATTAGGAGTCCGGGTGTTAAATCAGATGTTGTATGTTCATGACGATGCTGAGCCTAATCTGGTTAAGCTTGCTGAAGTTGTTTGTCTGGATGCTTCTGAGTTCTCAGGAAGTTTGGTTAAGCTGAACAGAGCGTATGGGTTTCCTTTATCTTTCTTGGTTTACAAGGTTGCGCAATGTGCAAAGGACGAGTGTTGGATCGTATTCAGTGCTATTCTGGCTGTGTGCATTTATGGTATCATCTTATTTCCCAACCAGCCTGACTTTTTGGATTCAGACGCTTTCTTCATTCTCGCTTCAAAGAATCCAGTGCCTACACTATTAGGATACGTTTATCATTCTATCCACTATAAGAATGAGAAGCGAAGGGGTAAGAACGTTTCCTGCTGTATACCCATGTTGTACAAATGGTTCCATAGTCACCTTCCGAAGACAGGACCATTTATTGCTACTGCCAGTACTTTAGAGTGGTCTTCGAGGTTGATGGGTTTGTCTGCGGAGAATATTGTATGGTTTGATTGGAATATGCTCGGAGCTGATATCGTATATAGTTGCAGTGGCTTTCCGAATGTCCCGCTGATTGGTCGGAAAGGCTGTATTAACTATAACCCTTCCTTGCTTGTAAGACAGTTCGGATACGCTCTGAAGACTCCTCCTAATGAAGACGAGATACAAGAATCTCTGTATCTCATGGGCTTATTGGAAGCAGATACCCTACTCAGGTTGGAGCATGCATGGGGTAACATCCATAGAAGAGGTAAAGCATTGCTTGGGAAGAGCAATAGTCGAGCCTATGATCCTTATTTGGTCTGGATCCGTGAGAGAGCTAGGAAGTTTCTGATTCCATTTCCTGCAACAGAGCCATTATACCCTCCCGTGATTGAGGAACCTACTACCGTGGAGATTGGAAAGTACAATAAGCCGTTGGCCGAAAAGGAAGAGTTGCGAAAGGCAAATGAAGAACTAGAGAAGGAGATCTTTCAACTTCGACATGAGAAGAATGAAGCGACCTATGCTTTGAAGAAGCAAACTGAGGTGGTAAACAGAATGAGTACCGAGTTGACTGAGGAGATTGACAAAAGAAAGCGATTGGGTATGGATATGAAGGCCATTAGTAGTGTGCTTGCTACTAAAAAGGAGAATCTAAACGCGACTTATTTGCAAATCTCTAAGTGGGAATCATTGTGGAATGCCACACTTACTAGCCGCAAGGAGCGTGAGGACAAGCTGAAGCTACATATTTCCAAGTTGAAGATGCAACTTAACGTCAAGGAAGCGAAGATTGCAGAGGAGTCATCACTTAGGTGGGATGCTGAGTACAGATTGAGCGATACTGTTAAAGAGCTGAAGAGTTGTAAGCTGCAGGCTGATTTCAAGAGGTGTAAGCTCGACGCATGTTTCGGTTAGGGAACTTGTGAAGAGGATGCTAGGAGTTTGCAGTCCACTATTGTCCAGCCGAAGTTGCTTATACAGGGACTACTCTCCAGACCAGGCCACCCTGAGATGTTGAGATTGCTAGAGGATTTCGGGGCGCGTCACCCATCTTGATTATCTTTGTTGTTCTCCTTTGTATTTGGTTATCTTGCTTATACTTGACCATCGCCAGGCTTGTTGGCCAAGGTCTTCTCTATTTGCACTCAGTTGTAGTTTGTACACTGCCTGTTGGCTTTTGCTTATATACGAGGATTTCTGATTCTATGCTTGTCTATATGGGATCCATTGTCTTTATGGCTTCTTTCCGGAACTAGAATCGGGGGGGAATTTCCCTGTCGCATATTTACATGTTAGCATTTTTGCATATCATTTGCATATAATTTGCATAACAGGTACCTTGAGCTGTTTTCCTAACCCTCTGTTGATGCAGGTTTCAGGATTGTCGATCAGCGAATTCACCGATACTCCACAAGAGGTAATTGCAAGAAAGCTATGGATCAAAGGCAAGTTGAGATGCAGGAGATGCGCGACAGGATGACGCAGTTCATGCAGGTTATGGAAACTGTGGCCAAGGGCCCAGAGCAGCTTCAGACTCTGGTGCAACCTCTGATTGCACGGGTTGACGGTAATGGTGTGCTACATGGCGGAGTTGCTACTAATCCTTCTCAAGTCGGGACTCCTCGAGCGGATGATGTTGTACCGGTGGTTGTTCTCAATACTACTGAGAATGGTATTGGGGCTGGGAATCAGAATGTAGCTGGTAATGGTAACGGGCATGTGGAAACCAACGGGAATGTTGGAGCTGGAAATGTTGGGTTTAATATTGGAGCTGGAAATGCTGGGTTTAATATTGGAGCTCGAAATGCTGGTTTTGGTGTTGGTGCTGGCAACACTGGTATAGGTATTGGTATTGGCCATGCTGGTTTTGGGCCGGGTGGTGCCAATCAGGGCTATGGTAATCAGGGCTATATTAATCAGGGTTTTGGCAACATAGGTTTTGGCAACGCAAGCAACAACGGTTTCGGGATAGGTGCCTACAACGCTGGCTTTGGTTCAGGTGCTGCTAATCAGGGCTTTGGTAATGTGGGGTATGATCCCAGGTTTAATCAGGCTGGCTTTGGGCCTAATACAAGTTACGCTAGGTATGATAATGAGGATTCTCACTGGGGTAAGGATCGTCAAGAAGATGCTTTCCCTCCGCTAGGCAGGGATCTTGAAATGCCCACTGACAATGACCGAAGGTTCAAGTTGTTGGAGGAATAATTGAGGAATCTTGCCAATCAGAATTCCTCGGGGTTGGACATGGCTAATATAGGGTTGGTTCCTGGCTTGAGGGTTCCACTCAAGTTCAAAGCTCCTACTTTCGACAAGTATAAGGGGGATACCTGCCCAAGAGTTCACGTGCGGTCTTACTATCGGAGAATGTCCGCCTATTCTGATGACGAAAAGATGCTGATGCATTTTTTCCAGGATAGCTTGTCTGGACCGTCATTGGAGTGGTATATGGGGTTAGAGCCTACTCAGGTTGGAATCTGGAAAGAGTTGGCGGAAGCCTTTGTCAAGCATTACCAATATAACAGCGACCTTGCACCGAATAGGGTCCAACTTCAAAATCTTTCTCAGAAGAACGGCGAGAGTTTTAAAGAGTACGCCCAGAGGTGGCGTGCGCTTGCAGCTAGGGTGCACCCACCCATGGTAGAGCGTGAGTTGGTGGATATGTTTGTGGGCACTTTCTCTGGGTTGTATTATGACAAGCTTATCAATTGTACGACGACTAATTTTTCTGAGTTGATACTCTTGGGGGAACGTATAGAGAACGACGTCAAGATCGGTATGATTCAAGCAGGAGAATTAACCTCAGCTTGAGATGGTAAAAAGGTTTTTGGGAATAAGAAGCAGGGGGATACTAATTCAGTATACAACTCCTGAGGAAGAGGTAGAGGTCGGAACCAATACCATCAGCAACAGATTGCTAGTGTGACAATTCCCGTACCTCAACAACAGCAACAACAACCACAACATCCTTCTCAGCGAAGAATTCAGGATAGGGATAGGGTCGTGAAAAGAGTATTTGATGTGCCTCCACTGCCGTATGCGCAACTTCTTCCAACTTTATTGCAACTGCAGCTCGTTGAGAAAAGGACGTTAGCTCCGCCGAAGGGCACGCCTCCTTTTGGTTATGATGCCAATGCACATTGTGACTTCCACTCCGGGGCACCCGGTCACAGCATAGAGAATTGTCATGCATTCAAGCACAAGGTACAAGACTTGATCGATAGCAAGGCAATCAACTTCTCTGATGATGTTCCCAATGTGGCACAAAATCCTCTGCCAAACCACAGACAAGCTGGAAGTGGCTGAGTCGCCAACAAGTCAAGAGACAAGAAAGCCCAGTTCCTAGAAACTGGCAATCTGCATTTTTCATGTCATTTCTTTACATTTGTAGTTTCTTTCCTGTTAGAATTGCAAATTTCGCTTGTAAAGCTTGTTGTTTTCAATTGACATTGATAATGAAATAAATATGCATGTTTTGAATTAATCCATTTATGTTCACTTTATTGCTTTCTTTTATTTCAAACGCTTGTTTAAGTGGAATCCGGGGAGGATGACAAAATCCAATGACGCGTAAGCTTCCGATGCTATGCTTTTGAATAAAAACTTGTTGATGATGTACAGGCATTGTTTCAATTCACAAACACCAGAGATATAAGGAAGATAATCCCTTGTTAACCCCTTTGAGCCGAGTAGTAGGAGTTTCTTTCTGAAAACAAAAAAACCCTCAATCTTAACCCGGGGCAGGGTAGGTGTCAGTTAATTTGGCCAAGCGTTCGAATTACAAAAGGAGTGTCCATTCGAGGATCAATCACACCGTCATAGGTTGTACCTAAACAAAAACCACAATGGTTAAGCCTGGTCGATCAAGAGTGAAACAATCACAATCTCTTTAACAAGTCATACGAGCCGATGTCATACGATTTGTTCCAAAAAGAGAGAAAAATGAATCGAAAAGAAAAGCCCGCTAAGTCGAATCTTGAAAGCAAGCGACTTAGGCAAAAATTAGGGTATCCCGCTGGACTTCAAAATTGAAGAAACTCTAAACAGTTAGTCCAGGCAAAAGTTAGGGGATAACAAAAAACGAAAAACAAAAAGCGAAAAAGGATTGCGAAAGAAAAATCCTCAAACAAGGACGAAATCATATGGCTCCGGACGCCAAAAGACGAAAAGGGAGCGACTGCCACTTTGAAAAGTGTAGTTTCTTGAACTGTCACTCAACCTTTGAAAGGAGAACACTAAGTTCGAATTAGCTGAACGTAGGATCGGAGAACATCACGGAGAATGGGTAGGTTAAAATAAATTTTGAGTCTTTATCTTTTCTTTCATAAACCGTGAACCTGACCACGTTATAACCTTTAAAAGTCCTAATTGAAACAGGTTTAGTTCGAGAGCATACTTCGGTAAAGATCGCATCGGAACTGACTCCTGAAAGGATTCTTCTTACAGCGTTGTATTGATTTTGACATATTGATGAATGATTCATACATTTTATGTCATAAAATTTTTTTCCAGTGAACATATTGGATTTTGAAAACTGCCATATGCATTGCATTTGATATGTCTTTCATGCAGAACAACATGTTTTACTAGCGAGTAAGCGCTTGACAGCGGGAAAGTTTCCACAAAGGAAAGATTTGATCAGGACAGAATGCAGAACGCCGAAATATTCCGGTAAACCGGGGCAAGCTATGTCCAATGATCGCGGCATGGGAGCCATCCATCCGGAAATCAGGTAGTCCGGGGCAATCAGGTCGAGATTTGATGAATCTCTCGCAGCCAAGGGTACTAATCCCTACAGATCAGCCCATGAGGGGCAAAGTCACGACAAGACTGGGGCAGGTCACCCCGAGGGCGCCAAGGCTATCCTTATCCTGAAGGCGATTAACTTGAAGTACTTCTGTGAGGTTCGAAGTGCTGAAGCCGTTCGTATCAAACCACCAGCGTACAAAGATCTCAGTTTTCCTTTTGAAAGGACGTGACGAAGATCCCGCAGGCTAGGGCAAAAGTTGAAAGCGTAGGAGCCGTTCCTTTCCATATCCGCAGAGTTTGTCAAAAGTTGTTATAGATTCTGGGGCAAGCCATTTCGAGTTCGTTTCATGGCATGTCCTTCCAAGAAGGATGAACCCTTCTTCCTCAACAGGTTCAGTCGTGTTTCCCCATGGAGTTTGAACATGAGAGTGTGAGCATTAATGTGTCTCCCCGAACGGAGGTAGATTCTCCCCAACCAGATGCATCCTAGGCAGGGGTCGTGTTTCCCCAGCCGAAGTCCCTTAACGTAGGATCAGGCTCTATGTGATCTTATTCCTCTCCAGCAGATGGAAGTTTGCATTTTATCCCCAGAAGATTTGAATGCAGGCTAGCAAGCGGTCAGGCAATGAGGTGCATTCCCAGCAGGTAGTCATGTGCACATTACTTCCCCAGTGAAGTCCTCACAGAGTACAACCAGGTTGTCAGTGGTTTGTAAGGATCATCCCCACGTAGGACCGTCCTTTTTGTTCTCCAGCAGGTTGTCTTTCCTCCAATAGGTTGTTCGTCCTCTGCAGAGTTCGTAACTCCGGATTTGTTAAGCTATCCCCCAGCAGGATTGTTTCTTCCCCCATCGGAAGTTTGGTTTCGTTCCTCCGACATTTATTTTGCCAGAACGCCCTCTTTGCATTTGCATCATGCATAACATCTACCCAAACGCGTAGCATTTCCATTCTGTATGGAGCATTACGCCATTTTCCAACATGTGCATTTTGAAACATAAGCCAGGTCGGTTACCTCTTTGTTTTCAGGTGTTTTTCCCTGCAGGTAATTGGAATTCTTGTTCAGGATGGTTTTCGGATATTCAAATTCTTGGCATGGTATATGTAATGATAACATTCGTCCTATCATGTGCTTTTATCAGAGTTACTTGGTTAAGTTTCTCTTCTTCCCCAGCGGAGTTTTTCCTCAGATTGCTGTTACGTCAGCGTTAAAAGATTTGTTGGATTAGACCTTTAAATTCGTTACTTGTTGTCAAAGTAAGTGTCTGGCAGTTGACGTCAGAATTTCCCCAAAAGAGTTTTCCTCAGATTGCTGTTACGTCAGCGTCAAAAAAAATATCATGGATTAAACCTCAGAGATTTTTACCTGTGATTGACAGAGATTGTTACCCGTGATGACGAAGTTTACCTGTGATGGACAGAGATTGTACCCGTGATTGACGGAGATTGTTACTCGTGTTGACGGTGAGTTTACCTGTGATGGACAGAGATTGTACCCGTGATTGACGGAGATTGTTACCCGTGTTGACGGAGAGTTTACCTGTGATGGACAGAGATTGTACCCGTGATTGACGAAGATTGTTACCCGTGTTGACGAAGAGTTTACTTGTGATGGACAGAGATTGTACCCGTGATTGACGGAGATTGTTACCCGTGTTGACGGAGAGTTTACCCGTCTTGACGGAGAAGTTACCTGTGATTAACAGAGATTTTTACCTGTGATTGACAGAGATTGTTACCTGTGTTGACGGAGATGTTACCCGTGTTGACGGAGATTTTACCTGATGTTACCCGTGTTGACAAAGAGTTTACCCGTGTTGACGGAGATCCTTATCCGCGTTGACGGAGATCCTTACCCGTGTTGACGGAGATTTTACCTATTTTTACCGGTGATGGACGGAGAATTTACCTGTGATTGACAGAGATTTTTACCTGTGATTGACAGAGATTATTACCCGTGTTGACGGAGATATTACCTGTGATGGATAAAGATGATTACCCGTGTTGACAGAGATGTTACTTGTGATGTACAGAGTTGTTACATGTGTTGACGGAGTTGTTACCTGTGTTGACAGGGTTGTTACCTGTGTTGACAGAGATGTTACCAGTATTTACAGAGTTTGTTACCCGTGTTGACGGAGATTTTATCTCTCTTACCCGTGTTGACGGAGATTTTACCTATGTTGTTACCCGTGTTGACGGAGATCCTTACCCGTGTTGACAGAGATTTTACGTTTTTTGACCCGTGTTGACGGAGACTGTTACCCGTGTTGACGGAGATTTTACCCGTGTTGACGGAGTTTGTTACCCGTGTTGACGGAGAGTTTTACCCGTGTTGGCGGAGTTATTACCCAAGTTCGCGCTTTACGTAGTGAAAATACCGGTAGTGTCATAAATGTTCCCCGCAGAGTTGTTCGTTCAAGTCTTCGGATGCCAGATTAGCACTTTTATTTAGTGCTTTGCCCGTTTCTGCGGAAATGGGAGGTCAAGGATAGTACATTGACGATTCGCGCTTTACGTATTGCTCACCCGTCCCTTCGGAGATAGAAAGTCAAGGATAATATTGTGATATGGTCTTATGGCTCGATGCTCGCTTATTGTAGCGTATTTTTGAAGATTGATTGTAGATTCAATGCCTGTGGCGTCACACAGGTGGTTGATGGTGAAATAAGACGTTCCATATCAGATGATTGATCAGTTTGTTTCTGTGACAACCGGATTCAATTTTCTGGATGGATTTTGTTCCCCAAGCAGTTTTGTTGCAGTTTATTTCTTCGGTTAGCAAATTTCCGGGTTCTTTGGTATTCAACCTTCTTCTACCTCGATTGTTCGAAAGTCATTCGCTTCTCACCCAGTCGGGTCCAAGCCGCTTGAATAAGGGCAGCTGTTGCACCCCAAAATTTGCCTAACCTTTTCTTACTGGGTTTATGTTTTATAACATTAGCATATCATCATCATAGCATTATCATAGCATTGCATTAGCATTTATGCAGGGGATCAAGTGTGATATATATCAAGAGGAGCCTATCTAGAGGTTTTATTCAAGCTTGAGAGGTCACCAAAGTCATCAGAAAGTGGGGTGTGTTCTTGAGAAGTTTGGATGTTGGTATGTGGTTCATCTCCTAACTTGGGAGCCAATTGAAGACCATCAGTGGGTTGTGAAGCCTTGATTAGGGATAGAGCATGCGGATAGAGCTCATGGAGTGCCTTGAGGGTCATGGTGGAGCTCAGTCAAGTCATTATGCTAGGTGTGAAGAGCCACAGTTGAAGGTGTTGCAATTAGGGTTTTTGTCTGGTCGACCCTAAGTCAATTGTTGATTTCAAAGGAGTCCAAAGCTTATTTATAAGTCATGGTGATCATGGGATGTTGTGTTGAGGCATTCGAGATGTTATTCCAAGACCAATCCAAGAAGAATTCAGAGTGTGAGGAGTTGCTAAACTAGGGTTCTCAGGGTAAAATCCCCTATTTAGTGCCTGACTTCAAGACCACTTATCTCAAGATACAAGTTTCTTCTCAACTTTTGGCCAACAGGGAACTTTTAGAGCATGTTCTTAGATTTAATTTGAGTACTATAAGTCCTCCATTGGATTTATAGAACTCAAGTTATGATCCAGACAAGTTACAGGTCTTCAGATGAATGTGAAATGTGTCTGCAAAAGTCAACCAACTTACAAGGTACTTTTGACCTAGAAGGATGTTTCTCCTCAACTTTTGGCCAATATGAGAGTTGTAGGTCTTGATCTTAGCTTTCCAAATTGTACTAGAAGTCTTTCATCTGATTTGCAGAGCTCAGGTTACAAGCTTTGCAAGGCAGGGGTATTTTGGGAAACTTTGATTATAGGTCATAAAATTACAGGTCAAGTTCACCACTTTCCATAACTCAAATGGAATTTTTTCCAACATGAAAGTTGATCCAAATGGGGTCATTTGGTCAACTAAACCTTAATTTATCAATGGGCTAGCTCATGGTTGAAGATTGGAGAATGAGATTTTGGTAAAAGCATGTGAAAAGCCAAGTTTGTGATCTTGCCAAAATTAAATCAAATATGGTCATATTTGTACTCACTTTGAATAGAAATTATGTTTTAAGATCATTGGTGACAAAATAAATTTCATTTGAGACATGCTTCATGGATTATTTCAAGGTTTCTTCATGTTTAAGCAACATAATTGATCATAGCCATTAAGATCCAAACAAGGAGGGATTATGAGCCATTGGTATTTCTTACATTACAAGGAAGGGAATTGAATCAGGAACAAGGGATTTTGGCCATGAATTGAAGCACTTCCATGGGCTTCCAACTTCACAAAATCCAAAAATCCAATTTGATGTTCAAGCCAAAATTAGGCCCCCAATTTATCACAAACACTTTCTATAAGTAATATGGAGTAAGTTCATGATTTTTTTGGATGAATTTGGTGTAGAAACAGAGATATAGCAAGTTGAAAAAGAGAGCTCAAAGTGATTTTCGAATTTTCATTTTCACTCCAATTCAAGGCATTTCAATCATTCAAACATCTCTAGCAACAATCTTTGATTGATTATGGGCAAGAAGATTGGAGAATTCGTGGCTGAGTGAGCATCACATCTCCAATTTCAGAGGTAACGAAAATTCAACATATCTCATTATTTATGGATCTTTATGGAGCCATTGTTGTACCATTGCATTGCCTATGATTGGAATTTGGATTCTGGCAACATTTGGGGAAGTTCTATGGAGTTTTGGCATTCTTAGAGTTTTCTTGGAAGAACACGGGTTTGGTGCTCTAGTGGATATTAGTTCAATTCATTACCATATTTGCAATCTACGTGAAAAATGGAGCGTGTTTGGTTCAAAAATTATTGAATTTGGTGAAGATTGGAGTGAGTTAGGGTATTGGGCAAACAGAAGGAATGACCGGAACTAAGTCCGGCCACCGCGCGCCACCACACTGCACTTTCCCTCTCTCTCTCTCTCTCTCTCTCAATTCAAATGAAGAAGACGACTTGCAGACCATTGGATTGTGTTGAATCTCTTGACCGTGTATGCACATCCAACGCATACGAATCAGTCACGCCAGCCCTCCCCCTCAAACACTGCGTTTTACTTTAAGTTGGCTGAGTGGGCTTAACACTTCCATGCTATTCACACCCCACATACAAGCCCAGTCCAAAAATACACTGAATATCATTGCTATTTGACACACGGTTTCACCTATTTTCAATTGTTTTTCTTATTTCTTCATATTTTTCTTGCTAGCTTTTAATGCATAAAAAATAGAAAATTGCTCATTAATTCTTGAGATTTTTACCCAACATTCTTGGACTTGTTAGGAGATTTTAGAAATTGAAAAAAGGATTTTAGGATTTATTTTCATTTAGTTAGGATTTTTTCTATTTTAATTGCCATAAAAAATGTGATATTCATGTCCTTATCTTTTGGATTTTCATTGAGGTACCAAAACAACAAATAAACTCCTAATATTTTGTGATATTATTGTGTACATCTTGAGGGATTTGTGTATAATTTTCTATGGATTTTATACTATCATTTGTATAGGTTTTGAACACCATTTTTGGGCATGCTCTAGATTGCCATGTTTTGGGATATCCTTGATGTTTGCCCTCTGTTTAGGCACTTCCTTTTGGATTATTCCTCTATCCTTTTAACCTATGATTGTTGACACATTTTAGGTGCTTGGAGAATTTATTTGTAATTTTTATATGCATCTTACTATTTTTTCCTTATTTTGCAATTAGACTCATAATTTGGCACTTTCAGTTGTACACTTGTATTGTTTTGGCTCCAAAAGCCTTGTATTGCTTGTGTGATGGATATTATAGTGTTTTCTTCTTAATGTGGACATATTATAGGTCTTGTGGACCATTTGGTGGCTGTTTATATTGTACATAGCTTGCCCATTTGATGTTATACTTTCGTGCTTGTACATTGTGATTCCAAATAGTGGTTTATGTACTTTCATTGTAGGTCTCTCTTGATGCCTTACTATTTTTTCCTTGATATTCATTTGTGGCATAGGTTGTATGATTAGAATATTCTACCCTCTGTTCCATGTCCTTGGTGTGTCATTTAAAGAAGTTTTAGGTCCCTCCTTTGGAGGTCTCTAAGGCATGCCTAAAGTGGTGAATCCTTGAGGACTTCCTCTAGTATGCTTTTTATGAATTGCCCTTATTTCATTTCCTTCTTCTATTCTCTTGCATTATTTCATGACTGGATTGAGGTTGAGATGGCCTTATGGAGGCTCCTTCCCCACACATATTTCCTTCCTCACTTGCATTGCATCCTTGCTTTCTATACTTGCATTTCATGTATGCATTCTTACAATGGTATTCTTCTTCTTTCTTTTTTCTTCCTTCCCTTAGGATTTCCATTCTTTCTTGTTCAAGATCGAATGTGATAGACATTAGGCCTTTAACAATGCATGACAACAATAAGTGGTTCCCTCCTAACCCTGACCATAGGATGAACTTTGCATGACAACTTTAGGATTTGACTAGTTCCCCTTTGTTGTGTTCTTTCTCTTCTCATCTTCAAACATCTTTAAAACACTTAATAAAGGTTAATTGAGGTCATCCGCTACGAGCCTTAAGCTACTTGATAAAGAGTTGTTGGAGAGTTTCTTTTCAACAACTTGGATGTTTAGTATGGCACCCTTTGGGTGACATGCGACGCATTCACTCTCAGGTCATAGTCTCTAGTGCGATATTAGTTGCAGACATCCATAAAAGTCACTTCTTCTAAAAAGTAGAAAACAAAGATCAAACTCTTTTTGTCCTCTTGGACCTTTAATCCCTGAAAACCCTTTTCAGAAGGAGAGTTTTGTTAAATCTCGGTTCTACCGCAAACGGTAAACGCCTAAGTCTCCAAAGGTCGAGCCGCATACACCAAACTACTAGAACCGTCTGTTAACCCTACTCGGATAAAAAAGACAAACCTGTGTCTCTCGTTATCCCGAACTACATATGCTCTGATCTTTCATGCCGTGTGAAAGTACGTAGGTATGAGATGCGATATCTAGGCGAGCAACCTTCCCCCCTTTTCACCCGTAGTTATGCGAACTACGTTGACTCTGATTTCTCGTTCCAGACGGGAATACGTAGGCATAGAACTGTTGTGTTCTGCCGAGTCATTTTCTTTTCTTTTCATACCTGCCCTTTAGCGTAGATAAATGTAATCAACCCATCAGATAAACACAACAAGCGTGGATCCCATCGAGTACGATGTACGTGAGGGGTGCTAATACCTTCCCCTTGCGTATTCGACTCCCGAACCCAGACATGGTTGCGATGAACTTGTCTTATACCTTTTCGTCAGGTTTTTTCCGATCGTTTCCTTTCCCTTCCTGTGGGATAAATAACGAAAGGTGGCGACTCTTCTGTTTTGCCGGTACCTTATTTTCGCGACAGATGGGTTTGAAAGCTTAGGTAATAGGCTTTTGTTGTTGCCGGTCTAGAAGGGTGGACCCGGTTTAAGTGTAAAAACCGAAAAATGATAACAAGTGTTGGTACCACATGGCATGAGTTGCATTGAGTCACATGATTAATGTGTATTGTTGTATGAAAGTTTACCTTTATGTGAAGTATTGAATTGAGAATTATGGATGTATGCATGATGAAATGTGCTTGATGAAATGTGATTGATGACTATCCATGTTTGCTTACACTTATGTTGAGATGTATATGATGATTGGAATGAATTATGGTGAGAAATGTGAAAAGTATGTGTTTTATACTTGTGTATGTATATATAATTATATGCTTTGACTATCATGATAATATTTCTCACCCTTCTGCTGTTTCATAATGCTCTATGAGGCATTGTAGATTAGGTTGCTGGAGGTCTTTTGTGAATTTTAGCTTCATCCTTTTTGGTCGGTTATGCTCTGATATGTAGCACCGGGTAGTTAGGATTGTATAGTAATCTTTTGGGATACATTTGTGTATGTATCTGATGGTAATATTTGTAAACATGAATGATATTATGAACCAAACTGAATTATGTATTTACATGATAACATGTTTTAAATGATTCAAGTGTTTTAATCTTCCGCTTTAATTTCTAACCATTGAGATGTGGGTGTATGACTAAGTTCCTCTGTTGAAATACCCTACTGCTGCATGTCTTTTATAGAGCAGGTGTTGTATGTTATTTTGGTGAATGATGTGGCATACTTCTTTTATACCATATTTTAATTTACTCTGATGAAATTTATTATGTGCTTGTGTGATTTAATTGTTTATTTGGGGGTATAGAAGGGGGTGTTACAGAACGCGTCGCATATCGCTTAAAGGGCATACACTAAACACTCTAGACAGTGTGAGAGGAGGCCCCCACCTATCATTTCTCATGTACTTAAGGCTCGTAGCATACAACAATTGTTAACCTTTATTAGATGTCTTATGAAGTTATGAGATGAGAAGAGAAGACACAAGACTCTAAGGGGAACTGATCAACCCTAATGTTATCATGTAATGTGATCCTAAAACTGGGATTAAAAAGGGAACTACCTAATGTTATAATGCAAAGGATTGAAAGCCTAATGTCTCTCCTACTTCCATCTTAAACAGAGGGACTAGGAATCCTAAGGGATCATGGCAAAAGAACACAAGTAAACACATAGCAATTCAATCACAGATGAAAAGAGATGAGGAAGACTTAAACAAGTCAATGCAATATGAAATGCAAACATGGAATGTAAACACAAATGCAAGATGAAATGAAAACAAGACTAAAAAAAAGGAGACTCAAACACAAGAGATGACTTAAATAAGTCAAGAAGGATGAGATGAAATGGGAGAAGTAAACTCCTACAACCATCTACCATCAATCATCAAGAGAGAATGTAAGTGATACACAAGGCACAAACTAAGAAAAGAGGGAGGAAGGAGTGTGGGGAAGCCACCAACACATACACCATCTCATCCAAACAATAACTTCAAACTCAAGAAAGAAGTGCAAACAAACAATGCAAAAAGGGTGCAAGTGTTCATGACAAACTCAAAGTGTATACATTAACACCAAATCATCATGAACAAGTGGCAAACAAAAAAGGGCAGAAGTGAATCACCAAAGGAAAGCCTCAAATTCAAGTTCAAAACAAGAGGTAAGCACAAGCATGATCATGTACAAATGAAAAAATCAAAGTTCAATCACAACCTCAACACTTAAAACAAGTGTAAAAGACATGATCTAAAG
Organism: Lathyrus sativus; assembly: GCA_963859935.3. Taxonomy (NCBI): domain Eukaryota; kingdom Viridiplantae; phylum Streptophyta; class Magnoliopsida; order Fabales; family Fabaceae; genus Lathyrus; species Lathyrus sativus. Next base: position 333,849,502 of record OZ012736.1, read on the forward strand.
GTAACTTATGATACAAGTCACACATTAAAATGACCTCTAACAAGTAAAACAACACCTCAAGTATGTTAGAAAGATGTAACAAAACTCAAAAGGTGCTTTAGGGATCACTTATGATAATATCCCTAGGATTAGGTCAAGACTAGCATGTATAAACATCCTTAAAATGACTTGAACTTGTAAAATGAACCAAAAATAGGAAAAGACATCAATAAATCTAAAATAAAATACTCAAGGTAAGATGAAATAATCACCGAACAGAATACAAAAGCTAAAGTCAAGAGCTCACTCAAAGCACCACCAATTAAACCCTAAAAGGCAAGGTGTTCCACTTTATTGAGTGTGTGTCGAGGGTCAACAAAATTCAAAGGAAAACCAAATGGAAAATGATCATTGACAACTCAAACCACCCTCAAAACTTTCTCAATCCATCACATAAGTGGGAGAGAAATTTTGGTCCTAAGGGATTTAAAATTGAGGTTCAAATGATCCATTCAAATCCAAGTGCACACCATAAAACACATCCCATTATTAATTGCATTAAAAATATTAAAATAAATGGAAAATAAAAATAAAAATCATGAAAATTTAAATAACATGCTAAAATGTCAGAAAATGATTTTTTTGGTAATTTTATGATAAACAAAACTATTTTTAAAACATTAAAAGTTAAAATGTAAATAAAAGAAATAAAATGAAATAAACCAACATGAAGGGGGTGTATCAGCAATGAATAGAATGAACTAAATCATGTTATGCGCATTGGTGGGCCAGAATGGTGGGGGTACCAAGATCAAAATAGCTAGGCCTAAAACTCAAATGCAACAGCTGCTAAATGAAACACAGCGTTTCATTTATCCAGTCAGAGTCAAATGAAACACGCAGGCACGGTCAAGCCAATGCACGCACAACACCTCCCTCAGTCAAATGGTCTCCCTAGCCACATCAGCTTCCAACTCAAACTGAACTAGATGCCAGAGCTAGGGCTCCGATTGTCTTCTCCGGCAAGGGGTCATCGGAGCTGGAGATCAAAACGCGATAAAAATGCCAACCTCTTACATCATTTCAAAGGAAATTCCACGAGAATCTCAAATATGATAATTGTTTTGCAAAAAGGTGCTTGTAAGTAAGTGAAATCATGCCACGAAAAATCAAGTGTTCAAACTCAAATTGCATCAAACACTCATGAAATCATTGCAAACATTGCCTACATTATGTAGAATGGGAGTTTTAAGTTGAAAAAGTTACCAAACTGAGTGGTTCCGTTGACCCTTTAAACTCCCTGCAAACTTCAGTTTCAAGCTACAAACCTTTTCCTTGATCCTCAGTGAAGATGATTTGATTAATGAATGGCCAGGAAAATCAGTATGCAATGAGATTCGAAGAAAATAATTTTTAATATATTTTTGAGTGAAACTCCTCTCTCTGCTCAGCTCCCTCTATTCTCATCAATTAGGGTTGCTTCAAAGCTTTTATGTGTTGGGTTTAGGGCACTCATGCATGCCCATGATGCCTCAATCATGTGATTCCAAAATTTGGCCAAAACTTCCACTTTGCTCATGCACACAGGTATGGCATCTTTCTCATTCTTTTTGTCAGCAAATGCACATACTTGGGGTGTAGAAATCAATTGTAGTGGTTTGGTGAATTGAAAACCAAGTTTGTACCAAGTTTTTGTTTATGACTTTTATGGTATGGAATTTGAAATAATGACATGGTACATGATTTAATGTTGGTCCAAATGAGGAAAAATATATCATGACCAATATTTGATGATGCTAAGTCTTCAAAGTTTCAAAAACAAGAACATTAGATGACTTGTAATGAAAGGTATTCAAATCATGTCCAAAAATCACTTTTCTAAGCTTACCATGGTCCACGTGATCACATAAATCATCAAATGTCATTGAAATTGAGTTCATGATAATGTTAGGCCATTGTACACAAGTTTCATGTTGAACAAAATTGGATTAGAGGCCTTGAAGTTCATGGAAATGGTCATTGAAATGGAAGACCTAAAGTGAAGTTTCCCAAAACACCCTTTCCTCGTGAAGACCATAACTTGAGATGTACACATGAGAATGAGGACTTCTAGAACTCTTTGGAAATCTAAGACCACGAGGAATAACTTTCATGTTCACTTGAAAGTGAAGAGAAGCTTGATTCCATGTGAAAAGTGCTTTGGAAGTGAGTTGACTTTGAGTTGACCAGAATTCCTTTCATCTGATGACACCAACTTGTTGACACCATAACTTGAGATGTACAAACTAAATGGATGAGTTCTTGTACTAAAAATAAAGCTTAAAGGATGATGAACAAGTCTCATGTTTGTTGGAAAATGAGGTTGAGCTTGCATCATAAGGAAAATTGTCCTTGAAGTTAGGCACCAAAAGAGGGGATTTTACACTGAAATCAACTGGAACCCTAATTTAGTAAGTCCTTGAAGTATTGAATTTCCTTGATTTAATCTTATCATGACATCCTAGATGCTACAATATGACTTCCCATGACTTGTATGACTTAGAGACAAGTCTTGAACCCTCTCAAGTTCACAGTTGACTTTGGGTTGACTAGATGAAACCCTAGCACCATATCCCTTGACTGAGGCTCTTGCAGATGATTTGAATGACCACACAAACTCCATAAAGACCTCTCAAGATACACATTAAGCTTTTGAAACATGATTTATCCAAATAGGTGACCTCATGATCCTCTGATGATCCTCTGATAGGAGTTGACACCCATACACAAATCTCGCCTCTCAAGGCACTTTGAAACCTTTCCCTGATGGCAATGAACTCTTGATGGCTACCAATGATACCCTTGCTTGAGCTTGAACATGAAGCTCTCTTCTTGGATGGAAAACACAACACCTCTTGATCCCCTGTAAGAACCAATTCTATGAAAATGCAAATGCTAAAATGAAATGAAACATAAGCCAAGCTAGAAAAAAAAGGTTGGTCTAATTTTGAGGTGCAACAGCTGCCCCTATTCAAACGGCTTGGACCTGAAGGGATTAAAAGTGAACGACTTTCAAACGTTCAAGGTAAAAGGTGGTTGAATACAAAATAACCCATAAATTTTCTAACCGCAAAATAGTAAACTGTAGAATGGTCCACCGGAGTGGAATTAGAGTCACTGGAGAAATGTATCTGATAGTTGTAGGAAAGTAGGCTAATCCACCACCAATTAGAAAGCATCGACACGCAGTCGGAAAAAACATCTGCTAATACACAGGCTTGACATCCACCGGTAAAACATCTGCTAACATGCAGTAATCTGTTAAAAAAACCAGGCAACGAACCCTAAGGTTAGCTCAACACGAAGTTGGTAACATCTGTTATCCAAAGCAGGCATCCATTAATTAAAATAGGCAACAAACCCTAAGGTCGGCTCGACACGAAGTCGGTAACATCTGATTTCACAATCAGGCATCTGTTAATTAAAAATAGGCTCAGCCTCGGCTGATAAAAACATCTGCTACGCAAGCAGGCTCGGCATCCGCCGGTAAAACATCCGCTAATTAAAGCAGGCAACGACACTAAGTCGGCTTGACACGCAGTCGGTAATAGAATTCATAATCTGAAGGAGAATTCCGCCGGGGATGAGTGAACTTAACCAAATAAACTCTGCTAGAGAGATAATGATGAGATGAACACATCCATCAAATATTTTTGTTGTGGTATGGATACCACACAGGCTCATGAAATACACAGATATTTGTTGGAGATACATCTGAAAACAAGAGGTAGCAACCTGGCTTATGCTTCGAATTTATATGTTTGAATACGGCGTAATGCTCCATACGAAATGGAAATGCTACGCGTTTGGGAGGATGCTATGCACAATGCAAATGCAAAGGAACCACTCCAGCAAAATAAATGCTGAAGAGCCGAAGCCAACTCCGATGGGGATGACTGGGTGCCAAGTACGATTGGACTTAAGCTGGGGAAAACAAGCCCTGGATGGTCTCCTGGAAAAGAACTCTCCTGGGTAAAACTGCTCTACTGAGAACAAAATCCACTCCGTTGGGGATCAACCAATTCTGCTGAAGAAAATGCCCTGAACGACCTTCTAGGATACAAATCTTTGGGGGAACAAACACACCCAACTGGGGAAAATACCCTGAACGGCCTTCGAGAATACGACACTACCGGGGACTAGGCAAACTGTTGGGGGAATAAATCCACTCTGCCAGGAATTCCACTTTGCTGGAGATTAAATCCAATCTGCTAGGGATTAAGAATAAGATTTACTGGGAAGCTATCCCAAACTCTCTCTGCTGAGGATTGAGAATAACATTCTCTGGGGGAAATCCCACTCTGCGGGGAAGAAACCTACTCTGGCGACTTCACTGGGGATTAGGAATGAAGATTAATTGGGAAACCCTCCCAAAGAACTTGCTCTGAAGAATACCAATAACCAACTGGATTCTACTGCGGAAGATGCCCTGACTGGCCTTCCAGAATCACACTCTTTTGGGGAACGATCCCACTCTGTGGGGAAAGGAAATGCACTATGACAGGAATTGAGAAAGACAATCTTTTTACTGGGGATAAAATCCGTTTTGCTGAGGATAAAAATCCGCTCTACTGAGGATTGATAGAAGCAAACATCAGCAAATCATCCCAAAACCTCGCTCTGAGGAAAACCAATAACCACTGGATCCTGCTGCGGAAAACAACTTCACCGGGGAAAACCCCTTGAGGGAATCAACATCAACCTCTGCTTGAGGAAATGAGAATAAACTCAACAATATCAACCTCTGCTTAGGGAGATAAGACTCATCAACCTCTGCTTAGGGAAATCGAGTCTTAGATTCTATGGGGAAAACAACACTAAATTTGTCCCACTGCTGGGGGAACAGTCCCAGATCTACCTGCCAAGGGATAGGTGTACACCACTGTCGAGTAATCTCAATCTCGACCCGCTGGGGATAAGTGCAATCTCAACCTGTTAATCTCAAACTGCTGGGGAGAAACTAGTCTCAACCTGCATATCATCGTTGGTGGGATACTTCTGATCTGACACCAACACTTTGTGGGGATAGAGACATGGTGACTCCACTGGGGAATTGCCTCTGAAACAAATCTCAATGATGAGAGCCCTGAAAATAACAAATAAACAATGTGTCCTGTATGCAATAAAGGCTATCTCGGCCATCCTCCATGACATTATTCAAATAAATCATTGTTTCAATTATGATTAGCAAAATCCCACAAGTTTATGTATGAAAAGTTTTATAAAAAAACAACAGACGTCTTTTGCAAACAAAACAGTAAAAGCATAAACAAGAAAGCTTTCTGGATAATAAACTCATTGATTGACAATGACCTGTAAATAGGCAGATTTACACCAGATGCAACTCATGAAAAGAGAAAGTTATGCAAAAAGTACAGAAATGCAAAAGATATATACAAATATCGGCAATGTGGTACAGACAACCACCATGTGTCGATTTGACTATGACTCGCATGACTTCGATGCTTTCTCCAATGCTTCGTCCTCTGAAAAGACTGACTTGTTAACCCTCGGGTCCTCTAAGAATCCACTGTGCTCATAGGATCAGACGTAGACCGCAGTCGTTTGCTTTTAAATCCCTAACTTTTGCCTGAATCACCCTTTCGGGTTTTCGATCCACCGGAATACCCATTTTTGACAAAGTCTCCTTTTCAGGTTTTCAACTTTGAGGGTTTACACTCTTTTTCTTTTTATCCCTAACTTTTGCCCGAACCCATTCTTTTTATGGTTCGCCTGGATGCCCCATTTTTGCCTGGATTTTCTTTTTCTTTCCAGCGAGTCTCTTTTAAGCAAAGTATTTTCTGACTACGTCTGCGTTCACAGGGGACGTAAAATCATCACCGTCCATAGTTTAAAGTAGTAAGGCTCCTCCAGAGAATACTTTCCTTACTACATATGGACCTTAATAGTTGGGAGTCCATTTGCCCCTGTGATCTGTCTGTGGAGGGAGGATCCGCTTCAACACTAAATCGCCTGCCTGAAAGCTTCGAGGGCGCACCTTCTGATCGAATGCTTTCTTCATCCTGCTCTGATACAGCTGGCCATGGGCGATAGCTGCCAATCTCTTTTCGTCAATAAAGCTAAGCTGATTCAATCTTGCTTTCACCCACTCCGCCTCATCAAGTTTAACATCAACCAACACCCTCAGGGAATGAATCTCGACTTCCAATGGTAGGACAACTTCCATACCATACACTAGCGAGAAAGGAGTCGCCCCAGTTGAAGTACGTACCGAAGTACGATATCCATGTAATGCAAATGGAAACATCTCGTGCCAATCTTTATAGGTAACCACCATCTTCTGCACAATCTTCTTGATGTTCTTATTGGCTGCCTCAACATCACCATTCATCTTCGGGCGATAAGAAGAAGAGTTGTGATGTTCAATCTTGAAACTCTGGCACAGTTCCTTCATCATCTTGTTGTTCAAATTAGAGCCATTATCAGTAATGATTCGTTCGGGCACTCCGTAACGACAAATGATGTCCTTTTTGATAAATCGAGCCATAACCTGCTTAGTCATATTGGCGAAAGAAGCGGCTTCAACCCACTTAGTGAAATAGTCAATTGCCACTAGGATGAAGCGATTTTCGTTGGAAGCAGTCGGTTCAATCTTACCGATCATATCAATGACCCACATAACAAAGGGCCAAGGAGACGCCATGACATTTAGAGGACTTGGTGGTACATGCATCTTGTCAGCATATATCTGGCATTTATGGCACTTTCTGGCGTACTTGAAACAATCAGATTCCATGGTCATCCAATAGTAGCGTGCCCTCAACAATTTCTGAGACATTGCATGTCCTCCTGCATGCGTACCAAAAGCACCTTCGTGTACTTCTTCCCTTAGCAAACCTGCTTCCTTTTCGTCCACACATCTCAACAACACCAAGTCGAAGTTTCTTCTGTAAAGCAAATCGTCCTTGTTCAGGTAGAAGTTTCCAGACAATCTTCTCAAGGTCTTCTTATCCCGGCTCGATGCCCCATGCGGATACTCCTGATTCTTGAGAAAGTTTCTGATATCATAATACCACAGCTTCCCATTAGATGCTTCCTCTATTGAAAATATGAAAGCCGACCTATCGAGGCACGAGATGGTGATCCTTGGAGCATCATTCCAATGATTCACCTTGTACATCGAGGATAAAGTTGCCAAAGCATCTGCCATCTGATTCTCGGCCCTTGGCACATGATGAAACTCTACTTTGTCAAAGAAAGGTAACAACCTTCTGGCATAATTCATGTAAGGAATCAGGTTGGGCTGACGAGTCTCCCATTCTCCTTTAATTTGGTTAACGACCAAATCTGAATCACCATATACTTCAAGGTTCTCGATCCTTAAACCAATAGCTTCTTCAATACCCATGATGCATGCTTCATACTCAGCTTTGTTATTAGTGCAGGCGAATGTTAACCGAGCAGTGAACGGTATGTGGGAACCGTCAGGCGTTGTAAGGATTTCCCCAATTACACTGCCATAAGAGTTAACAACACTGTCAAAAATCATTTTCCATTGGGAGCCTATCTCAGGACCTTCGTCAGGTAACGGCTCGTCACAATCCTTCATCTTCAGAAACATGATGTCCTCGTAAGGAAATTCAAACTTCATCGGTTGATAATCTTCAATCGGTTGCTCTGTGATATATTCTGACAAAACACTTCCCTTAATGGCCTATTAGGAAACATACTGAATATCGTATTCTGTCAGAACTATCTTCCACCTAGAAATTCTTCCTGAAAGCGCTTGCTTCTCGAACACATATTTGATCGGATCCATTTTTGAAATTAGCATGGTTGTGTGATTCAACATGTACGTCCTTAGGCGTTTGGCTGCCCAAGAGAGTGCATAACATGTATTTTCTAACATTGAGTATCTGGACTCACAATCTATGAATTTCTTACTCAAGTAATAGATAACATGTTCTTTTCTTCCCGTCTCGTCGTGTTAACCGAGTACCCAACCCATGGAGTTCTCAAGAACCGTCAAGTACATAATCAATGGTCTTCCTGCCATTAGAGGCATCAGTATCGGAGGCTCCTGCAATTATTCTTTTATCCTTTCGAATGCCCTTTGGCAATTTTCATTCCAGACAACCGCCTGATTCTTTTTTAAAAGATTGAACAATGGTTCACAGGTGGCTATAAGATGAGATATGAACCTTACAATGTAGTTCAACCTCCCCAGAAAATGACAAACCTCTTTTTCTGTTTTCGGTGCTGGCATTTCCTGTATTGATTTTATCTTTGCAGGAACGACCTTGATTCCTCTTTCACTAACAATAAACCCCAACAGTTTTCCTGACCTTACACCAAAAGTGCACTTGTTCAGACTCAACCTCAATCTGAATTTTCTCAACCTTTCAAATAGCTTCAAAAGATTAACCAGATGTTCCTCCTCCGTTTGTGACTTTGTGATCATGTCATCAACATAAACCTCGATCTCACGATGAATCATATCATCAAATAAAGTCACCATCACCCGCTAGTAGGTTGCGCCTGCATTTTTCAATCCAAAGGATATAAACTTATAGCAAAAAGTCCCCCACGGTGTGATAAAGGTTATTTTCTCCATGTCCTCCGGGGCCATCTTGATCTGGTTGTACCTAGAGAAACCATCCATGAAGGAAAACACTGAATACTGAGCCGTATTATCAACTAGCACATAAATATGGGGGGAGAGGGAAATCGTCTTTCAGGCTCGCTCTATTCAAGTCCCTATAATCAACACACATCCTGACCTTTCCATCCTTCTTAGGTACAGGAACGATGTTAGCGACCCTCGGAGGGTAGTTTGTGACAGCCAGAAAACCTGCATCCAACTGTTTCTGAACCTCTTCCTTAATTTTGACAACCATGTCTGGTCTAGTTCTTCTCAACTTCTTCTTTACAGGTGAACACTCTTTTCGAAGAGGTAGACGATGAAATACGATGTCTGTATCCAACCCTGGCATATCCTTGTACGACCTTCCGTCCATAACAACCTTGATGTTTACAAACAAAATGTCTGAGTTCCATGGAACTTTATGATATGATGCTCATGAATGCAAGAATGCACAAACACATGCAAGCAAAGACCACACATGCACACAGACAAAAGCCTAGTTTTAGAGAAAACGAGTGTGGAGCCATGGTCTACCCATCCAAAAGGTGTGTACTATGGATTCTCAAACCTGCAGAACAGGGTTCTGAGAGGTTCCTAGAGTCAACAACCCATCTTTCGAATATTATCAATTTCCCTAATCACTCGGTAATCGACAATATTCTCAAGAGAGTCTCGTCCAAGTGTAGTATTGTGTATCAGCTACTTCAGGAGTACTCCCTCATAGTCATCACACTACATCCTAATAAGGCCAAAGTGGGGTAAAATGTAATCTAAAGGTCCACAGTGTCACGGGCTCCTACGTCGAAAGTAGCATTGTTTTAACGAATACTCGTTCAACAAAACTACTCCTAAGAGGGACTCCACTGCACGGTGGTTTCTCAAGTTAACTTGGTTGGGAATCAACTCCCTATAGGCCTTCTTGAATATACCACCATCCTATCATAAGTGCACTCGAGTCCGGGTATAGGACTTCCTCACCACTCAAAGCACCCAATATCCCACAACAAACAAATATATTAACAAATATACATGTCAAGCAAATATTCACAAATAGCATGCAATCAAACAAAATATCCTAAACCCTCAAGTTTAAACAACATTCCCCGGTGAAGTCGCCATTTCTGTTGCGGTGAGAATCGTGATGCCAAGCTATTGATTAACTTGAATCTTAATTCTTAAAATTTACAATCGGACTTTGATTTATCCAAAGGAAAGGTTAAAGAAATAAAAACCCTTTGCGCGATGTAACAACAACGCTAAGAGATTCGGGGATCGGGGGTTGGTTATGCCTATGGTAGGTACTTCACATCTTAAACATCTGTAGTATCCTACAGGAACCTTTTGTTTGTCTGCATGCTATACTTGCTAAATGTTTGTTATGGCTTGGGATAGGGATTAGGTTAGGTAAAGACCTAAGGATGGTTTCTAAGTTTGCTCGCAAGGACGTCGCATCCTCTGCCTACGTATCCTAACTACGATAGAATCAGAGCAATCGTAGTTCACCTCACTAAGGATAAAGAACTCTTGATCATGATCAAGATTCTAGGGGAACAAACATAAAAATACTTGTGTATAGTTTAACAAAACTCTCTAGTCTAAGTTGTACACTCAAAGGAAAGGGAGTAAGTGATCATCACTATGATTCTTACATAGTGTTAACAAACTCTACCTAGTTCTATGTTGTACGACCAAAAGGTTCCAACCAAAAGGAAGGAGGGGGAAGTGCTCGTCAAGATATCGCATCTTGTGCCTACGTATTCTTGTTAACAAATAAGAAATTAGAGTGTTCGTAGTTCGGACGCGAACCAAAATTGACTTTAACAGAAGTCAAAGGGGAAGGTAAGATATCATCATTATGATTCTTACATAGAGTTAACAAACTCTATCTTAAAAGTTCTAGTTGAAGATACTCCTAACAAGGGGCAGGTCTTTTAGAATTTAAGCAAAGTCTAGTGGCTTGGTTATAACTTAACTAAGATGGAGATGACTTAACAAAGTCAAAGGGAGTGTTATGAGCTATCTATGACCTCGAGGGTCAATAGAGAGACTTTCCGTTGGAAGGGGAAAAGATGAGGCAACTTGGATGAGAACTAAAGAGTTTCATCACTTGGGGAAAAAAATAATAAAGCAATAATCATTCAAACATGATGAATACAAGAAATATGGTTACAACCAAGAATAAGCAAGCATATTACAATATCAAGCAATGATTTCAGTCAAGATAAATGGTTACAGCCAAAACAAACATTAAGCTATTACAATATCATGAAGGGGGAAGTTCTTACAAGACTCAAAATGAAAGGGAAAAACCAAAGGCATATCTTAACAAATAAGGGAATATATCTTAACTAAGATGGAGAGGTATCTTGATAAAGATATGGCTTTCTAAATTTGAAGGATGTCATATGTAATTACATGGGAAAACATTACACATAATCAAACAATGTCATAACACAGAGAAGTTCAATACTTCATGGGAAAACTTTATAAAGTCAAGAAGTGAATCAATTAGATGTGTCACATCACTATGAAGAGGGCCGGCAAGGACAGAAAAGTCGCCACCGTTTGTTATTTATCCCAAAATGAGGGAAAGGAAGCGATCATAGAAAACCTACGAAAAAGGGAGAAGATAGGTCATCGCAACCAAATCTTGGGTTCGGGAGTCAGTTACGCAAGGGGAAGGTATTAGCACCCCTCACATCCATTGTACTCAACGGGATCCATGCTTGTTGTCTATCTAAAAGGGTGTTAATCTATAAGGCTGGCCACAAGGATAAAAGAAAAGAAAAGAGACTCGATAGAGCATCGCCGCTCTATGCCTACGTACTCCCTCGTGCAATGGGAAAGTCAGAGTCAACGTAGTTCGGAAAACTACGGGTGAAGGTGGGGAAGGTTGCTCGCCAAGACATCGCCGTCTTGTGCCTACGTATCCTCGTCTGATACGAGAAATCAGAGCAAATGTAGTTCGGGAAAACATGACCACAAGTTGGTTCAAGTGTTTTAGATGAGTAGGGTTAAACCTTCGTTATAGCAATTAGGTGTATTGCTGCTCGACCATTGGAGACTTAGGCTTTACTTTTTTGCGGTAGAACCAAGAGTTAACAACACTCTTTTTGAAAATAATTTTCAATTAATCTTGAAGGATAAAAAGATTTGATGTTTTGTTTGTGTTTTTTAAGAGAAGAAGTGAATTGAGTTAAGTTTGTAACTCATGTTGCACTAAAGACTATGACTTGAGAGCGAATGCGTCACATATTGCCCAAAGGGCATACGCTAAACACTCTAGACAGTTGAGAGCAAGCCCCCCAACCATCATTCCCCAAGTACTTAAGGCTCGTAGCGTACAACATTTATTATCTTTTATTAGATGTCTTGTAGAAGTTTTGAGATGAGAAGAGAAGACACAAACTCTAAGGGGAAACTAATCAACCCTAATGTTATCATGCAATGTGCTCCTATGATTGAGATTAAGAGGGAAGAACTATCCTAATGTTAACATGCTTGGATTCAACACTTAATGTCTCTCCTACTCACACCTTAAACAATGGGACTAGGAATCCTAAGAGATCATGGCAAAGAAACCAAGTAAACACAAGATAAAATCAATCACAAATGAGATGAAAGAAAGAGATGAAGATGACTTAAATAAGTCAAGAGATCATGCAAACATGTTATGCAAGATGCAAGAGATGCAAAACAAATAAAAGATGAGAACAAAATGACTTAAACAAGTAAAAGAGAAAGTGAGATGAAATTGGAGAAGTTACAACTCCTACAACCATTCATGCATCAATCACTAATCTCAAAAGGAAAACACCAAAGCTTAAAGAAAAACCCATGATCAAGATGAAGATGGGAGAATAGGCTTGGGCAGCAAGCAACATGAGATATATCTCAACCAAAAGCATCAAATTGATCATGCAAAAAGAAAGCACAAACAAGTTCTCAAAGTAATCTCTCATTCAAAGCAAACTCAAATTGTGATCAATCAAACCAAATCACTTTGAATGCATCCCACAACCCAAGGGACAGAATTGAGAACAGGATAAGAGAGCTCACAAACAAAAGTAGAAACAAAGCATGATTAAGTTACAAGTTAAGGGAAGAGAAACAACCAAAGTTCAAACCACATTCAACACCTAAACACAAGTGGAATGCCTAACTTTAATGTAACTTGCCACACAAACCACACAAGTGTATGACCTATAAAATTAAAACCAGCATCCTAAACATGTCAAGAATGTGAATCAAGAAGCATAGGATGCATATGGGATCCATATGAGTCGTCTTCCAAAGAAACTAGGTCAACTAGTTTATATGAACTCCAGCTAGGGTGACTTGACTTGCAAGGTTCACCAAAAATAGAAGAATTGTTCAATAAATCTCAAATAAAATGCATAAAGCACCTAAACAAGTTGGCAACTCGAGGCCAAAACATCCAAACCAAATTCCAATCAAGGCATCACAAAATGATTTGATAAACTAGGGTGCTCCACCTTATGGAATTAATATCGAGGGTCAAACAAAAGCAACACAAAGTCAAACAAAAATTGATCAAACCCTGACCAAAATCAGCCTCAAAGACACCTCAATCCATCATCAATGTGGATAAGAAACCCTATTCATTGGTGATTGCAAATGGTCCAAAAAGAAAGCATGATCAAATGAAAACAATATTAAAAACACTTCCAATTGCAAAATTAAAATTAAATTGCAAAATAAAAGAAAATCAAAATTAAAAATTATTGAAAATTAATTGAGACATTAAAGTGTTAGAAAATGATTTTTCGGGAATTTTCTGATATTTGGAAGTATTTTTAATAATTGAAAACCAAAATAGAAAATAAAATAAAATAAAATAAAATAAAACATGGAACTGGGAGGTGCATAAGTAAAATAGATACCAAAGGAATCAAGTTGAAACGCGTTGGGCTAAAAAAACCTAGGGGTGCGTATAACACTTTGAACTCAATCCACCAGCCAAACCTCAGACTAATGAAACACAATGTTTCATTAATCTGCGCGGAGTCAAACATCACACTCAAGCAAGTCAAGCGAATTAAAAACATCTACGCATCTGGTCAAACATTCAACACCCTGCCACCTCAGATCTGAGGGTCAAATAACCAGACGCTGGAGCCCTAGCTCTGGTAGTCTTCTTCAGCGAGATGGTCAGTGCTCGGGAGACCAAACCTCAACCAAAACGCACAAAGTTGGTATCAAAAGAAAGCTGAACTCATGTAGATTCCAAATCCAAGATCCAATAATTGAAAACACTCATGGATTGAGAGATCGAACAATTGAAATTTGAGATGCATAACTAAAAACTCATCCAAACATAAACAACAAGCAATCAAACATGGCCTACTCAACGCAGGGCTTCAGATGCAACTAGTATGAACCTAATTCATGGCATAGAATGAGAGAATTGTGAAGAAGAAACTTACTGAACAGAGACACTCCATTGGTACTTCTCATGCATGCAAGCTTGCTTCCTCTGCTCCAGATCCACTCCAAATTCTTCAAGGAAGATGAATTGAGCTTCAATTGGACATGATTTGCAGAGAAAAGATGAATTCGATTTTCAAATTTCCTTGAGAATTTCAAATCTGAAAATGCTCTCTCGAACTTTAATTTCCACTCCTAAGCTCTTAGGGCGCGTTTTGAACTTATATATGATGGATCTCAGATGAATTGGAAGGCCCATGTGGCTTTAATTTTATTAATTTGAAAAATGCCCAAAAATGGCAAGCTTTTCATTCACACGTGAAATGCTTGCATACACACCTGAAAACCACTCCAATCTACAGAATGTAAATTTAATTTGACATGAGAATTGGTTTGGGCCCTTGATTTGATCCAATTTGCAAGTTTGAACTTGAAACTTCCTTGTGAAGAAAAGTGAAAATGCACATGTTTTTGCCTTCTAACACCAAAACCAATTTGTGCAATTTTGCTATGAGTGTATTATGAAGTGAATTGCACCAAAATAAGGCATGAACATGACCTATAATGTCTTGAATTCAAATCATACTTCAAAATTCATTTTTCCTTTGAAAATTCATCCACATGTCCATAATCATCCATAATTCACACGATCCTTGAGCTCTAGGATCTAAATGAGCTCTCTTGGAGAAAATTCCATGTTGGTTGAAAGTTCATTTGAGGTATACAAGTGCATGAAAATGTCCTATGTAACAAATGACCTATAATCAAATCTTCCCAAAATACCCTTTCCTTGCCAAAGCCATAACTTGAGTTCTACAAATGATATCAAGGAACTCTAGGACCTTTTGGAAAGCTAAGATCATGAGGAACAACTTTCATGTTCACCTAAAGTTGAGAAGAAACTTACTCCTAGGTCAAAAGTACCTTAGAAGTGAGTTGAGTTTTAGTTAACCAAAAATTTGTTCATCTGAGACCTCTAACTCGTTGGCATCATAACTTGAGTTCCACAAACCCAATGGATGAGTTCTAGTACTTAAACGAAAGCTGAGAACATGCCCTACAAGTTTCATGTTTACAAGAAAATGATATTGAGCTTGTATCATGAGGTAACTTGTCCTTGAAGTTAGGCACTAAAGAAGGGGATTTTACACTAAGATCCTCTGAAACCCTAATTTATTAACTCCTTGAACCCTTGATTCTTTTTAATTTGAGCTTGACGTGACATCCTAGATGTCTCAACATAACTTCCCATGGCTTCAATGACTTAAAACCAAGTCTCAAACTCCCTCAAGTCTTCAGTTGACCTTGAATTGTCCAGATGAAACCCTAATGGCACAACCTTTGAATGTGACCTCTTACAGGTGAAATAAATGCCTAGATAAGCTCCATAATGAATTCCAAAGCACTAAATGATCTTCTCAAACACCTCTTATCCAAAACCAAGATTTATGGACCCCTGATGATCTTCCTTTGACCTCCAAGATAGGAGATAAGCAACACACATCAATCTTCTTCCTCAAGGAGCTCTTACCACTTCCTGATGATTGTAAGCACTTGATGACTTGAATAAGCACTCTTGCTTGAGCTTGAAACCCTTTGAGACTCTTCTCTTGAATGGAACACCTATCTTGATCCCCTGTTAAGAATAATGCTATGCAGATGCAAATTGAAATTCGGGTATGCAGATCACATGTGTTCCAAGAACATTGATCTCTGCTCAACAAGGATGAGGACAAACCATGGCCAATTTAAATTTCTTCAAATTGTCCCAATGTCATGACCAATGTCACAACCTCTATTGTGACATCTTCAGTCTGTCATACTATTTATCTAACCATTTAAAGTACATAATTGTAAATGCAGAAAGATAAATAACACAGTAATTGTTCACCCAATTCGGTATCAACAACACCTACATCTGGGGGCTACCAAGCCAGAAAGGAAATCCACTATTAGAAGAATTAATTTAGAGTTAAACCTCCAGTTTACACTCCTCACTTAATCTCTACCCAATGCAATTTCAGCCTAGAGACACTCTAGTACCTGAGTATACCCACTCACTCCCTACAATCACACAATAGTGATTTCAAACAATTACAAAAACAGTATGAAGAGACAGTTCATACACACCTTGATCTTGCTTCACAGCTTTGATCAAGGAACTCACACACTCTTACTTCACAGCTTCGAGTGAGACACAACCTAGAATCTACCTAACCAAAACAATCATCCACCAGATAATTGCTTGGATTACAAGTATTCCTAAACAGACTTTGCACGTGAAGAACAACCCTCTTCACTTACAATTATGTCTACCATAATGTATCATACAATGCAAAGGGTGACTTACACACAAGGGACTCTCAACCCTAGACCTCTATTTTACACTCTGGTTTTTCTTGATGTGAGTGCTTTTCTTCCTTCTGCTTCTGCTCCTCCTTTTATAGTCGTGCAGACTGGGCTTGGGCTGTGCAGAAGTAACAAATATTAGTTTTAATAAAGTAAAACTAATTTCCACTATTCAAGGTGTTGTCCAATTAGGTCATGGCATGGTCAGCATTGCCTTGAATCTCTCCTGAGATAACTAAGAATTCATAACCTGTTTCCTGATATTTAGCCTGAGATATATCACGTCTCATAACAGAAAAACGCACTCAGCCCGTCTGATGTCATACGATCAATGTCATAACATTCAGTATGACATTCAGCTTTTGCTCACTCTTAGCTGGCCAGCTTGCTCTGCTGCAAACTTCTGCTAAATCTTCTTCATGACAGTAGAAAAAAATGCGTTATAGTTCCCTAAAAAGTATCAACGATCCTTTTTGTGAACACCCATTAAATCTGCACTTTATTTCTAACAAATCTCTTTGGCCTGTACATACGATGTGGAATCTCCAACAATACCAAAACACTTCTGTCAAGAGATATATCATAGCAGCCCCTGCTGTACCAGACATGATGTCATACGATCAATGTCATGAAATTCAGTATGACATTCATGACAACAGTTCTTCATGACATCAGTTTTGTCATGTGCTCTTGTTAGCTCCTGCTGCACATAGCTCCTGCTGCACCAGATGTAATGACATCCTGTTTACAACACATGACAACATAACAACAGTTCTTCACCAGCTCCTGCTAGCTCTTGTTGCATCAGTAGCAGTGGCCTGAGTCATAAGCCCCTACTACACCACTACTCCTGCTGTTTCTCACACATGACAGTAGCTTTGTCATGACAGCAGATGGATGTCGTGATGGATGTCACGACATTCAGCATGACATTCACCTTAACACTCTCCACAACAGTTCTTTCACCACATCAGATGGTGATTTCATAATATCCTGCTTAACATCAATGCAGGATCATGTTTTACCAAAACTTAGCCAATCCTAGAACCATAGAACCATGGTACTAACAATCTCCCCCTTTGGCAAATTTTGGCTAAAACACCGAAGCAACTTATCAGGGTAACAACAGTAGTTTACACAAACTATCATGCTCCCCCTTAATAGTTGCATCCAGCAGCAACAGCATAGCAGCAATAATGCTTTCTCCCCCTTGGTTTAGTCAAAACTTTGACAACAAATGGTGTAATTGTACAGTCATCTCACCATCTCCCAAGACATACACAAGCTGCTTGACCTCAACTCCAGACTGCACCTCTTCTACATCAATCCATGGACAGAGCCTTAATTCCCCCTTTTTGAGCTCACTCAGCAGTGTAACACCAGTCCTGAATCATAACTCCTTGAGAGTACCCCCTGAACAGTTTTGAGTCTTGAGCTCTTGCCTTTGTCTGAAGTTGCACCTTCAGGAAAGACACTTTTGACATCCCCAATTAAAGGATAATCAATTAAATACTTGCCACAAGTAACAATTGATCTTAAATCCCCAATTTGAGACACAAATATTCTGTGGAGAAAAATAAATTCTCCCAGACAAAACCAATGTTGTTTCCTAGGTCAGACATCACAGTCTTAGTTCAAACCAACATCAGTGGCCCCAAGAAACAAGCTTGCCTATGTACAGGGCTCCATGTCAGCAGCTACACAACGGACAGGTACACATCTTCCCCTGTCATGCATAAACATTACTCCCCCTGAAAGAGAGATCCCATCCATATGAAGATTTACTTCAACATCTTCATATTCACACACTGGAAGCACATGCATCTCTGCACCCTTTGATTCACAACCCAAACTGGAACCAATATCAGAAGCAGTTGCAGGATTACTATCTGGAATACTTTTCAGGGTGAAAGTCCTTTCATTTGCACATGATCAAGGTTACTGATGTCTTGATCTTCATCTTCATATTACACCCAACAATGCTTGTGCAAGTCGGATTTGATCCATTTGCATCTGATGACAGACCCAAGAGGAATGCACTGTCATGTTCAACATGAGCTAGAGTGGAAACTCAATGTCACAAAATCTTGAGTGACATTCCACCTTCGCAAAACTCAAATTGTTTGAACCCACAAACAATTTTGATACATAACTGCACTCTTGCAGCAACAGATCCTGGATAGAAGTATAACTCCCCAAATTAAGGGTACCTAGTGCACATGAATGGAAAACATAAGACGCATCTTCATGTCTTCAAGAACTCATTCTCTGTTCAACCCACATGTTGAACGCATTCACATACACCATGCTTGAACCACAAGCACTTAGTACTCCAATCAAACAGAAGCTCTCCCCCTATCTTTGATCACACCATTATCTCTCATGACCAACTCCATGCACATACAGAGAGGAGGCACCAAGCTGATTCACCTCTTCCTAGAGTTACTTGTAGCAGAAGAGACCACTTCTCCACAAGTATTATGGCCTTAGGCTGAGTACAAGATAGACACCGCAAAGGGAATTTATCACATCAGAATGCACTCAATACCTTCACATCATATTCCAAGACAGTCCTTTTTTCTTATCATTCTCCCGTATGACAAGATAGAGTACTTCTTAGCCAAGAAGTGAATCACACATTCCAGAAGAGATCTTCACATATCAGATGGTTCATATCACAAATACACCATCCCATGGTTCTTTATGTGCCCATACAGGACTTACTGCTGCCTAGTAGTCCAACTGAAGGTCTTCACAGCTCCACCAGCTTGATCAACTACATCTCCACAAGAAGGTAATCTTATATACACAACTTAGGGATTCTACCACAAGCTCCAATATGTGAACAGAAACAAATCCTCCTTTGGTCTTCAACCAATTACCCTTCTGCACATGAGTAATTAGTTCCAAGCATGAACAGACACAACCCTTCTGTGGTCCTCAAACAACTACCTTTCTGCCCAAGAATAGTTTTCTACAGACACACTGCTTAAATAGTCAAATGCCACTGTTTGGTTATTCAACATCTTTCAGAGCTCTAGAAGGTCTGCTAATCCATCAGGCCACTTTGATCTTCATATTCTTCTTGCTCCAAAGCAAGGTATCTACTTCTTCACACAGCTCCCGCAAACTGCATGATATGAAACATTAATTCCATTCATACCTGAGAAGATCAACTTATCTTCAAATGATGTGTCACACCACCAATTGAGGCCTTGAAGTTTCTGCTTGATGTCACAACTTTGGTTGAGACATTCAGCTGGAGAGTTCAAGCTTTCATTCTGCCACTTAGAAGATTCTCTTTACCCAGTTGGAGTAGACAACCTCAATCCTGCTTTGTTGGACTCCAACAATTTCCTTGAAGTGAATTTGCTTCACGAACTCCTCTTAAGAGAGGCCCAACGTGCCAAGGCTTGACTCTTTTAGGGAGGAAGGATCATACAAGTCTTTACAAGAGGTTTCCCGCTTTCCTTAAGTATAGACTTCTTCGAAAAATCAAAGATAACTACCACTTATCCTTGACCTCTAAGCTGAGCAAGGTCATATGCTCATATGCACTTAGATCAGAAATAAACTAACCTAAGCAGTGCTATCACCAACACCATCTTCTAGACAAGTTTCTTGCCAGGAAACTTTCTAACTAATAGATCAGGTGCTTCTAGTAGAAACTAGAACACAACTGCTGCACTTCAATACTTTTATAGAGCAGATTGTCTTCATCTTCATCAGCACTCCATTCTAGGCTTACCTGCTGCACTCCAATGGGTTGATTCACGAGACTGTCTTCATCTCCACTTCCATCAGCACTACATTCTAGTCTTAGTTTATTGCCAAAAACCTTACTATAATGAGTACAGATCTAGCTGTATCTCCTTTGATCTATGGATCAACAAAATTTTGCATAATCTCTGCTGATGGTATGTCTCAACATCTGGTTGGACATCAGATCCTTGAAGTAAACCAAGCATATCAGGGCCTGATGCTTGTGCAACAACTGAGGAGACAACTTGATCATTAACTAAGGATAATTCATTAAATATTTGAGAATATCTCAAATAGCAAAGAATCTTAAATCCTTATAACGAATCCTTCTATGAACTTCATGGATAACCAATTAAATATGTGTGTAGTCCACAAATAGCAATTAGTCTTAAATCCACACAACTTCAGGAATACCAGGGCTGAAGCACCTTTGACTTAACCTGCCTATGTCTTCTTCTGCTGATAGAATCCTTGCAAGTCACCAGTGGTGAAAATAAATCACCTCCCACTATCTTCTCTACATAGCTTCCAGCATAACAGAACATCCCAGGCATACAACCAAGCACTGCTACAAGCACCATCTATCAATCATCTACACAGCTGCCACAACCATGCATCCAATCTTCTCCCAGGGCTACCAGAGTTCTTTCATCAGAAAATTTTGCAGCGGAACCACCAAAAGAACTTCTTCAACATGCCCTTATAGGACATCATACAGAGGTAGCCACTCCTCCTTTGGAAAACCATCCACCAGGTCATAGACACTCCTATATTAGAGGTCACATCAGCATGTACATAGACTCCTTTACAGCCTCCTTCAATACTCCCTAAGCAGTAGCTCGAGCATTCAGCAAGATCAGCAACTCAGCTATAGCTTCTCCTTGTTCCAAATCACCAGAAAGTATCTCCCAAGATCTCATCCAGAACAGACAGGATGCCTGCTCTGATACCAATTGATATTCTGGTATGCAGATCACATGTGTTCCAAGAACATTGATCTCTGCTCAACAAGGATGAGGACAGACCATGGCCAATTTAAATTTCTTTAAATTGTCCCAATGTCATGACCAATGTCACAACCTCTATTGTGACATCTGCAGTCTGTCATACTATTTATCTAACCATTTAAAGTACAGAATTGTAAATGAAGAAAGATAAATAACACAGTAATTGTTTACCCAGTTCGGTATCAACAACACCTACATCTGGGGGCTACCAAGCCAGGAAGGAAATCCACTATTAGCAGAATTAATTTAGAGTTAAACCTCCAGTTTACACTCCTTACTTAATCTCTACCCAATGCAATTTCAGCCTAGAGACACTCTAGTACCTGAGTATACCCACTCACTCCCTACAATCACACAACAATAATTTCAAACAATTACAAAAACAGTATGAAGAGACACTTCATACACACCTTGATCTTGCTTCACAGCTTTGATCAAGGAACTCACACACTCTTGCTTCACAGCTTCAAGTGAGACACAACCTAGAATCTACCTAACCAAAACAATCATCCACCAGATAATTGCTATGATTACAAGTATTCCTAAACAGACTTTGCACGTGAAGAAAAACCCTTTTCACTTACAATTATGTCTACCACAATGCATCATACAATGCAAAGGGTGACTTACACACAAGGGACTCTCAACCCTAGACCTCTATTTTACACTCTGGTTTTTCTTGATGTGAGTGCTTTTTTTCTTCCTATGCTTTTGCTCCTTCTTTTATAGTCGTGTAGACTGGGCTTGGGCTGTGCAGAAGTAACAAATATTAGTTTTAATAAAGTAAAACTAATTTCCACTATTCAAGGTGCTGTCTAATTAGGTCATGGCATGGTCAGCATTGCCTTGAATCTCTTCAGAGATAACTCAGAAGTCATAACCTGTTTCCTGATATTTAGCCTGAGATATATTAGGTCTCATAACAGAAAAACACACTCAGCCCGTCTGATGTCATACGATCAATGTCATAACATTCAGTATGACATTCAGCTTTTGCTCAATCATAAGCCCCTGCTACACCACTACTACTGTTGTTTCTCACACATGACAGTAGCTCTGTCATGAAAGCAGATGGATGTCGTGATGGATGTCACGACATTCAGCATGACATTCACCTTAACACTCTCCACAGCAGTTCTTTCACCACAACAGATGGTGATGTCATAATATCCTGCTTAACATCAATGCAGGATCATGTTTTACCAAAATTTAGCCAATCCTAGAACCATAGAACCATGGTACTAACACAAATGCTAAAAATGAAATGAAACATAAGCCAAGTACAAGAAAAGGGTTGGTCAAATTTTGGGGTACAACATGATTCTTACAAGCAAAAGTTTAAATCCAAATCAAGTATACGAGGGAGCTAACAAGACAAGTTCATAATTTCAAATTAAAACTCAAAGAGAATGAAATCTAAATGTTTGAAATGAAGAAGGAAAGATAGGAGGGTGAAAACCCTAAAACGAATCGTCATTTTCTCATAATGAAAAGTGTTTCTAAAATAAACATTTTAGAACTCTTTAAAAATTATATGAAAGCAAGCATTAATACAAGAATTTAGCAAAAATAATCATTAAAAAATGATTAAAACTGAAGAAGTTATGGAAATTTGAAAATTTAATAAAAATAAAAATAAAAACAAGTAAACCAAATGCTAAAAATAAAGAAATGTCTCACCCAAGGCTTGAACCCAAGACCTTGGGGTCATAGGCACAAAATTATGCCAATTCTACCAACTCACGCGTGTGATATACCATGGAAAAAGAAGAAGAAATAGTAAAACTTGGGAAATCATGAAAATGAAGCAAAAAACACCCTCGCTGAGGGTTGAACGCGGGATCTCATGGCATGGCAAGTTCTTAAGGCAAGGCAAGTAACCACTAGGGTGGCGATACATCCATTGTATCAAGCCACCCCACACGCATATATACCAACAAGGCGTAATTCTGGGCAATCTCTCAAGGCCAAAACCAAGTTGAAAACTCAAAATACGGTTTGATTCAAACTCTATATATTTTCCATCAAATTTAGTGAAATTAAAGTCAAAACTGATTGAATTTTCACAAGGAAGAAGATGATGCCAATTATTTTTCAAAATAACATGCACAATATGAAACACGATGGAACATGCAAAGCAAACAATTTGAAATGCACTTGGAGTTCTAAGGCTCAAACTGGTGGTTTTAAGGACAGACAAGGATCTACCCAAATCTAAAATGCATTTATCATGGATCTTCTCCAAAGCAAACACTTCTTTCTCTATTGAAATATGGAGTGAATATTGTCGCATCGCTGCGAAGAGGGGCCGGCAAGGACAGAAGAGTCGCCACCGTTTGTTATTTATCCCAAAAGAGGGAAAGGAAACGATTAGAGAAAACCTACGAAAAAGGGAGAAGACAGGTAATCGCAACCAAATCATGGGTTCGAGAGTCGGTTGCGCAAGGGGAAGGTATGAGTACCCCTCACGTCCATTGTACTCAACGGGATCCATGCTTGTTATCTATCTAAAGGGTGTTAAACTAATCTAAGCTACAGGCCACAGGGACAAAAGAAAAGAAAAGAGACTCGATAGAGCATTGCCGCTCTATGCCTACGTATTCCCTCATGAAATGGGAAAGTCAAAGTCAACGTATTTTGGAAAACTACGGGTGAAAGGTGGGGGAAGGTTTCTCGCCAAGACATCGTCGTCTTGTGCCTACTTATCCTCGTCTTGTACGAGAACTCAGAGCAAACGTAGTTCGGGCTGACACAACCACAGGTTGGTTCAAGTGTTTTAAACCGAGTAGGGTTAAACCCTAGTTCTAGTAATTAAGGGTATGCTGCTCGACCATTGGAGACTTAGGCGTTACTTGTTTGCGGTAGAACCAAGAGTTAACAAAACTCTCTTTATGAAAAAGTTTTCCATTAATCCCGAAGGATAAAAAAGTTTGATTTTTGTTTTCAAAGTCTTTTAAGAAGAAGAAGCGAATTGAATTTTATTTGTAATTCATGTTTCACTAAAGACTATGACTTAGGAGCGAATGCGTCGTATATCGTCCAAAGGACATAAGCTAAACACTCTAGACAATTGAGAGGATGCCCCCCAATCATCATTTCCCAAATGCTTAAGGCTCATAGCGTACAACACTTATTATCCTTTATTAGATGTCTTGAAGAAGTTTAGAGATGAGAAGAGAAGACACACTTTAAAAGGGAGACTAAACTCAACCTAATGTTATCATGCAATGTACACCTATGGTTGAGATGAAAAGGGAAGACTACCCTAATGTTATCATGCTTGGGTTCAAACCTAATGTCTATCATAACCCATCTTGAACAAGAAAGATTAGAGGTCTTAAGGGAACATGGCAAAGAAGAATGAAGAAAGAAGAAGAAAGCAATCACAAATGAGAAGAAAAGGATGCAAATACGCAATGCAAATCAAAGAAGAAGAGGGAGGAAAAAGGTGTGGAGTAGCAACCACCACAAGCACATCTCAACCTCTTCAAGCAACCAAAAATATGCACACAAAAAAAAGAAAGCAAACCAAAGAACTTGAACAAGTTCATGCTCAAGTGAGATGAAATGGGAGAAATAGAATCCCTACAACCATTTACACCTCAATCACTAAACCAAAAGGCAAAGCAAAATAGAAAAAGAAGAAGACATGATCAAGATGAGGATGGGAGAATAGGCTTTGGAAGCAAGCAACATCAAGTGAAATCTCAACCATAAACATCAAAATGATCATGCAAGAAAGAAACCAAAAGAAGTTCTCAAAGTGAGCTCTCATCAAAGTCAAACTCAAAGTGCAAATCCAAAGCACCAAATCAACTTGAATGAGTCCCCAAGGTCCTAGGACAGAAGTGAGAACAAGAGATGAGAATTGGCAAAACAAAGAATAAAGCAAAGCAAGGCAAGTTGCAAGAGGAGGCATGGTAAAGAACCTAAGTTCTAAACACTTTCAACATTCAACATCAAATGGAAAGCCTTAAACAAATGCAACTTACAACAAGAACCAACCAACTTTATGACCTAAAAATTTGCAACCAGCAACTTCAACATGTTAGAAATGTGAATCAAGAGAAGTTGGAAGCATATGGGATCCACAAGGGTCATCTCCCACAAGATCTAGGTCAACTAGTATGTGTGAACCATCATTAGGGTGACTTGACTTGCAAGGTACACCAAAAATAGTGAAATGGTTTAAATAAATCCAAATAAAAAGCACAAATCTCACAAAGATTTTGGCAACCAGAGGCCAAAGCAACACAACCAAAGTCCAATTAAAGTATCACCAAAGAAATTGATTCACTAAGGGTGTTCCACTTTGAATGAGGGTTATCGAGGGTCAAATAAATGGAAACAAAAGTCAACCAAAAATAGGTCAAACCTTGACCAAAACCAGCCTCAAAGGCATCTCAACTCATCATCCAAATATGGAGAAAGCCTTGCTCATTGGTGATTAAAATTGGTCTAAGAAATGAGCAAGAACAAAGAAGAACAAATGAAAAAACAACTTAAAAACCCTTCCAATCGTTAAATTCAAATTTAATTGAAAAATAAATGGAAAATGAAATTAAAAATTATGGAAAATTAAATAACACATTAAAGTGTCAGAAAATATTTTTGGTTGAATTTTATCATGATTGGAAGTATTTTAAATTAATTAAAATCTAAACAGAAATGAAAGTAAAATAAAATAAAACAAATAAATGAGAAAAGGTGCAAATAGCAACAATTTGCGTTCAAATCCATTGGGCTCACAAAACAGGGTGTGCGAAAAGCAACAAAAGCCCATATCTACTTAGTAAAATGGAACGTTGTGTTTCACTAATTGACGTGGAAGTCAATTTCCACGCGTGTATGGTCAAACAAATCTGAGCCACACATCCAAGCTGGTCAATGATTCAAACATGCACACGTCAGCCTTTGCTGAGCAAAGACCAGACACCGGAGCCCTATCTCCAGTCGTCTTCTCCGGCGAGGTAGCCAGAGCTCAATTCTGAAAACTTCACCAAAACATGCCAAATTTTATACCAAATTGAAGCTCTACTCATGTACATTCCAAATCCATGGTTCATTTGTTTTAAACACGGCTAAATTATGAGAATCGAACGGATCAAGTTTGGAATGTACATCTGCAAACTTCATCAAACATCACAATCAAGCACTCAAACATTGCCTACACAAGGTAGGGCTTCAGATGCAGCCAACAATGACCTAAATCAGTGTCTAACATGAGAGAAAAGTTGAAATGAAGATTACCTAACGGAGACACTCCGTTGGTGCTTCTATAGCATGCTTGCTTCAAAAGGTGCAGATCCACTCCAAACAGCCTGAGGAAGAAGGGTGTAGCTTCAATTTGCTTTGAATTACTCTGAATTTGAATTCACGATTTTGAATTTTGCTCTCCAATTTCAAATTTGAACTTGAGCTCTCCTCCACGAAAATGCAATTTTGAGCTCTCAATCTTCATTTAAAGCTTTTATATGTTGGATATGTGAATGAATTTGAGGCCCATGAAGCCTCATTTGGCTGAAATTTGAAAATGCCCAATATGGAAATGCTTCCCATGCACACGTGAATATGGCTTGCTACACACATGGAATTGGCTTGAATTTGCAGCTGACAACTTGAATTTCACATTGGGATTGGAGTGGGCTTTGTTTGTGGTCCAATTATGAAGCTTGGATGACAAACTTCTTTGTGAAGGAGCTTGAAATTCTACGTGATTTTTCCTTCATGAACCAAAATAATTTTGTACATTTTTCTTGTTGGAGTATTATGGACACAATTGATCAAAAAATGGCATGAAAAAGACTTATAACTTGTTCAATTGAATTCACCTTTAAAAGTTCAATTTTCACTAGAAATTCTCCACCACTGTCCATAACCATGCATAATTCATGCCAATCTTGAGATTCATGATGCAATTGAAGTCATTTGGAGCAACTTTCATGTTGGTTGAAGTTCCATTTGAATTACTTAAGTGCATGAGAATGACCCATAATGAAAATGACCTATAATCAAAGTTTCCCAAAATACCCTTGCCTTGCAAGCTTCGTAACTTGAGTTCCACAAATGATATGAAGGACTTTTTGGAAAGCTAATATCATGAGGAATAACTTTCATGTTCATCAAAGGTTAAGAAGAAACACGATTCTAGGTCAAACGTGCCTTGGAAGTGAGTTGACTTTTGTTGACTGAAAAATATGTTCATCTGAAACCCATAACTTGATGGCTTCATAATTTGAGTTCCACAAACCGAATGGATGAGTTCTAGTACTCAAAATAAATCTTAGGACATGACCTACAAGTCTCATGTTTGTAAGAAAATGAGATTAACCTTGTATCTTGAGGTAAATGGTCCTTGAAGTTAGACACTAAAGAAGGGGATTTTACACTGAAATCCTCTGAAACCCTAATTTAGTAACTCCTTAGATGCTTAATTCTCCTTGATTTGAACTTGGAATGAAATCCTAGATGTCTCAACATGACTTCCATGACTCCAATGACCTAGAACTAAGTCTCAAACTCCTTCAAGCTCACAGTTGACCTTGAACCAAGCAGATGAAACCATATGTGCACAACCTTTGACTGCAACCTCTTGCAAGTGAAATAAATGCATAGATAAAATCCACAATGACTTCAAAAGCACTCAATTATCCTTTCAAACACCTCTTATCCATAACCATGTCCTTTTGAACCCCTGATGATCCTCAATTGCCCTCCAAGATAGGAAGTAAGCACAACTTGTCAATCTTCTCTCTCAGAGAGCTTTGACCACTTCTTGATGATTGTAAGAATTAGATAACTTGAGTAAGCACTCTTGGTTGAGCTTGATACCCTTGATAACTCTTCTCTTGAGCAGGCACACCTCCCTTGATCCCCAGCAAAAAACAATGCTATGCAGATGCAATTGCTAAAGAATAAAATGAAACATAAGCCAAGTAAAGAAAAAGGTTGGGCAAATTTTGGGGTACAACAGCTGCCCCTATTCAAATGACTTGGACCTGTCTGGGTGAAAACCAAACGACTTTCAATCAATAAAGGTAAAAGACGGTTGAATACCAAACAACCCGAAAATTTGCCAACCGCAGAAATAGAACTGCAAACTGTTACTGGGAACAAAAATCTCCGGAAATAGCTGTGTCGATAATTGCAACGGCAACAAACTAACTGATTACCAATCAAAAAATCTCGACACGCAGGCAATGACACTAAGTCAGAAAGATCGTCTGATACCACCATCAGACTTCTATTGAAACAATAGGGATCGAACCCGAAAGCCGGCTCAACCCAAAGCTGAGAGGAAACATCTGACATCACCGCCAAGCATTTGTTAAATAAAAATAGGCATCGAACCCGAAGGCTGGCTCAACCCGAAGCTGAGAAGAAACACCTGACATCACCGCCAGGCATCTGTTAAATAAAACAGGCATCGAACCCGAAGGCCGGCTCAACCCGAAGCTGAGAAGAAACACCTGACATCCCCGCCAGGCATCTGTTAAATAAAAACAGGCATCGAACCCAAAGGCCGGCTCAACCCGAAGCTGAGAAGAAACATCTGACATCGCCTCCAAGCATCTGTTAAATAAAAATAGGCATCGAACCCGAAGGCCGTCTCAACCTGAAGTTGAGAAGAAACATATGACATCGCTGCCAGGTATCTGTTAAATAAAAACAAGCATCGAACCCGAAGGCCGGCTCAACCCGAAGCTGAGAAAAAACATCTGACATCACCACCAGGCATCTGTTAAATAAAAAAGGCATCGAACCCGAAGGCCGGATCAACCGCGGTTGATAAACTTATAACAATAATTCACAAGAGAACTCCGTTGGGGAGAGAGAAACTTAAACAAGCAACTCTGGTGGGGAGAGAAAAAGAGAAGGTTCACCAAGCAACTCTGTTGGGAAACACCTGATAAGTTGAAACACATCCGTCAAGAATATTTTGCTGAGGTCTGGATACCTGTACGGGCTAGAGCATATGACACAAATTGCCATGGTCTGGATACCATACGGGCAAAAGCAAGTCAACCATCCGTTGGAGATACACCTGAAAACACAGAGATAACAACCTGGCTTATGTTTCAAATGCATATGTTTGAATATGGCATAATGCTCCATACAAAATGGAAATGCTACGCGTTTCTAAGGATGATATGCACAATGCAAAATGCACCAGAACCGAATCAGCAAAATAAATGCTGAAGGGACAAAGGCCACACTGTTGGGGAGATGGAACATGCCGATTACGATTGGACTTATGCTGGGGAAAACAAGCCCTGGATGGCCTTCTGAAAAAGAACTTCCCTAGATAATATTGCTTTGACGAGAAACAAAAATTCACCCTGTTGGGGATCAACGCAAACTCTACTGGGGAAATTTCCCTGAATGGCCTACCGAAATACGCCTCTTCTGGGACTCGCCCGACCCAGCCGGGGAGAATAAATCCACTCTACTGAGGAGACAGCACAAACGTTAAACAATAACTCCACTCTTCCGGAGATCAAACCAAATCCTGCTGGAAGTAAATGCCTTGAACGACCTTCCAAGATACAGCTCTCTTGGGGGAGCAGACGACCCAACCGGGGAAAGACAACCAAAGGCTGGAGATAAGTCTAACCTACCAGGGAAATCAACGACTCTCCCGGGGATTACAATCAACCACTAAGATTAGCTTCACATTACCGGAGAAATCAGCCCTGAATGGCCTCCTGGAACACCGAAGTCCTTCTAGGGTACGAAACACATTGATGGGAACAATTCTTCTCTGCCGAAGATCAAAAATTCGACCTACCAGAGATTACTCAGCTGGCGATAATCGAATAAGATTGGCTGGGAAATTATCTCACACTCTCTCCGTTGAGGATAACAATTCTCAGGGAGTAACTTCACTCTGCGGGGAAGAGTAGCTGCTCTGCTGACTCCGCAGGGGATTAGACAGTGAGAGGAAACATCTTCGACCCCTGCTTGGGGAATGAATAACCACTTTAAACCCTAAGGGGATACCAAATCATACGCCTAGAATCTGTGGGGAAAGAAAATCTTGAACTTGCTCCGCTGCTGGGAAAACAATTCCAACCCGCCTGGTGAAAAGAAATCTAATCTCAACTCGCTGAGGAGTAAGTGCATACCTATAACCTGCTGAGGATACGGACACATACCTGACTTGCATGAGGGATATCAATCTCGACCTTCTGCAGAATGATTCTACCCTATTAGAAAATTCAGTCTTGAACCGCCGAGGAATGATTGTATACAAATAATCTGCTGGGGAGGAGTGTACACTCTCTGCCTGCACATCCAAGGTTAGGGAGAAAAATGAGTCTCAACTACACGCCACCTTCTGTGGGAACAATGATCCTACCGGGGATACACCTCTGGAAATCCGCCCCAAGGGTAACGACCCTCCAAATGAACAAACAAAAAGATATCCTGCATAAAGGGAACTATCTCGGTCATCATCCATAACATTGTTCAAATAAATCAAAGTTTTAATGATTATCGGCCAAAGCTTGCAAGTTTATGTATGCGCATTTTTATCAAAACATCGGGCGTTTTTCGCAAACAAAACAGTAAATATTAAAGCAAGATAAACAAATTACTGAATAGTATATGTTTTATTGACAAAAGGCATGTAAATAGGTAGATTTTACAACAGATGCAACCCCTGAAAAGGGGAAGCTGCGCAAAAATTTACAAAAATGCACAGAAATATACTGAATG
Source organism: Lathyrus sativus (assembly GCA_963859935.3). Taxonomy (NCBI): domain Eukaryota; kingdom Viridiplantae; phylum Streptophyta; class Magnoliopsida; order Fabales; family Fabaceae; genus Lathyrus; species Lathyrus sativus. Next base: position 333,880,408 of record OZ012736.1, read on the forward strand.
TTGGCAATGTGGCACAGACAAACACCATGAGCTGATCCATCTATGACTCGCCTGACTTTGATGATTCCCCGCCACTTCGTCCTCTGAAGAGATTGGTTCGGATAAACGGCCCTCAGGTCCTCCCTCAATCCACTATACTCCGAAGATCAATACACAAACCGCAATCATTTGCTTTTCAAATTCCTAAGTTTTTCCTGAATCGCCCTTGCGGGTTTTCGATTAACCGGGATACCCGTTTTTTCCAAACTCACCTTTTCAGGTTTTCAACTTTGCGGGTTTACATCTTTTCTTTTTTTTTTCCCTAATTTTTTCCCGAACCCATTCTTTTTAGGGTTCGCCAGGATGCCCCATTTTTGCCTGGATATTCTTTTTTCTTCCAGCGGGTCTCTTTAAGCAAAGTATTTTTTAACTGCGTTTGCGTTCACAGGGGATGTGAAATCTTCACCGTCCATGGTTGATAACAATAAGGCTCCTCCGGAGAAAACCATTCACACGAAATATGGACCTTCATAGTTGGGAGTCCATTTGCCCCTGTGATCTGTCTGTTGAGGGAGAGTCTTCTTTAATACCAACTCGCCTGTCTGAAAGCTTCGAGGACACACCTTCTTGTCAAAAGCTTTCTTCATCCGGCTCTGACACAACCGACCATATGCAATAGATGCCAGCCTTTTCTCGTCCATCAGGCTGAGTTGATTCAATCTATTTCTTATCCATTCTGCCTCATCAAGCTTGACGTCGACCAGGACTCTCAAAGAAGGAATCTCAACTTCCAATGGCAGGACAACTTCCATACCATACACTTGCGATAAAGGAGTTACCCCAGTTGAGGTACGTACTGAAGTACGATATCCATGCAAAGCGAAAGACAACATCTCATGCCAATCTTTATAAGTTACAACCATCTTCTGCATTATCTTCTTGATATTCTTGTTGGCCACCTCGACAGCGCCGTTCATCTTCGGATGATAGGGAGATGAATTGTGATGCTCAATTTTGAAATTTTGGCACATTTCCTTCATCATCTTGTTATTCAAGTTCGAACCATTATCAGTAATGATTCTCTCAGGCACTCCGTAACGATCGATGATGTCCTTCTTGATAAACCGGGCTACCACTTGCTTAGTGACATTAGCATAGGAAGCTGCTTCAACCCACTTGGTAAAATAGTCAATGGCTACCAGGATGAAACAATGTCCATTAGATGCGGTGGGCTCAATTTTGCCTATCATGTCGATTCCCCACATAGAAAAGGGCCAAGGCAATGCCATGACATTCAACGGACTCGGCGGCACATGAATCTTGTTAGCACAAATTTGGAATTTATGGCACTTCTTTGAATACTTGAAGCAATCTGACTCCATAGTCAACCAGTAATATCCTACCTGCAACAGCTTTCGAGACATGGCATGCCCGCCGGCGTGTGTACCAAAGGCATCCTCATGGACCTCTTCCATAAGTAGACTCGCTTCTTTTTCGTCCACGCATCTTAAAAGCACCAAGTCATAATTCCTCCTATAGAGTACACCATCCTGGTTCAGATAAAAGTTCCCAGCTAACCTCCTTAGAGTCTTCTTATCCCGGGTCGACGCCCTTGGCGGATACTCTTGGTTCTTAAGGAAATTCTGGATATCGTAATACCACGGCTTGCCATCAGAAGCTTCCTCAATGGCAAATACAAATGCCGGCCTATCAAGGCGAGAGATGACTATTCTTGGAGTATCATTCCAAAAATTCACCTTATACATCGAGGATAAAGTGGCTAAGGCATCCGCCATCTGGTTCTCTGCTCTAGGCACATGGTGAAATTCTACCCGATCAAAGAAAGGTAACAGCCTCCTTGCATAGTTCATGTAAGGTATCAGATTAGGCTGCCGGGTCTCCCATTCTCCCTTGATCTGATTGACAACTAGCTCTGAATTGCCATACACATCTAAATTCTTGATCCTCATAATGCACGCTTCGTATTCGGCTTCGTTATTGGTGCAGGGAAATGTTAACCTGGAAGTGAAAGGGATATGAGAACCATGAGGAGTAGTGATAATTGCCCCAATTCCACTATCGTATGAGTTAACTGCGCCGTTAAATATCATTTGCCATTGGGAACCCTTCTCCGAACCTTCATCGGGTAATGGCTCATCACAATCTTTCATCTTTAAGGACATGATGTCTTCATCGGGAAATTCAAACTTCATTGGTTGGTAATCATCAATCGGCTGTTCAACAAGATACTCCGACATAATACTCCCTTTGATAGCCTTCTAGGATTCATATTGAATATCGTACTCTGTCAAAATCATCTGCCATCTGGCAATCCTCCCCGAAAGTGCTTGTTTTTCAAAGACGTACTTAGTCGGATCCATCTTCGAAATCAGCATGGTTGTATGATTTAGCATATACTGTCTCAGGCGTTTGGCGACCCAAGCGAGTGCGCAACACGTTTTTTTCAACATTGAGTACCTAGATTCACAATCTGTGAACTTTTTACTCAAGTAGTATATGGCATGCTCTTTTCTTCCAGTCTCGTCATGCTGACCGAGAACACAACCTATGCTGTTCTCAAGAACCGTTAAGTACATTATCAATGGTCTTCCAGCTACTGTAGGTATCAGTATCGTAGGCTCCTGCAAATATTCTTTTATTCTATCAAATGCCCTTTTGCAATTTTCGTTCCAGACAACCGCCTGATCTTTCTTCAACAATTTGAACATGAGTTCACACGGGGCTGTGAGATGAGATATGAACCTAGCAATGTAGTTCAATCTACCCAAGAAACCACGAACCTCTTTCTCCATTTTCGGCGCTGGTATTTCTTGAATAACTTTTATCTTTGCAGGATCGACCTCGATTCCTTTTTCACTGACAATGAACCCCAACAACTTTCTCGACCGTACACCTAAAGTGCACTTGTTCGGATTCAACCTCAGTCTGAATTTCCTTAGCCTTTTAAATAGCTTCAAAAGGTTTACCAGATGTTCCTCCTCCGTTTGCGACTTCGTTATCATGTCATTAACATAGACCTCAATCTCATGATGAATCATATCATGGAACAAAGTGACCATTGCCCGCTGATAGGTCTCCCCTGTGTTTTTCAACCCAAAAGGAATTACCTTATAACAGAAAGTCCCCCACGGTGTAATGAAAGTTGTTTTCTCCATATCCTTCGGCGCCATCTTAATCTGATTATATCCGGAAAAACCATCCATGAAGGAAAACACGAAATACTGCACAACATTATCAAACAATACGTCAATGTGGGTGAGCGGAAAATCATCTTTCGGGCTCGCTTTATTCAAGTCTCTGTAATCAACACACATCCTTACCTTACCATCTTTCTTTGGTACATGTATGATGTTAGCAACCCACGGAGGGTAAGTATTTACAGCGAGAAATCCTGCATCCAACTGCTTCTGGACTTCTTCTTTGATTTTCATAGCGATATCTGGTCTGGTCCTTCTGAGCTTCTGCTTAACAGGCGGACACTCTTCCCGCAAAGGCAAGCGATGAACCACGATATCAGTGTCAAGACCGGGCATGTCTTCATATGGCCAAGAAAATATATCACTATACTCTCAGAGTATTTCAACCAATCTTTGCTTGATATCACTCTGCAATGCAGCCCCTATCCTGACATCTCTTCTGACTTCCTCACTACCCAAGTTGACGACCTCAATTTCCTCTTGATGAGGCAGAATGATTTTATCTTGCTGTTTCAAAAGCCTAGTTAGCTCTTCTGGAAAGTCTTCATCCTCATCAATCTTTTCTTCGACTTGAAATATCGGATTATCAAAGTCAAAACGAGTCATAGACGGCTCTTGAGCAGTGTCATCTGCAATGTGAAACCTGCAATGATGATGATTTAATTCTTAAAATGATATGCAAACAAGCACAAACCACATTGCCATTTTATTATTAAAAAATAAAACAGGAAAGACAAGGATCACAATATTTGAATGCAAAAAAACGCCCTTTGATTGATTGATAAAAAGATTGTTCAAACATAAACAATTAGGCCCTGATGACAAATACCGCCATTCTCCGGGTAGAACATAGGGCTATACAATAATCAGAAAAATAAATCATTACTCTTCTGTCGTCACTTGGATGATTTCTTCGACAGACCAGTTGTTTAGGCTTTGTCCTAGTGTACATGGACGAATCCACGCATCCATGTTGCAATCGCTGTCACCGTCTTCATCAGATATAGCATTAATCTGCTCAAAGATTACCCCACTACTGGTAAACTGGACAGGCCCCTTATAGCGCGACACGCTCTGGGAGGAGGAAGATGGGTTGTATCCCAATCCGAATTTTTCTTGTTTGTTGGGAATGTTCAGCACTTGGCCTCAACCTTGTGATACCCTAGCCTTCACCACTTCTTGGGCTTCCTTAAAGGATGAAATGGTGAATTCAGGCGCTTTGCTCACGACCAGTGTTTTATCCTTGATCTGTACAGTCTCGAAGGCCTGACATAAAGTTTCATGGATCTCACCATCAACCTTGACTTATTGAATGAAGACAAATGACTAATCATAATGTCTTCTTCCCCGCAAGCAGTGACAACACTTCCATCCATCATGTATTTCAATTTTTGGTGCAGCATAGGCGTCAGGACGCCTACCAAATGTATCCAAGTAAATCCCAGCAGACAGCTATAAGTTGGCTAAATATCCATGATATAGAACACAACATCGAATACCTCCAGACCGACCTGGATTGGCAAAGTCAACTCCCCAAACCCGGACCTTCGAGTCCCATCAAAGGCTCGTACTACCAAATCACTTGACCAACCGTTTCTAGAAATTTGGCTTATGTTTCGATTCATTTGCATTTGCATCTGCATATCGCATACTGTGCAATTTTTCAGCCGGATTGATTTTATCAGGATTACAGCTCTTTCCTCGCGTTCCAGGTAATTTAAACCAGTCCGAATAAGCAGGTTAATTTTGGAAGTGGTGCTCTTCCCGATGATTCCGTTTATACTGTTATTTTTTAGGATATTTCGGTGTCCGCCGTTTTACCATTTATTTCGTTGCGTTCTCGCATTTTTATTCGCCGATTTAATTGATTTTCATTATTTTTTCCTTATGGATATATTAACAATTTTCTAGATTTTATTTCCTAATTTTTTAGCATAGAATTAGATTTTAAATGATTTTTATCCTTTATTTTCTATTTTTAGATATTTAAGAGTTTAATAGACTTTCATTAGTTTTTTTCTATTTTTAGAGTTTATTAGAAAATTAATTGTTTTTAGAATATTAGGATTTAATATTGAAGTATTAGTTAGTATTAATCAGATTTTGTTTTAATATTAGTATTAGTCTAATCAGCATTTCAATTAGTTAGTTTAAGTCAACTTTATTACTAATTAATCCAATTAATCAATTTTTAGCAGGCCACATGTCCATTTCAGATCCATCATTGGAGATCCACGCCAAGTGTCATTATATAAGCAGCACTCGTTCTCTCTCTCCTGGTTGGTTGACACATCACCCCTCGCCAAGTGTCATTATATAAGCAGCACTCGTTCTCTCTCTCTCTCTCCTAGTTGGTTGACACATCACCCCTCCACCACTGCATGTGCGCCACGTCCTCACTCTCGCTCTCTGACTGGCCACCACCTCATCACACACATGCAAACACGACCCAACCTCACCGGCAAAATCACACAGCAGCAAACCCGTCGAAAACCTTCGCTGAAAACTTCACAACCCACCGGAAACTTCATCCAATGTTCATTTTTTCCAAAAATTCGTCAAGATCTTCATCGTGTTTTGCATGTTCATAACAATTTTTCAGATCTTCTTGAACTTCATCCATGTTCATACTTTTTTCCAGCAATCTTCAACATGTTCATCACAATTTCTCCAGATTCTCCATAATCTTCATCACTTTCGTACGATTTTCATCAAGATTTCTCCAGAAACTCATCACGTTCAACACATTTTTCCAGATTTTCTTCGAATCTTTAAACCTTCATCCATCGAGTTTACAAAAACCACATAGATGTTCATCGTGTTCATCGCGATATTCATCCGTTCATATAACTTTCCAGAATTCTTTATACAATCATCGCGATCTTCCTCGCGTTCATCACCTTCATGTTCATTTTTTCCAGATTCTTCAAAATTCTTCAAAACATTCATACATTTTCATCCTATTTCCCAGATGTCAAACACGTTCATCCACCTTCAAATAGTTTTTTCCAAAAATTTGTAGATCACCATAATCCTCATCCATATTCATCGAAACTTCATCACACGTTCAAACTTGTTTCCAGATCTTCAACAAGCTCAACATGCATCCATATATCTTCGTCATGAACCTCCAGATCTGAACTCACAATCAATATCAAACCTCTACTCCTTCTAACACCAACCGAACCTCCATCCTCCTTCGTCTTGTTCAGATTCATACGATCCGCCTCCTCCATGAACTCCATCTGTGATTCACATCTGTGATTCACATATGCGATTCACATTGATTTAGAATAACAGTGATTGAGGATTTTGGACAGGAGAATATTTTGGTGCGTTCTTGAACAATAGGGAAGGAAGAAATCGAAACAGATCGAAAAAGAGCTTGGAGAGGAGATTGAGAAAGAGTTGAGATGAAGGAGAAGTGAAGAGGAAGTTGTACGTTTGGTGAGGTCGATTTTGGAGCAAAACGAGGGTGAGAGATGGAGACGGAGTTGAATGTTGAGTTCAGAAGCGGCGTAGTTAGGGTTTTGCTAAGGTGAAGTGAGAAAGACGAAGACTACGGTGGTTTCAAGAGGGTTAGTGGGCCTCGGCCCAATCTATTTGATTTCAGTCCATACCAACGTTTCCCTGATGCACCCCCCTTTTACTGTTTGACATTTTTTGTTGAAGATTGGTGAGCCAAGCCCACCGTGTGGACTCCTTGTACCCCCTGTCTGGATGTTGTACCCCCCAGTTGCTCCTATTTTATTTTCAGTTATTCCTTTTTGTAATGTACTTTTATACATGAAAATACTTTACTATTTTTATTTTAGAAAATTATAGTATTTTTCTTAGAATATTATGTACATATATTTTTGAATAGAATTTTATATTCTATTTTTCTATATTCAATTTCCTTTATATTTCTTTTAGAACCTTATTTTTCTATTAGAGGTTTTATTCCAATTTTAGAAGTTGAATTCTTGTTTCCATTTGTTATTGGACTTTTTCATCTCATTTTCATTTTGTAGATCGATGACGACACTTTCGTAAACCGTTATTAATCGACTTGTTGATGGATAATGTAGGATTCGAGACCATCTATTTCTCTCCTCATTTATCTTTTCCATCTGATTTTATTTTGACTTTATGCTATTCTGGTCCGTGTGACACGATTCAATTGGAGAATGATTCTCAATATCATTTCTTTATCTTGTCCTTGACACAGATATCAACACGCGACCTTCTATAGCTTTTCTTCTATTTATAAGTCGAACTATGATGGCTCAGCGTCACATTAGTTTATATTCGAAATGTCATCATCAAAGATCAAAGGAGAAAAGCTTGGAAATGGAGCTTGCACGTAAAAGTCAAGGGTCAACGGAACCACTCCGTTCGGTAACATTGTTTTTATTTCATCTCTTTTATTCAACTGTCGAGTGTTGTGAGCTGTAGCTTAGATACATGGGACTTAGCGTGTGCATCCCGATCCAAACTTTTCTCTCGTGTCCTGGCGATTGAGACTCTTTTCTCTCGCATCCTGGTGTTGCACCCCAAAATTTTCTCAACCTTTTCTTACCTGGTTTATGTTTCATTGCATTAACATTTGCATAGTTATATCATTTGCATATCATGGTATCATTCATATAGCAGGGGATCAAGTGTGATTCTTATCAAGAGAAGCCTAGCAAGAGGTCTCATTCAAGATTGAGAAGTTGTCAAAGTCATCAGGAGGGGAGTTGAGGGCCTAAGGGTTTAGATGTTTGAGTGTGAATGTTCTCCTAACTTGAGGATCAACTGAAGACCATCAGAGGGTTGTGAAGTGTTGAATGTGAGAAGAGGATGTGTATGAAGCTCATAGAATGCCTGGGGGGCCATGGGAGAGCTCTATCCAGTCATTGTGTCAAATGCAAGAGCTACAGTTGAAGTGCAAGCAATTAGGGTTTCATCTGGATCAATTCTAGGTCAATTGGGCAATTGAAGAGTATCAAAGCCTACTTTTAGGTCATGGAGTTCATGAAATGGTATGATGAGGCATTTGTGGTGTTATGCTAAGATCAAGTCAAGAAAAGTCAAGAGTGTGGGAAGTTGCTAAATTAGGGTTTCAGTGTAAAATCCCCTGTTTAGTGCCTAACTTCAAGACCACATAAGTCAAGATACAAGTTTCAAATGGATCTTTGGCCAACGTGGAACTTGTAGAGTATCTCAATACATTTAATTTGAGTACTAGAAGTCCTCAAGGGGATTTATAGAACTCAAGTTATGGTCCAGACAAGTTACAAGTCCTCAGGTTGATGGGAGTTAAGTACATACCTGTGAGGGGTAGGTGGGTCTTTTTGCAAGAAAAATATGGCCTCAGAACACCTAGTTTGTCTCTGTCAGTGAGACTTGGTTGTAAGGGTTATTTTGTGGTTGGTTTGGTTTGAGGAGAAGATCTGATGGTTCTCAAGCTGCAGTACAGCACATTACAGTTCTTCAGCATTGCACTTGATCCCCTGTCTGCATATGCATTTGCATTTTCATGTTTGCATTTCATTAACGTGTATTTATGTTGCAGGTGTGCTTTTTTCCCTCAGATTCTAGTGTTCTTCTTGCCATACATGGAGTCCATGAAGAGGACAGTGGCTTACAGGTTGCCTTCTCCAGATATCAGTTCCTTATTGTAGTTGGTTACTCTAGCAGATCAAAGAGTGAGGGCTGAGTTTAGAGGGTCTTATGGGAAGCTGCTCAGTTTGTTGTACAGACCTTCTGTGTTTGAGACGACTGGATTGTATACTTTGATGCAGTTTTACGAGCCTCAGTTGAGATGCTTCTTGTTCCCTGATTTTATTTTGGCTCCTACTTTGGAGCAGTATTCTGATATGCTAGGAGTTCCTATGTCAGATCAGATGCCTTTTGTTCACGAGGATACTGAGCCTGAGTTGGCTAAGCTTGCTGAGATTGTCAGTTTAGATGCTTCTGAGTTCCCTGGAGGTTTGGTCAAGCTGAATGGAGCTTATGGTTTTCATCTTTCTTGCTTGGTTGAGAAGGCTACGCAGTGTACGAAGGATGGATGTTGGATTGTCTTCAGTGCTATTTTGGATGTTTGCATTTATAGGATTATAGTGTTCCCTAACTTGCCTGATTTTGTTGACTCAGATGCTTTCTTTATTCTTGCCTCAAAGAATCCGGTGCCTACTCTTTTGGGTGACGTTTATCATTCTATTCACTATAAGAATGAGAAGCGTCGGGGAAAGAATGTTTCTTGCTGTGTACCTCTTCTATACAGGTGGTTTTAGGGACATCTTCCTAAGAAGGGACATTTGGTTGATACTACTGGTACTTTAGATTGGTCTTCCAGATTGATGGGATTGTATGTTGAGAACATTATTTAGTTTGATCGGAACCTGCTCGGAGTAGACATTATCTATAGTTGCAGTGGCTTTCTGAACGTTCCTTTGATTGGACGGAAAGGTTGTATTAACTATAACCCTTCTCTGCTTATGAGACAATTTGGCTATGCTTTGAGGGACTCTCCGGTTGAAGACGAGATACAGGAATCTCTGTATCTCACGGGTTTATTAGACGGAGATGTTTTGGTCAGATTGAGGCGTGCTTGGGGTAATATTCACAGAAAAGGAAAGACATTGCTTGGTAAGAGTGACATTCGAGCTTATAATCCTTATCGGCTCTAGATCCATGAGAGAGTTAGGACTTTTTTGATGCCATATCCTATGGTAGAGCCTTCGTGTCCTCCGGTGATTGAGGAACCTACTTCAGTAGAGATGGAGAAGTATAACAAGCTGCTGGCTGAAAAGGAAGAATTGCAAAGAGAAAATGAAGAGCTAGAGAAAGAGATTTTCCAGCTTCGATATGAGAAGAGTGAGGCAACTTTCACTTTGAAGAAGAAAACTGAGATGATTAATAGGTTGGGTTCAGATTTGACTGAAGAGACCAGCAGGAGAGAGAAGGTAGGAGTAGCCCTGAATGGTGTTAGTAGTGTACTTGCTACTAAGAAAGAGCTTCTGAACAAGGTTTATTCTCGACTTTCCAAATGGGAATTTTTGTGGAATGCCACGCTTACTAGCCGGAAGGAGCGTGAAGATGAGTTGAAGCTTCAGATTTCCCAGTTAGAGGAACAGCTCAGCGCTAAGGATGCGAAGATTACTGAAGAGGCATCTCTTAGACGTGACGCTGAGTTTAGAGTGAGCAACATGGTCAAATAAATGAGGGGTTGTGAACTGAAGGCTGGCTTCAAGAGATGCAGGCTTGATGAGTGTTTTGGCAGGGGAGCCTGTGTAGAGGACGCCAAAAAGCTGAGATCCACTGTTAGGCGACATGCATTACTGATATAGGAACTGCTATCCAGACCAGGTCATCCGGAGACGTTGAGACTATTGGAAGATGTCCGGGCGCGCCATCCGTCCTGAGTTATCCTTGCTTTTCTCTTGTTATTCGTACTTGTATTTTAACCATCGCCAGGTTTGTTGGTAGAGGTCCTTTCAGTTGTATTCAGTTGTAGCTTTGTACTCTGCCTCTTGGCATTTGTTTATGTATGAGGTTTCTGATTCTGCGTTTGCCTACTTGGGACTCCATTATCGTTATGGCTTCTTCTCCGGAACTAGAATCGGGGGGGGGGGGGGGGGGGGAATTAACCTGTTGCATATTTACATGTGTGCATTTACATCTTCATATTGCATGGCAGGTACCTTTTTGAGCTCGAATCATATCTCCTACGTCTTTCAGGTTGTTTCAAGATTTACGAACAGAGAACTCACCGGTATGCTACAAGAAGCAACAGTAAGAAGATCATGGATCAGGTACAGTCTGAGATGCAGGAGATCCGGGATAGATTGGCCCAATTTATGCAGACTATAGAGGCTGTGGCTTAGGGCCAGGAACATCTTCAAACTTTGGTGCAACCGCTGCTGGCGCGAGCGGCTGGTAATACTGAATACAACTTTGCTCGTGTTGAGACCCCTCGCAGGTAGGAAGTGATACCAAATGTTGATGAGACTGGTACCGGCAACGGCAACGCTGGTAACAGAAATGCTGATAATGTTAATGGGAACATGGAAACCAACAGGAATGTTGGTATCAATACTGGTTTTGGTGAAAACAATCAGGGTCTTGGCTTTGGCAATCGGGATGGCAATGATGGTTTCAATAATCAGGGCCTCGACAACGGAGGATTCGGTGATAACAATCAAGGTTTTGGTAATAATGGCTATGACAATGCTGGGTTTGGCAATGTGAATACCAATGGTGCTGGGATGGGTCCTTTCAATACTGGTTTTGGGACAGTGGCTGCTAATCAAGAGCTTGGCAATCTGAGGTATGATCCCAGGTTCTTCCAAAGTGGTCATGGTTATGGTCGTAATGGTGCTTATGACGGATATGGTAATGAGGGGCCGTATTGTCATAGAGATCGTCAGGAAGATGCCTTTTCTGGGCAAGGCATGGGTTTTGAGGGTCCCACTGATAGTGACTGGAGGATTAAAATGCTGGAAGAGCAGATGAGAGGTATAGCCAATCAAAATTCTGCAGGGTTGGACATGGCTACCATGGGGCTGGTTCCTGGGCTGAGAGTACCGTTGAAGTTCAAAGCTCCCACTTTCGATAAATATAAAGGGGATACATGCCCACGGGTTCATGTGCGTTCGTATTATCGGAGGATGTCTGCGTACTCTGATGATGAGAAGATGCTCATGCATTTTTTTCAAGATAGTTTGTCAGGACCATCGCTGGAATGGTACATGGGACTAGATCCTGCACAGATCGGAAGTTGGAAAGAATTGGCAGATGCTTTCGTCAGACATTACCAATACAACAGTGACCTTGCACCAAATAGGGTTCAGCTTCAGAGTCTTTCACAGAAGAACGGGGAGAGTTTCAAGGAGTATGCTCAGCGTTGGCGGGATCTGGCGGCAAAAGTCCACCCACCTATGGTTGAAAGGGAATTGATTGATATTTTTGTTGGAACATTCTCGAGGATGTACTATGATAAATTGCTCAATTGCTCGATGGGTAGTTTCTCTTACATGATACTCATGGGGGAACGAATTGAAAATGGCATTAAAATTGGTAAGAATCAAGCCGGTGAATCGACCTCAGCTGGAGGTGCAAAAAAGGTCTTTGGTGGTAAAAGGCAAGGAGACGCCAGTGCGGTGTATGGTGGTCGAGGACGAGGTAGAGGTCGGAATCAGTATATTCAACAATAGGTTGCTAGTGTGACGATCCCTATACCACAACAACGACAACAACCACAACAGCAGCAGCAGCAACAACAACAAAGGTATAATCCTGCTCAGAGAAGGATCCAAAATGGGAAGCCGAAAAGGGTATTTGATACACCTCCGTCAATGTATGCAGAACTGCTTCAAACGCTGTTAAGTTTGAATCTGGTTGAGAAGAGAACGTTGGACCCACCCACAGGAGCGCTTCCTTACGGGCATGATACTAGTAAGCAATGTGAATTTCATTCTGGGGCACCCGGACATGATATCGAGAGTTGTCATGCTTTTAAGCACAAAGTCCAAGATTTGATTGATAGTAAAGTCATTAACTTCAGTAATGATGGTCCCAATATTGTACAGAAACCAATACCGAATCATGGAGCGAATGCTGTTCTGACAGAGGAGGATTTGGATTTGGTTATGGACGTAAATGATCTGAAGACACCTTTGAGCTATGTTAAAAGCAGATTGTTGAAAGGAGGGGTCTTCCCCGGATGTGATGAGTACTGTTTAGATTGTTGGACCCGATCAGAGGGCTGTATTTATTTGAAGAGAGGTATTCAGGCTATGATTGATGAGGGAACTTTGCAGTTTGACCGCAATGTTGTTGAGAAACCTGGTGAGGTAACATGTGAAAAGCAGAGTGAGGTCGCAACAATTACAATTCCACGAAAGACTATTACGATATCAGCGCCCGTCAAGCGGCCAACTATCACGATAACGAAAGCAGGACCCGTTCCTTATGAGAGTACGAAAGCCATTCCATGGAATTATGGGTTGGAAGCTTTTTGCAACGGGGAAAAGAATAATGTGGATAGCTAGCCAGCATGGGCAGTGGGCAATATTGTTGAAGCGGGACGCATGACCCGCAGTGGTAGAGTTTTCACTTCACCTGAAATTGAGGCTGAGAGGATTGCTAGAGGCTAAGCCAAAGTGAATGAAGGAGGACCTTCCCAGTCAAAAGAGAAAGAAACATCGGTCAAGGATGTAGAAGAGTTTATGAGGTTGATTCGCAAAAGTGACTATAAGATTGTGGAGCACTTGCAGCAGACGTCCTCCAAAATTTCAATACTATCATTGTTGCTTTGTTCCGAGGCCCATAGGAATGCCTTGTTAAAAATCTTGGACACGTCTTTTGTACCTCAGGAAGTAACTGTTAATCAGCTTGAGGGGGTACTGACGCATGTGAATGCTGGCCACAACCTGGGTTTTACTGACTTTGATTTGACGCCTAGAGGTCGGGACCATAATATGGCCTTGCACATTTCAGTGGAGTGTCGGGGCACTGTTATATCGCACGTTCTTGTAGACACCGGATCATCTTTGAATATGTTGCCGAAGAAGGCTATGATGAAGCTAGATGTCCGAGGAATCATATGCACGCCAAGTGATTTGGTCGTGAGGGCTTTTTATAGGACCAGGAGGTCGGTGTTTGGGTCCATAACGTTGCCACTCCAGGTCGGGCCGGAAGTGTTTGACACTGTGTTCTACATCATGGATATACATCCAGCTTACAGCTGTTTACTGGGGCGACCATGGATACATTCTGCAGGGGCTGTGACGTCCACGCTGCATCAGAAGCTTAAATACATGGTCGGGGACAGTGTTGTTACTATTTGCGGAGAGGAGGACATTCTGGTTAGTCATCTTTCGTCATTCAAGTACGTCGAAGTGGATGGGGAGATCCATGAGACGCCATGCCAAACCTTTGAAGGGTTGCAGATCAAGGACAAGTCTCATGTTCTTAGCAAAGGGCCAGAGGTGGCCATGTCTTCGTACAAAGACGCTCAAGCAGTGGTTCAGGCTGGAGAAACCAAAAGATGGGGCCAAGTATTAGAAATTCCGGTCAAGATGGACAAGTTTGGGTTCGGATATCGCCCGACAACGTCACCTTCCGCATCAGGCATGCCCAAGTTCAAAGGACCAGTGGTGATCACTCCAGGTGGGGTCTGTTATGAAACGACCAATGCTGTTTCCGATGCTGAAGACGGAGATAGTGACTGTGATATGGACTCGTGGACCAATTCTGTTTAACAATAAAATGGCAACGTGGTTATGTGCTTTGTTTGCATTATTTGAAACATTTAACCATTCTCATTGCAGGATTCATATTTCAGACGACACCGATCACAAACTTCCTATGACTCGTTTCGACTTCGAGCACCCGATATTTCAAGCAGAAGGAGAGATTGTTGAGGATAGTGACTTATCAGAAGAGCTTACTCGACTGTTGAAACAAGAAGAAAGAATCATTCTGCCTCATCAGGAGGAAATTGAAATTATCAACATGGGGTCCGAAGAGGTTGTCAGGAATATCCGGATAGGGCCTGCACTGCAAAGTGATATCAAGCAAAGGCTTATCGAGATGCTGCGGGAGTACAGTGATACATTTGCTTGGTCTTACGAGGACATGCCTGGTTTGGATACTGATATGGTGGTTCACCGTCTGCCATTGCGTGAGGAATGTCCGCCGGTTAAGCAGAAACTCAGAAGAACTCGACCAGATATGGCTGTGAAAATTAAAGAGGAAGTTCAGAAACAGTGGGACACTGGTTTTCTGGCTATTACAACTTATCCCTCATGGGTCACCAATATAGTACCTGTGCCAAAGAAAGATGGTAAGGTGCGGATGTGCGTGGACTATCGAGATTTGAATAAGGCGAGCCCAAAAGACGACTTTCCGCTTCCTCATATTGATGTGCTGGTTGACAACACCGCTCAATTCTCCGTGTTTTCCTTCATGGACGACTTTTCGGGCTATAATCAGATAAAGATGGCGCCAGATGATATGGAGAAAACAACTTTTATCACCCCGTGGGGAACGTTCTTCTACAAAGTGATGCCCTTTGGTTTGAAGAACGTCGGGGCAACATATCAGCGAGCTATGACAACACTCTTTCATGACATGATGCATAAAGAGATCGAAGTCTATGTTGACGATATGATTGCCAAATCCCAGACGGAGGAAGAGCATCTGGTCAATCTTCTGAAATTGTTCAAGAGGCTTAGGAAATTCAGGTTGAGGCTGAATCCTAACAAGTGCACCTTCGGGGTGAGATCTGGTAAGCTATTGGGGTTTATTGTGAGCGAAAAAGGAATTGAGGTTGATCCTGCTAAGATAAAAGCAATACAATAAATGCCAACGCCGAAAATAGAAAAAGAGGTTCGTGGCTTTTTAGGGAGATTGAACTACATTGCCCGATTCATATCTCATCTAACAGCCACGTGCGAGCCATTATTCAAGTTATTGAAAAAAGATCAGGCTGTGACCTGGAATGAAGATTGTCAAAGGGCATTTGAGAAAATAAAAGAATATTTGCAGGAACCTCCAATATTGACACCCCCAGTAGCCGGGAGACCATTGATTATGTATTTGGCGGTTCTTGAGAAAAGTATGGGTTGTGTTCTCGGTAAACATGACGAGACTGGGCGTAAAGAGCATGTGATTTACTACTTGAGTAAAAAGTTCACAGACTGTGAGTCCCGTTACTCAATGCTCGAAAAAATGTGTTGTGCGCTAGCTTGGGCTGCCAAACGTTTGAGGCAATATATGCTAAATCATACAACCATGCTAATTTCAAAGATGGATCCGATCAAATACGTGTTTGAAAAGCAAGCACTTTCCGGAAGGATTGCCCGTTGGCAGATGGTATTGACAGAATACGATATTCAGTATGTTTCTCAAAAAGCTATTAAAGGTAGTGTTCTGTCAGAGTACCTAGCTGAGCAGCCAATTGATGATTACCAGTCGATGAGTTTTGATTTTCCCGACGAGGATATCATGTACTTAAAAATGAAGGACTATGAGGAGCCATTGCCGGATGAAGGTCCAGAGCTGGGTTCCAAATGGCAATTGGTATTTGACGGTGCCGTCAATTCATATGGAAGTGGAATAGGGGCAATCATTACTACTCCCCATGGGTCGCACATCCCATTCACTGCTAGATTGACCTTTCCAGTTACCAACAATGAGGCCGAATATGAAGCATGCATTATGGGGCTCGAAGAAGCTATTGATCTGAGAATTAAAAATCTTGATGTGTACGGAGACTCTGCTCTAGTTGTGAACCAGATCAAGGGAGAGTGGGAGACTCGTCAGCCCAATCTGATACCCTATATGAATTATGCAAGAAGGTTGTTACCTTTCTTTGACAAGGTGGAATTGCACCATGTACCACGAGTAGAAAATCAGATGGTAGACGCTCTCGCGACTTTGTCTTCAATGTATAAGGTTAACTTTTGGAATGAGGCTCCCAGGATAGTTATCTCTCGCCTTGATAGGCCCGCTTTCATATTCGCCATTGAGGAAGCTTCCGATGGCAAACCGTGGTATTATGATATCCAGAATTTCCTGAAGAACCAAGAGTATCCGGCTGGGGCATCCAGTCTTGATCAGAAGACTCTTAGGAGATTGGCTGGCAATTTCTATTTGAATCCGGATAGGGTTTTGTATAAAAGAAACCACGACTTGGTGTTGTTGCAATGTGTGGACGAGAAAGAGGCTAAGTTGCTCATGGAAGAAATCCACGAAGGTACATTTGGCACGCATGCCGGCGGACATGCAATGACGAGAAAGTTATTAAAAGCAGGGTACTATTGGCTGACAATGGAAACAGATTGTTTCAAGTTTGCAAAGAAGTGTCATAAATTCCAGATTTATGCAGACAAGATTCATGTGCCTCCGAGCCCTCTGAACGATATGTCGTCACCTTGGCCTTTTTCCATGTGGGGAATTGATGTGATTGGAAAGATTGAGCCCACGGCATCCAACGGACATTGTTTTATCTTGGTAGCTATTAATTACTTCACCAAATGGGTTGAAGCGGCATCGTATGCTAATGTTACCAAGCAGGTGGTAGCCAGATTTACCAAGAAAGATATTATCTGCAGATATGGAATCCCGGAGCGGATTATCACTGACAACGGTTCGAATTTGAATAACAAGATGATGAAGGAATTGTGTCAGAGTTTCAAGATTGAACATCACAACTCTTCTCCTTATCGGCCCAAAATGAATGGCACTATTGAAGCGGCCAATAAAAATATAAAGAAGATTGTTCAGAAGATGGTTGTGACCTACAAGGACTGGCATGAGATGTTGCCTTTTTCTTTGCACGGTTATCGTACGACGATACGCACATCAACCAGGGCGACTCCTTTTTCATTGGTATATGGTATGGAAGCTATCCTACCATTGGAGGTTGAGATTCCTTCTTTGAGGGTTTTGCGCGATGTCCAACTTGATGAGGCAGAATGGGTGAAAGATAGATTAAATCAGCTCAGTTTAATGGATGAGAAGAGATTGGCTTCTCTAGCATATGGTCGGCTGTATCAGAGCCGGATGAAGAAAGCTTATGATAACAAAGTGTGTCCTTGAAGCTTTCAGACGGGCGATCTTGTGCTGAAAAAGATTCTCCCACCACAATCAGATCACAGGGGCAAGTGGACTCCCAACTATGAAGGTCCATATGTCGTTAGAAAGGTTTTCTCTGGGAGAGCCTTACTGTTGTCCACCATGGATGGTGAGGATTTTACATCCCCTGTGAACTCGGACGCAGTTAAAAAATACTTTGCTTAAAGAGACCCGCTGGACAGAAAAAGAGAGTCCAAGCAAAAATGGGGCATCCCGACGAACCATAAAAAAAAGAATAAAAGGTTCGAGCAAAAGTTAGGGATAAAATTGAAAAAATGTACACCCGCGAAGTTGAAAACGCGAAAAGGGAAATTTCAGCAAAAAACGGTATCCCGGTGAATTGAAAACCCGCAAAGGGCGGTTCACGCAAAAGTTAGGGATTGGAAAAAGCAAATGACTGCGGTCCGAGTTTGATACTGCGTTGCTTAGTGGTTTGGGAGTACCTGAGGGTCGTATATCCGAAACAATCTCTTCCGAAGATCGAGTATCGAGAAAGCGTCAGAGTCAGGCGAGTCATAGGAGGATCAGCTCATGGTGTTCGTTTGTATCACGTTGCCGACATGTATACAAATTTTCATTGTGCTTCTGTAATATTTGTATTTTATTTGTGCGCAACTTCCTCTTTTCAGGAGTTGCATCCAGTGTACAAAAGTTTGCCTATTTACAGGCCCGTTATCAAGAAAGCACGTTATTCAGTACTTGATACTTGTTCTTTACTGTTTTGTTTGTGAAAAACGCCGATGTTTTTGATGAACTTGCATGTGCATAAACTTGCTGGCCCTTGCCAATAATTGCTAAAACTTCGAGTTGACTGAATAAATGGCAAGAATGCTAACCGAGATAGATCTTGTTATATAGATTTGTTTTGTCTCATTTGTGTTTTGCAGGGTTCTTACCTTTGAAGCAAACAATCACGGAATTTGTGTTTCCCCAACCAGAGTCCCGTGACCAAATGATTATATCATTCCTCGGCAGATGGAAGTCTTATCTTATCCCAGAAAGATTTGAGATGGCACTTATTCCTACTGGATGTAGGTTTGTCCTCCCCAGAAGAGTATTTCCAGGAAAGTTGCCAAGAGAGTATCTTCAGTGGATCTTGATTCCCCAACAGAAGGTGCATTCCCAGCAGTGAGTATGTACACAATCAATGCCTAGCGTGGGTAACTCCCACAGAGTATAACTAAGTCGTCTTTGGTTCAGAAGGATTATCCTCGCGCGGGACTGTTTTTCCTTCTCCCCAGCAGGTTGTTTTTTCCTCCGACAGGATGAACATTCCCAACCGAGTTCGTAATTTCAAGCTTGTGAGTCATCCTCCGACAGGATGGTTATCCCCAGCAGAGTTGGTTGTGTCGTTCCAGCATTTATTTTGTTGGAATATGTCTGTGATACCTGGTCATCCCCAGCGGATTGGGTCTTGTCTTCGGCATTTATTTTGCTGAAGCGCCTCTTGGCATCTTTGCATTTTGCATATATCATCATATTTGCATTTACTTAAACGTGTAGCATTTGCATGTTGTATGGAGCATTACGCCATTGTCAAACATACGCATTTTGAAACATAAGCCAGGGTGGTTACCTCTTTGTTTTCAGGTGTTATCCCTTGCAGAGGAGTGAGATTCTTGCTCAGAAGGATCTCTAGATATTCAAACTCTCGGCGTGAGATAGGTGATGATAATGTTCGACCCCTAACAGAGTTGCTTGGTTAAGTTTCTCTTTGTCCCCGGCAGGATTCTTCTCAGGTTGCTGTTACGTCAGCATTGAAAGATTTCATGCCTTAAACTTTCGGATGTGTCACTAGTGATTTCCCCACAGAGTTGTTTGGTTAAGTTTCTCGTATTCTCCAGCGAAGTATTCTTTAAATGTTTCCCTGTGTTGATAGAGATCGCTATCCATGTTGACGGAATTGTACCTGTGATGGACAGAGCTCGTTATCCGTGTTGACGGAATTGTACCTGTGATGGACAGAGCTTGTTATCCGTGTTGACAGAAATTGTTACCTGTGATGGACAGAGACTGCGCCTGTGTTGACAGAGATTGTTACCTGTGATGGACAGAGATTGCGCCTGTGGTTGACAGAGATTGTTACCTGTGATTGACAGTGATTGCGTCGGTGTTGACATTGATTGCTACCCGTGCTGACGGTGATTGTTATCCGTGTTGACGGAATCGTACCTGTGTTGACAGCGATTGTTATCCGTGTTGACGGAATCGTACCTGTGTTGACAGTGATTGTTATCCGTGTTGACGGAATTGTTACCTGTGTTGACAGTGATTGTTACCCGTGTGGACGGAGTTATTATCCGTGATCGACGGAGTTGTCCTCAGTAAAGTTAACAATGATTAGTATCCGTTTTGACGGAGTCATTACCTGTGATTGACAGAGATCGTTATTCCAGTTATGGACGGAATTGTACCCATGGTGATGGAGTCTCTCCTCGTGTTGACGAAGTTTAGTCCAGTTGTGGACGTAGTTGTTTCTTGCAAAGTTAATTTGATGCATGTGGCGTTACACAGGGGTTTAATGTTGAAATCCCAAGTTTTATCAGATGATTGATCAGTTGTTGCCGTAACAACTGGGTTCAGCGCAACGGATGTTGTTCCTCAAGCAGTTTTTGCGGTGTATTTCTGCGGTTGGAAAATTTCCGGGTTTCTTGGTATTCAACCGTCTTCTACCTCGATTGGTTGAAAGCCGTTCGCTCTTCACCCAGTCGGGTCCAAGCCGTTTGAATAGGGCCAGCTGTTGCACCCCAAAATTTGCTCAACCTTTTCTTACCTGGTTTATGTTTCATTGCATTAACATTTGCATAGTTATATCATTTGCATATCATGGTATCATTCATATAGCAGGGGATCAAGTGTGATTCTTATCAAGAGAAGCCTAGCAAGAGGTCTCATTCAAGATTGAGAAGTTGTCAAAATCATCAGGAGGGGCGTTGAGGGCCTAAGGGTTTAGATGTTTGAGTGTGAATTTTATCCTAACTTGTGGATCAACTGAAGACCATCAGAGGGTTGTGATGTGTTTAATATTAGAAGAGGATGTGTATGAAGCTCATAGAATGCCTGGGGGCCATGGGACAGCTCTATCCAGTCATTGTGTCAAATGCAAGAGTTACAGTTGAAGTGCAAGCAATTAGGGTTTCATCTGGATCAATTCTAGGTCAACTGGGCAATTGAAGAGTATCAAAGCCTATTTTTAGGTCATGGGGTTCATGAAATGGTATGATGAGACATTTTTGGTGTTGTGCTAAGATCAAGTCAAGAAAAGTCAAGAGTGTGGGACGTTGCTAAATTAGGGTTTTAGTGTAAAATCCCTTATTTAGTGCCTAACTTCAAGACCACATAAGTCAAGATACAAGTTTCAAATGGATCTTTGGCCAACATGGAACTTGCAGAGAATCTAAATACCTTTAATTTGAGTACTAGAAGTCCTCAAGGGGATTTATAGAACTCAAGTTATGGTCCAGACAAGTTACAAGTCCTCAGATACCTCTGAAATTTGTCTGTGAAAATCATATGACTTCAAAGCTATTTTTGACCTTGAAGGAGGTTTCATCTGAACTTTTGGCCAACATGAAAGTTGTTCCTCATGATCTTAGATTTCTAAATTGTACTAGAAGTCTTCCATATGATTTGTAGAACTCAAGTTATGAGGTTTACAAGTCAGGGGTATTTTGGAAAAGTGAGATTATAGGCCATTTTCAATCATAGGTCAAAATCTCCAACTTGCACTTGTCAAATGGATTTTTGTTCAACATGAAAGTTGTTCAAAATGGGGTTTTTAGGCTAGACAAGAGGTCATGATGAATTGATTGGTATCATAGCAGGACTTGGTTTGAAATGGTTTGAATAAGAAAGATTTTCAAATGAATTAAGGAGGGAAAATTGATTTTTTTGAGTTAAAGGACCAAAACATGTCAAGTAACTACATTTTTTGAATGGAAATTGAATTCTAAGCACTTTGGAATTACCAGAATTTTGAGTTTAGGCCAAGTTTCATGAGTTGTCATTTGCTTTCTTCATTTGCAAGTCACACATCCAAAATTCTTCACCAAGGCATTTCAAGTGCTCTTTTTGGTCTGAATACATTCACAAGGCCATGTGCAATTGAAAGGGAAGATTCTATAACCATTTGCATGGCTAATTCGTGACTGTTACATTGCACATGTGAAGAGAAAAACAGAAAATTGGATTGGCTGGATTGGGCCTCAATTGAGTTTCTAAAGCCCATAGACATGTTCTATTTAAGTTCTTTGGTGATTTCAGAATCATTTTGGTGCAATTTTCGTGGCTGAAGCAGAGATAGCAACTTCATTTTCAAGCAAGCAAGTGCAGATCGAGTTTTGAGTTCCAAGCCATTTCAGATCAAATTGAAGCTTACAACATCTTTCTCTTGCATCCTTGAATGATTCTGGAGAGTTTTGAAGGTTGAATCGTGCTCTAACTACATCTGTTAGTGGATCTACATCAGGTATGTTGTAACACCCATTTTAATTATTTAGTCATTTTATTATTATTTTAAATATTATATGTTGATGTGCCCTTTGGTAGGGTGTATTTGATGATGTTTGGTGGGTGTCCCTGAGATGGGAGGATCATTGGTGGTAATTTGGTGAGTTTATAATAATATAAGAAATAATAGTAATATTGGTGGTGGTATTAATATTATTATTATTATTATTATTATTATTATTATTTTTATTATTATTATTATTATATTTATGATTATTATTAATATTTGTAGTAATATTATTAATATGGAGAATATAATATTATTATTAATATAGTTATTATATTATTATGATTTTTGGTGTGAATATGATAATATAATGAATAATAGTAATATTGGTGGGGGTATTATTATTATTATTATTAGTATTATTAATATTATTATTATTTTGGTGAGATAATAATATTATTACTATTATTATTATTATTATTATTATTTTGGTGAGATAATAATAATATTATTATTATTATTATTATTAATAGTATTATTATGATTAGTATTATTAATATTAGTAATATTATAGTAGTATTATTAATATTAAGATTATTATTATTAATATTATTTTATTATTAGTATTAATATAATTGTTATTATTATCATTAGTATTATTATTATTATAATTATAATTATTGTTGGGTGTATTACT
The DNA here is from genome assembly GCA_963859935.3 of Lathyrus sativus. Lineage (NCBI taxonomy): Eukaryota > Viridiplantae > Streptophyta > Magnoliopsida > Fabales > Fabaceae > Lathyrus > Lathyrus sativus. Next base: position 333,903,368 of record OZ012736.1, read on the forward strand.
ATTATTATTATTATGTTGAATATTACTATAATATTATAATAGTATTATATTATATTATTATTATTATTATTATTATTATTATTATTATAATGATTATTATAATTATTATATTATAATTATTATTGGGAATATTAGTGGTTGAAATAAGTAAAATAAGAGGTGGAAGGGTTACTGGGAAGTTAGAATGGAAATATGAAAAGTCATGATAGAAACCGTGAGGAAGGAAATATGAAGGGGTAGCAAGGAGATATTAGAAAAGTTGGAATAGAGAGAAAAGGGATTACCATAGATCGTGGGAAATTGGTGTGATATTATTATTATTATTATTATTATTATTATTATTATTATTATTATTATTATTATTATTATTATTATTATTATTATTATTATTATTATGTTATTTTTATTAGTTATTATTATTATTGGGATAGGAAATAAAAAGGAAAATAGAATATGAAGGGGTGGGGGAAGTATTAGAGAAAATAACACGATAGAAAGAGGGAAGAGAGAAAGAGCGATAGAAAGAGAGAAGAGGAAAGAACGAGAGAAGTGAGAAGAATGAAGGAAAAAGGGAACGAAGAACGGAAAGAAAAGAGGAGGCCAAGAGACCAAATCCAGGAAGAATTTTCATCGATCAACCGATTAACAAGGTAAGGGGGGAGAAACTTGATTGAGAATGGTATATACATGTATAGGGTAGTGGGGATTCCTTAACCCCGTAGGAATGTATCGTTGATGAAGTTTTATATTGACATGCTATTGATTGTTGAGTTATGTTGATGTTGATGGATTGAAATATGTTGATTGTTGGTGAATTGTTGTTTTTGGTTAATTTGGCGTATAGGTTGGGTTTACGGTTTTAGGGAAGTTCTGTGTGACCTTTTTGATGTGTCGATAGATTGTTTAAGTGATGACTTTGGAATAATATGTATATGATGATGTACGGATGTTTGATGTTGCCATTGTTGATTGACTGTTGGTGTTGGTTTGGTTTGAGTAAGGTTCAGAGTAACTCTAAAGTGCCGGTAGTGTGCCGTAATGTTGATATGGAGTAGAATTATAGGAAGATTGATAAGCCTAATATGCATTGGTCGTAATACGGATAGTATAGGAAGTGGATGTTATAGAATAGGCTTGAACCGGAGAAGAGTGAGAATTCTGAACTGTGAGAACTTGAGAAGTCGCAGGCAACTCGCTAGCACTTCGCTTAGCGAGAAGGCAGCGAGCGTTCGCTAGGTGCTCGCCTAGCGAGTGAGGTAGCGAGTGAGTCCAGTAGGTTCTGTTTGCCTTCGCGAGGAGGTTCGCTAAGCGAACAGGTGGCGAGTATTCGCTGGGTATTCATTGTGGCGAGTTGGATAGCGAATCATTACAGTAGCCACTGCTGTCATTCACGAGGAGGTTCGCTAAGCGAACAGGTAGCGAGCATTCGCTGGGAGCTCGCCTAGCGAGGGTGTAGCGAGCGTAGCAGAATGTGGTTTTTCTATGCTGTTATGCTGTGTGCGCTAAGAGTGTAGTGCCCTTGGACTTTGTTGATTATAGGGGAGATGATTGAGTGTTATAGAGTGAGTACTCGGTGATAGTATGTGATTTCCGTTACTAATTATTTAAATGGATAATTAGTTGGTGTATGAATCATGCGGAGCATGGTGTAGTGATCAGTAGGATCGTGTATTCCCGAGTGGTGGGACGTGTTTATATCTTGGTGATAAAGTATGAACTTGTTTACTTGGTGATGGTACTCGTTTTCCTTGATATTGTTGGTGAACAATTGGTTAACGTATATGTATGTATTGATCAGTAGGATCATGTGTTCCCGGGTGTTGGGATGTGGTTATATATGGTGTTATAGTATGAATTTATTTACTATCTGATTGATTTATATGGTGTTGGTGTAATATATCTACACATATATGCATTGATGTATGATGATATGATCAGGAGGATCGTGTGCACTTAGTGTGCCTAAATATGATAGTTATGCATTGGTGTGTGCATATCATGGTGTTTTGGTGGGATGAATCATGTCTCAGGAGGAGCGTAAGTGATTCATCCGTACTCCTTGGTGGAGAATGGTGGGGGATAGATCATGTCTCAGGAGGAGCGTAAGTGATCTATCCAGGTTCGATTGAATGAACCAATGAGTCGGTACCGCATGCATGGTGTTGAGTTGCATATTTGCATTATAATATGTTATATTGTAATTTGAACAGTAGGTTCGTTATATGGAGTTGTTGGGGTGAATATTGGTGTGTTGGTGTGTTTTACTACCTTGTTTACATGTATTACATTACCAATATATTTTTGATCATGTTTTCTCACCCCTTGGTTGTTGTTGTGTTTGTGCTTCTCCGGAAGTACAGATAATCCAGGTACTTAGATAGCTTGGATGGTGGTGTGCCAGTCGAGTCTAGGATGCTCTGATACGTAACACGGGATATGGGTGTTTTAATTGTTTTATGTCAAACTTGTTGTAATCCTGTGACGTATCACTTTTTTTTTGTGAATTATAATAATAAAGATTTTACGAAATTTGGCGGATGGCCGAGAATGTTGGAATAATGTTTTCCGCTGTATTATTTTTGAGAATAATTAATAAAGTATTTTTATAAAAATTTGGTGATGTGATATCCCACTATTTTGGTGAAAACTCTGATGTTTATTTATAATGTTTATATTTTATTTAATTTGGGAAGTGGGGTGTTACAATTGGTATCAGAGCAGGTCGGTCCGTCCGGCCAATGTTGTCTAGTGTTATTGTTTCCTGGTATGCGACATGTGTGTAAAAACACTGTCGGTACATGTTGTTGGTTAACTTCATTGGTAGAAGTGGAATGATTCCAGTGGGGGAGAAGTTGTATTTCTCCGAAAAGCTACAGTGTGGTGGCTTAGTGTGTTGAGGAGTGATATCATAGTTTGGTAAAGATGGTTTGTACCCCATCATGATTTCGGCTGTCTATTAACAAATTGAGGAACTGATCACCCTTAATCTCTTGTTAATAGTGGACGGGATTGTGTTGGATGGGATAGACGTATCTTGCAAGCTTGGGTGGCGTGAGCAGTGTATAGTCTTGAGTTAAGCTAAGTGCTTAAGGGATTATTTTGAGGAATTTGGCGTAAGACGGTGTTGAAGTGTCTATTTTGACTGAAACTTGGAATGAGAAGGAAAGTGAGAAAAATTGGGATTTGTCAATTATTTGTGATTGCCGGAGGTTTCCGGATGAGGTAGGTGATTTACTATCGGAGTGTGAAGTAAAGCTCACATGTTGACTTTGTTGTTGGAACGAGTCCGATATTAGTGACTCCATATGGTGTGTTTTCGTTGGGATTGGAGAAGTTGAAGAGTCAACTTGAAGACCTTCTAGGAGAGAGGTTCTTTTGTTTGAGTGTGCTACCGTAATGTGCACCAATTTTGTTGGTTAGACAGATAAAAGGTTTTGTGAAGCTTTGGGTGAACTATAGATAAGTGAACAGGGTGACTATCAAGGATAGGTGTTCGCTTCCAAGAGTTAATGATTTGATGGAACAATTGATCAAGGGATGTGAGTCCCTTGGTCATGTGATCTCGAGTAGAGTTCTTGTGGTGGATGGGACGAAGGTCAAAAGTTCTATCGTATTAGGAGGCTCAAAGATCTGCTGTTGAGATTGGAAGTAATTGAGTTTTAAATTATTCATAGATTTAAAATGTGTTGGATGGCTTCCTAAGTATAAAATTGTTGTTGTACGTTAAATTCCGAGATCGCAGCTTTTTACGGAATCGAAATCGGACACTCGGAAGTCGGGTAACGGTCGAAAAAAGGATTTTGGGACTGTCATGTTCGCCTGGCGAGCATACTGGCGAACGTCCATATTCGATGCGGTGTTCGCCTGGCGAAGGGGTCCTGGGCAGAAAATGTTATTCTGGTGTTTTTGCCGTAACGGGAGAACCGTAACTCGGAATGACGCGCGGTTCGAAGCGTTGGAAAGCTATTCAAATTATCTATGAGATGGTGAAGTATTGACATAGATTTAAGCTATTTATTGATGAAGTGTGTTTGAATGTTGTGGTAAGGACGGGCGGTACGGTATGTGTTCCCGCTATAACTCACAACTTGTTTGTCCACTTGGCATGAGATCTTCTTTAATTATTTATATAAGGCAATGGTTGTGTTAATAAATGATATTTTAAGGTATTCGAAGCGTATAGAGGATTATGTTGAGCATAAGGAACTGGAGTTATCAGTGTTGGAAAAAGAGCGGTGATATACTTCCGTAAGGAAAGTTCTGTCGAATCCGATGGAACTAATTGTGGTGTTTGTGATGCTTGTTGATATAATTAGGGGATTTGATAAAGACAACTTCAGCGAGTTTCAATTATGCAAAAGGAAACTTGAAGTGTATAAGAGAAATCATCCGACCAGTGATTTAGAGTTGGTTACTATTGTGATTGTACTGGAGTCGGAGTCTTCAAAAGTTCAGACTGAGATCAGAGATGTTTGGTGATCTTAAGAGTTTAAGGTGTTTGTTTAATTTGAATAAGACGAATATGAGGCATAGGAAATAATTGGGACTTTGAAAAGAGTACGACTTCGAGTTGAATTACCATTCGGGTAAAGCGGACATGGTAGATGATGCAGTGAGTTAGAAATATTTGCATATACCGAAGATGATGGTGAAAAGAGTTAGAACTGATTGAGAAATTTCATAATATGCGTTTTGTGAGTAAGGATACTTCTTATGGAGTTAAGCTTTTATTATTAAGATCTGACTAGTGATATCCTTGAGAAGAATCGAGAAAGTCAGAAATCTGGGTTGAATAGTGAATTAGTTGAAATTGATAAATTAGAGTCGAAGAGTGGATTGTCGGGTTTGTGGAAATAATACCACGAGGTGTTATGATAGAGTATGTATATCAAATGTTGTTGAAGGGAGTAGGAGTACTCGTGAAGAAATACATTGAGGTAGATAGAGTATCCATCTCGGTGCTATGAAGAAGTAACCGAACTTGAGTAGATTGTTTTTGAGACCATGGATAAGGAGAGGTGGAATATGCTAGTTAGAATTGTCGGAATTCGAAGAGTGAACATCAGATACTGTTGAGTCTGATGTAGTCGTTAAATATTCCAGAGTGGAAATCAGGTAGTATTTTCACGAAATTGGTGTTGAGATTTCCAAAGAATTTGTAAAGACATAATTTTAATTTGAATTGTTAGGAGTGGATTAACTATTCCGTGTTGAGGATATACGAGATGCATATTGAGAAAGTGGTGAAGTTGGATGAGATACTGACGAATATTGTGTCAGATGGAAATTTGAGGTTTATATTGAGATTTTGGAGGGGCTTACAGGAAGCGCCGGGTACTAAGTTGAAGCTGAGTTCGACCTACCATCCGCAAACTGATGGTCAGTCAGAGAGGACTATTGAGTTTGTAGAGAATTTGTGAGAGCTTGGGTGTCGGATCAAGGTGGAGCGTGGGATGATTAATTATTGTTGATTGAGTTACCTATAATAACGGTTACCATCCTAGTGTCGGAATGGCACTATATGTGGCTTGGTGAGATAGGGAGTGTAGGACTCTCCTGTGTTGAAATAAATCGAGTGAGAGTGTTGTACTCAGACTTGAAAATTATGCTTGAGATGGCTGAGAAGATCGAGAGGATCCGAGGCAATATGTGTTTTGAGGGTCACGCCGGTGACTGGTGTTGGTCGAGCTTCGAAATCTCAGAAGTTCGCACCGTGTTCTGTAGTTGTATCAGAGTGGCGCAGCGGAGGCATGAGAGGAGTAACATGTTAGATTGTTTTTCCGTTGTCGCTGTGAATTGGCATGATATATTTCATGTGTCTTAGTCGAGAAAATACATTGAACCAGGTGGATGATGTACAAGTGAAAAATATTCCGATTGTTGAGGCATTGCTAGTTCGTTTTGGCGAGCGAGGAACAACTCCGAAGGGAGGAGATATCTTTGGTGAAAGTAGTATGGGGAGGTGCTGCAGAAGGCAGTGTGACCTGAGAATTGAAATAAAAGATGCGGGGAGCGTATCCGGAATTATTTCCATCAGGTAATTTTCGAGGACGAAAATAATTAAAGTGGGGGAGAGTTGTAACACCCATTTTAATTATTTAGTCATTTTATTATTATTTTAAATATTATATGTTGATGTGCCCTTTGGTAGGGTGTATTTGATGATGTTTGGTGGGTGTCCCTGAGATGGGAGGATCATTGGTGGTAATTTGGTGAGTTTATAATAATATAAGAAATAATAGTAATATTGGTGGTGGTATTAATATTATTATTATTATTATTATTATTATTATTTTTATTATTATTATTATTATATTTATGATTATTATTAATATTTGTAGTAATATTATTAATATGGAGAATATAATATTATTATTAATATAGTTATTATATTATTATGATTTTTGGTGTGAATATGATAATATAATGAATAATAGTAATATTGGTGGGGGTATTATTATTATTATTATTAGTATTATTAATATTATTATTATTTTGGTGAGATAATAATATTATTACTATTATTATTATTATTATTATTTTGGTGAGATAATAATAATATTATTATTATTATTATTATTAATAGTATTATTATGATTAGTATTATTAATATTAGTAATATTATAGTAGTATTATTAATATTAAGATTATTATTATTAATATTATTTTATTATTAGTATTAATATAATTGTTATTATTATCATTAGTATTATTATTATTATAATTATAATTATTGTTGGGTGTATTACTATTATTATTATTATGTTGAATATTACTATAATATTATAATAGTATTATATTATATTATTATTATTATTATTATTATTATTATTATTATAATGATTATTATAATTATTATATTATAATTATTATTGGGAATATTAGTGGTTGAAATAAGTAAAATAAGAGGTGGAAGGGTTACTGGGAAGTTAGAATGGAAATATGAAAAGTCATGATAGAAACCGTGAGGAAGGAAATATGAAGGGGTAGCAAGGAGATATTAGAAAAGTTGGAATAGAGAGAAAAGGGATTACCATAGATCGTGGGAAATTGGTGTGATATTATTATTATTATTATTATTATTATTATTATTATTATTATTATTATTATTATTATTATTATTATTATTATTATTATTATTATTATTATTATGTTATTTTTATTAGTTATTATTATTATTGGGATAGGAAATAAAAAGGAAAATAGAATATGAAGGGGTGGGGGAAGTATTAGAGAAAATAACACGATAGAAAGAGGGAAGAGAGAAAGAGCGATAGAAAGAGAGAAGAGGAAAGAACGAGAGAAGTGAGAAGAATGAAGGAAAAAGGGAACGAAGAACGGAAAGAAAAGAGGAGGCCAAGAGACCAAATCCAGGAAGAATTTTCATCGATCAACCGATTAACAAGGTAAGGGGGGAGAAACTTGATTGGGAATGGTATATACATGTATAGGGTAGTGGGGATTCCTTAACCCCGTAGGAATGTATCGTTGATGAAGTTTTATATTGACATGCTATTGATTGTTGAGTTATGTTGATGTTGATGGATTGAAATATGTTGATTGTTGGTGAATTGTTGTTTTTGGTTAATTTGGCGTATAGGTTGGGTTTACGGTTTTAGGGAAGTTCTGTGTGACCTTTTTGATGTGTCGATAGATTGTTTAAGTGATGACTTTGGAATAATATGTATATGATGATGTACGGATGTTTGATGTTGCCATTGTTGATTGACTGTTGGTGTTGGTTTGGTTTGAGTAAGGTTCAGAGTAACTCTAAAGTGCCGGTAGTGTGCCGTAATGTTGATATGGAGTAGAATTATAGGAAGATTGATAAGCCTAATATGCATTGGTCGTAATACGGATAGTATAGGAAGTGGATGTTATAGAATAGGCTTGAACCGGAGAAGAGTGAGAATTCTGAACTGTGAGAACTTGAGAAGTCGCAGGCAACTCGCTAGCACTTCGCTTAGCGAGAAGGCAGCGAGCGTTCGCTAGGTGCTCGCCTAGCGAGTGAGGTAGCGAGTGAGTCCAGTAGGTTCTGTTTGCCTTCGCGAGGAGGTTCACTAAGCGAACAGGTGGCGAGTATTCGCTGGGTATTCATTGTGGCGAGTTGGATAGCGAATCATTACAGTAGCCACTGCTGTCATTCACGAGGAGGTTCGCTAAGCGAACAGGTAGCGAGCATTCGCTGGGAGCTCGCCTAGCGAGGGTGTAGCGAGCGTAGCAGAATGTGGTTTTTCTATGCTGTTATGCTGTGTGCGCTAAGAGTGTAGTGCCCTTGGACTTTGTTGATTATAGGGGAGATGATTGAGTGTTATAGAGTGAGTACTCGGTGATAGTATGTGATTTCCGTTACTAATTATTTAAATGGATAATTAGTTGGTGTATGAATCATGCGGAGCATGGTGTAGTGATCAGTAGGATCGTGTATTCCCGAGTGGTGGGACGTGTTTATATCTTGGTGATAAAGTATGAACTTGTTTACTTGGTGATGGTACTCGTTTTCCTTGATATTGTTGGTGAACAATTGGTTAACGTATATGTATGTATTGATCAGTAGGATCATGTGTTCCCGGGTGTTGGGATGTGGTTATATATGGTGTTATAGTATGAATTTATTTACTATCTGATTGATTTATATGGTGTTGGTGTAATATATCTACACATATATGCATTGATGTATGATGATATGATCAGGAGGATCGTGTGCACTTAGTGTGCCTAAATATGATAGTTATGCATTGGTGTGTGCATATCATGGTGTTTTGGTGGGATGAATCATGTCTCAGGAGGAGCGTAAGTGATTCATCCGTACTCCTTGGTGGAGAATGGTGGGGGATAGATCATGTCTCAGGAGGAGCGTAAGTGATCTATCCAGGTTCGATTGAATGAACCAATGAGTCGGTACCGCATGCATGGTGTTGAGTTGCATATTTGCATTATAATATGTTATATTGTAATTTGAACAGTAGGTTCGTTATATGGAGTTGTTGGGGTGAATATTGGTGTGTTGGTGTGTTTTACTACCTTGTTTACATGTATTACATTACCAATATATTTTTGATCATGTTTTCTCACCCCTTGGTTGTTGTTGTGTTTGTGCTTCTCCGGAAGTACAGATAATCCAGGTACTTAGATAGCTTGGATGGTGGTGTGCCAGTCGAGTCTAGGATGCTCTGATACGTAACACGGGATATGGGTGTTTTAATTGTTTTATGTCAAACTTGTTGTAATCCTGTGACGTATCACTTTTTTTTTGTGAATTATAATAATAAAGATTTTACGAAATTTGGCGGATGGCCGAGAATGTTGGAATAATGTTTTCCGCTGTATTATTTTTGAGAATAATTAATAAAGTATTTTTATAAAAATTTGGTGATGTGATATCCCACTATTTTGGTGAAAACTCTGATGTTTATTTATAATGTTTATATTTTATTTAATTTGGGAAGTGGGGTGTTACATATGTAACCTTCAAATTTCTCACCATTGTAGAAAGATGTAGATCAATTTGCATATGTGGTTAGGATCTAGTTAAGGAGTAGATCATTTCTGGACAGAATTTTGGACAATTAGAGACAAATTTAACTGAGGTGTAATTTCTGTTGAGGCACGAGTTGGTTTGATCATAAGGGAATAATATGATTTGGATAGATCATGATGAACTAGGAAGTGTGATGAACATTTCTGTGCAATTATATTAGAGTTTGGTGATGATCAATGTTGGAGTGTCATTTGAACTTTGAATCGGATTTGAAAACCTAGCCTGATATAGAGAAAATGAGTATGATATTTAGAATCTACATGAAATTCTGAGTAAGATTGGTATAAGGTTTGCTGTTTCTGGACACCTGCGACCACCTGCTCAACGGAGAAGACGACCGGAGTCTTCTCCGGCCACCATACTGAGTCTCACTCAGGCCAGTCTGAATTTTGGAGAAGACGAGCTTGGAACCATTGGATCTTGCCTTGACCAAAGACTTTCCCCTTCATCCAACGACTGTGTTTTAATCTGAGGTTGGACTTTTTTGAGTCCAAAATGATGCAGTTTCATTAAATGACATGGACACGCTCCTGGCTCTTGGATCAGCTGACTAGTCCACATATCCAAGCGCTCATGTTTTATTTCAGTTTTTAGTTTCTTTTATTTCATTTTTGTTTATTTTAAATGCTTTATTGATTCAAAAAATCACAATAAATTCAATTTTGATCCAAAAATTATTTTAAAAATATCTCCATGATCTTGAGAGAATTTGTGATTTTCTGAAATCAATAAAATGCATTTTCATGCATTTTCATTTTAATTTGATTTTTCTTATTTTGTTTAATTATTTAATATTTGCATATTTGGTCATCTGTCTTGTTGAATTTTGTTCTTCCAATTGGTGATGATTTTGGCTTTGATTTTTTAGTATGTTTTAGGGAACACATTCATGTTCCCTTAGAATTTTTGTTAGAATTTTAGAACAACTTTAGGTTCTGTTTTAGGTGTTGAGATTAGAGCCTTCCCAAACTTGTGGATCCCCTTGATACCCTTCAATTTAGAAATTATTTAGGTGAATTAGAAGTTGAATTAGGCTTTAATATTTTAAACCTAGGTTATTCAAACATTTATGTTCCCCTAGAAATTTTATTAGAATTTTACAACTTTGTTTTCTATTTTAGTTGAATTTTGCAAGTTGCTTATGCTTGTGGTGTTCTATTTTGTGTGCCTTTGCTTGCTTGGTCTTGTTGGTGACTTTGGAGCTGGTTTTGCTTGGATTCCTTCTTGGGAGGTCCTCTAGATTTGGTGTAGCTTCTGTGGCTTGAAGATTGGAGCTTGGATTTGAAGCTTTCTTCTCTTTTAGGAGCTTTTTTAGGAGCTTAGGAAATTAGGGTTTTAGGAAGAGCCATTAGGACTAGCTTTGATTCTTTCATCAAACATAGAATGCATTGTGTGCTTCTATTCTATCCAATGATGTAAATTCCTCCTAGGGAAACTTTATCTCTCCTTTGGAGGGATGTGTGGTATGCCCATAGTTGAGTAGAACTTTGAGGATGCCTTTCCATTTCAATGTTGGTACTTGATGATTTCCTTTGGTTTTCATTTGGTTCTCAACATTGCAACCTTGATCTTAGTGATTAATTCTTTGCTTGGAGTGTGCTTGCTAGAGCTTGAAGATGAAGTTTGATGAAGCTTGAAGATAGAAGCTAGCTTGAAGATGAAGCTTTTTTTTCTGCTGTCAAGAGGATTTGCTGTTTAGAGCTGCTGTTGAGTATTGAAGTTACTGTCTGCTGAAGATTGTTGCTGCTGCTTGGGCTGCTTTCTCTGCTTCTTTTCTTTTGTTGTATTGTCTGTTTGCTTGTGTTGATTACCTTTAGGTTTGAGGTGGAGCTTGTCTCCCCTTGCCTTTTGTTTTCTTAGGTTCGAGGTTGAGCCGGACTCCCTTGCCTCGCTTGTACTGTTGCATAGCATGCATTTTACTGTTTACTGTTTATTGCTTGCTTTCTTTTGCTGTTTCCCCTAGGATCTCTGATTTCTTCTGTGCAAGAGGGAATTATGACAGACATTAGGTTTTGACCCATGCATGATAACTGTAGGTAGATTCCCTTTCAACCATAGTTTAGGGCGTCTTTCTCTTCTCATCTCAAAACAATTCAAAAAAATACAGTAATAAGGTTAATTGAAGTCGTACGTTACGAGCCTTAAGCTATCTGGGAAAAGGTTGGTGGAGGTGTTGCACCCTAAAATTTTCTCAACCTATTTCACCTGGTTTATGTTACAATTGTATTGTCATTTGCATAATAAGTCATGTACATAGTCTAATCATTTGCATAGCATAGCATAACAGGGGATCAAGTGCCATTCTTATCAAAAGAGGCACATCAAGGGGTTTTTATTCAAGCTCAAGACCATTCAAGTAATCAAGAAATGAGTTGAAGCTTTGAAAAGTTTGAGGGTCAACCAGTGGATTTCTCTCCTAATTTGAGGTATATTGAGTATCATCAAGGGAGTAGGAACTGCAAATTGAAAGTATAGAATGTACACAAAGATCATGGAAGACCTAGAGGGTCATTTTGAAGATGAAACAAGTCATTGATTCAAGTACAAGAGCCACAGTTGAAGTGCAGTCAACTAGGGTTTCATCTGGGTCAACCCTAGGTCAACTGAGTGACTGAAGAGCATCAAGGCTTAGTTGAAGGATGTGGGATTCATGAATTGACATGTAGATACATGTGTGGTGTTGTTCCAAGGATAAATCAAAGAGAATCAAGAGGAGGAGGAGTTACCAAATTAGGGTTTCAGTGTAAAATCCCCTAATTTAGGCCCCACTTCCAAGCCGGATAAGTCAAAATGCAAGTTTCAAATGGATTCTTGGTCAACATGAAACTTGTAGAGCTTCTCAATAGATTTAATTTGAGTACTAGAAGTCTTCAAGAAGATTTGTAGAACTCAATTTATGATTCTTGCAAGTTATGGGTCATCAGAGGACATTGAAATTTATCTGTGAAAGTCACTTGACTTCCAAGCAACTTTTGCCCATCAAGGAGTTTTCAAATGGATTATTGGCCAACATAAGAGTTTTAGATCTTGATATTAGCTTTCATTTGAGTACTAGAAGTCCTCAAGAGGATTTGTAGAACTCAAGTTATGGTCTTAGCAATCCAGGGGTATTTTGGGAAAGTTGAATTACAGGTCATTTTCCAACATAGGTCAAAATCTCCATCTTCCACTCCTCAAATGGAAAAATGTTCAACATGAGATATGTTCAAAATGATGTTTTTATGCTAGATAAGAGGTCATGAGAGCTTGGAATGGCTTGCTTCACAAAGTCACCAAAATGGCCTAAAATAAGGGTAAATTTTAAATGAACCAAGGTTGAAAATTGGGGTTTTTGATCTACAAAACCAAACCAAGCCATATGACATACCAATTTGACTGTAAAATACATTTTGAGAACATTGACATTGCCACAATTTTGAATTGAGGGTTATTTCAATGACATGCTTTGTAAATTGGTTACTTGCATCATAAGGCACAATTGCAAAACCACACTTCAAGGTAAATGCAAGGCTCCCTTCCATCCTAACACCTCCCAAATCTCATCTAAGGACATTTTAAACTCAAAGCATAGTGAATTGCAAGCCAAAACATGAACTGATATGTGTGTAGTATAAGAAGAGATTTTCATGACATGAGAAATTGATTTTCTCATAGGATCAATCCAGAACTTTCTAGAGCCTTCATCCACATTCTATATATACATATGAAGTGGTTAAGATCACTAGTTGGAGAGAATTGAGGGAGATTGGAGAGATTGCATTTTCAACTTTCTTCTTGCAAACCAAATTCTGTTACACAGTTTCAGCCACTTTCAATCCATTCTTTTGATCTCAGAAGTTTGCTCTAGCATTGGTGGATGATTTCAGATAGAATCCATAGCAAGATTGGTGAAGAATCGTGTGATAGCCTTTGAAATTTTTCATCTGCAACTCAAGATCGAATTCAAGAATCCAAGCCATTTCAATCTCTTTCTTTGCATACAGAAGCATCCTTTGGTGTTGGTGAAGGTGTCTGGAACTTATTGGAGCTTATCTTGAAGCTTTGATCACTCTGTTCATCTCAAAATTGCAGGTATGTAAACTTCACTCCATGGCTTGATTTAGGCAGTTTCAATCAGTTTTGAATAGTTAGATTCAATGTAGATGATCATAGGGAGCTTTCTGGTAGCATTAGATTTGATTTAGAGACAATTAGTGGATTGATGCAATTTCTGTTCATGATCATATCTTTGTGTTCTTGATGACAGAATCTTAGGTTGATAGTTAGTATTGATCAGGGTGAAGTGGTGAAGAGTTTAAGCCACTCAATTTTAGGTTTAGTAAGAATTAATTTCTGAGCAATTTTTGATGAGACAATCGTGTTTTGAGGAGGAGATGGTTTCAATGATTATGAATGACATGGTTGAATTGCTAGTGAAAAATGGAGTAAGTTAGGGTTTTTAATTTTGATTTTTGATGGAAAATCAGAGGAATACGATTTGGAGAGGATGAAGATACAAACTCTGTTCCATCCATGGCTTTTCCCTCCTTTCAGAGTTTGAAGGTTGAAGACAACTCTAGGACCGTTAGATGAACATAAGACTTTGACTGGAAATAGGATCCAAGGGCCACGAATTCATTTCAGCTTGTGAAGAGGAGTTCTGATTACAAAACGCACTGTTTCATTAAGTTGCCAGCTTGGGCTTAAGTGAATTAATTGATACCAACACCCCACTTCCAAGGCCCAATGAGAAATACACTGAGTTCGCTTGCTATTCGTACCGTGATTTTGTCCATTTTCCTGGGATTTTCATTATTATTTTCTGAAGTGGAATTGGGCCTAGCGCGCTTTCCTATTAGCACCCCCCTCTGGGCCCAGTTGATGATTTGAACCGTTTCTGATTGCTATTCAACACGCCTGCTTCTCATTTTCTTTCATTTTTCATTTTAATTTTTCATTTCATATAGGTTTCTTTGAAAAATCATAATAAATTAAAAACTCATCATTTTTAGATGGGAATTTTTTCCTATGTTCATGAAAACGTCAAGAAAATATTAAAACAATAAAAATGTCATTTCATTCATTTTTCATTTTTTGGTTTATTTTTACTTTTAATTGCTTTTATTTCACTTTTATTTTGATGTACCAACTTGCTGAATTTAGTATGATCATTTCACTTCACATTTTGATGCAATTCTTTTTGCTATAGTTAGATTATAGAATTAGGTTCCCCCTGGAATTTTATCACATTTTTGTGATTTAATTTTTGTTAGTGTTGAACATTAAACTTTAGTATGCTAGAATTAGGGTTTCAACTTGACATAGGTGCATTTCAACACATAGTTTTTGGGTTTTTAGTTTAATTTAGGCCTTGGGGTTTATGTGGGGTATAGGGTACCTAGTTAGGATTCCTTAGAAATTAATCTAGGATTTTAGAATGAGTATTTCCATTTTATTTGATTTTTGCAAGTTGATTGATATTGGTGTGTTTCCCTCTTGGGAAGTTGCTTTGTTTGTTGGGTTTGGGCATTTCAATTGGGCTTGGGGCTTGAGTTTTGCCTAATGAAGACCTTTGAGGATGATTGAAGACAAATAATGATGCTTGGAGCTTGAAGTTTCTTGTACCTGAAGATGCTTGATGAAGACCTAGGAGATAAGAGATATAGGGAGAGCTTTAGAGTAGACTGATTTCTTCTGTCAAACATAGAGAGCTTCTTGTGCCTCTATGCCATCCTATGACACAAGGTACCCTAAAAGAGTTCCATCTCTCCTTAGGAGGGATGTAGAGCATGCTTTGATTGGGTAGAACCTTGAGGATACCTCTCACTTACTATTATAAGATCTTAATGATTTCCCTGGGTTATCATTAAGCCTCTTAACATTCCAACTTCATTTATCAGTTGATTCTCTCCTGTGAGTGTCTGCATTGAAGATGGGAGCCTATTGAAGATGAGAAGGGTATTGATGACTGGATAAGAGGAAGCTTGTACCTGTTAAAGCTGGATATCTGTTGAAGACTAGGGTTTTGCTGCCAACTAAAGCTGTCTACTGGCTGGAATTCAGTGTTTGCTAAAGCTGAAGATTATTGGAGATAAGAACTTATCTGAAGCTTGAATATCATTAGAAAGTGAAGATGGGATCTTGCTTGAAGTTGTCACTGTCAACCTTTTACTGTTAATCAACTGTAGCTGCCAGAGCTGGTGCTGTTTGAACTGCTTGCTGTAGGAGTTGTTGTTGCTGTCTGAGCTGGTGTTGGGTGTGGTTTATTTGCTATATTGTTTGTTGATTTGCCCTTAGGTTTAAGGTGAAGCTGTTTCACTTTGCCTATTTTTTTCCCAGGTTCGAGGTGGATTGGAACTCCCTTGCCTCGCTTGTATTGCTGCATCTCATGCATTTTACTGTTTACCGTATATTCTGTTTCTTTTGCTGTTTATCCCCTAGGATCTCTGTTTCTCTCTGTGCAAGAGAGAAATATGACAGACATTAGGTTGTAACCCATGCATGATAACATTAGGGTAGTTTTGATTCCCCTTTCAAACCCAAGCCTTTTTTAGAATTTCTTTCTCTTCTATCTCAGAACAATTCAAAACGCAGTAATAAGGATAATCGATGCCGTACGCTACGAGCCTTAAGCTATTTGAGAAAGGTTGCTGGAGGGTCACTCTTCAGTAACCTGATTACTTAGTGTGTTATCCTTAGGGTGACATACGACGTAGTCACTCTCAAATCATAGTCTCTAGTGCGTCAGAGATTGCAAACATCATAAAAGACAGTTCTTGCGTAAGAGACTGAAAACAAACATCAAAATGTCATTTTTGTCCGCTTGGACTCTTAATCAGGAAAAACCCTTTCATAAGGAGATAAAAAACAGTCAGACAAGCCTGTGTCTTCCGTAGCCCGAACTATGTTTGCTCTGATCTTTCATGCTGTATGAAAGTACGTAGGCATAGGATGCGATATCCTAGCGAGCAACCTTCCCCTCCTTCCCGTAGGTAGGCGAACTACGTTGACTCTGATTTCTCGTTTCAGACGGGAATACGTAGGCATAAAGTTCGATACTTTTCCGAGTCATTTTCTTTTCTTTTTAACCCAGACCTATAGAGTAGATAGAATAACACACCCTTAGATAGAAAACAAGCGTGGATCCCGTCGTGGGGTGCTAATACCTTCCCCTTGCGTAACCGACTCCCGAATCCAGGATTTGGTTGCGACGACCATTCCTTTCCCTCTTTGTGTTAGGTATTCTCTGAGCGTTTCCTTTCCCTATTTTGGGATAAATAACGCACGGTGGCGACTCTTCTGTTTAGCCGGCGCCGATTTTCGCAGTAGCGACAGCTGGCGACTCTACTGGGGACTGGAATATCCCCTATGCGAGTCAATCCTAGCGCTTGTTTTCCCGTCGTGGGTGGTGTATAGATTTACTTTTCTGTCTTTACTTTCCGCATTTTTATTATCAGCTTTATATTGTTATTGTTATTGTGGGAAGGGGTAGTCTGTTGAGAGATAAGCCGGACCTGGGCTTGAGGTTACACATAGACTTAGAGGTAGAGAGTAGTGGTTAGCCTGCTTGCTTAGCTCGCACCAGCTAGCCACAAAATTTACGCTCGAACGAGATTCTATTTGATGCTTCTTGCCTGGCCCTTAGGGCTCGACAAGTTGTCTGACCTGAGGATTGTCGACTCTGGGGACCTATCAATTGGGATTCAACTAAGTGAGGCCGCTTCAAGGGATGATGATGCCACACCTCCTGGGTATCGTATCATCGCTCTTGAAAGTCTGTGACGTTGAACCCGCATAGGATGCCGTACCTCGTCTGCGAGTTAAGTACATGCCTGTGAAGGGTAGGTAGGGCTGTTTGCAGGAAACCTTTGACCTCAGAATACCTGGTTTATCTCTGTCAGTGAGATATGGTTACAGGGTTCAGTTGAGTGGTTGTTTTGGTTTGAGAAGAAAATCTGATGGCTCTAAGGCTTCAGTACAGAGCAGCCCAGTCTATCAGCTTTGCACTTGGTCCCTTGTTTGCATATGCATGTGCATTTTCATGATTGCATTTCATTAACATGTATTTATGTTGCAGGTGATCATTCCCCTCTGATTCTAGTGAATCTTCTAGCCAGACATGGAGTCCCTGAAGAAGACAGTTGGTTACCGGTTGCATTCACCAGATATCAGTTCCTTGTTGGGTTTAGTTGCTCTAGCAGATGAGAAAGTGAGGGTTGAGTTCAGGATATCTTATGGGAGATTGCTTAGCCTGTTGTATAGACCTTCAACATTTGAGACGACTGGGGTGTATACTTTGATGCAGTTTTATGAGCCGCAGCTGAGATGTTTCTTATTTCCTGACTATATTCTGGCACCCACTTTGGAGGAGTATTCTGCAATGTTGGGAGTACCTGTGTTAGACCAGATGCCCTTTGTACATGTTGATGCTGAGCATGAGTTAGCTACACTTGCTGAGATTGTCATCTTAGACGCCTCTGAGTTCCCGGGAGGCTTGGTCAAGCTGAATGGAGCCTATGGTTTTCACCTGTCTGTCCTGGTTGAGAAGGCTGCACAGTGCGCGAAGAGCGGATGTTGGGTTGCCTTCAGTGCTATTCTAGCTGTCTGCATCTATGGGATTGTCCTGTTTCCTAATGTGCCAGATTTTGTTGACTTAGACGCCTTCCTGATTCTTGCCTCGAAGAATCCAATTCCTACTCTCTTAGGCGATGTTTATCATTACATTCACTACAAGAATGAGAAACGTCGTGGCAAGAATGTTTCCTGCTGTCTTCCTCTCTTGTACAGGTGGTTCCAGGGGCACCTTCCGAAGACAGGACCTTTTGTGGATGCTGTTGATACTTTGGATTGGTCTTCCCGGTTGATGGGGCTGTCTGCTGAGAACGTCATTTGGTTTGATCGGAGCATGCTTGGTTCTGATGTTATATATAGTTGCAGTGGTTTTCCGAATGTTCCCCTGATTGGACGGAAAGGTTGTATTAACTATAACCCTTCACTGCTGGTAAGACAATTCGGTTATGCTTTGAGGGACGCTCCTATTGAGAAGGAGATACAGGAATCTCTGTATCTCACGGGCTTATTGGACACAGCTATTTTGATCAGATTGAGACATGCATGGGCTAACATCCATAGGAGGGGGAAAGCTTTGCTCGGTAAGAGCAACAACAGAGCTTATGATCCTTATTTGGCATGGATTCGCGAGAGAGCTAGTACTTCTTTGATGCCTTATCCTGCTGTGGAACCCCTGTATCTTCCATTGATTGAGGTACCTCCTTCGGAAGAGAGTGAGAAGTATAACAAATTGTTGGCTAAAAATGAAGAATTGAAGAAAGCCAATGAGGAGTTAGAGAAGGAGATCTTCCAATTACGTCGTGAGAAGAATGAAGCCACCTTCACTATGAAGGAATAGACTGAATTGATTAACAGGTTGGGATCAGAGCTGACGGAAGAGACCACCAAGAAAGAAAAAGTGGGGATAGCCTTGAACAGTGTTAGCAAAGTGCTTACTTCAAAGAAGGAACTTTTAAGCAAGGCTTATGCCCGTCTCAGCAAGTGGGAAGTTTTGTGGAATGCCACGCTTACCAAGCGGAAGGAGCGCGAAGACAAACTGAAGCTGCAGATTGCCACGCTAGAGGCACAGATTAGAGCCCGAGACGCAAAGATTGCTGAAGAGACGTCACTTAGGAGCGCTGCTGAGATTAGAGTAAGTGACATTGACGAGAAGCTGAGAGGTTATGAAGTGAAGGCTGGTTCCAAAAGGTACAGACTTGACGAGAGTTCTGGCGAAGGAACCTACCAGGACGATGCCAAAAAGCTGAGATCCACTACCGAGCGGCATGCTTTGCTGATACAGGAGCTGATCTCCCGACTAGGGCACTCGGAGAGGTTGAGGATATTGGAAGACGTCAGAGCACGCCATTTGGCCTGATTTATCTTTGCCTTGCCTTTGTTATTTGTATTTGTAGTTTGACCATCGCCAGGCTTGTTGGCCGAGGTCTCTTCAGTGGTATTCAGTTGTACTCTTGTACTCAGCCTCTTGGCATTTGTTATATATGAGGGTTTTCTGATTCCGTGCTTGCTGGATAGGGACTCCATTGTCATGATGGCATTCTCTCCGAAACTAGAATCGGGGGGGGGGGGGGGAATATAACCTGTAGCACATTTACATAATTGCATCTGCATTCATATTGCATAACCGGTATTCTCGAATCTGTGTCTTATTTCCTGCATCTACAGGTTTCCAGGATTGACGAACAAAGAGTTCACCGCTACTCAACCCGAAACAACTGCAAGAGAATCATGGATCAAGTCCAAGTGGAGATGCAGGAAATTCGCGAGAAGTTGAACCTGTTCATGCAGGCCATGGAGAGTATTGCTAAAGGCCAGGAGAATCTCCAGACTTTGGTGCAGCCGCTGCTGACGCGGACTAATGGGAACGACAACCATGACAACAATTCTGCGCACGTTGAGACTATTCCGGAAGATGGGCCCCCTACGCCTGTGGTTCCTCCTGTGGTGACCCCACCTGTTGTGGTTGTAAACAATGACGCTGGCGCTGGCAATGGTAACGCAGGGAATGGAAATGAGACTGTTGTTAACAATGTTGGATTTGGAGATGCCAATCTGGGAGGTGGTAACTTCAATGGCGGTAATGGTTTTGGTAACAACGGGTTCGGCTATAACGACCAGGGGTTTGAGTACGACAATCAGGGCGGAAAGTTCGGCTTCAACACTCAGGGTTTCGGCTACGACGGTTTCGGTAACGCTAACCAAGGTTATGGTGGAAATGGTGCTGGATTGATTCCTGTCAACACTGGTTTCGGGCATGTTGGGGTCAATAAAGGTTATGGTAATGGGGGACGAGGTCCCATGACTAATCAGCAAGGGTTTGGTCGCAACACTGGTTATAACGGGTACGGAAATGAAAATGTGAACTGGGGCGAAGACTATCAAGAGGACGCCTTTTCTGGAAGAGGCATGGGATTTGAGGGACCCGTTGACAATACTCAGAGGATTAAAATGCTTGAAGAACAGGTGAAGGGTATGGCTAATCAGAATTCTACCGGATTAGACATGACTACTATGGGCTTGGTGCCTGGGCTGAGGGTACCGCTGAAATTCAAAGTGTAAGAGCACAGATTGTGTCTTAGTAATACCTCTATGTTTTGATGATAACATTAATGATAATTTGTATACAAGAATTATACTCTCTAAATTTGTTCTAAACTGTTTTCTACAGGCACAAAAGATTTTAATCTTAAAGAGCAAATTTGATGTGAACAATGAATTCTGAATGGCTCAAGAGCATCTGAAGACTAGAAGAATCTGAAGTATAAGAGCTTTGTCATCAAGATTCTGAAGATACAACACGCTGCATCTATTATCAAGAATCTGAATGAAAAGAAGACTCTGAGTGAAGAGACTCTGAATAAGAGAAGACTCTGATCTGAGTGAAGACTCTGATCTAAGAGCATGTTACGCTTCAAGCACACAGCTGCACCAGACTCTGATTCATCAACATCTGAAGAACATCTTATGCTCTGAAGTTTCCAGAAGAATCTGAAGACTGAAGACTCTGATATTGATTGTTGATCTGAACTATCTGAAGAATTATTTGAAGAAGATTATTTTAATATATCCGTTGGAATATGCCAGCAAATCTTTCCTTAATTGGGATAGACAAAATTCTCTGCAAGAATATTATTCCTCTGGTACATTCCATATATGGTATAATCACAGCTCAGCAGACAATTGCTACACCCACATTTTGTGCGCCGTCTCTCTGCTGCAATAGTACAAAGGACAGTACTATTTGATATTGGAAATATCTTCTCCAACGGTAAAATATTCTCTCCAATATTCAAGTGGCTATATAAAGGATATCATAGCTCATTCTTCAAGTGACGAAAACTGACGAATTTATTGCAAGAACTCTCTCACGCTAAAAGCTCTCATATTCTTCACTGTTCATACATTGTTCTAAACTTAGAGAAATAACACAGTTGTGTTTATAGCTTTCATAGAAGCAATTTATTACTCTTCATTGTATTACATTAATTTGTAAAGGAAGTTTTCCTTAAGAGGATCTAGGTTAGATCAGTAACTCTTGAGAAGACTAAGAACAGTTGTTCTTAGGTGTTGCTATTTGTAATCAGTTGATTTGAATAGTGGATTAAGTCCTTGTTGAGAAAGGCAAATCACTCTTGAAAAGGGTGGACTGGAGTAGTTGAGTTCAACGAACCAGGATAAAAATACTTGTGTTTTTATCTTTGATTATTTTCTGTCATACTTATTCAACCCCCCCCTTCTAAGTATTTTCTCACCTTCAGTTGGCATCAGAGCTCCGGTTCTGAGTGTGCATTCGCTTAACCGTGACAGATAAAGATCCAGTGAGAAAAATACTCTGTTATTTATTTGGTTGCTAATATGGGTGATATTCCTACATCAAGCAACAAATATGAAGGAGACAGAATCAGCACCAAACCTCCAATGTTTGATGGAGAAAAATTTGATTATTGGAAAGATAGACTTGAAAGTTTTTTCTTGGGGTATGATGCTGATCTCTGGGATTTAGTCATTGATGGATATGAACATCCTACTAAGGATGGCAAAAAGATTGATAGAAAATCAATGACTGAGGAGCAGAAGAAAGAATTCAAGAATCATCACAAAGCCAGAACCATACTTCTTAATGCAATATCTCATACAGAGTATGAGAAGATTACCAACAGAGAAACTGCTCATGATATGTTTGAGTCTCTCAAAATGACTCATGAGGGAAATTCTCAGGTGAAAGAAACAAAGGCTCTGGCGCTGATACAGAAGTATGAAGCGTTCAAAATGGAAGAATCTGAGAACATTGAGACTATGTTTTCCAGATTTCAGATTCTAACAGCTGGGTTGAAAGTTCTGGACAAGGGCTACTCAACATCTGATCATGTCAAGAAGATCATCAGAAGTCTTCCTACCAGATGGAGACCTATGGTGACTGCATTGAAGCTGGCCAAGGATCTGAACAAAATCTCATTAGAAGAACTCATCAGTTCTTTGAGAAGTCATGAGATTGAGCTGGAGGAAGATGAACCCCAGAAGAAAGATAAAGGTAAATCCTTAGCTCTTAAATCTAACAAATCTGTTAAAGCTTTGCAGGTTAATGAAGAAAGCTCTGAGGAATCTTCTTCTGAAGAAGAAGATGAACTATCTATGCTGTCCAGAAGGATCAACAAACTCTGGAAGCACAAAGGGAAGAAGTTCAACAACTTCAGAAGATCTGATCAAAAGAGAGAATCTTCTGGACACAGAAGATCTGGCAAGAAAGAGATCACTTGCTTTGAATGTAAAGAACCTGGACACTACAAGAGTGAATGTCCCAAACTTCAAAAGGAAAAACCCAAAAGGAAGTTTGATAAAAAGAAAAAGGTTCTGATGGCTACATGGGATGACTCAGATGAATCTGAATCATCTTCTGAATCTGAGGAAGAATGTGCAAATGTTGCGCTGATGGCCAACACAAATGATCAAGATGAAGGAACGTCATCATCTGAATCTGAGTCAGAATCAGACTCTGACTCTGAAGAGGTATTTTCTGAACTCTCCAGAGCTGAACTTGTTGAAAGTTTATCTGACATGTTGGAAAGCTACAGCAAGATTAAACTCAAATACAAGAAGCTGAAAAGCAATCTTGAATCTGAGATTGATCTTCTGAGAACAGAACTTGTTGAGCAGAAAGAAATAAATTTAAAACTCAAAAATGATTTAGAAACAACTCAACAAGAATCTGATACTGAAACAGAGTCAAGTGAAAATATTTTAGAAAAATATGACTCAAGTTTTAGAAGATTCCTCACTAAAAGCATAGACAGAAGCAAAATGGCTTCTATGATCTATGGTGTTAGTGGGAACAACAGAAGAGGCATTGGATGTGAATCCTCCTCTGGAAGCAATCCAAAGTCTGTTGATAAACTCTTCATCAAGAAGACTCCTCTGTATTCTCATTTTAAGTTTGGTCATCTGAATGATATTAAACATACAAGCTCTGAAAAGAGTACTTATGTGTTTAAGCCAAGGGTTAGCCAGAATAAACACTATGTTGAAAAACAGAAGTTTAGGCAAAACCACAGAACATCTAACCCCAAAGGACCCAAGAAGATCTGGGTACCTAAAAGTCAAATAATACTTGTTGCAGATGTTCTTAGCAGCAAAATCCAGACACCAATCATGGTACCTGGACTCTGGATGCTCACGACATATGACGGGCGAAAGGTCTATGTTCCAAAGCCTGGAACTTAGATCTGGAGGGGACGTGAAATTTGGAGGGAACCAGAAGGGCAAGATCATTGGCTCTGGTACAATAGGTAATGGTAACCTACCCTCTATTTCTAATGTTCTGTTAGTTGAAGGATTGAAACATAATCTATTGTCCATAAGTCAATTAAGTGACAATGGTTATGATATCATCTTTAATCAAAAATGTTGCAAAGCTGTATGTCAAAAGAATGGCTCTATCCTATTCAGTGGAAAGAGGAAAAACAACATTTACAAAATTAACCTTTCAGAACTTAAAGTTCAAAATGTAAAATGCCTTTTATCTGTGAATGATGAGCAATGGGTCTGGCATAGAAGATTGGGACATATTAATATGAGACGTATATCTCAGATTAATAAACTCAATCTGGTCAGAGGACTCCCTAATCTAAAGTTCAATTCAGATGCTCTGTGTGGCGCATGTCAAAAGGGTAAATTTTCAAAATCTCATTTTAAACCAAAAAATGTTGTTTCCACCTCTAGACCATTGGAATTACTTCATATTGATCTGTTTGGACCAGTGAAAACTGCATCCATCAGAGGCAAGAAGTATGGGTTAGTCATTGTAGATGACTACAGCAGATGGACATGGGTAAAGTTTCTAAAACACAAGGATGAGTCTCATTCTGTGTTCATTGACTTCTGCAATCAAGTCCAGACTGAAAAAGAATGCAAAATTATTAAAGTCAGAAGTGATCATGGTGGCGAATTTGAAAACAAATATTTTGAAAAATATTTTTCTGAAAAAGGAATTGCACATGATTTCTCCTGTCCTAGAACTCCACAACAAAATGGAGTTGTAGAGAGGAAAAATAGAACATTGCAAGAAATGGCCAGAACCATGATCAACGAGACAAATCTGGCAAAATACTTTTGGGCAGAAGCAATAAATACAGCATGTTATATTCAGAACAGAGTGTCTGTAAGACCTCTTCTGGAAAAGACTCCCTATGAATTGTGGAGAAACAGAAAGCCCAACATTGCTTATTTTCATCCATTTGGATGTATTTGTTATATGCTTAACACTAAAGATCATCTGAACAAGTTTGATTCCAAAGCACAGAAGTGTTTCATGCTTGGTTATTCTGAACACTCTAAAGGCTACAGAGTATTCAATACTGAAACACAGATTGTGGAAGAATCTATTCATGTTAGATTTGATGATAAGCTTGGCTCTGAAAAGCCAAAGCAAGTTGAAAGTTCTGCAGATAGAGAAGTTATTCTCACAGACTCTGAAGGCTCAGAGGCAGACAAGACTGAAGACAAAGACTCTGAAGCAAATCCAGATGCTACGCCTCTAACTTCCCAACTTGACAATCTGCATATTTCTGAAAGACCAACAGTCAGAGGATCTTCTTCCAGAATGAAAGCTTCTCATCCAGAGGATGTGATAATTGGAAAGAAAGATGATCCAATAAGGACAAGAGCATTTCTCAGAACTTCTGAATCTTCCTTCTGTGGCTTAGTGTCAATTATAGAACCAACATCTGTTGATGAGGCTCTGGAAGATAATGAATGGATTTTAGCTATGCAAGAGGAGCTGAATCAATTCACAAGGAATGAAGTCTGGGATCTGGTTCCAAGACCTAAAGGTTTCAATGTTATTGGAACAAAATGGGTTTTCAGAAATAAACTAAATGAAAAAGGAGAAGTTGAAAGGAACAAAGCAAGACTGGTTGCTCAAGGCTATAGTCAACAAGAAGGCATAGACTACACAGAAACATATGCTCCTGTTGCAAGGTTAGAGTCTATACGCTTGCTTATTTCATTTGCTGCACAACATAACATCACTCTTTATCAGATGGATGTTAAAAGTGCTTTTCTTAATGGAATTATAGAAGAGGAAGTGTATGTCCACCAACCTCCTGGTTTTGAAAATGAAAATTTTCCAGATCATGTTTACAAACTGAAAAAATCTCTTTATGGACTAAAACAAGCTCCCAGAGCTTGGTATGAGAGGTTGAGTAATTTTCTTCTGAAGAAAAATTTCATCAGAGGAAAAGTGGATACCACACTATTTTGTAAAACCATTAAGAAAGATTTGTTGATTTGTCAAATTTATGTAGATGATATTATTTTTGGATCAACAAATATTATGCTTGGAAAGGAGTTTGCTAAATGTATGCAGGAAGAATTTGAGATGAGCATGATGGGAGAATTGAGATTCTTTCTGGGAATCCAAGTAAATCAGACTCCAGAGTGCACCTACATACATCAGACCAAGTATGTTAAAGAGCTTCTGAAGAAGTTTAACATGCTGGATAGCAAAATGGCAAAGACTCCAATGCATCCTACAAGCACTCTAGGTAAGGAAGAGGTAAGTAAGAAGGTAGATCAGAAACTCTACAGAGGTATGATAGGATCTCTTCTTTATTTGACTGCTTCTAGACCAGACATTCTGTTTAGTGTTTGTTTATGTGCTAGATTCCAATCAGATCCTAGAGAATCACACTTAACTGCTGTTAAGAGGATTCTAAGGTATCTGAAAGGTACTGCTAATGTTGGTTTGTGTTACAGAAGATCTGACAAATATTCACTAGTTGGTTTCTGTGATGCTGACTATGCTGGAGATAGAGTTGAGCGCAAAAGTACTTCTGGAAGCTGTCAGTTTCTTGGAAGTCATCTGATCTCCTGGTACAGCAAGAAGCAACCAACAATTGCACTATCAACCACAGAGGCAGAATACATT
Source organism: Lathyrus sativus (assembly GCA_963859935.3). Lineage (NCBI taxonomy): Eukaryota > Viridiplantae > Streptophyta > Magnoliopsida > Fabales > Fabaceae > Lathyrus > Lathyrus sativus. The sequence continues at coordinate 333,929,881 of OZ012736.1, forward strand.
GCTGCTGCTGGGTGTTCCACTCAGATGCTCTGGATGAAGAGTCAACTAGAAGATTATCAAATCTATGAGAGTAATCTTTCTATCTTCTGTGACAATACTTCAGCTATATGTTTATCCAAAAATCCAATTTTACACTCTAAGGCCAAACATATAGAGATTAAACATCATTTCATCAGAGACTATGTTCAGAAGGGTGTAATAAATTTAGCCTTTGTTGATACAGATCATCAATGGGCAGATATTTTCACAAAACCCCTTGCTGAAGATAGGTTTAAGTTTATTCTGAAAAATATTTGTATGGATTTTTGTCCAGAGTAATATTTCTCAGAGTCAACTTCTCAGATGCTAAGTGCTTAACACTCTGAAGTATTTCATCTGTTTTGCTTGTTTATTTTATCTGTGATTTTTTTTTGAAACTCTGTACTGACCATCTCAGAGGATCTGAAAGTTGAAAACGTTTCATTTCTTAAGAGTTACAGAATCACATGCAAGCAAACACGTGTCACTCAGAATCTGAAAAGATGGAGTACACCTACTGATTATGACGTTTAAGGTATTGCTTTGAAAATCTCAATCTGTCTTGATTTTCCCCCCAAATGTCATATCATAATTAAAAATGATTACTTTTCATTTAATGCAAACGTGCGTATGTGTCCTATGTGTGTCTGTTGTGTTTCCCATGCGTGTTTTATTTGTCTATATAAACCACTCTCTTAACACATTCACACTTTTCACATTCTCAAACACATATGCGTTTTTGCTTGTTGTTCTCTCTCTTCGCAAACCCTAAAAGAACCCAGAAACCTTCATCTTCTTCATCATCATCAACAATGGCATCCACTTCAAAAGCAGTTACTACCAAAGATGCTACCACTATCATAGAACCAGTACGCACTCTCCTAACTCCTGTTGATTCACTAGAAGTTCTATGTGAAAGTTTCGTGGATTTAGAAGATCTTGCTGAAAATGGGTTTGATCTGATTCCTTCAATCAAAGCACAAGGCTGGGACGGTTACTTTGACAGGCTTATGGGTCCTGTGTATCCAAAGTTAGTGAAGGAGTTTTGGATCCATGCATTTGCTACTCCAAAGTTCATTCATTCCTCTGTGCTGGGAAAAAGATTGTTATCACTGAAAATCTGATCAGGAAACTCATAGGTTTCAAGGCAACTGATGGAGTAACCTCTCTGTCTTCTGCGCGTGAAGACCTGAAAGATGTTTGTCAAGAAATCTGCACTACTGGTGAACCTTGTAAGAAGGTTAAGTTTTTGAAACCCACCTACAAGATATGGGCTAAGATTTTCTTGAACACCATCTTTCATAGACCCTCTTCAAACTCATCTGATTATGTTAATGCTGAACAACTTTACTTCATGTATTGTTTACACCAAAACATTCAGATTGATCTTCCATATCTGTTGTTTAATCATCTGGTATCTCACGTCAAGGAAACAAGGGAAACAGCCAGAGATAAAACTGGAAAAGTCAGAACATGGATTCCTATGGGAAGGCTGATTTCAGATATTCTGATAGAAAACCAACTTGTGGCGCATCTGCAAGAGGCTGGGTTGACAGAAGATCTGAACTTTATCATTGGCTCTGAAATAAACGGTTTAACTCTGAGAAGGATGAAACTGGTTGAAGATTTATCTGAGAAACCAAGGAAAACTAACTCTGAAGAAGTTAAGGGAAGAAGGATTCCTGTTGAGGATTTTCCTTTATTCACCTCAGATGAACCTAGAGAACTTATTGCTGAGTATGTTGCTCGCTGCATCAGAGATGGTGTTGAGATTCCTGCCAATCTTGTGCAGAAGGAAGGCCAAGTTCTTCCTGATTTGACAAGGGAAAGAAGACGTAAGAGAAAAGCTGATGGTGAAGGTCATCAGAAGAAAAGGAAGCATTCAGATGCTGAAAAGAAGAAGAAAAGAAAGAAGCTGAAGAAGGTTCAACAAAATCCTCCTGCAGCAACTTTTGAAGAGATTAGAGATACTCTGAAACAGGTATTTATCACTGATTCTAATCCTGTTCATCATTCTGCTACCCCCACACCATCTGACTCACCCCTTATATTTAAAAGATCTAGACCATCTGAAACTCATACACCACAACCAACAAACATTCAAACAAACATTCCTCAACAAACTCAACAAACAACACCACAACCTCAAAACACCATCCCAGAATCTACCATTCCAGAGGATGTTCACCCTGAACACTCTGACCAACCTGAAAATCTCATTAATCCTAATGAGATATTAGATATCACACCTTTAAACCGTTCGATCATTTTATCTTCAACTTCTGAAAAATCTAACCACTCTGATACATCATCTGATGATGAATCATCTGGTTTCATTAATGAATGCTTGAATGATCTCAAACAACCTCGTTCTGAGAGTGTTTGGAAACAACTGTTTAAATCTCCAACTTCTGAACATCCACCTTCTCCACAAAATTCCCCAACTCAAACTCTCACTCCACAACCTCTTGAAATCCAAAACACTCCACAACCAACATCTGAACCACAAACCACACAACCAACATCTGAACCACAAACCACTCAACCAACATCTGAACCAACCAACCAACAAACTTCTGAACCACAAATCAACCAACAAACATCTGAACCACAAACATCTGAACATCCATCCTCACAACCTCAACCTTCTAAACAAACACCACAAACACAACCAACCCAACCCAGAATCCCTGATGAAGCAGAATTGGGATCAAGTGTTTATACTATGTTAAGAGATTTTGATAAGGATAATGTCTCAGACTTTGCTGACATTATGGATGTTTGCATGACTACTATGGACAAAGAGGCTGCTAATGCTGTTTGGAAGAAATATCTTTACAGACTGAATAGGGAGGCTTTGAAAATCAGGACTCAATGTCTTAGATTGTCAAAAGTAAGGCTTGCTGCTTATCAAAAACGGATTAAGAGAAACCCTCCTCCTATTCTTCTTCTAGAAGCTCCTCCACCTCCAGAAATTCCTGCACCTGATGTTACTCAGATTGTTTCAGAATCCACTGTTCCAGAATCTTCTATTTCAGAATCTACAGATCTTCAGAAGGATGTCAAAGAACTAAAGGATTTTATGGTTGATCAAAAGAAAACAAATGAAGAAATGAAAACTTGGATGGCTAAGCAAGATGAAAACTCAGAAAGGATTACAGCACTGCTGCAACTCATTGCTTCTCAACAAGCCTCATCTGCTAAACCTACTTGATGTTTTGCACAAGTTTTTCATGTTCTGCTTTGTTTTGATTTTCTTCTGATATGTTTTGCATGCTTGTATCTGAATGTTCTCTTATCTTAATGACAATGATTTTTTTTGCTTATCTGAATATGTGTTTCTTCTGCATCTTTACTGTCTTTTAAAATTCTTTTTGATTATGACAAAAAGGGGGAGAAACAAAATAGAATCTGATTGTTCAAATCTATAAGCAATTATCTGAACTAAGTCAGACATGTTACTAACTTTCTTTGAATCTAACCAGACTCTGACAAATTTATCTAATCAGACTCTGACAAATTTCATTGAAGTTTTTCCTGAGATCTATCTTTTCAGAACCTGATCAAAAATAGCTAAATCTGAGTAGACCAGACTCTGATATCTAACCTTAAGTACTATGATCTAAAAGATAACTCAAGACAGGAAATGGCAAGATAAACAACCAGGTGTTCTGAAGTTGTTCATCTGTCATCAAGCTTCTATATGACATCAAACTTTGGCATCAAGCTTTAATATGGCATCAAGCTTTGACTCTAGAAGTCAAACATATGTCAACCAGGATTTGTCAACCAGGCTTCAATCAGACTCTGAATCTGAAATGTAATCAGGCTCTGAATCTGAAATGTACTCAGAAAGGGAAGTATCTAATTCCATTAGAGTATTCATTTCAGGGGGAGATTGTTAATCTCAGGGGGAGTAATCTTAATTCATATTTTATTGAACAAATTGCTCATGTTTTGTCATCATCAAAAAGGGGGAGATTGTAAGAGCACAGATTGTGTCTTAGTAATACCTCTATGTTTTGATGATAACATTAATGATAATTTGTATACAAGAATTATACTCTCTAAATTTGTTCTAAACTGTTTTCTACAGGCACAAAAGATTTTAATCTTAAAGAGCAAATTTGATGTGAACAATGAATTCTGAATGGCTCAAGAGCATCTGAAGACTAGAAGAATCTGAAGTATAAGAGCTTTGTCATCAAGATTCTGAAGATACAACACGCTGCATCTATTATCAAGAATCTGAATGAAAAGAAGACTCTGAGTGAAGAGACTCTGAATAAGAGAAGACTCTGATCTGAGTGAAGACTCTGATCTAAGAGCATGTTACGCTTCAAGCACACAGCTGCACCAGACTCTGATTCATCAACATCTGAAGAACATCTTATGCTCTGAAGTTTCCAGAAGAATCTGAAGACTGAAGACTCTGATATTGATTGTTGATCTGAACTATCTGAAGAATTATTTGAAGAAGATTATTTTAATATATCCGTTGGAATATGCCAGCAAATCTTTCCTTAATTGGGATAGACAAAATTCTCTGCAAGAATATTATTCCTCTGGTACATTCCATATATGGTATAATCACAGCTCAGCAGACAATTGCTACACCCACATTTTGTGCGCCGTCTCTCTGCTGCAATAGTACAAAGGACAGTACTATTTGATATTGGAAATATCTTCTCCAACGGTAAAATATTCTCTCCAATATTCAAGTGGCTATATAAAGGATATCATAGCTCATTCTTCAAGTGACGAAAACTGACGAATTTATTGCAAGAACTCTCTCACGCTAAAAGCTCTCATATTCTTCACTGTTCATACATTGTTCTAAACTTAGAGAAATAACACAGTTGTGTTTATAGCTTTCATAGAAGCAATTTATTACTCTTCATTGTATTACATTAATTTGTAAAGGAAGTTTTCCTTAAGAGGATCTAGGTTAGATCAGTAACTCTTGAGAAGACTAAGAACAGTTGTTCTTAGGTGTTGCTATTTGTAATCAGTTGATTTGAATAGTGGATTAAGTCCTTGTTGAGAAAGGCAAATCACTCTTGAAAAGGGTGGACTGGAGTAGTTGAGTTCAACGAACCAGGATAAAAATACTTGTGTTTTTATCTTTGATTATTTTCTGTCATACTTATTCAACCCCCCCCCTTCTAAGTATTTTCTCACCTTCACAAAGCTCCCACTTTCGACAAATATAAGGGGGACACTTGCCCTAAGGTGCATGTCCGCGCTTATTACAGAAGGATGTCTGTGTATTCAGATGACGAAAGGATGCTTATGCATTTCTTTCAAGACAGCCTGTCAGGACCGTCACTCGAGTGGTACATGGGGTTGGAGCCCGCTCAAATCAAAACCTGGAAGCAATTGGCGGATGCTTTCGTCATGCATTATAAGTATAATAGTGATCTGGCACCGAACCGAGTTCAATTGCAGGGTTTGTCACAAAAGAGCGGTGAAAGCTTTAAGGAGTATGCGCAGAGATGGCGCGATATGGCAGCAAGAGTACATCCTCCATTAGCTGAAAGAGAAATGAATAGTATGTTCATTGGGACATTTACGGGGATATATTATGAAAAATTGTTTAATGTTTCGTTGAGCAGTTTTTCAGATCTGATTCTTATGGGTGAGATGGTCGAAGACGGTATTAAGGTTGGAAGATTCCACGCAGGTGAGTCTGCCCCCGCAGGAGGTACCAGGAAAGCATTTGGTGGTAGACGACAAGGTGATTCTAGTGCCATGATTGGTGGCAGGGGCCCGGGGCAGAGGACGAAGTCAGTATGCTCAGCATCAACAGGTCGCTAGTGTTACCATCCCTTTTCCACAACAACAACAGCAACAGCAGCCGCAGCAGCAACAACAACAAAGGCAACACCCCGCCCAACGCAGAATCCTAGAGGGCAAGCCAAGGAGAGTATTTGAAACGCCTCCTTCAACATACGCCGAACTGCTTCAGACACTGCTAGGATTAAAGTTGATCGAGAAAAGAACTATGGCCCCGTTAACGGGCACTCCTCCGTTTGGCTATGATGCTGGTAAGCACTGTGAGTTCCACTCCGGGGCGCCCGGACATGATATTGAAGGCTGTCATGCGTTTAAACATAAAGTCCAAGACTTGTTGGACAACAAGGCTATCAACTTTGGACAGGCGGGTCCAAATATAGTACAACAGCCTATGCCCAATCACGGGGCAAACGCCATCCTGACCGAGCAGAATTTGAATCTAGTGACGGATGTCAATGAGCTGAAGACACTGTTGGGTGAGATCAAAAGCAGGTTGTTAAAAGAGGGTGTATTCCCGGGGTGTGATGAATTTTGCTTGGATTGTTAGATACAGCCAGAGGGTTGTAATGAGTTGAAACAGGGTATTCAGGCTTTGATGAATGAAGGAACATTGCAGTTTGATAGAACCGCGGTTGAAGAGCCTATAGAGGCATTGTGTGAGGAGCGGAACGATGTTGCGACGATAACGATTCCGAGAAAAACAATAGCAATAACAGCGCCCGCCAGGCGTCCGACGATCACTATTACTAAAGCAGGACCGATTCCTTTTGAAAGTACCAAAGCAGTTCCATGGACTTACGGGTTGGAGGTTTATTGCGACGGTGAGAAAATTGAAGTAAATAAACAACCAGCTGGGGTTGTAGATAATGTTGTTGGAACAGGAGGTATGACCAGAAGTGGAAGAATCTTCACATCGCCTGAGGTAGAGGCAGAAAGATTGGCAAAGGGGAAAGCCAAGGTAGACGAGAGTGGCCCCTCGCAGATAAAGGAAAAGGAAACGTCGGTTAAGGACGTAGAGGAATTTATGAGGCTCATTCGTAAAAGTGATTACAAAATTGTGGAGCACCTCCAGCAAACGCCATCAAAGATCTCGATCTTGTCACTGCTATTATGTTCCGAGGCCCATCGAAACGCTTTGCTGAAGATCCTAGACACGTCATTCGTTCCTCAAGACGTTTCGGTTAATCAATTAGAAGGGGTGATGACGCATGTTAATGCAGGGCACAGCTTGGGCTTTACAGATTTTGATTTGACTCCGAGAGGGCGAGAGCACAATATGGCATTGCATGTGTCAGTTGAATGCTGGGGCACGGTTATGTCCCATGTTTTGGTAGACACAGGATCTTCCCGGAATGTGCTACCAAAGAAAGCCATGATGAAGTTGGATATCAGGGGGATTCTTTGCACACCCAGTGACTTAGTGGTGAGGGCGTTCGATGGAACGAGGAGGTCAGTTTTCGGATCAATGACATTACCATTGCAGGTGGGGCCGGAAATTTTTGAAACTGAATTCTATATAATGGACATCCAGCCAGCGTATAGTTGCCTTCTTGGACGCCCATGGATTCATGCTGCTGGGGCAGTCACATCCACGTTGCACCAAAAGTTGAAGTATATGGTGGGGGATAGTGTCGTCACTGTTTATGGAGAAGAAGATATTCTGGTTAGCTGTAACACCCCCTTTCTATACCCCCAAATTAATCAAATAAATCAATTAGGCACTTAGAAAATTTATTTCATCAGAGTTTAATTAAAACATGGTATATAAGAGGCGCATCACATTATCATGAAATTAAACACATACGATACCTGCTCAAAATAGATATGCAACAATGGGTAACCCACATCTCAATATTTAGAATAAAGCGGAAACACCCAAATATTGAATCGATCTCATTCATAAAAGTATATACAACCATCAGTTAATTCATGCTTTACAACATATCCACAACATATACATACACATATGTATCACAAAAGAATCAAAACAAATGTAACTCCAAAAGAGTCAAAGGCTTCCTAACTACCCAGATGTTACATATCAGAGCCATCGACCAAAAAGAATGAAGACATCGCTTCACAAAAAGAACCTCCAGCTTCCTACTCTGCAATGCCTCATAGAGCATCATAAAACAGCAGAAGGGTGAGAAACAACATCATAACAGTTAATGCATAAAATTGTATATATACATATACTCACATTTGTACAAGTTATACTCAAATTATGTTCTCACCACATTAAGCATATACAAATAATCATGTCTCTACACATACACATGAACATTCACTATATTTTCCTCCAAACAATCATATATAACATACACAGTTATATTCACACAACTAATGCATCATACACAGATGACTCATGCAACTCATAGAGACCGACACACGACTCTATGCAGATGCAAATGCGGTACCGACTCATTCAACAGATTCTCTAAGGAATCGAGTATTCAGCAGATCCTCCACGGGATCAAGTACTCAGCAGATTCTCCACGGAATCAAATATTCATCAGATTCTCCACGGAATCGAATATTCAGCAGATCCTCCACGGGATCAAGTACTCAGCAGATTCTCCACGGAATCAAATACTCTAGCCAATCCTCCACGGGATTACATGTTATGACCGATTCTCCGAGGAATCATACAACAATGCAACCGATTCTCCAAGGAATCAAATATAACCATCGTATCATACGAGGTTCTGCAAATCCTCTGAGGGATCAATCGATACAAAAATGCATACTATGCTCACGAACATACTCGTTGCATTTATCACATACATAGCATATATCTATCATGCATTCACATTATACACCATTCCACACATGGTTTACACACATATCAGCCTATCAATGCGTTTCTATTCAATTTGAGCAAATACACAAGATTATCAAATATTCAAGATTTATCATTTACTCTACAATCTAGGATTCACGCCTTTCGGCCACCCACAGCACGACATGTCAAAACAGTTCACACATCTATCATTCATATAGGCATTAATCATAATTGAATCAACCAAACATCATGCTATGAACAAACAGCAAAACAAAATAACACTGCCAGGTTCGCCAACCTTCGCCTGGCGAAGCCACGCAGCGAATGCTCGCTGGCCTTCGCCTGGCGAACTTCCCAGCGAAGTCCACTGGGAGTAATTCTGGAATTACTCGCTGAGGCTCGCTACCCACTCGCCTGGCGAACCTTCGCCAACTCACTTCGCCTGGCGAACTTGCCAGCGAATACAGAATATTAGCTTCTGACTTGCTTCGCTACAGCTCGCTGGGCTTCGCCTGGCGAAGCTTCGCTACCATTCGCCTGGCGAACTTGCGAAGACAGAACTTCCATGGCTGTCTCAAAGCCCAAACTCCACACAACCGACCGATTAAATCCAAACCAGTCACAGTAGCACAACCCAACCATCACCCGACTAAACTACATCATCTAATCCGAGTTCTAACCGATTAAAACCTCATTCTACTCACAAAACCAACTTCTAACCTAAGTGGAAAAAGAGTAGAAACTCTACAAAATCCACACACATACACATATAATCATATACATTAAAGAGATGATGGAGTTTCACACCCTTACCGATCGATTGCAAGCTTTGGTGATGATCCCTTGATGATTCTAGGTTTTCCTCTCCACTTTCTCTTCTCTTTCTCTTCTCCTCTTTTCTTTCTCTTGTTTTTTTTTCTTCTTATGTTACTATCTTTCTTCCTTTTCCTCTCTTATTATATTTCTATCTCTATTTCTTTCCTCTCAAATTCTTTCCAACACTTACCAATCAATTCTCACACTAAAGTGCTAAATGTCTAAAATGCCCTTTTTACTCTAATTCCCCGAAAACTCTCCGAATCGGTAAAAATAGATAAAATAAGCAAACACCACATAATAACAATATATAATTTTTCTCAATTTAAAAACAAACATCAAATAAATAAATTAAAAGACCCAACAATTAATGGGAATTCAGAATCGGGGCGTTACAACTCTCCCCCACTTTAGAAATTTTCGTCCTCGAAAATATTACCTTATTCAAACAACTCCGGATGCGACTCTCGCATCTTGCTCTCCAATTCCCAAGTCATGTTGCCTTCCGCGGCACCTCCCCAGGACACTTTCACAAGCGCAATATCCTTGCCTCTTAGTTTCTTAACTTCACGGTCCAAAATACTAACCGGTAAAACTTCAATTGTAAGGTTATCTCTTACTTCCACTTCATCCATTGGAATAACATGTGACGGATCCGGAACATACTTCCGAAGTTGCGAGACATGGAATACATCATGCAAATTCGAAAGATTCGGAGGCAACGCCACACGATAAGCCACAGCACCAACTCGTGCGACAATCTGATACGGACCAATAAAACGAGAAGTCAACTTTCTCGACTTCAAAGCACGACCCACACCCGTAACCGGTGTAACTCTCAAAAAACACATGGTCGCCCTCTTGAAACTCGAGATCCTTTCTCCTTTTATCATGATAACTTTTCTGTCTACTCTGAGAAGCTCTCATCTTTCCCCGAATAAATTTCACCTTTTTCGTCGTTTGCTGTACCATTTCAGGACCAACTACCGACTTTTCACCTGTCTCATGCCAACACAGAGGTGTTCGACATCTCCGACCATATAAAGCCTCAAATGGCGCCATACCAATACTCGAATGGAAACTGTTATTATAGGTGAAATCAATCAACGCTAAATAACCGTCCCACGCACCACCTTGTTCAAGCACACAAGCACGCAACAAATCTTCTAACGATTGAATCGTCCTCTCGGTTTGACCATCTGTTTGCGGATGATATGCCGAACTCAATCTCAACTTAGAACCCAAGGCACCTTGCAAACTCTCCCAAAATCTTGAAGTAAATCTAGGATCTCTATCCGACACAATACTCTTAGGAACTCCATGAAGCTTCACAATAGTGCCAACATAAATCTCGGCCAACCTTTCCAAAGAATAAGTAATATCAATCGGAATAAAGTGAGCCGATTTAGTAAGCCTATCAACAATCACCCAAATAGCATTATGTCCTCTTTGCGTATTCGGCAATCCCGTAACAAAATCCATCGATATACTATCCCATTTCCATTCTGGAATATCCAACGGTTGCATCAATCCACTAGGCTTCTGATGCTCCACCTTAGACTTCTGGCAAGTCAAACACGAGTACACAAAACGAGCAACATCGCTTTTCAATCCAGACCACCAAAAGATCTTCTTCAAATCCTGATACATCTTATTCGCTCCCGGATGAATACTTAAGTTACTCCGATGTCCCTCTTCCAATATCATCTTCTTCAAATCCGCATCATCGGGAATACAAATACGACCTCGAAACCTTAAAACTCCTAATTCATCAACTTTGAAATCTTCATTTCCATTCGTCATCAGATCCACAAATTTCAAATCCAACTTTTGCTTTTCACACACCGTAGTAAGGAAATCATTCGTGACATGCAACATACCTAGCGTCACACTACCCAGTGATAACTCACAAACCAAACTCAAATCTCTAAAGTTCTCTAAAAGTTCCCACTCTCTAACCATCAAAGTAGACACGTGCAACGACTTCCGACTTAAGGCATCGGCTACCACATTCGCCTTACCCGGATGATAATTTAAACCAAAATCATAGTCTTTCAAAAGTTCTATCCATCTCCTTTGCCTCATATTCAATTCTTTTTTATCAAACAAATACTTCAAACTCTTATGATCGCTAAAAACCTCAAATCTTGCACCATAAAGATAGTGCCTCCAAATTTTCAAAACGAACACTATGGCCGCTAACTCCAAATCATGAGTAGGATAATTCTTTTCATGCACTCTCAACTGCCTAGAAGCATACGCCACGACCTTCCCATCTTGCATCAATACACCTCCCAATCCTGACAAAGAAGCATCGCAGTAAACCACAAAAGGTTCCGTAGGATTCGGCAAAATCAAAACTGGCGCTGTCGTTAACCTTCTCTTTAATTCCATGAAACTCTCTTCACAATTAACATCCCAAATAAAAGTCTTTCCTTTACAAGTCAATTGCGTTAACGGAAGTGCTAACTTTGAAAATCCTTCGATAAACCTCCGGTAATAACCGGCCAAGCCCAAAAAGCTTCGAATTTCCGTAACCGATCTTGGAGTCTCCCATTGCATTACCGCATCGATCTTGGATGGATCCACACTAATACCATTGCCGGAAATAATATGCCCAAGAAAACTCACCTCCGACAACCAAAACTCACACTTAGACAACTTTGCATACAACTTCTTCTCTTTCAAAATCCGCAACACAATCCTTAAATGTTCTTCGTGTTCCTCTCGAGACTTAGAATAAATCAAAATGTCATCGATAAACACTACCACAAAACGATCCAACTGCTCGTGGAAGATACGGTTCATATATTCCATGAAAACACCCGGCGCGTTAGAAACTCCGAATGGCATCACCGTATACTCATAGTGACCATATCGTGTTCTAAAAGCCGTCTTCGAAATATCTTCTTCCTTAACCCGAATCTGGTGATAACCGGATCTCAAATCAATCTTACTAAAAACACGGGCTCCAACTAATTGATCCATCAAATCATCAATTCTTGGAAGCGGATACTTGTTCTTAATTGTCACCTTATTCAATTGTCGATAATCAATACACAATCGCATACTACCATCCTTCTTCTTTACCAACAATACCGGCGCACCCCAAGGAGAAACACTTGGTCTTACAAATCTCTTATCCAACAAATCATTCAACTGCTTCTTCAATTCCACCAACTCCGATGCCGACATCCGATACGGGGCCATCGAAATCGGTCTAGTACCCGGAACTAGATCAATAGAAAATTCAACCTCTCTCTTTGGCGGCACATCCGTAACATCTTCCGGAAACACTTCAGGAAATTCACAAACCACAGGAAACACGTCGAGCTCAACTTTGCTCTCCACCGACAACGATGCAAACAAACCAAACAACTGAGCTTCGTCCGCTAAAAGTTTCTTCAACTCTTTAGTGGAAAGAAAACTCTCGTTTTCACCATCTTCCAAAGAAGGAAACCTTACTAACTTGTGATAGCAATCCAGATGAACTCTATTAAATTGCAACCAGTTCATACCCAAGATTACGTCCAAACCTTCCAACGGTAAACACACTAAATCCATAACGAAGTCCTTACCATACATGGTCAAAGGACAACTTGCACACACCAAAGAAGTAGTTACCGACCCCGAAGCGGGAGTCCCAATAACCATACCACTACTCAAAGAAACCATACACAAATCCAACCGCTTAGCACACGCAAGAGAAATGAACGAGTGAGTCGCTCCAGTATCAATAATAGCAACTAAAGGCATATCATTAATAAAGCATGTACCTTTAATCAAACGATCCGCCGCATTAGTAGCGTCTGAACCTGCTAATGCGAAAACTTTTCCGCCCGCCTGAGCTTGCTTCGGTTTGGTACAATTCGAGCTAATGTGACCCACCTCGCCACAATTAAAACACTTCACAGCATTCTTTCTACACTCTGCTGCATCATGTCCAAGGAGCCCACAGTTGGAACACTTCGCCTTGAACTTTCCACAATCATAAGACTTGTGGCCCATCACGCCACACTTAAAACATTTGATCGCACCGGAACCTCCTCCGGGTCTCCTATCAAAGTTTCCCCTATGTTTGCCCTTATCAGCAGGCGTCACATAAGGTCCGCTTCGTACTTGCTGCTTCCCTCTCCTCTCGCTCAAACCCTTATAATGAGTAGAGCGAGCTCTACTGTCTTCTTCATAAATTCTGCAACACTCGGTCAAATCCGAAAATCTTCGTATCCTTTGATAACCCACCGCTTGCTTTATCTCAGGACGCAAGCCATTCTCATACTTGATACATTTGGAAAATTCCGCCGTAACCGCATCATAGTGAGGGTGAAACTTCACTAACTCAGTAAACTTAGCGGTGTAGTCCACCACCGACATATTACCTTGTTTCAACTCCAGAAATTCCATTTCTCTCTTCCCTTTAACACTTTCGGGATAATACTTCCTTAGAAACTCAGTACGAAATAAATCCCACGTAATCTCCTCATCGTCGACCTCAAGAACTTGCCTCACGCTGACCCACCAGTCATCAGCCTCTTCTCTCAGCATGTGAGTCCCTAGTCTCACCTTGTTCCCTTCAGCACAATCCATCACCCTAAAGATCCTCTCAATTTCCTTTAACCATATCTGAGCACCATCCGGATCAAATCTCCCTTTGAACACCGGTGGTTGGTTCTTCCTAAACTCATCATTCGCATTCACGTTAGGTGCACCCTGCACAGCTCTGGCCATAGCCTCTAACGCCGCTGCCATAGCATTGTCATTACGACCTGCCATATTCTGACGATTCCCAATAATAACAACAAGGTTAAACAACCGTTCAACCAACACAACAACAAGACAGACACGACTGACTCAACACTGGCTCTGATACCACTTAATGTAACACCCCCTTTCTATACCCCCAAATTAATCAAATAAATCAATTAGGCACTTAGAAAATTTATTTCATCAGAGTTTAATTAAAACATGGTATATAAGAGGCGCATCACATTATCATGAAATTAAACACATACGATACCTGCTCAAAATAGATATGCAACAATGGGTAACCCACATCTCAATATTTAGAATAAAGCGGAAACATCCAAATATTGAATCAATCTCATTCATAAAAGTATATACAACCATCAGTTAATTCATGCTTTACAACATATCCACAACAGATACATACACATATGTATCACAAAAGAATCAAAACAAATGTAACTCCAAAAGAGTCAAAGGCTTCCTAACTACCCAGATGTTACATATCAGAGCCATCGACCAAAAAGAATGAAGACATCGCTTCACAAAAAGAACCTCCAGCTTCCTACTCTGCAATGCCTCATAGAGCATCATAAAACAGCAGAAGGGTGAGAAACAACATCATAACAGTTAATGCATAAAATTGTATATATACATATACTCACATTTGTACAAGTTATACTCAAATTATGTTCTCACCACATTAAGCATATACAAATAATCATGTCTCTACACATACACATGAACATTCACTATATTTTCCTCCAAACAATCATATATAACATACACAGTTATATTCACACAACTAATGCATCATACACAGATGACTCATGCAACTCATAGAGACCGACACACGACTCTATGCAGATGCAAATGTGGTACCGACTCATTCAATAGATTCTCTAAGGAATCGAGTATTCAGCAGATCCTCCACGGGATCAAGTACTCAGCAGATTCTCCACGGAATCAAATATTCATCAGATTCTCCACGGAATCGAATATTCAGCAGATCCTCCACGGGATCAAGTACTCAGCAGATTCTCCACGGAATCAAATACTCTAGCCAATCCTCCACGGGGTTACATGTTATGACCGATTCTCCGAGGAATCACACAATGCAACCGATTCTCCAAGGAATCAAATATAACCATCGTATCATACGAGGTTCTGCAAATCCTCCGAGGGATCAATCGATACAAAAATGCATACTATGCTCACGAACATACTCGTTGCATTTATCACATACATAGCATATATCTATCATGCATTCACATTATACACCATTCCACACATGGTTTACACACATATCAGCCTATCAATGCGTTTCTATTCAATTCGAGCAAATACACAAGATTATCAAATATTCAAGATTTATCATTTACTCTACAATCTAGGATTCACGCCTTTCGGCCACCCACAGCACGACATGTCAAAACAGTTCACACATCTATCATTCATATAGGCATTAATCATAATTGAATCAACCAAACATCATGCTATGAACAAACAGCAAAACAAAATAACACTGCCAGGTTCGCCAACCTTCGCCTGGCGAAGCCACGCAGCGAATGCTCGCTGGCCTTCGCCTGGCGAACTTCCCAGCGAAGTCCACTGGGAGTAATTCTGGAATTACTCGCTGAGGCTCGCTACCCACTCGCCTGGCGAACCTTCGCCAACTCACTTCGCCTGGCGAACTTGCCAGCGAATACAGAATATTAGCTTCTGACTTGCTTCGCTACAGCTCGCTGGGCTTCTCCTGGCGAAGCTTCGCTACCATTCGCCTGGCGAACTTGCGAAGACAGAACTTCCATGGCTGTCTCAAAGCCCAAACTCCACACAACCGACCGATTAAATCCAAACCAGTCACACTAGCACAACCCAACCATCACCCGACTAAACTACATCATCTAATCCGAGTTCTAACCGATTAAAACCTCATTCTACTCACAAAACCAACTTCTAACCTAAATGGAAAAAGAGTAGAAACTCTACAAAATCCACACACATACACATACAATCATATACATTAAAGAGATGATGGAGTTTCACACCCTTACCGATCGATTGCAAGCTTTGGTGATGATCCCTTGATGATTCTAGGTTTTCCTCTCCACTTTCTCTTCTCTTTCTCTTCTCCTCTTTTCTTTCTCTTGTTTTTTTTTTCTTCTTATGTTACTATCTTTCTTCCTTTTCCTCTCTTATTCTATTTCTATCTCTATTTCTTTCCTCTCAAATTCTTTCCAACACTTACCAATCAATTCTCACACTAAAGTGCTAAATGTCTAAAATGCCCTTTTTACTCTAATTCCCCGAAAACTCTCCGAATCGGTAAAAATAGATAAAATAAGCAAACACCACATAATAACAATATATAATTTTTCTCAATTTAAAAACAAACATCAAATAAATAAATTAAAAGACCCAACAATTAATGGGAATTCAGAATCGGGGCGTTACATTAGCCATCTGTCTTCATTCTAATACGTGGAGGTTGACGGCGAAATACATGAAACACCCTGTCAAGCATTTGAAGGGCTAAAGATTAAAGACAAAGCTCCAGTACCTAAGATATCAGATGTGGCAGTATCATCGTACAAAGAGGCTCAGGCTCTAGTGCAGGCAGGCGAAACCAAGGGCTGGGGTCAGGTGTTGGATATTCCCGTGAAGAATGACAGGTTCGGGCTTGGATATCATCCTTCGTCCTCAGCATCCTCTTAAGGAACGCCCAAATTCAGAGGGCCGATAACCATTACACCGAGCGGGGTGAGCTTCGAGACTGTCAATGATGTTTCCGATTCTGAAGAAGGAGATAGCGACTGTGATATGGACGCATGGATCAAGCCAAGCGTGCCAGGACAAAGTCTCTGCAATTGGTCTATCCGGGAAACTGTTCCTATGACAACTAAACAGTAATGATTTGTTTTCTTAATTGTTGAATAATCCTGTGTCTCACCTGGGGCACAACGATTTTGCTTAGGGCCATTTGGTTATGCACATTACATTGTTTAATCATGAATAAAGGCGTTTTTCATATATAAATATTGTGATCCCTGTTTTTCCTGTTTTTATCTCTTACAATAAAATGGCAACATGGTTATTTGCTTTGTACGCGTTTTGAAGCATTTAACCATTTCCTTTGCAGGATTACTATTTCAGATGACATCTATGAATCGCCTATGACTCACTTCGACTTTGAGCACCCGGTATTTCAGGCTGAGGAAGAGATTGTTGAAGATGGCGACGTACCAGAAGAGTTGACCTGGTTATTGAAACAAGAAGAAAGAATCATTCTGCCTCATGAGGAGGTCATCGAGATCATCAATTTAGGGTCGGAAGAGGTGGTGAGAAGCATCTGTATAGGGGCTGCGCTGCAGAGCGACGTTAAGCAAAGGTTGGTTGAGATGCTCAAAGAGTACAGTGAGATATTCGCTTGGTCGTACGAGGATATGCCTGGGCTGGATACGGATATGGTTGTTCACCGTCTGCCATTAAAAGAAGAATGCCCGCCTATTAAGCAGAAACTCCGAAGAACTAGACCGGACATGGCTGTGAAGATTAAGGAGGAAGTGCAAAAACAGTGGGATGCTGGTTTCCTAGTGTCGCTACCGCGAAAATAAGGTGCCGGCAAAACAGAAGAGTCTCCACCTTTCGTTATTTATCCCTCGGAATGGGAAAGGAAACGATCGGAAAAACCTGACGAAAAAGGTATAAGACAGGGTCATCGCAACCATTGTCTGGGTTCGGGAGTCGGTTACGCAAGGGGAAGGTATTAGCACCCCTCACGTCCGTCGTAATCGACGGGATCCACGCTTGTTGTGCTTACTGGACGGGTTGGTTTTATCTATCTACCTATCAAGGCTGGCTCAAAAAGAAAAGAAAAGTGACTCGGCAAAGCGTCGCACTTTATGCCTACGTGTTCTCATCATAGAATGAGAAATCAGAGTCAGCGTAGTTCGACTAACTACGGGTTACGGGGAAGGTGGCTCGCCAATACATCAGTATTGTACCTACGTACTCTCAACAGGTATGAGAGATCAGAGCTTACATAGTTCGGGATAATACGGATTACGGGGATTCAGATTCATCTGTTTTATCGAGTAGGGTTAACAAACAGTTCTAGTAGTTGGATGTACGCAGCTCGACCCTTGGAGACTTAAGCGTTACCGTTTGCGGTAGAACTTGGAGCTAACGACACTCTTTTCTTCAGAAAAGCATCCTTTGAATTATGGGCCCGTGGGGCAAAAAGGTTTGAAGTTTGTTTTCTGTCTTTTACGGAAGAACTGTTTTTTATTGTATTTGCAACTAGTATCGCACTAGAGACTATGACCTGAGAATGAATGCGTCGCATGTCACCCAAAGGGTACCATACTAAACATCCAGACTGTTGAAAAGAAACTCTCCAGCAATCCTTTCTCAGATAGCTTAAGGCTCGTAACGTACGACGTCAGTTAACCTTTACTAGTGTATTTTCATTGGTTTTGAGAAGAGAAGAGAAGGGGCTCAACTAAAGGGAGACTGTCAAGTCCTAATGTTGTCATGCCAAGGATTCATCCTATGGTTGAGGTCTGAAATAGGGAACTCTTAGAAGTTATCATGCATAGGTTTCAACCTAAAGTTCTATCATCACTTCCTTATCAAAGGAAGTGAGATTCCTAAGGGGTCATGTCAATGATAAACCGAAACAGATAAAGCATCAGCTTAAACAGTAAACAGTAAACGAATGTAAAATGCATGCAACGCAAGTGAGGGAGGAAATGTGTGTGGGGCATCAGCCTCCACAAGCTCATCTCAACCTCAAGCCAGATATGAATAACTGCAATCATACAGAAAGAATAACATGCTATCAAGCAAAATACAAATGACTGTAATCACACAGAGGAAATATCATGCTATCAAGCAAACACAAACCACATAGGCAAGGGAGCCGGGCTCTACCGAATACCCGCAAGCAAAGCCATACAGTAAAAATACAAGCAGAGGGAGCAACTCAACCTCTAGTGCAATCATGCTCCTAGCCTAACGTCAGTCTAGATATGAACTTATTCTAATGCATCAAGCAAGTCAAACAAGTCACACCAATACAGAAGAGAAAACAGACAAGAGAGGAAACAGATCAACCCCTCCTTCAATTTCAAGCTTCAGCTCTTCTGACAGCAACTCAGTCATCAGTCCTCAACAGCTCTTTAGGGCTTATCATCTTCAATAGCAAGTGTCCACTTGCTTCTTCAAGTTTCTAACACATCAGACATAAGTATCAACTTGTTCTTTCTTCTCCAAGCTTCAGCTCTTCAGTCAATTCCACCTTCAGGCTTCACCCTTAACTACAAGTATCAACCTGATTCCTTCAGGCTCTCAATGTATCAATGTAAGTGTCAACTTATCCTTCCTAAAGCCTCAGTTCTCCACTCAATCTCAATTGAATCCTCTTCATAAGTATCAACTTGTCCTTCTTGCTTCAACTCTCTTTGCTTCACCATTATCAACTTGGTTTTCTTCATCTACAAGCTTCAGCTTCTCAGAGTAATCTTCAATCACATGGAAGTGTCAACTCCATATTTCAATCTTCTTCAATCAAGGAACTCCATCCTCTAACAAGGGAGGAAGATGCATCTATCAAGAGCAAAGTTTGGATGATTGGTAGCAGAGTGAAGACCAAAGGTCACCACTAAGCATCTTGTCATCAGAGAAATGGACCCTCAAAGGTTCTACCAACTTGTAGAGAGCCACACATCCTACCAAAGGAGGGATGGGGACTTTACAAGGGACCTTGCATCATAGGGAAGAATGGAAGTGATCAACATATTCCATGTTTATGAAGGAAGAGAACTATCTAGAAGCTCTGCCTACAAAACCCTAATCTTAGCCTAATCAGGACTACACCACAAGAAGGGAAGATCTTCAAATCCAAGCCTCTTCAAGCCATCCAATGCATTTTCAACATGCCTTCAACATCATCCAAGAACAAGCAAAGCAAAACCCTAATCTAAGGGAACTAAAGATGTTAATCTAGTTGAGTTAGTGCCTTAGAATCATCTAAAACTAGCACCTAAACTAAAATCAATCAAAAATAATAAGCTATCTTATAAATTTCTACAAAAATTCCTAAGGGATCCTAATTCAATTAAGAATTCCTCATACAAAAACCAAGGACTAAATCATCTATTAAATCCTAAAATTAAGTCCTAAATCCAAAGGTATCAACCATAAACCCTAAAAATGGAGCTTCTAAAGGTTTCAACCTAAACTACCACCTATGTTCATCACAAAAATGTGAGAAAATTCTATGGGGAGCATGCATATCTATGCTAAAAACTCACAAAAAAATCAAGATCAAAATCATCATCACATGATCACACAAAATTCCACAAAATCAAGTATTAAACATAACTATTCTAATATCAATTAAAATGTAAAAATTCCCCTAAAATCAGAAAATGCATTAAACAATAATATTTTTTATCTAAAAAATACTAGATTCAACCATGAATATAATGCAAAAAGAATGGTATTAATTGGATCATTTTTCAATTTTTTATGATTTAATCATGAACCATGAATAAAATGAAGAAAATAAAGAAAATCCAAAGAAAAAGATAAATGCACGGTGCAAATAGAAACCAAGATCAGTTCATTTGGGAGATTGGGCCATGAGGGGGGTGCTGATATCAATCTTTTCATTAAGCCCAAAACACAACTAAATGAAACGCTGCGTTCCATTTAGTTCAGAAACCCTTCACAAAATTCATGCGCGCGTGGCCGTTGGATGGGGTCCTTGGTCCAAGTCAAACCACAATCTGATGGCTATCAAGTCATCTTCCCCAATTCAAACCTCTGAAACTCAGGTCACCTGCGCGCCCAAAACCACCGCCGGTGACTTTCTCCGGTCACCATTCCACAACCCTAGTTCAACATAGAGTCCACCATAGGCCACGATCCCTTAATGAAACATGTCCCAAATTCCCTCACGAATTCATTCATGCCTTTAATTCTCTCTGAAACCTCAAGATTCACCATAACCAACTCTCAACCGAAAATGGTAACATCCTTAATTGGTCACTAACTCTCAAACTAACTATCTGAAAACCTTCCTACACCGTTCTACAATGTATCTAACACCCTAATTCGTATTGATTCTACCTAATTTATGCTGGAGGATGAAGTTTACATACCTGTCAATTCTTGATGAACAGATGCACTAAATTTTCAAATCAAGCTCTCCAACCCTCCAGACACGATCAATGGATCATTCCCTTGCTTCTGTATGCAATAGAACTGGTTGAAAACTCCTGAAACTTGAAACCCGATGGTGAGTTGCAGGTGGAAAAATCTGAGTTCAAGAACACCAATCAGCCACGAATTCCCTTGGATTATGATCTGGAATCATTCCCTAGCATCCATGGAAGAGATTGCAATCAAGAAACTGGATGGAAAGTGAGTGAAATGATGTAACCGAATTCAGTTGCAAGTAATGAAATCTCAATCTCAATCTCTGCTCCCTCCTTCAATCATCACCAACCTTTCATCTGAACCTCTTCTACTCAATATATAGAACATGTGTGGATGATCTAGAACCCTCTAGATCCTTCTAATGAGAAATCCAATCTCTCATGTCATGAGAATTTCAACCTTATGCCATGGTATGCATAGTTCTGTTTGCAGCTTGAAATCCATCCCATTCTCTCCCAATTTCTCCTCTAGTGACATTTTGGAAGTGTTTTGCCTGCAAGGGGCTTTGGTTGTGCCTTGATTCTAGGTTTTGCAAATGTTACTTAAGATGTAAGTAACTACTTTTCAAATCAAGTCCACAAATTACACCTCAACTCAAAAATGTGGCTAAACCAATGTTCTTAAAATTCTTTTTAGAGTCAAAATGACCTATTATATGCCTTGGTTTGGATGTGTAGATCAAAAGTATCAATTTCCAACTTTGATTCATTTAACTTATACCCTAATTTTAGGTCATTTTTGCAACTTTGAGCTACAAGCATTTCCAACATCTCATGACCTATTTAATAGCCTTAAAACATCATTTTGAACAAGTTTGATGTTGAACATTTTCTCATTTGAAGCTTGGAAATAGGAGTTGTGGCCTTATGGTTGAAATGACCTGTAATCTCCAAATGACCAAAATGCCCTTGACTTGTCAAAGCCATAACTTGAGTTCTAAAAATCCTATAAAGGACTTCTAGTACTCTATAGAAATCTAAGAGGATAAGGAACAACATTCATGTTGACCAAAAGTTCATAGGAATCATCCTTCTAGGGCAAACGTTTGATGCAAGTTGGGTAACTTTCAAGCCCCCAAATTCACATACCTCAGATGACCTGTAACTTGTCAAAGTCATAACTTGAGTTATACAAATCCTATCAAGGACTTCTAGCACTCAAATTAAAGCTAAGACCATGCTCTACAACATTCATGTTGGGGACAAGATGAGATGGCAATCACATCTTGAGCTAAACTGCCTTGAAGATAGGGGTCAAACTAGGGGATTTTACACTGTCAAGCCTTAGAAACCCTAGCCTGAAACTTCTCAAACTCTTCAATCATGATGAGTTAACCTTGGAATCATCCTTATAGCATCTCAATGTATCAATCCATGATCACATGGCTCTTGAATTAGGTCTCAACCTTGCTCAAATCATTAGTTGACTCAGGGTTGACCCAGTCAAACCCTAATTACACCATTCATGGTTGAGTCTTCTTAATCTTGCACAATGACCTGTCTAGGCCTCAAATTGATCTCCAACACTTATCATGAGCTCTCTCAAGACCTTAAGTCCATCTTCATGGCTTCAGAATCATCTGATGGCTTCCCACAACTCTCAAGTTAGGAGGCCTACACATTTGGTTTCAACCACTCTTTCTGAGGCTCTTTTAACTTCTCTGACAAGGATATCAACCCTTGAGCTCTTGAATAACCTTCTTAGCTAGCTTCATAGTCTTGATTGGTAATCATACCCTCTTGATCTCCTGCATACATGTCAATGAAATGCAAATGATAATGCTAATGTGCATGAAATGAAACATAAGCTAGGTAAAGAAATGTTGGGCAAATTTTGGGGTGCAACAGCTACCCCTATTCAAACGGCTTGGACCTAACTGGGTGAGAAGCGAACGACTCTCAAACAATCAAGGTAAAAGACGGTTGAATACTAACAAACCCGGAAATTTGCCAACTGCACAAGTACACGGTACTCTGATGGGGACAAATCTTCGGAAACTGAAATAATAGCTGCACGGCAATTAGCTGGGGGATTGGTCACACGGTAACCAGCGATACACGGTTGATTACGCCGTCAGGCATCGGAATCCCTCGGGACCTATCAGATCAACAATCAAGTTAACCACGCCATCGGGCATTTAAAGAAATCTTTGGGCGTCATCCGAACTTCGTCAGTAGGTCGGGGATAGAATTCTCAGTCAATCATGAACCAATTGGGGATATCCAACTTCTACCATCAGGCACTCCGCATCAGCTGAGAGAACTGCTTCGTCAATACAGTTGGACTTCAATCATCAAGTCTTCAAGGGAAGTTTAAACTTTTCTATTTAAAACCTGCTGGGGATGACACATCTCCACTGGGGATTCTGGAGAACTATCAAGTCATTCTGCTTCGGGGATCTATAAATCATTCCGGGTAAATCATCTCTCTGCTGAGGACTTCAAGAATCCTCCTGAACCAATAACTCTGCTGGAGATTTCGGGAATCATCCCGAGTAATCACTCTGTCGGGGACTCTAAGCGTCAACTTGAGCAACCAACTCTTTCGACTTCGCTGGGGATTTTAAGAATCATCTTAAACGATCGTCTTTGCTGGAGGATTCAAGAATCATCTTGGGCAAACGACTTTTGCTAGGGGAATTCAAGAATCATCTTGAGCAAGCGGCTTTGCGGAGGAACACCTGCAAGACAAGAACGGTAACAACCTAGCTCATGCTTCATATGCTTATGCTTTGGCAATGGCGCAATGCTACACACGGTGGAAATGCTACGCGTCTAGGGTAGATGCTATGCAATCATGTAAAATGCTATGACCCCATCAACAAAATAAACGTTGAAGGGAGCATCCTCCTGTCAAGGAGAAAGAACCACTCTGGTGGAGAGGAGGAATCATCCTGTCAAGGAGAAGAAGTCACGCCAATCTCAATCGGACTCCACCTGGGGAAACAAACTTCAGTCGAATGCTGTAGGAGAACGAAGCTCTACGAGAACCCGGACCTGCTCAGGAAAGTGATGTCAATCGCAGAAATAAACTGCGTGGCCTTCACGACTACTTCCCTGGAGGTAACGACTCTGGCGGGGAAATACAACATCAGCTATCCAACACTCTACTAGGGACAACCAATCATGGCCCAAACTGCTTTCCAAGGACTCGGCTCCCTTGGGGATCTGCAAACTCGGCTGGGGAAGAAGGAATCGTCCTGCTTACAGGGGAGAGTACGACTCTGTGGGGAATCTCAATTCTGCCGGTGACTTCAGTCTGGAACTTTCGAGTGCTGCACACTTCAGTGTATGACTCAGCTAGGGAGATGACGACCCTTCGGGATGCATCTGATTGGGGAGAGGATCTTATTTGCTTGGGGAGACATATCAATGCCTACGATCTCATGTTCAGACTCTGCGGGGAGAGGCTGTTGAACTCTACCGGAGAAGAAGGAATCATCCTGTTTGGGGACGCATACGACGTACTGCCTGGAATATGATATACCTGTAACAACACAAACAAACACACAAGATACCCTTCTCAAAGGGACCTATCAAGGTTATCATCTTGTGACAATGTTTAAGTAATTCATTGTTCCAACAATCAGTGGCCTAGGCCAGTAAGTTTATGTATGCGCATTTTGTCAAAAACATCGGCGTTCTTTTTCGCAAACAAAACAGATAATGCTAAACAGACAAATAGAATTGCTGAATAGTATACATTTTATTGATAACGAACCCCTGAATGGGCAAAAATGTTTTACAACAGATGCAAGCTTCTGGAATGAGGAAGTCGCGCAAAAATAAATATACATCAGTATATACACAAATGTTGGCAATGAGGCGTAGACGAACACCATGAGTTGATCCCTCTATGACCCACTCGACTTCGATACTTCTCCGACGCTTCAGCTTCATAAGAGATTGATTCAGATAAATGGCCCTCATGTCTTCCAAACCACTAAACAAATACAGTCCACACGCGGAACGCAGTCAGTTGCTTTTCTAAATCCCTAACTTTTGCCTGAATCGCCCTTCCGGGTTTTCGATTCACCGGGATACCCTTTTTTGCCAAAGTCGCCCTTCCAGGTTTTCGACTTTGCGGGTGTACATTTTTTCCTTTATATCCCTAATTTTTTCCCGAACCTTTTTCCTTTTTTATGGTTCGCCAGGATGCCCCATTTTTGCCTGGATATTCTTTTTCTTTCTAGCGGGTCATTTTTAAGCAAAGTATTTTTTAACTGCGTCCGCGTTCACCGGGGATGCAAAATCTTCGCCATCCATCATGGATAACAACAAGGCTCCTCCCGAGAAGACCTTGCTGACGACGTACGGACCTTCATAATTGGGAGTCCACTTGCCCCAGTGAATGTATGTACCGTTGTACGATAACCGTGCAGTGCAAATGGCAACATTTCGTGCCAATCTTTGTAGGTCACAACCATCTTCTGAACAATCTTCTTGATGTTCTTGTTGGCCGCTTCAACGGCGCCATTCATCTTCGGCCGGTAAGGAGATGAGTTGTGGTGTTCAATCTTGAAACTCTGGCACAGCTCCTTCATCATCTTGTTATTCAAATTTGAACCATTATCGGTAATGATCCGCTCGGGAACTCCGTAACGACAGATGATGTCCCTCTTTATGAATTTAGCCACCACCTGCTTGGTCACATTAGCATATGAGGCTGCCTCCACCCACTTGGTGAAGCAGTCGATAGCTACTAGAATGAAGCGATGACCGTTAGATGCAGTGGGCTCGATCTTGCCTATCATGTCGATGCCCCACATGGAGAACGGCCACGGGGAGGACATGACATTTAACGGGCACGGCGGCACGTGAACTTTATCAGCATAAATCTGGCATTTATGACATCTCTTCGCAAATTTAAAGCAATCTGATTCCATCGTCAGCCAGTAATATCCTGCTCTCAGGATCTTTCTTGTCATAGCATGCCCGTCGGCGTGCGTACCAAATGTGCCTTCATGGACTTCTTCCATGAGCATACTCGCCTCTTTCTCATCTACACATCTGAGTAGCACGAGATCGTGGTTTCTTTTATACAAAACTCCATCAGGATTGAGATAAAAATTTCCAGACAGCCTCCTCAGAGTCTTCTTATCCTGGGTTGACGCTCCCGCAGGATACTCCTTAGTCATAAGGAAGGTTTGGATGT
This sequence comes from Lathyrus sativus, assembly GCA_963859935.3. Lineage (NCBI taxonomy): Eukaryota > Viridiplantae > Streptophyta > Magnoliopsida > Fabales > Fabaceae > Lathyrus > Lathyrus sativus. The sequence continues at coordinate 333,956,417 of OZ012736.1, forward strand.
CATGGAACCATGGCTTGCCGTCGGAGGCTTCCTCGATCGCAAAGACGAATGCAGGTCTATCAAGACGAGAAAGCATAATTCTTGGAGCTTCATTCCAAAAATTGACTTTATACATCGAAGCAAACGTGGCTAAGGCATCAGCCATCTGATTTTCTGCTCTGGGCACATGATGGAGTTCCACTCGATCAAAGAACGGAAGTAGCCTTCTGGAATAGTTCATGTACGGCACCAAATTCGATTGACGAGTCTCCCACTCCCCTTTAATCTGGTTAATCACAAGCGATGAGTCACCATATACGTCTAGGTTCTTGATTCTCAAATCAATTGCTTCTTCTAGACCCATGATGCATGCTTCGTACTCCGCTTCGTTATTGGTGACTGGAAACGTCAGTCTCGCAGTGAACGGGATGTGGGATCCGTAGGGAGTCGTGATGATTGCCCCTATGCCACTTCCGTAAGAATTAACCGCCCCGTCAAATATCAATTTCCACTGGGATTTCCTATCTGGCCCCTCGTCGGGCAGCGGTTCATCTCAATCTTTTGCTTTGAGAAACATGATATCCTCATCAGGGAATTCAAATTTCATCGGTTGGTAATCCTCGATCGGCTGTTCGGCAAGGTATTCAGACAATACGCTTCCCTTAATGGCCTTCTGGGAAACGTACTGAATATCATATTCCGTCAACACCATTTGCCATATGGCAATCCTGCCCGAAAGCGCTTGCTTCTCGAAGACGTACTTGATCGGATCCATCTTCGAAATTAGAATGGTTGTGTGATTGAGCATGTACTGTCGTAAACGTTTGGCAGCCCAGGCTAGGGCACAACACGTCTTCTCCAGCATCGAGTAACGAGATTCACAGTCCGTGAACTTTTTACTCAAGTAGTAAATGGCATGCTCCTTTCTGCTCGTCTCGTCATGCTGACCGAGAACACACCCCATACTATTCTCAAGAACTGTCAAGTACATGATTAAGGGTCGTCCGGCCACTGGGGGTATCAAGATTGGAGGTTCCTGTAGATACTGTTTTATCTTATCAAATGCCTTCTGGCAATCCTCGTTCCAGATAATCGCCTGATCTTTTTTCAGTAGTTTGAACATCGGTTCACACGTGGCCGTGAGCTGAGAGATAAACCTTGCAATGTAGTTTATTCTGCCCAGGAAACCACGAACTTCTTTTTCGGTTTTTGGCGCTGGCATTTCTTGTATCGCTTTTATCTTCGCAGGATCAACCTCGATGCCTCTTTCGCTCACGATAAACCCCAGTAGTTTTCCGAACCGTACTCCAAAAGTACACTTGTTAGGATTCAGCCTCAACCTGAACTTCCTAAGCCTCTCAAAAAGCTTCAGCAAATTGACCAGATGTCCCTCCTCCGTTTGGGACTTCGCAATCATGTCATCAACATAGACTTCAATCTCATGATGAATCATGTCATGAAACAAAGTAACCATTGCTCTTTGGTAAGTGGCCCCTGCGTTCTTCAGACCGAAAGGCATTACCTTGTACCAAAATGTTCCCCAAGGAGTGATGAACGTAGTTTTCTCCATGTCCTTCGGCGCTATTTTGATCTGATTGTAACCGGAGAAGCCATCCATGAACGAAAACACGGAGAGCTGAGTTGTATTATCGACTAACACATCAATATGAGGCAGCAGGAAATCATCTTTAGGGCTCGCCCTATTCAAATCCCGATAATCGACGCACATTCGTACCTTACCGTCCTTCTTCGGTACAGGCACTATGTTGGCGACCCACGGAGGGTAAGTAGTGACCGCTAAGAAGCCAGCATCAAGCTGCTTCTGCACTTCTTCTTTGATCTTGACGGCCATATCTGGTCGCGTCCTCCTAAGCTTCTGCTTAACGGGGGGACAATCTTCTTGCAGCGGCAAGTGATGGACCACGATGTCAGTGTCAAGTCCAGGCATATCTTCGTATGACCAAGCAAAGACGTCACTATACTCTCTTAGCATCTCGACCAATCTCTGCTTGACATCACTCTGCAATGCAGCCCCTATCCTGACGTTCCTGACAAGTTCTCCAGAACCCAGATTCCCAATCTCAATTTCCTCCTCGTGAGGCAGAATAACTTTCTCTTCTTGTTTCAACAAGCGGGCCAACTCTTCGGGAAGGTCTTCGTCTTCATCAATCTCTTCTTCGGCTTGATAGATCGGGCAATCAAAGTCGAAGTGAGTCGTAGAAGGTCTAGAGTCGATGTCATCTGTTATATGGATCCTGCAATAACAAGGGTTAAGCTTAAAACAAGGATATGCAGGTTAGCACAAACCCCATTGCCATTTTATTGTTTTTCAAAACAAATATAAAACAGGAATAACAGAGATCACAATATTTGAATACGAAGAAAAACGCCTTTTGATTTATTGATAAAATGCATGTACATAATCAAACAAGGCCCTGACAATAAAACCAATATGCCCCAGGTAGGACATAGGGTTGTACAATGATTGGAAAAAAAGTAAATCATTACTCTTCGCTTGTCATCTGGATGATATCCTTGACGGACCAGTTGTTGAGGCTCTCGCCTGGCTTGCTTGGCTGGATCCAGGAGTCTAAGTCACAGTTGCTATCTCCGCTGTCTTCAGACACTGCGTTGACGCTTTCAAATATCACCCCGCCACTAGTAAACTGGATCGGCCCTTTACCTCGCGACGCACTGCTAGAAGAGGAGGCTTCAGCCGCAGGAGAATATCCCAACCCAAACTTGTCTTGCTTGTTAGGTATCTCCAGAATTTGCCCCCAGCCTGGGGTAGATCCGGCTTGGACAACGGCCCGGGCTTCCTTGAATGAAGAGATAGTCATCTCTGGCTTCTCAGTGACTTCAGGAGCTACGTTCTTGACTTTAACAGCTTCGAACGCTTGGCATAGGGTTTCGTGGATTTCCCCATCCATCTCGACATACTTGAAGGACGACAAATGGCTCACCATTATGTCTTCCTCGCCACATACGGTCACGATGCTACCTCCGACAACACACTTGAGCTTCTGGTGCAACGTGGAGGTCACGACACCCGCCGAATGGATCCATGGCCGGCCCAAGAGACAGCTGTAGGCAGGCATGATGTCCATAATGTAAAAGACTGCGTCGAATGTTTCCGGCCCGACTTGGATTGGCAACGTCACCTCCCCGAAAACATGGCGTTTGGTTCCATCGAACGCTTTCACAACCAGATCACTGGGTGTGCAAATCACTCCACGAGTATCTAACTTCATTAATGCCTTCTTCGGAAGAACATTGAGTGATGACCCTGTGTCCACCAACACGTGGGACACAATTGCTCCCCTACACTCTATCGAGATGTGCAGGGCGCTATTGTGGTTCCTCCCCTTCGGTGTCAGCTCCAGGTCAGTGAACCCTAACCCATTTCCAGCATTCACGTAGGCTACGACCTCCTCTAACTGGTTTACCGATATTTCCTACGGCACTTACGCGGCATTCAACACCTTCAGCAACACGTTGCGATGTGCCTCAGAACACAACAACAGGTTCAGGATGGAGATTTTTGAGGGTGTTTGGTGGAGATGATCCACGATTTTGTAGTCACTCTTTTTAATCAACCTCACAAATTCCTCAGCGTCTTTAACAAGCAAGTCTTTTTCTACCCCGCAAGGGATCTCTTCAACGACTTTACTTTCACCTTTATCAGTTGCATCAGCTTTGTCCGTTACGACCTCAGGTGGTGCAAACACTCTTTCGCTGCGAGTGATTCCACTAACGCCCACTAGGTTCTCCATAGACGACCCAAACGGTTCTAGTTCCAACTTCTGTCTGTTGTAGTAGACCTCTGCCCCATAGTGCCACGGGACAGCGTTGGTGCTTTCGAAAGGTATCGGCCCGACTTTGGTGATGGTAATCGTAGGCGTCCTGAGTGCGGAAATAGTTATCGTCTGGCGAGGGATGGTGATGGTGGCAACCTCATCGTCTTGCTTCAACATTACCTCTCCTGATCCACATTCGGCCCTCCGGCTAAACTATAGGATCCCTTCAGTCATCAGACTTTGAATCCCCTCTATCAACTGTTCACATCCATCAGGACTTGTCGCACAACCCATACACAACTCTCCGCAACCTGGAAAGAAACCTCTTTTCATCAGCTTAGCTTTAATGAAGCTAAGCGGTGTCTTCAGATCTCTGACATCAGTCAACAAATCCAAACTCTCGTCTTCAATAATGGTGTTTACTCCACCTCCCCTATGATTCGGCATAGGGTTCTTCGTGACGTTTGGCACATTGTCTGAGAAGTTGATGATCTTAGCGTCCACCATGTCCTGCACCTTATGCTTGAAGGCTTTGCAATTTTCTATTGTGTGGCCTGGTGCCCCTGAGTGAAATTCGCAAGTCGCATTCGCGTCATAACCTAGCGGAGGTTCCCCTGTCAAGGGAGCCAGGGTTCTCTTCTGGATCAATTGTAGCTGAAGCAAAGTCTGTAACAGCTGAGCATACGACATGGGCGGTGTCTCGAGGTGACGGCTCGACAGAGGTGCCCTGTTTTGATACTTTCTGTACCCTTGTTGACTCGGTTGCTGCTGCTGCTGCGGCTGCTGCTGCTGTGGCTGTTGAACTGCCGGGATAGTTATGCTGGCCACCTGTTGGTGAGGGCCTTTACCCTTCCTTCGAGCGTTGGACACGGCGCTCGTCTCTCCTTCCCGTCTTTTGCCACCATAAGGTTTCTTGCCTCCTCCAGCTGAGGATGAATCACCTTGAATATTCCCCAGTTTGATCCCATTTTCAATGTGCTCACCAGTGATAATGAGATCTGAGAAGGTTCCAGACATACCGCTGACCAATTTCTCATAATAAACCCCCGGGAGGGTGGCTACGAACATTTTCACAAGCTCACGTTCAACCATCGGCGGCTGAACCCTGGCTGCCAATTCTCACCATCGCTGGGCGTATTCTTTGAACCCTTCATTGTTCCTTTGCGACAGATTCTGCAGTTGGACTCGGTTCGGAGCCAAGTCACTGTTGTATTGGTAGTGGTGCACAAATGCTTCAGCAAGGTCCTTCCACGTGTGCACACTGGTAGGTTCCAGACTCATGTACCATTCGAGGGAGGGTCCGGACAGACTGTCCTGAAAGAAGTGCATCAGCAACTTCTCGTCCTCAGAATGAGCGGACATTTTTCTGTAATATGATCTCAGGTGGACGGGAGGGCAAGTGGTGCCCTTGTACTTTTCAAAGTCAGGTACCTTGAACTTGGGAGGCACCATGAAATCAGCAATCAGTCCCAACTTGGACATATCAACGCCCAGGGTGTTCTGGTTCTCGATATTTCTCATCTTATCCTCGAGTGCCTTGAACCTTAGACGTGCTTCAGTAGTCAGCTCCCCTTCAGCACCTCTCTGAGAGAACACATCGTCTTGACGGTCTTCTAACCACGGCTGAGGCCCAAACAAATTTCCAACACCCGCATTGTTGTTGCCCAGCCCAACATTGACGTTAGCTTCAAAATTCCCATTACCGACGCCCGTCGTATTACCATTGAGTCCCATGTTAGCTATCACATTGTCGTTGGCACTGCCATTCCCCCCGGTCACGGGGACGCCATTCTGAGGAGTTTCAACTGGTGGAGGGGTAGGCACGGTCCCACCATGGAGTACGCCATTGCTATCAACCCTTGAAATCAGAGGCTGAACCAAGGTTCTGAGCTGATCCTGGCCATTGGTGACCGCTTGCATGAGCTCCATGAAGCGGTCCATTCTTCCGTGGAGTTCTTGAACATCAGTTTGCACTTGCTCCATGATTCTGGTTTGATTTGCTCTGGTCGGATAGCGGTGGATAGGTCTCTGATCAATCCTGGAACAACCTGAAACAACCTGAAAACACACAAGGGTTAGGAAAAATGACAAAGTGCTTGTTATGCAAATGCTTCATGCAAATGCAAACATGTGTCCGTGCGTTAGGGAGATTTCCCCCGATCCTAGTGCCTGAGTGCCAGTGCTGATAATAAGAAGTCTGAGTCCAGTCGTGGAAATAACATCTCATATATAGAAAGCCCATCAAGGCATTACACAACGTCAGTGAGTACAAGATAAATCAATAGCATGACCTCAACCAACAAGCCTGGTGATGGTCAGCACACAACAATGATCAAACAAAAGGAATACAAATAGTCAAGAACGGCCACGGGCGCGAAACTCTTCTAACAACCCCTTCGTTTCTGGATGACCAGGCCGAGTGAGTAACCCTTCGACGAGTAACTCCCTCTGCATAATGGTGTATTGAAGACCTTCGATCGAATCTTCCCATGCTCCTTCACCGAAACAATCTTCTAACTTCCGCTTCTTGGATTCAAACATCAGTTTGCGCTCCTTCAGGTTAGCAAGAGCCTTGTTCAGCAGGCCTTCAGCGGCATATTTGCGAGCGGTTTCTTCATCAAACCTCTTCTCACTAGCCTTCACTTGGACTTTCAGCTTGGAGATCTGTTGCATCAGCTTATCCTCCCGCTCTTTCCTGTTCGCTAGGATGGCCTTCCAATGCTGATTGAACTTGGATATCCTCCGATACGCTTCGTCCAAGTGCTGCTTCTTCGTGGCCAGCACATCGTTGACAGCTTTGAAGTCTCGACCCATGCGCTCGCGCTCAGCTATCTGCTTAGTCAGATCTGTCCCCAACTGGTTCACCAGCTCGGTCTGCCTCTTGAAGGAATGAATGGCTTCGCTTCTCTCGCTTCTGAGTTGAGCCAATTCTTTCTCCAGTTCTTCATTTGACTTCTTCAGCTCGTCTCTCTCAGCTAACACCTGATTATGCTGCTGAATAGGCACGGTGGTAGGCTCTTCAATCACTGGAGGGCTCTCTGGCTTGGCAGGAAGAAACGGCATCCCTATAGCATCTGCTCTGGCTCTGACCCAAGTCACATATGGAGCGTAGGCCTGGCTATTACTTTTCCCCAGCAATGGTTTTCCCCTCTTACTGATACCATTCCAAGCGCGCTGAAGCTTAGATAACATATCCCTCTCTAGAAGACCAGTGAGGTACAGAGATTCCTGTACCTCTTCATCCTTCGGCGGAGCTCTCAAAGCATAAGCAAACTGACGGACCAGCAGAGATGGATTATAGTTTATACAGCCCTTCCTGCCTATGAAAGGCACATTCGGAAACCCACTGCAGCTAAAGATAATCTCAGTACCCAACCTATTCCTGTCAAACCAGTCAATATCCTTCGCTGATAGACTCATCAACCGCTCGGACCACTCAGCTGTGGCTGCAGACGAAGCAAAGGGACCCTTCTTGGGTAGATGACTATCAAGCCATCTATGGAGCAAGGGCGCGCAGCATGAGACATTCTTACCCCTTCTGTTCTCGTTTTTGTAGTGGATGGAATGGTAGACATCTCTTATCAAGGTAGGGACTGGATTCCCTGATGCAAAGATGAGGAAGGCGTCGAAGTCCACAAAGTCGGGCATATTAGGGAATAGAATGATGCCATATATGCACAGAGCGAGAATGGCGTTGAACACGTCCCAACATCCGTCTTTGGCGCACTGCTGAGCCTTTCCCACTAAGAACTGCAAGGAGAAACCGGGAACCTTGTTCCAACTAGACAATACCAACTCGGAGGCATCCAGATGAAGTGACGGAGCTAGACTAGCCAGATTAGGCTCAGCATCCATATGAACAAAAGGCATCTGACTCTTGATAGGCACACCTAACAAATCAGCATACTCCTCTAGTGTAGGTGCGAGAACAAAATCCGGGAAAGTAAAGCATCTCAAAGGAGGATCGTAGAACTGCAGCAAGGCGTGCAGCCCATTCAACTCGAACACAGAAGGTTTACGAACCAGGCTGAGCAGTTTCCCATAAGACTTTCTGAATTCACCTCTAACATAATCATCTGCCAACGCAATCAAACCAGTCAGCTGAACAACATCAGGAGTGGGGAGCTTGTAGGCCACGGTCTTCCTCAGAGAACCTATAATGGCACAATAGAAGGCAAGGAAACCTGAATCGGGGGGAGACGGTACCTGCAACACAGACACACGTTAATGAAATGCAAATGAGTATGCAAAGCAATGTAAAATGCAGTCATGCAGCAGGAGATCAAGACAACTGTGCTGGTGAAGAGAGGAAGATTCTGTATCAACAAAACCACAATGCTGCTCTATCAAGAACAACCACTATATCTGATAATAAGAAATCTCTGGTATCGGACCACAAATCTGCTCTGTCAAGAACACACGCACATAGGACCATAAATCTGCTTTGTCAAGCACAAACATCTGATACAGGACCTCTGATACAGGACCAAAACTCTGCTCTGTCAAGAACAAACACACATCTGCAGATGAGATCCTCAGATCCCAATCACAAACCTGCTCTATCAAGAACAAATACACATCTCTGAATATAAGGTCCTCTGATACATAACCATAACTCTGCTCTGTCAAGAACAAACACACATCTGCAGATGAGATCCTCAGATCCCAATCACAAACCTGCTCTATCAAGAACAAATACACATCTCTGAATATAAGGTCCTCTGATACATGACCATAACCCTGCTCTGTCAAGAACAATCATATATCTGATGATGAGAACCTCTGATACCAACAAAACTGATTCACTATCAAGAAAACCAGGAAGTCTGAAGGTTAAGGTTTCCTGCAACAAACCCAACCCTGCTCACAGGTATGGACCTAAACTGACACAAGTTCGGCATCCTATGCGGTCATCAGCGTCACAGACATTCAAGAGGGGTGATACGATACCCAGAAGGTGTGGCATCACCAGCTCATGAAGCGGCCTCACTCGACTGAATCCCAAATGATCGGTCCCCAGAGTCGATAATCCTCCAAACCAACAACCCCCTCAACCCAAAGGGTTGAAAAAGAAGTCAACCGAGAGAACCTCGTCTGAGCATGGATTTCATGAGACACTAGTGCCTGCCAAGCAAGCACGCACCCACTAATTTCCACAACTAATGCTATGTTCACTCAAGCCTGGGTCTGGCTTCTCACTCATCAGAATTCCCCTCCCACAACAGCACAGATAATCATATCATACTGAAAATAAAGTGCGGGAAATAAAATGCGATAAATATACACAACCCAACAAGTAATCATACAAGCGCTAGGATTGACTCTCATAGGGGACGTTGGATCCCCAAACTGACTCGCATTCGGGACGTTGGATCCCAGGAAACTATCAAGTCCCCAGCAGAGTCGCCAGCTGTCGCTACCGCGAAAATAAGGTGCCGGCAAAACAGAAGAGTAGCCACCTTTCGTTATTTATCCCTCGGAATGGGAAAGGAAACAATCGGAAAAACCTGATGAAAAAGGTATAAGACAGGGTCATCGCAACCATTGTCTGGGTTCGGGAGTCGGTTACACAAGGGGAAGGTATTAGCACCCCTCACGTCCGTCGTACTCGACGGGATCCACGCTTGTTGTGCTTACTGGACGGGTTGGTTTTATCTATCTACCTATCAAGACTGGCTCAAAAAGAAAAGAAAAATGACTCGGCAAAGCGTCGTACTTTATGCCTACGTATTCTCATCAGAGAATGAGAAATCAGAGTCAACGTAGTTCAACTAACTACGGGTTACGGGGAAGGTGGCTCGCCAATACATCAGTATTGTGCCTACGTACTCTCAACAGGTATGAGAGATCAGAGCTTACGTAGTTCGGGATAATACGGATTACGGGGATTCAGATTCATCTGTTTTATCGAGTAGGGTTAACAAACAGTTCCAGTAGTTGGATGTACGCAGCTCGACCCTTGGAGACTTAAGCGTTACCGTTTGCGGTAGAACTGAGAGCTAACGACACTCTTTTCTTCAGAAAAGCTTCCTTTGAATTATGGGTCCGCGGGGAAAAAAGGTTTGAAGTTTGTTTTCTGTCTTTTACGGAAGAACTGTTTTTTATTGTATTTGCAACTAGTATCGCACTAGAGACTATGACCTGAGAATGAATGCGTCGCATGTCACCCAAAGGGTACCATACTAAACATCCAGACTGTTGAAAAGAAACTCTCCAACAATCCTTTCTCAGATAGCTTAAGGCTCGTAACGTACGACGTCAGTTAACCTTTACTAGTGTATTTTCATTGGTTTTGAGAAGAGAAGAGAAGGGGCTCAACTAAAGGGAGACTGTCAAGTCCTAATGTTGTCATGCCAAGGATTCATCCTATGGCTGAGGTCTGAAATAGGGAACTCTTAGAAGTTATCATGCATAGGTTTCAACCTAAAGTTCTATCATCACTTCCTTATCAAAGGAAGTGATATTCCTAAGGGATCATGTCAATGATAAACCGAAACAGATAAAGCATCAGCTTAAACAGTAAACAGTAAACGAATGTAAAATGCATGCAATGCAAGTGAGGGAGGAAATGTGTGTGGGGCATTAGCCTCCACAAGCTCATCTCAACCTCAAGCCAGATATGAATAACTGCAATCATACAGAAAGAATAACATGCTATCAAGAAAAATACAAATGACTGTAATCATACAGAGGAAATATCATGCTATCAAGCAAACACAAACCACATAGGCAAGGGAGTCGGGCTCTACCGAATACCCGCAAGCAAAGCCATACAGTAAAAATACAAGCAGAGGGAGCAACTCAACCTCTAGTGCAATCATGCTCCTAGCTTAAAGTCAGTCTAGATATGAACTTATTCTAATGCATCAAGCAAGTCAAACAAGCCACACCAATACAGAAGAGAAAACAGACAAGAGAGGAAACAGATCAACCCCTCCTTCAATTTCAAGCTTTAGCTCTTCTGACAGCAACTCAGTCATCAGTCCTCAACAGCTCTTTAGGGCTTATCATCTTCAATAGCAAGTGTCCACTTGCTTCTTCAAGTTTCTAACACATCAAACATAAGTATCAACTTGTTCTTTCTTCTCCAAGCTTCAGCTCTTCAGTCAATTCCACCTTCAGGCTTCACCCTTAACTACAAGTATCAACCTGATTCCTTCAGGCTCTCAATGTATCAATGTAAGTGTCAACTTATCCTTCCTCAAGCCTCAGTTCTCCACTCAATCTCAATTGAATCCTCTTCATAAGTATCAACTTGTCCTTCTTGCTTCAACTCTCTTTGCTTCACCATTATCAACTTGGTTTTCTTCATCTACAAGCTTCAGCTTCTCAGAGTAATCTTCAATCACATGGAAGTGTCAACTCCATATTTCAATCTTCTTCAATCAAGGAACTCCATCCTCTAACAAGGGAGGAAGATGCATCTATCAAGAGCAAAGTTTGGATGATTGGTAGCAGAGTGAAGACCAAAGGTCACCACTAAGCATCTTGTCATCAGAGAAATGGACCCTCAAAGGTTCTACCAACTTGTAGAGAGCCACACATCCTACCAAAGGAGGGATGGGGCCTTTACAAGGGACCTTGCATCATAGGGAAGAATGGAAGTGATCAACATATTCCATGTTTATGAAGGAAGAGAACTATCTAGAAGCTCTGCCTACAAAACCCTAATCTTAGCCTAATCAGGACTACACCACAAGAAGGGAAGATCTTCAAATCCAAGCCTCTTCAAGCCATCCAATGCATTTTCAACTTGCCTTCAACATCATCCAAGAACAAGCAAAGCAAAACCCTAATCTAAGGGAACTAAAGATGTTAATCTAGTTGAGTTAGTGCCTTAGAATCATCTAAAACTAGCACCTAAACTAAAATCAATCAAAAATAATAAGCTATCTTATAAATTTCTACATAAATTCCTAAGGGATCCTAATTCAATTAAGAATTCCTCATACAAAAACCAAGGACTAAATCATCTATTAAATCCTAAAATTAAGTCCTAAATCCAAAGGTATCAACCATAAACCCTAAAAATGGAGCTTCTAAAGGTTTCAACCTAAACTACCACCTATGTTCATCACAAAAATGTGAGAAAATTCTATGGGGAGCATGCATATCTATGCTAAAAACTCACAAAAAAATCAAGATCAAAATCATCATCACATGATCACACAAAATTCCACAAAATCAAGTATTAAACATAACTATTCTAATATCAATTAAAATGTAAAAATTCCCCTAAAATCAGAAAATGCATTAAACAATAATATTTTTTATCTAAAAAATACTAGATTCAACCATGAATATAATGCAAAAAGAATGGGATTAATTGGATCATTTTTCAATTTTTTATGATTTAATCATGAACCATGAATAAAATGAAGAAAATAAAGAAAATCCAAAGAAAAAGATAAATGCACGGTGCAAATAGAAACCAAGATCAGTTCATTTGGGAGATTGGGCCATGAGGGGGTGCTGATATCAATCTTTTCATTAAGCCCAAAACACAACTAAATGAAACGCTGCGTTCCATTTAGTTCAGAAACCCTTCACAAAATTCATGCGCGCGTGGCCGTTGGATGGGGTCCTTGGTCCAAGTCAAACCACAATCTGATGGCTATCAAGTCATCTTCCCCAATTCAAACCTCTGAAACTCAGGTCACCTGCGCGCCCAAAACCACCGCCGGTGACTTTCTCCGGTCACCATTCCACAACCCTAGTTCAACATAGAGTCCACCATAGGCCACGATCCCTTAATGAAACATGTCCCAAATTCCCTCACGAATTCATTCATGCCTTTAATTCTCTCTGAAACCTCAAGATTCACCATAACCAACTCTCAACCGAAAATGGTAACATCCTTAATTGGTCACTAACTCTCAAACTAACTATCTGAAAACCTTCCTACACCGTTCTACAATGTATCTAACACCCTAATTCGTATTGATTCTACCTAATTTATGCTGGAGGATGAAGTTTACATACCTGTCAATTCTTGATGAACAGATGCACTAAATTTTCAAATCAAGCTCTCCAACCCTCCAGACACGATCAATGGATCATTCCCTTGCTTCTGTATGCAATAGAACTGGTTGAAAACTCCTGAAACTTGAAACCCGATGGTGAGTTGCAGGTGGAAAAATCTGAGTTCAAGAACACCAATCAGCCACGAATTCCCTTGGATTATGATCTGGAATCATTCCCTAGCATCCATGGAAGAGATTGCAATCAAGAAACTGGATGGAAAGTGAGTGAAATGATGTAACCGAATTCAGTTGCAAGTAATGAAATCTCAATCTCAATCTCTGCTCTCTCCTTCAATCATCACCAACCTTTCATCTGAACCTCTTCTACTCAATATATAGAACATGTGTGGATGATCTAGAACCCTCTAGATCCTTCTAATGAGAAATCCAATCTCTCATGTCATGAGAATTTCAACCTTATGCCATGGTATGCATAGTTCTGTTTGCAGCTTGAAATCCATCCCATTCTCTCCCAATTTCTCCTCTAGTGACATTTTGTAAGTGTTTTGCCTGCAAGGGGCTTTGGTTGTGCCTTGATTCTAGGTTTTGCAAATGTTACTTAAGATGTAAGTAACTACTTTTCAAAGCAAGTCCACAAATTACACCTCAACTCAAAAATGTGGCTAAACCAATGTTCTTAAAATTCTTTTTAGAGTCAAAATGACCTATTATATGCCTTGGTTTGGATGTGTAGATCAAAAGTATCAATTTCCAACTTTGATTCATTTAACTTATACCCTTATTTTAGGTCATTTTTGCAACTTTGAGCTACAAGCATTTCCAACATCTCATGACCTCATTACTAGCCTTAAAAAATCATTTTGAACAAGTTTGATGTTGAACATTTTCTCATTTGAAGCTTGGAAATAGGAGTTGTGGCCTTATGGTTGAAATGACCTGTAATCTCCAAATGACCAAAATGCCCTTGACTTGTCAAAGCCATAACTTGAGTTCTATAAATCCTATCAAGGACTTCTAGTACTCTATAGAAATCTAAGAGGATAAGGAACAACATTCATGTTGACCAAAAGTTCATAGGAATCATCCTTCTAGGGAAAAAGTTTGATGCAAGTTGGGTAACTTTCAAGCCCCCAAATTCACATACCTCAGATGACCTGTAACTTGTCAAAGTCATAACTTGAGTTCTACAAATCCTATCAAGGACTTCTAGCACTAAAATCAAAGCTAATACCATGCTCTACAACATTCATGTTGGGGGCAAGATGAGATGGAAATCACATCTTGAGCTAAACTGCCTTGAAGATAGGGGTCAAACTAGGGGATTTTACACTATCAAGCCTTAGAAACCCTAGCCTGAAACTTCTCAAACTCTTCAATCATGATGAGTTAACCTTGGAATCATCCTTATAGCATCTCAATGTATCAATCCATGATCACATGGCTCTTGAATTAGGTCTCAACCTTGCTCAAATCATCAGTTGACTCAGGGTTGACCCAGTCAAACCCTAATTACACCATTCATGGTTGAGTCTTCTTAATCTTGCACAATGACCTCTCTAGGCCTCAAATTGATCTCCAACACTTCTCATGAGCTCTCTCAAGACCTCAAGTCCATCTTCATGGCTTCAGAATCATCTGATGGCTTCCCACAACTCTCAAGTTAGGAGGCCTACACATTTGGTTTCAACCACTCTTTATGAGGCTCTTTTAACTTCTCTGACAAGGATATCAACCCTTGAGCTCTTGAATAACCTTCTTAGCTAGCTTCATAGTCTTGATTGGTAATCATACCCTCTTGATCTCCTGCATACATGTCAATGAAATGCAAATGATAATGCTAATGTGCATGAAATGAAACATAAGCTAGGTAAAGAAATGTTGGGAAAATTTTGGGGTGCAACACCTAGCTGTTACAAAATATCCTTCATGGGTCGCTAATACTGCTCAGTTCTCCGTATTCTCCTTCATGGATGGCTTCTCAGGCTATAATCAGATCAAAATGGCGCCAGAAGACATGGAGAAGACTATTTTCATTACTCCTTGGGGAACATTTTGTTACAAAGTGCGGGTTAAAGAATGTTGGGGCAACATATCAACGTGCTATGACGACTCTCTTTCATGACATGATGCATAAAGAGATCGAGGTTTATGTCGATGATATGATTGCCAAATCCCAGACGGAGGAGGAGCATTTGGTTAATCTGCTTAAATTATTCAAGAGGCTTAGGAAGTTCAGGTTGAGACTGAACCCTAACAAGTGCACCTTCGGGGTGAGATCGGGTAAACTGCTGGGGTTTATCGTGAGCGAAAAAGGAATAGAGGTTGATCCTGCGAAAATAAAAGCAATACAAGAAATGCCGACGCCTAAAACAGAAAAAGAAGTGCGTGGATTTTTAGGGAGGTTGAACTATATCGCCCGGTTCATATCTCACTTAACCGCAACGTACGAGCCGTTATTCAAGCTGTTGAAAAAAGACCAGGTTGTGACCTGGAATGAAAATTGTCAAAAGGCGTTCGAT
Source organism: Lathyrus sativus (assembly GCA_963859935.3). Classification (NCBI taxonomy): domain Eukaryota; kingdom Viridiplantae; phylum Streptophyta; class Magnoliopsida; order Fabales; family Fabaceae; genus Lathyrus; species Lathyrus sativus. Next base: position 333,971,696 of record OZ012736.1, read on the forward strand.
AGAATAAAAGAATACTTGCAGGAACCTCCTGTTTTGATACCCCCAGTGGCCGGGAGACCGTTGATTATGTATTTGACGGTTCTTGAGGAAAGTATGGGTTGTGTTCTCGGTCAACACGACGAGACAAGACGTAAAGAGCATGCGATCTACTATTTGAGTAAGAAGTTTACTGATTGTGAGTCCAGATACTCAATGCTCGAGAAAACGTGTTGTGCGCTAGCCTGGGCCGCCAAACGTTTAAGACAGTACATGCTGAATCATACAACCATGCTCATTTCGAAGATGGATCCTATCAAATATGTATTTGAAAAGCAGGCATTATCTGGGAGAATCGCTTGATGGCAGATGGTGTTAACCGAATACGACATCCAATATGTTTCTCAGAAGACTATTAAAGGTAGTGTGTTATCTGAGTATCTTGCTGAGCAGCCTCTTGACGACTATCAATCGATGAGGTTTGATTTTCCTGACGAGGATATCATGTAACTAAAGGTGAAAGATTGTGAAGAACCGTTGCCGGACGAAGGACCAGAGTTGGGTTCCAAGTGGCAGATGATATTCGACGGAGCTGTGAATTCCTATGGTAGCGGAATAGGGGCAATCATTACTACTCCACATGGGTCGCACATCCCATTTACTGCTCGATTGACCTTTCCGGTTACCAATAATGAAGCTGAATATGAGGCTTGCATCATGGGTCTTGAAGAAGCTATTGATTTGCGAATTAAGAATCTGGATGTATACGGAGACTCGGCTCTAGTGGTGAACCAGATTAAAGGAGAGCGGGAGACACGTCAGCCCAATTTGATACCATATATGAATTATGCAAGGAGATTGTTGCCTTTCTTTGACAAGGTGGAATTGCATCATGTGCCGCGAGTAGAAAATCAAATGGCTGACGCCCTGGCGACATTGTCTTCCATGTATAAAGTTAACTTTTGGAACGAGGCTCCCCGGATTGTTATCTCTCGGCTTGATAGGCCTGCATTCATATTTGCTATTGACGAAGCATCTGATGATAAACCTTGGTACTATGACATCCAGAATTTCCTGAAGAATAAGGAATATCCGGCTGGGCATCTAGTCGCGATTAGAAGACTCTCAGGAGATTGGCTATTAATTTCTATCTAAATTCGGACGGGGTTCTATACAAAAGAAACCACGACTTGGTGTTGCTACGTTGTGTAGACGAGAAAGAGGCGACGTTGCTCATGGAAGAGATACATGAGGGTACATTTGGTACACATGCTGGTGGGCATGCTATGACGAGAAAACTGCTGCGGGCAGGTTATTACTGGCTAACTACGGAAACAGACTGTTTCAAGTTTGCCAAGAGGTGTCATAAATGCCAAATTTATGCGGACAAAGTACATGTGCCCCCAAGTCCTCTGAATGTGATGTCATCACCGTGGCCATTCTCGATGTGGGGAATTGATATGATTGGTAAGGTTGAGCCTACGGCATCAAACGGACACCGGTTCATTTTGGTGGCGATCGATTACTTCACCAAGTGGGTGGAAGCAGCGTCATATGCCAATGTCACCAGACAAGTGGTCGCCAGATTTATCAAGAGAGATATTATCTGCAGATATGGAATCCCTGAGCGGATTATCACCGACAACGGTTCGAATTTGAATAACAAGATGATGAAAGAGTTGTGTCAGAATTTCAAGATTGAGCATCACAACTCTTCTCCTTACCGACCCAAGATGAATGGCGCTGTTGAAGCGGCCAATAAGAACATAAAGAAGATTGTTCAGAAGATGGTTGTGACGTAAAAGGACTGGCACGAGATGCTACCTTTCGCTTTGCACGGTTATCGTACGACGGTACACACATCAACCGGGGCAACCCCTTTTTCATTGGTATACGAAATGGAGGCAGTGTTACCGTTGGAAGTTGAGATTCTTTCCTTGAGGGTTTTACGAGATGTCCAACTTAACGAGGCAGAGTGGGTTAAAGATAGACTGAATCAGCTCAGCTTAATGGATGAGAAGAGGCTAGCTTCTCTCGCATACGGTCGGTTATATCAAAGCCGGATGAAGAAAGCATACGATAAGAAGATATGTCCGCGAAGCTTTCAGACGGGCGACCTTGTGCTGAAAAGGATTCTCCCGCCACAAATAGATCGCAGGGGCAAATGGACCCCTAATTACGAAGGGCCATACATTGTCAGAAAAGTCTTCTCTGGAGGAGCTTTGCTACTATCTACCATGGATGGTGAAGACTTTACATCGCCTGTGAATTCGGACGCAGTTAAAAAATACTTTGCTTGAAAGTGACCCGCTGGACAGTAAAAAGAGAGTCCAGGCAAAAATGGGGCATCCTGGCGAACCAAAAAAATGAATAAAAGGTTCGGGCAAAAGTTAGGGATAAAATTGAAAAGATGTACACCCGCGAAGTCGATAACCTGCATTGGGCGACTTCGGCAAAAAAAGGGTATCCCGGTGAATTGAAAACCCTTAAAGGGCGATTCACGCAAAATTAGGAATTTAAAAAGCAAATGACTGCGGTCCGAATTCTGATGCTGCATTGCTTAGTAGTTTGGGAGCACCTGAGGGTTCGTTTATCCAACACAATCTCTTCCAAAAAATTGAATACCGGGAAAGCGCCAGAGTCAGGCGAGTCATAGGAGGATCAGCTCACGATGTCGTCTGCACCGCGTTGCCGACATGTGTACAAATTCGAGTTGTATTTGTATTTTTATGCTTCTTGTGCATATATGTATGTGTGTGTACGTAACTTCCTCTTTTCAGGAGTTGCATCTGATGTACAAAACTTTGCCTATTCAGAGGCCGGTTATTAATAAAACATGTTATTCAGTATGTGATGAGTGTGCTTTACTGTTTTGTATGTGGAAAACGCCAATGTTTCGATGAACTTGCATGTGCATAACTTTGCTCGCCCTTGCCAATGATTGATAAAACTTCGAATTGACTGAAGTAATGTCACGGACACTAACTCGAATGGATTTGGTTGTACAGATTTGTGTTGTCTCGTTTGTGTTTTGCAGGGTTCTCGCCTTTAAAGCGGACAATCAGAAATTGTGGCCCCAGCCGGAGGTTCGTGGTGAAAGACGTGACTTTGTGCGATGCTAATCCCCTCATATGTCGCACCTCAGCCCCAGAAGTTGAGATGATTTTGTCCCTTACCAAAGAGATCAATTTCCCCAACTAGTCGCAGCTTATCCCCAGAGGATATCCCCAGCCAGTTAAAATCAGTATCCCCTGCAGAGGTTGCACTCCCCAGAGAGTCGAGTATGTGAACGATCAATCCCCAGTTGGGAGAGTTCCCGCAGTGTTTAACCAAGTCATAGTTGGATCAGAAGGATTATCCTCAGCGGAGTGGTAGCTCCGAGTTTGTAAGCTGTGCCCAGATAGTGCGTTTCCCCGGAAGATTCATGTTTCCCCGACCGAGTCGCTTCTTCCCCAGATGGGTTACTCTCCCCAGCAGATGTTGTTCGTTCCTCCTAGTGGAAATCGAAGTTTAATCTCTCCCCGGTAGAGTTGGTTGTATGTCCGGCATTTATTTTTCCAGAGGACTTTATGATACCCGTTCATCCCCAAAATGGTGGTAGTCGTCTTCAGCATTCCGTGTTGACTAAGCAAGTCTGTCAGAGTTTCCCCAGCAGCTTGAACCTGTATTTGCATTTTCATATAGTGTCATATTTGCATCTACCCAAAAACGCGTAGTATATCTGTGTTGTACGGAGCACTACGCCATTCTCAAACATGCGCATTTTGAAACGTAAGCCAGGTTGGTTAACCTTTTGGTTTTCAAGTGTTGTTTCCCATGCAGGTGGAGGGAGCTCTTGCTCAGATCAATCACCAGATATTAAAAGTCTCAGCTTGAGACATGTGATGATAATGTTCGTCTTGTCATCGTTCCCCACAGAGTTGCTTGGGTAAGTTTCTCTTACCCCTCCAGCGGAGTATTTCTTCAAAATTGTTGTTATGTCAGTATCAAAAGATTTCGTGAATCAATTTTTGGAAGGTGCCGCCTATGTCGAAGTAGGTGTCTGGCAGTTTGGGTTCAGAAAATCCCCAGTAGAGTCCTTCTCAGATTTGCTCCCATGTCCGCACTAAAAATTTGAAGACTAGACTCATATTGTGTTACCCATGTGATTGATGGAGTTAGCTGCTGCAAAGATAGGCAGAGAAGTTGTATTAGAGTGTTACCCGTAGTGGTGGCGGAGCTATTTCCCGTAGTGGTGACGGAGTTATTTCCCGTAGTGGTGACGGAGTTATTTCCCGTAGTGGTGACGGAGTTATTTCCCGTAGTGGTGGCAGAGTTATTTCCCGTAGTGGTGACGAAGTTATTTCCCGTAGTGGTGACGAAGTTATTTCCCGTAGTGGTGACGGAGTTATTTCCCGTAGTGGTGACGGTGTTATTTTCCTGTAGTGATGACAGAGTATTACCCGTAGCGATGGCGGTGTTATTTTCCTGTAGTGATGACAGAGTATTACTCGTAGTGATGGCGGTGTTATTTTCCTGTAGTGATGACAGAGTATTACCTATAGCGATGGCGGTGTTATTTTCCTGTAGTGATGACAGAGTATTTCCCGTAGTGGTGACGGAGTTATTTTCCTGTAGTGATGACAGAGTATTACCCGTAGCGATGGCGGTGCTATTTTCCTGTAGTGATGACAGAGTATTACCCGTAGCGATGGCGGTGTTATTTTCCTGTAGTGATGACAGAGTATTACCCATAGTGATGGCGGTGTTATTTTCCTATAGTGATGACAGAGTATTACCCGTAGCGATGGCAGTGTTATTTTCCTGTAGTGATGACAAGGTATTACTCGTAGCGATGGCGGTGTTATTTTCCTGTAGTGGTGACAGAGTATTACCCGTAGTAATGGCGGTGTTATTTTTCGATAGTAACGACAGAGTATTACCCGTAGCGATGGCGGTGTTATTTCCCGTAGTGGTGGCGGAGTTCTTTCCCGTAATAGTGGCAGAGTTATTTCCCGTAGTGGTGGCGGAGTTATTTTCCTGTATCGTTGGCAGAGTCATGTTTTGTTGACAGAAGCACTTCCCAAGTGATGTCGTCTAGATTATTCCTATATTGACAAGTTTGGTGCTGCACAGGCGGTTAGTGTTGAAATCAGATCTGTATTAGGTGGTTAATCAGTTGTTACCATAACAATCAGGTTCAATTGATGGATGGGGGTTCCCCAAGCAGTGGTGCAGTTTATTTCTGCGGTTGGCAAATTTCTGGGTTCTTAGTATTCAACCATCTCGTACCTCAAATGTTTGAAGGCCGTTCGCTCTTCAGCCAGTCGGGTCCAAGCCGTTTGAATAGGGGGAGCAGTTGCACCCTAAAATTTTCTCAACCTATTTCACCTGGTTTATGTTTCAATTGTATTGTCATTTGCATAATAAGTCATGTACATAGTCTAATCATCTGCATAGCATAGCATAAAAGGGGATCAAGTGCCATTCTTATCAAAAGAGGCACATCAAGGGGTTTTTATTCAAGCTCAAGACCATTCAAGTAATCAAGAAATGAGTTGAAGCTTTGAAAAGTTTGAGGGTCAACCAATGGATTTCTCTCCTAATTTGAGGTATATTGAGTATCATCAAGGGAGTAGGAATTGCAAATTGAAAGTATGGAATGTGCACAAAGATCATGGAAGACCTAGAGGGTCATTTTGAAGATGAGACAAGTCATTGATTCAAGTACAAGAGCCACAGTTGAACTGCAGTCAACTAGGGTTTCATCTGGGTCAACCCTAGGTCAACCCTAGGTCAACTGAGTGAGTGAAGAGCATCAAGGCTTAGTTGAAGGATGTGGGATTCATGAATTGACATGTAGATACATGTGTGGTGTTGTGCCAAGGATAAATCAAAGAGAATCAAGAGGAGGAGGGGTTACCAAATTAGGGTTTCAGTGTAAAATCCCCTAATTTAGGCCCCACTTCCAAGCCGGATAAGTCAAAATGCAAGTTTCAAATGGATTCTTGGTCAACATGAAACTTATATAGCTTCTCAATAGATTTAATTTTAGTACTAGAAGTCTTCAAGAATATTTTTAGAACTCAAGTTATGATTCTTGCAAGTTATGGATCATTAGAGGACATTGAAATTTATCTGTGAAAGTCACTTGACTTCCAAGCAACGTTTGCCCATCAAGGAGTTTTCAAATGGATTCTTGGACAACATAAGAGTTGTAGATCTTGATCTTAGCTTTCATTTGAGTACTATAAGTCCTCAAGAGGATTTGTAGAACTCAAGTTATGGTCTTAGCAATCCATGGGTATTTTGGGAAAGTTGAATTACAGGTCATTTTCCAACATAGGTCAAAATCTCCATCTTCCACTCCTCAAATGGAAAAATGTTCAACATGAGATGTGTTCAAAATGATGTTTTTATGCTAGATAAGAGTTCATGAGAGCTTGGAATGGCTTGCTTCACAATGTCACCAAAATGGCCTAAAATAAGGGTAAATTTTAAATGAACCAAGGTTGAAAATTGGGGTTTTTGATCTACAAAACCAAACCAAGCCATATGACATACCAATTTGACTGTAAAATACATTTTGAGAACATTGAAATTGCCACAATTTTGAATTGAGGGTTATTTCAATGACATGCTTTGTAAATTGGTTACTTGCATCATAAGGCACAATTGCAAAACCACACTTCAAGGCAAATGCAAGGCTCCCTTCCATCCTAACACCTTCCAAATCTCATCTAAGGACATTTTAAACTCAAAGCATAGTGAATTTCAAGCCCAAACATGAACTGATATGTGTGTAGTATAAGAAGAGATTTTCATGACATGAGAAATTGATTTTCTCATAGGATCAATCCAGAACTTTCTAGAGCCTTCATCCACATTCTATATATACATATGAAGTGGTTCAGATCACTAGTTGGAGAGAATTGAGGGAGATTGGAGATATTGCATTTTCAACTTTCTTCTTGCAAACCAAATTCTGTTACACAGTTTAAGCCACTTTCAATCCATTCTTTTGATCTCAGAAGTTTGCTCTAGCATTGGTGGATGTTTTCAGATAGAATCCATAGCAAGATTGGTGAAGAATCGTGTGATAGCCTTTGAAATTTTCCATCTGCAACTCAAGATCGAATTCAAGAATCCAAGCCATTTCAATCTCTTTCTTTGCATACAGAAGCATCCTTTGGTGTTGGTGAAGGTGTCTGGAACTTATTGGAGCTTATCTTGAAGCTTTGATCACTCTGTTCATCTCAAAATTGCAGGTATGTAAACTTCACTCCATGGCTTGATTTAGGCAGTTTCAATCGGTTTTGAATAGTTAGATTCAATGTAGATGATCATAGGGAGCTTTCTGGTAGCATTAGATTTGATTTAGAGACAATTAGTGGATTGATGCAATTTCTGTTCATGATCATATCTTCGTGTTCTTGATGACAGAATCTTAGGTTTATAGTTAGAATTGATCAGGGTGAAGTGGTGAAGAGTTTAGGCCACTCAATTTTAGGTTTAGTAAGAATTAATTTCTGAGCAATTTCTGATGAGACAATCGTGTTTTGAGGAGGAGATTGTTTCAATGATTGTGAATGACATGGTTGAATTGCTGGTGAAAATGGAGTAAGTTAGGGTTTTTAATTTTGATTTTTGATGGAGAATCAGAGGAATACGATTTGGAGAGGATGAAGATACAAACTCTGTTCCATCCATGGCTTTTCCCTCCTTTCAAAGTTTGAAGGTTGAAGACAACTCTAGGACCGTTAGATGAACATAAGACTTTGACTGGAAATAGGATCCAAGGGCCACAAATTCATTTCAGCTTGTGAAGAGGAGTTCTGATTATAAAACGCACCGTTTCATTAAGTTGCCAGCTTGGGCTTAAGTGAATTAATTGATACCAACACCCCACTTCCAAGGCCCAATGAGAAATACACTGAGTTCGCTTGCTATTCGTACCGTGATTTTGTCCATTTTCCTGGGATTTTCATTATTATTTTCTGAAGTGGAATTGGGCCTAGCGCGCTTTCCTATTAGCACCCCCCTCTGGGCCCAGTTGATGATTTGAACCGTTTCTGATTGCTATTCAACACGCCTGCTTCTCATTTTCTTTCATTTTTCATTTTAATTTTTCATTTCATATAGGTTGCTTTGAAAAATCATAATAAATTAAAAACTCATCATTTTTAGATGGGAATTTTTTCCTATGTTCATGAAAACATCAAGAAAATATTAAAACAATAAAAATGTCATTTCATTCATTTTTCATTTTTTGGTTTATTTTTACTTTTAATTGCTTTTATTTCACTTTTATTTTGATGTACCAACTTGCTGAATTTAGTATGATCATTTCACTTCACATTTTGATGCAATTCTTTTTGCTATAGTTAGATTATAGAATTAGGTTCCCCCTGGAATTTTATCACATTTTTGTGATTTAATTTTAGTTAGTGTTGAACATTAAACTTTAGTATGCTAGAATTAGGGTTTCAACTTGACATAGGTGCATTTCAACACATAGTTTTTGGGTTTTTAGTTTGATTTTGGCCTTGGGGTTTATGTGGGGTATAGGTTACCTAGTTAGGATCCCTTAGAAATTAATCTAGGATTTTAGGATGAGTATTTCCATTTTATTTGATTTTTGCAAGTTGATTGACATTGGTGTGTTTCCCTCTTGGGAAGTTGCTTTGTTTGTTGGGTTTGGGAATTTCAATTGGGCTTGGGGCTTGCGTTTTGCCTAATGAAGACCTTTGAGAATGATTGAAGACAAATAATGATGCTTGGAGCTTGAAGTTGCTTGTACCTGAAGATGCTTGATGAAGACCTAGGAGATAGGAGATATAGGGAGAGCTTTAGAGTAGACTGATTTCTTCTGTCAAACATAGAGAGCTTCTTGTGCCTCTATGCCATCCTATGACACAAGGTCCCCTAAAAGAGTTCCATCTCTCCTTAGGAGGGATGTAGAGCATGCTTTGATTGGGTAGAACCTTGAGGATACCTCTCACTTACTATGATAAAATCTTAATGATTTCACTGGGTTATCATTAAGCCTCTTAACATTCCAACTTCATCTATCAGTTGATTCTCTCCTGTGAGTGTCTGCATTGAAGATGGGAGCCTATTGAAGATGAGAAGGGTATTGATGACTGGATAAGAGGAAGCTTGTACCTGTTAAAGCTGGATATCTGTTGAAGACTAGGGTTTTGCTGCCAACTAAAGCTGTCTACTGGCTAGAATTCAGTGTTTGCTAAAGCTGAAGATTATTGGAGATAAGAGCTTATCTGAAGCTTGAATATCATTAGAAAGTGAAGATGGGATCTTGCTTGAAGTTGTCACTGTCAACCTTTTGCTGTTAATCAACTGTAGCTGCCAGAGCTGGTGCTGTTTGAACTGCTTGTTGTAGGAGCTGTTGTTGCTGTCTGAGCTGGTGTTGGGTGTGGTTTTATTTGCTGTATTGTTTGTTGATTTGCCCTTAAGGTTTGAGGTGAAGCTGTTTCACTTTGCCTATTGTTTTCCCAGGTTCGAGGTGGATTGGAACTCCCTTGCCTCGCTTGTATTGCTGCATCTCATGCATTTTACTGTTTACCGTATATTCTGTTTCTTTTGCTGTTTATCCTCTAGGATCTCTGTTTCTCTCTGTGCAAGAGAGAAATATGACAGACATTAGGTTGTAACCCATGCATGATAACATTAGGGTAGTTTTGATTCCCCTTTCAAACCCTAGGCTTTTTTAGAATTTCTTTCTCTTCTATCTCAGAACAATTCAAAACGCAGTAATAAGGATAATCGATGTCGTACCTACGAGCCTTAAGCTATTTGAGAAAGGTTGCTGGAGGGTCACTCTTCAGTAACCTGATTACTTAGTGTGTTATCCTTAGGGTGACATACGACGTAGTCACTCTCAAATCATAGTCTCTAGTGCGTCAGAGATTGAAAACATCATAAAAGACAGTTCTTGCGTAAAAGACTGAAAACAAACATCAAAATGTCATTTTTGTCCGCTTGGACTCTTAATCAGGAAAAACCCTTTTATAAGGAGATAAAAAACAGTCAGACAAGCCTGTGTCTTCCGTAGCCCGAACTACGTTTGCTCTGATCTTTCATGCTGTATGAAAGTACGTAGGCATAGGATGCGATATCCTAGCGAGCAACCTTCCCCTCCTTCCCGTAGGTAGGAGAACTACGTTGACTCTGATTTCTCGTTTCAGACGGGAATACGTAGGCATAAAGTTCGATACTTTGCTGAGTCATTTTATTTTATTTTTAACCCAGACCTATAGAGTAGATAGAATAACACACCCTTAGATAGAAATCAAGCGTGGATCCCGTCGAGTACGACGAACGTGAGGGGTGCTAATACCTTCCCCTTGCGTAATCGACTCCCGAATCCAGGATTTGGTTGCGATGACCATTCCTTTCCCTCTTTGCATTAGGTTTTCTCTGAGCGTTTCCTTTCCCTCTTTTGGGATAAATAACGCACGGTGGCGACTCTTCTGTTTAGCCGGCGCCGATTTTCGCAGTAGCGACAGGAGGGTCTCTCTCCAGTAATCTGGATGTTAGTGTGGTACCCTTTGGGTGACATACGAAGCGTTCACTCCTGGGTCATAGTCTCTAGTGCGACTGAGATTGCAAACATCCTAAAAAATAGTTCTTTCGTAAAAGACTCAAACAAACATTTGAACTCTGTTTTTGTCCTCTTGGACCTTTAATCAGGAAAACCCTTTCTTCAGGAGATAAAAAACTGTCAGACAAACTTGTGTCTTCCGTAGCCCGAACTACGTTTGCTCTGATCTTTCATGCCGTATGAAAGTATGTAGGCACAAGATGCGACATCTTGGCCAGCAACCTTCCCCCCTTAACCCGTAGTTAGGCGAACTACGTTGACTCTGATTTCTCGTTCCAGACGGGAATACGTAGGCATAAAGTGCGATACTTTGCCGAGTCATTTTCTTTTCTTTTTAAACCCAGACCTTTTAGAGTAGATAGATAAACATACCCTTAGACAGAAAACAAGTGTGGATCCCGTCGAGTACGAAGGACGTGAGGGGTGCTAATACCTTCCCCTAGCGTAACCGACTCCTGAATCCAGGATTTGGTTGCGATGACCATTCCTTTCCCTCTTTGCGTTAGGTTTACTCTGAGCGTTTCCTTTCCCTCTTGTGGGATAAATAACGCACGGTGGCGAGTCTTCTGTCATAGCCGGTGCTGATTTTCGCAGTAGCGACACCTGGCGATTGAGATCCCTTCTGTTGTCCTCATGCAATCGAGACCTGTTTTCCATAGTTAGCTGAACTACGGATGCTCTGATCTCTCATATCTGTTGAGAGTACGTAGGCATAGGATTGCGATAATCCTAGCGAGGACTTTTCCCTCTTTCCCTTTCATGTGGTTTGATTTTGTGCCTTAAGATTGAAGTATGCATGTTATAAGCTTTTCCTTCTCTTCATTTCTTTCTTGCATTAATAAAGGTTGAGATGTGCTTTTGGAGGTTTTCACCCCATACAATTTCCTCCCTTTGCTTGTGTGTTGTTTTCCCTTTTGTTCTCTTGTTTGTATTAAAGGTTGAGATGAACTTGTGGAGGTTTTCACCCCACACTATTTCCTCCCTTTGCTTGTGTGTTGCATTGCATATGCATTCATCGATTCTTATTTCATGTCTTATTTCATGTTGATTTCTTCTCTTCTTTTCTTAACATGTTCCCTTGGGAATTCTCACTTCCTTGATTAAGGATAGTGATGATAGATATTAGGTTGAATCCTTTGCACGATAACAAATAGGATAGAATTCCTTCTTAATCCTAACCTTAGGACCATGATGCATGACATTTATTAGGTTTTGAACTAGTTTCCCTTTAGTTTGTCCTCTCTCTCTTCTCATCTCAAAACAACTTCAAAATACTTAATAAAGGCTAATGAATATTGTGCGTTATGAGCCTTAAGTACTTGGGGAATAGTGATTGGGGGGTTACCTCTCAATTGCTTAAAGTGTTTAGTGTACGTCCTTAGGACAATATGCGACGCATTCGTTCGTAGGTCATAGTCTCTAGTGCAATATGAACTACAAACAATTCAAAAACACTTCTCCTTAAATGACACAAAAACAAATTATGAAACTTCATTTTGTCCTTTGGGACCATTAATCATGGAAAACATTTTCATAAACAAGAACTTTGTTAACTCTTAGTTCTATCGCAAACAGGTAACGCCTAAGTCTCCAAAGGTCGAGTTGCATACACCTAACTGCTGGAACTGATTGTTAACCCTACTCGGGTAAAAAAAGATGAACCAACCAGTGTTCTTATTTGCCCGAACTACGTTTGCTTTGAATTCTCATACCAAATGAGAATACGTAGGCACAAGACGCGATGTCTTGGCGAGCAACCTTTCCCCTATTTCACCCGTAGTTAGCCTACATTGACTCTGACTTTCCTATTGCACGAGGGAATACGCAGGCACATAGCGGCGATGCTCTGCCGAGTCACTTTTCTTTTTCTTTTGTACCTGAGACCTTTAGCGTAGATAGTTTCAATCACCCCTTTTAGATAGACAACAAAGCATGGATCCCGTCGAGTACGACGAACGTGAAGGGTGCTAATACCTTCCCCTTGCGTATCCGATTCCCGAACTCGAGATTTGGTTGCGATGACCAATCTTATCCCGATTCGTAGGTTTTCTCTGATCGTTTCCTTTCCCTCGTTGCGATAAATAACGAACAGTGGCGAATCTTCTGTCATTACCGACACCTTTTTTTGCAGTAGCGACAGCTGGTGAATCTGCTAGGGACTCCAACGGTTCCCTATGCGAGTCAATCCTAACGCTTGTTTGTTTATCTTTGGGGTGAATGTACATACGTGTTGTAATTTATTTTTACTTTCCCGCATTTATGCTCAGCATTATATATCATTATTGTTGTGCTGTGGGGAGGGAGGTTCTGTTGAGTGATAAGCCAGACCCAGGCTTGAGTACAGACTTAGCATTATTAGTGGAGACTAGTGGGGGGCTTGTGTAACGCCCGTTCATTTTAATTAAATTATTTATGAATTGTTTGTGTGCCTTTATGTGGGAGTGTGTCTGAGAGCGTTGGTGGGTGTCTTTAAAGTATAGGAAACCATTTAATAAATCATTCAGTTTGATAATAATATAATATAATTAATAATGATGATAATTTAATAACTAGTAGTAATATTATATTATTATTATTATTATTATTATTATTAGTGGATGGAATAAGGGGAATTAGGGAGTTATTAGAGAAGTTGTGGGAGAAAGAGCAAAAGAACGATAAACTGCTCAGAAAACCAAATTGGGAGAAAAAGGCTGAGAAAAGAGGAAAAAAGGACGTGGCTGTGGAGAAAGGAAGAACAGAAGAATTAATCGTCGGAGAGAATTAAAGGTTGTTGCAGAAGAGTCACCGGGAGAGCAAACCGGAAGTTTAGAGTTGTCCTCAATCCAAAGGTAAGGGTGGGGTTCAATTCTATAACTGTGGGTATGATGGATTTCATGAAGGGTATGGAATCATAGGATTATTGTTCCTGTAGATCGATACATATTAAGATTAATGTTCCTGTAGATGGATAAATATTAAGGGTTAATGTTCCCGTAGTGACGTTCCCGTAGTGACGCTCCCGTAGTAACGTTCCCGTAGTAACGTTCCCGTAGTAATATTCCCGTGGAAATGTTCTTGTGGTAATGTTCTCGTAGTAATGTTCCCGTGGGTTGAGCAATATTAAGGGTAAATGTTCTCGTAAGTTGAAGAAATATTAAGATTAATGTTTTCGTAGTGATGTTCCCGTAGTAATGTTCCCGTAGTAACGTTCCCGTAGTAACGTTACCGTAATAATGTTCCCGTAAGTTGAAGAAATATTAACGATTAACGTTCCCGTAGTAACGTTACCGTAGTAATGTTCCCGTAGGTTGAGAAATATTAAGGGTTAATGTTTGTATACGCCTGCATTAATGGTTATGTCATTAGTTTATGTAGTAATGTTGGGAATCGGCGCCGACACGCACTAATTTCCCATTCGTTGAGAAAAGGTTGTTATTACGCTCTTACTTGATCGACTTCAGGTAGGGAATCGAATCATAGATATAGTTCCCGTTACCCGATAAATGTTAGGGACGAGGTTTTTCTGTGTAGGAATGAATGTGTTATATCGTCAGTGTTGTACGATGATGTATGGTTGCCCTTAATGAGGCAAGATTAGTTGCCCCGTAGTTAACGAACCTTTTCAGGAAGTATAATTAATTTAGTGAGTAAAAGTTGTAATGTTGTTCTTACGATAATGTGCTGAATTCTTAATTGTCGAAAGTATGTTGTTATTGTTCCCCTACATGAACAGATTGAAATAATGAATACTTGATGCATATGAAGTTGTTATGTCACTGTTGAGAAAATGTTATTATAATATTCTTCTTGGATTATGTGGGTAAGTTGTAGTTATATTACCCGTATGAAGGTATATGAAAATGTGTTGAGTTCTTATTTGTAGTAATGATGTTGTCAGTTGTTCTCTGACATGAAAATGCTGTTGATTTCTCAATTGTAGAGACGAGGTTGTTTTTAATTGTTCTCTGCGAAAATGTGTTAGAGTCTTATTCGTAGGAACGATATTGTTGGTAGTTCTCTGATATGAACAGATTGAAGTGGTGAGTACATAATGTATGCGAAATGTGATGTTTCTGTTATGGATAATTGGTTGTAGGCGTGATGCCTTGTTGCACGGTTGTTGCGCAGTTGTTGTTGTGTTATAGTCCATAATATTTGCATCTCATAGCATATCATTTGGCCTGGATTGGCGACGGTTGTGTCTTTAATGACAAAATAAAATGATTGTGGAGTGTTGTCTCCCGAATTATTATGGAGTGTTGTCTCCCGAATTATTGTGGAGTGTTGTCTCCCGAATGGTTGTGGAGTGTTATCTCCCAAATCTGGTACCACATGCATATGCACAGTTGAGTCGCATTGTTGAGTCGCATCGTTGAGTTGAGTTGTTGAGTTGTTTTGATGAGTTGCTGAGATATGATGATAATTGTTGTGGTTATGAATAAAGAGTTATTGTAGTTTATTATTACTAATATTTATGCGAACTGCCAGAATTATAATGCTGTGATAATATTCTGACATGACTTTTATCATGCCTTATGTTATATTGTTGATATCTCACCCTTTACATTGTATGTTACCTCTGTTGGTGGAAATTTTCAGGTAACTCGGAAGAAAGTGTCGCTTTATGCTTAAGGTCGTTGGTCGCTCTGATACGTAGCACTCTGGGGGGGGATGAACGATTAATGTTATTGTTTTAATTGAATTCCTTGTTGCTGAATTTTATTAAGTACTATGGCAAATAGATTGGTTGTTCTTGATAATGCCAAATGTTGCTTGGATGCATAGTTGTTTTAGTGAATTGATGCAAGATGATTTCTTACTGAATTTTAATGGAATTTAATTATTACAAGTCGTTGGAAGTGTATTATAACATGTCGTTTTATGATTAAAATGTTAAACAAATTATCGTTGTTTGTTCATCCGAATTTTGTGCTACGTATGTTAGTAAATGATCTTTTGCAGGTGTATGTGTTTTGGTTAAGTGTTGAAATGTGACACCTCTGATACGTCCCAGATTTTGGGAGTGTGACGGTCGTCACCACTCCCTGACGCTCGTCATGACTGTGACGGTCGTGACATCCATGACGGTCGTCATGAAACTTTATTTGCTGCACTCTGAATTGTTTCTATTGTTTGTTTATTTTTCCGCGATAGTTTAGAGTGGGGTGTTACAGCTTGTTTGCTTAGCAAACACAGTTCGCCATGAAATCCGCGCTCAGTCGAGATTCTCTTTGATGATTTCCCTTTTGATCCTTAGGATCAGTCGGGACTTTGGATTCGAGAGTTGCCGACTCTGGGGACCGATCATTTGTGATTCAGCTAATTGAGGCCTCTTCGGGAGATGATGATGCAAAACTAGAAATGGTGAACGTATCATCATTTCTTGAAAGTCTGTGATGTCGATGAACGCATAGGATGCCGAACCTTATTAGTGGATAGGTCCATACCGTTGCACCCTAAAATTTGACCAACCGATTCTCCTATCTGACTCATGGTTTAATTTCATATTCACAGCTCAGATATATGATTTTTGTGCACAAGCAGGGGATATCAGAGTTTACAGCTTGATTTTTGTCTATCAGATATGGCAGACCCAGTCCAGATCACCAGGGTTTTATTTTCGGGAAATTGTGCGCTCCACGGTGATTTTTAGCTTGCACAGTGATTTTGAGGATATTCTGATGCCCGGGGCTCTCTGTTCGATTCGATCTGGTCTCGTGCGTTTTTATGGGGGTCATGTGCATTCATCTGCATTTTTAGGGTTTTTATAGATTTTTGTGAATTTTTAACAGGCTTTATAGATTTTTCTGGAATTTAAATAGGGTTTTTGAATATTTTAATAGCTTAATTCTTCTTTTTAGAATTTTATAGAATATTTTAAATAGATTTTAATCATTTGTAGAATTTTTAATAGAATTTAGATAGCTTTTATCATTTTTAGAATATTAGTGAATTTTCTTAGCATATTAAATAGAATGACAAATTAGGGTTAATAGAAATTAAATAGTTGTTTTAGACAATATAGAAAATAATATAGTTTTCTTTTATTAATAATAGATTTACTAGTTTTAAATAACATTAGAAGTTTAATAGAGAATTAGTAGAAGTATTAGGTTAATTGTTTTTAGATTTAATTAGGATAATGTAGAATTAATTAGACTTTTAATCATTTTTAGAGTTTAATTAGGTTAATTGTTTTTTTTAGAGTTAATTAGGTTCTTAATTGTTTTCAGATTTAATTAGGATTAATCATTAGTTAATTAGGTGTTAGTTGTTTTGATTAGATATAATTAGGTTTAATTGTTGTTTAATTCAGTTTTTTACATTTTTTTCATTCAGTTCGTATGGGCCCAGGTGGGGTTCTGTTTGAGGCCCATTCAATTTTCTGTCCAAACAATTCAGCAAAAGGTTGTCCAAAAAAGGTCCAGATTCAGCCCAATTCGTCCAGCATCTCCCAGCAAGTCCCAGAAGCTTCTGGAAGCTTCCAACGATCTTCAGTGTAATAAATAGCAGACACGTGTTGCGTCAGAAGGGGTCCCACGCGTTTCACGGTAATCACGCCACCACACTCAGAACGGCCCCACTTTCCACTACCTCTCCTTCTCTCTCCACGCCACCACACGTGGCACGCATGCACCAATTCCCTCCACCAACGGTGACACGCGTCCACCTCCCAGCTCCCCTCACCTCCTCACCGGAAGCTCCCCTGACCGGCATGCAAAACCGGTGAACCCTCACCGCCGGCGACCTCAACCAACTCCGGCCACCACCTGAACCACCACAAACCCCAGAAACTCATCTTCTTCCTCCGATCCCTTCCGTCAGCCTCATAATCCCCTCGCCAGAAACGTCATCGTCGCCGGAACAACATCAACCTTCAAGCAAGATTTCCAGAATCCACTCAGACGTTCATCCACCTCCTTCGTTCTTCATCAGTTTTTTCCAGAAACTCATCGTCCTTCATCAACTTTTTCCAGAAACTCATCGTCCTTCATCAACTTTTTCCAGAAACTCATCGTCCTTCATCAACTTTTTCCAGAACATCATCAATATCCATCGTTCTTCATCCACTTCTCCAGAACGCCAACAATCTTCGTCAAGATTCCCAGAAAAGCGCCAAGATCTTCAATCGTCGTGCTTCGGTATCCAAGAGCTCTTCAGTTTTTCTCAGAAAACTTGTAGATCTTCATCAGCTTTCCAGAGGTTTCGCGCTTCAAGATAGTTCAACAAACTTCAAGAGTACTTTATCTTGTTCTTGCTTCGCCCAGAGATTTGAGAATAGAGTTTGTCTGAGAGCTGTTTGGAGGTTCGTTTGAGATTCTGAGAACCTTTTTCTCCAACGAAGTTTCAAGAACTCTTCGCTACAGCCAGGTACACGTCACTTCACTCTTGTTGCATGTTTCTTCTGTGTTGATTCGTTGGGTTTCAGCTTCGATTAGGGTTTAATTTGGTGTGAGGCATGGATTGAGGGGGATATGGTGATATTGTGGTGTTTTGTTGTTGTTGTTGTGTTGGGGATTCGTGAGAATGTTCTAAGGTGAGTTGCAGAGAGAGTGGATTGAGGGAGACGAACGAGGGAGCGGCGTTAGGAGAGGAGAATGAACAGTAGTTAGGGTTTGGTGAAGGCATTAGGTTTTGTTACCTGAGTGATTGGATTAGGGTTTTGGACGTTGGGCTAAGCCCAAACGTAGTTTCTGAACGCTACACCCCAATTGCTTCCCCACCTCCCTGTGTGAGAGATCTGGATGATTGGTGTGGGCCTTAGGCCCTATTGCTTCCAGCACCCCCCTCATTTGAGCCCATAGTAGCAAATAACTGAGAAAAATCACTAACGGCACCCCCCAGGCTTTTTGTTCATTTCAGTATTTGTTAGTTGATTTCTGAACTTGGGCCTGCGCCCTAACTGCTAGTTGCACCCCCAATCAGGGCCCAATGTAGAATGAATTAGATATCCTTGCTGATTGAACCCCCAATTTTATTCCATGTTCTTTCTTTTATTTTTCCTTTATATTTTCATATTAAATAAATCATAATAAATTGAAAATAGTTGTTTTTTTAATGATTCTTTTTTCATCCATTTCATGAAAATGTTAAGAAAATTAAATAAAAATAAAAAAGACATTTTATTTTTGTTTGTTATTTTTTGCATATTTTTTAATATTTTCAATGCATGCATATCATTAGAAAATTCATAAAAAATAGTAGATTGGGTCAAATAATTCCGTTCTTTTTTTCTGAAGACTCGTAATTCAGTGTAGAATTTTATAGTATAAAAATATTAGCTTAATCATGCATTTTCATTTTAATTGCATTTTTTCACTGTTATTGATGTTGAATAAATTGGTCTGTGGATATGTCTGTGTTGCTGATTTTAGTTCTTTCATCTGGTGTTGAATTTTGTTCTGATTTTTCAGTATGTTGTCTTAGAGCCATATAGGTCTCCCATTAGATTTTTGATAGATTTTTGTAGGGTGTCCTGATATGTTTTGTCTGAGCCTGAAGGTAGGAGAAGTCTTGATGACTTCTGACTTTGAAGTTCAATTGTGGTTGAACTTCAGAGATAGTCTCCTGTGGTTTGTTGGCCTGTGGGTTCTTCTTGAATGTGGGAGCTGATTGAAGTCCTGTTGGAGCTTGCAAGGATGCAATGGATTGAGGCTTAGTCTAGGAGCTTGTTGTCTGTTTGTGAGGTTCGAGATCCTGAAGTTTGAAGGGAGTTTATGGTACTTTCCTGAGGAAGGCACTATGAATGACTTTCATTCTTTCTTCTCACCTCTTTCGTAAGTATCCAATGATGTCGGAGCCGACTTGTGAGTTTAATTCCTCCTGAGGAGGGATGTAAACTGATCACATGTTGTTGAGCCACATGGGATACGATCCCTAAGTGGAAGCCTCCTAGTACTTTCCTGAGGAAGGTCCTATGGGTCTATTCACTTAGTTCCGTTAGTTTATCTAGGATTTCTTAAGTATCCAGTGAGGTTGGAGCCAACTTGTGAGTTTAATTTCTCCTGAGGAGGAATGTAAACTGATCACAGTTGTTGAGCCACGTAGGATACGATTCCTAAGTGTCAGCCTCCTAGTACTTTCCTGAGGAAGGTCCTATGAGTCTGTTCACTTAGTTCCCTTAGTGCATATAGGTTTCTCAAGTATCCCGTGATGCCGGAGCCTTCATGTGAGTTTAATCCCTCCTGAGGAGGGATGTAAACTGATCACAGTTGTCGAGCCGCATAGGATATGACTCCTGAGTAGTAACCTCCTGGTACTTTCCTGAGGAAAGCACTATGAGCTTGTCTGCTTAGCTTCCTTTCTCTGGTAAGCTTGTTCTGAAGCTTGGAGACTGGGATTGATTCCTTTTGCTTAGGTTTTCTGATTAGAGTTGTTGCTTAGATCTTTGCTTAGGGTTTTGTATAGAGTTCTGTTTAGAGATAGATTAGGAGCTTGTTTCAGGTTTGTTAGAGGCCCTGCTCAGGGTTAGTCTCTTTGTGTTGCTTGACTTGTGTGATGTTATGCTGCATTAGACTTAGGTGTTCATCTAGATAGTTCTGAATAGGTGCATCTTAGAAGTAGAATTTGTGTGCATGAGAAGTTGAGGTGGTCCTCCTTCTGCTTGTTTGTTATTGCGTGGCTTTGCTTGTTGGTATTTGGTAGAGCTGAGCTCCCTTGCCTTTGTGGTTTGCGGCCTTCGCGCCTTGTTTGTCTAGTTGTTGCATTCATGCATATTTTCAGTATTCCTTTACATTGCAGTTTCTTGTTTGTGGTTTAGTCCTGTTGCCATGATCCCTTAGGAGCTCTGACTTCTCCGCTGCGGAGTTGTTATGATAGCCATTAGGATGGTCAACCAGGTGTGATAGCAGTAAGTAGATTCCCCTGTTTCTCATCTATAGTTTTAAGGTTTCCCTTTCCTTTCTGTAGGAGCTTTTGAGTAGCTTGATCCGTAGTTAGCTGAACTACAGCTGCTCTGATTCTTCGTTCCAGACGAAGATATGTAGGCATAGGATGCGATATCCTAGCGAGCACACTAACGACTAACCTTTGTTCTCTCGCGGCTGTGCGATCGAGACTTTCCCGCTAACAAATGATTGTTATCCCTTCTCCTGCCTGAGTGCATTTGAGACCAGATCGTATTTGTAGGTTCCCGAACCTTTAAGACCAGTTTGTTTTCTCACTGCTGTGTGAGAGCCCCTGTTTACCCGTAGTTAGTCGAACTACGTTTGCTCTGATCTTTCATTCCAGATGAAAGTACGTAGGCACAGGACGCGATGTCCTGGCGAGCAACCTTTCCCCCGTTTAGACGTAGGCAGTCGAACTACGTTGACTCTGACTTTCCCATTGCACGAGGGAATACGTAGGCCCAGAACACCGTATGTTCTGTCGAGTCCTGTCCTTTTATTTTCTTTTCAGACCAGCCACTAGCGTAGATAGATAACACACCCTTTTACCTATAAACACCAAGCGTGGATACCATCGAGTACGATGGACGTGAGGGGTGCTAATACCTTCCCCTTGCGTAACCGACTCCCGAATCCAGGTTTTGGTTGCGATGACCATACCTTTTTCCCGTCTTTGCGAGGTTTACTTCGAGCGTTTCCTTTCCCGCTCTGAGGGATAAATAACGCACGGTGGCGACTCTCCTGTCAAGCCGGCGCCGATTTTCGCAGTAGCGACAGCTGGCGACTCTGCTGGGGACTTATAGCATCTAGGGACTCTTCCCATCCCTTATGCTGGGACCGTTTCCCATCCCCTACGCGAGTCAATCCTAGCGCTTGGGTGTTTATTTGTTGGGTGTTGTGCATATTGTGTTTTACTTTTCTGCACTTTACTTTTCTGTACCTTTACCTTTCCGCATTTATTTTCCAGCATTATATTATCATGATTATTGCTGTGGGCGAGGGAGGTTACTGTGAGTGAAAAGCCGGACCTGGGCTTGAGTACACACCTAGATATAGTTGCGGAGAAGTAGTAGACGAACCTGTCTGCTGAGCAGGCACAGTTCCCTACGAAAATCTGCGCTCAGACGAGATTCTTGCAGAGGTGCTCCTTTCCGGTCCTGAGGATCTGAGGGGAGTCCAGACGTGAGGGTTGTCGACTCTGGGGACCGATCATTTGGAAGTCAGCTAAGTGAGGCCTCTTCATGATTTGATGATGCCACTCCTTCTGGGAATCGTATTGTCATTCATGAAAGTCTGTGACGCTGATGACCGCATAGGATGCCGTACCTTTGTCCGTGGATTAGGTCTATCCTACCTGTGAGAGGGACTGGGTGATTGCAGGAAAACTGGCCTTCAGAAACCATGGTTCAGTATTTGTCAGATGGTGTTCTTGATTCATCTCCAGGTGTTGTCTGGGTCAGATGGGTTTCTTATCTGAGGTTGAGGCTATTATCAGATGGTATTCTCGTCAGATACAGAGGTTCAGACGGTTTTCTTACCAGGGGATTGATATTTTGAGTATCAGATGATAGTTAGTGGCATGAGGTTCTGGTAACCGTGTTGGTTTTCTGTTCTTGATCACAGAGATATTCCTCTTCAGGCTACAGCATAGCCCCTGTGTTCGCAGATTGCATTATTTATCATATTGCATCATTGCATTACCATTTGCATTCAACTAACGTGTGTGTATTGCAGGTACATATTTTCCCTTCCAATTCTGGTGTTTGTTCCTAGCAAGACATGGAAAACCTGAAGAGAGTATTGCCCTATAAGTTTCCGTCGCCGAATATCAGTCTATTGTTAGAGTTGATTGCTATTGCTAAGAAGAGGGGAATGGGTGACCTCAGAAAGAGATATGGGAGGATTCTGACCTACGTTTATCAGCCATCTGCCTACGAGACCAGCGGCATCTATACTCTGTTACAGTTCTACGACGCGGAGCTCAGGTGTTTTGTATTTCCCGACTTCGTTTTGGCTCCTACCCTGGAGGAGTACTCTGCACTTCTGGATATACCGATCCGTGAGCAGATGCCTTTTTATCGTACGGACGCTGAGCCTAAGCTGGCTGAGCTTTCTGCCATCCTGTGTTTGAAAGAGTCTGAGCTGTCTGGGAAGATGATCAGAAGAGGAGACGTATGGGGATTTCCATTGGATGTCTTGGTAGAGAAGGCTCGAGAATATGCCCAGAAGGGTAGCTGGGGTGTTTTTGACGTCATCCTTGCTGTATGTGTGTATGGCATCGTGCTATTCCCGAATATTCCTGATTTCGTTGATTCTGATGCCTTCTATATTTTGGCCGCGAAGAACCCAGTTCCTACTTTGCTGGGAGATATCCACCATTCAACCCACTACCAGAATGAAAAGCGACGAGGAAGGAATGTGTCTTGCTGTGTACCTCTCCTATGCAGGTGGTTCACCAGTCATATGCTTAAGTCAGGTCCGTTTGTCACCTCTATCAATTCTCTAGGATGGCCCGAGCGCTTAATGGGATTGACTGCTGAGAACGTGGTATGGACCAATAAAGAGGTATTCGGAGCTGAAGTCATACTCAAAGGCGAAGGATTCCCGAATGTTCCGTTAATAGGAAGGAAAGGTTGTGTCAACTATAACCCTTCTTTATTGATCAAGCAATTTGGGTACATACCTCAAGGAGCGCCAAAGCCCGAGGAGATACAGGAATCTCTGTATCTCACCGGGGCAATAGGGAAAGAGATGCTGACCAAACTTGAGAAAGCCTGGAAAAACTTGCACAAGAGAGGGAAGCTTTCAGGTAACAGAGGGGATACTCGAGGTCCTAGCCCATATGTAGAATGGATTCGTGAGCGAGCTGTGAAGTTCCTTATGCCGTATCCAGCGGTTCAGCCATCGCATCCTCCTCCGGTAGAGGAGCCTACCACTGTGGACATGCAGGTTTACAAGCAACTGATGGCGGAGAAAGAAGAGCTAGCAAGGGCTAAAGAGGCTTTAGAGCAGGAGAATGCCCAGCTTCGGCATGAAAAAATTGAAATAGGATATATTTCCAAGCAACAGGCTGAAACTCTGAAACATCTGAAGACTACGCTATTGGAATTGACTGAAACCAAGAAGCGTCTGGAGTTAGATGTAGACTCAGTTAGTAGTGTGTTGGCCACTAAGAAGCAAGAGCTGGAAAGGGCCTACACAAAGCTAGCCAAGTTCAGAGAACACTGGGATCTCACTATGACCAAGCGCAAGGAGCGAGAAGAAGAGCTGAAGGCACAGGTAGCTCAGTTAGAAGAACATGTCAAAGTGAAGACTGAAGAGCTTGAAGAAGAAGCCTGTCGCCGATACGAGGCCGAGCGCAAGTTGACAGATGCCATAAAGAATTTGGAAGATTTCCAGCATAGAGCAGATGCCAAGAGACCCAAACCTGGGGACGGTGCCAATGATAAGGCTTGGGAAGACTTTGTCAGAGACATCCAGGGGACAGTCAGGAAGAGGGATCGACTGATAGAAGGTTTGATTTATCAACCAGATCACGCAGAGACAAAGAAGATGGTCGAGGACTTCCGCAACCGTACCCGTATTTGATTTCTCTCTTGTATTCTGTATGTTGAGGTCACCACCAGGCATGTTGGCTGGGATCCTCTTTGTCATATCAGCTGTATGGAGCATAGTTATGTAACTTCTTGACAAGACTGTTATCCTAATCAATATATGAGGGTTTTCCAAATATTGTCTTTACGGTTTATCTCGTCTTGCTACCACTGACACGGGAATTGGAGGGGAAATATCTCCAATGCACACATGCACGTTAGCATTTTTGTATTTCTGTTTGCATAAATCATACTGCATAGCATTTCTCTAGCAGGTCAGAGCACTTATCCAGCCTTTGTTTTCACCAGAAAGTGATTCTCGGGGAATTGTTTGAGGCAAGAGTGGAATGTTGAAGACGACCAAGGGGCTGAAGCGGATTTGAGCAGAATCAAGCAGTGTAATCAGTTACAGGTAATCGGTAGCTATGTCTGAAGGCAATTTCCAGTCTCCTAACACCTTGGCAAGGTTTACTCTGGCGTCCAACCATCAGTATGATTCTATGGAAGGCTTCCCGCAAGCAAACAATCTTACTGCAGCCCAAGTTGTGCAGCCTGCTGTTGAGAACAGAGATCGGCATGAGCAGTTTCTTGCCCGAAATGAACATTATCCTCCTGTTAACAATCAATGTGTTGCTTTCCCTGTGATGAATTGCCGGAGAGATATTCCAGTGACCGGGTTAGTAGATCCAAGAGCTCTTGACGATGGTAGAAGAGTCCGAGTGTTGGAAGAGCAAATGAAAGCCCTAGAAGCGAAGGATGCTGTTAACCTGGATGCTGTAGCCATGTGCTTGGTCCCTGACCTCGTGTTGCCGTACAAGTTCAAAGTGCCGGAATTTGAAAAATACACGGGAGATAGCTGCCCAAAGCTGCATTTGATGATGTTCTGTCGAAGGATGACTTCGTTCGTGCGAAATGACAAATTGATGATCCATTGCTTTCAGTATAGCCTGACTGGGGCATCGTTGAGATGGTATGTGCAATTAGAGAGTAATCAGATTCGATCATGGGTGGATTTAGCCAGAGCTTTCATGAAGCAGTACGATTACAACTTGGATTTGACTCCTAGTCTCGTAGATCTGCAAGAATTGTCTCAAGCAGAGAATGAATCATTCAGAGCGTATTTGCGAAGATGGAAAGAATTGGCCGCTAGTGTTCAACCACCGCTTCCGGAAAGAGAACTGGTTGACATCTTCTTAGGTACTCTGAAAGGCCATTATTTTGACAAATTGTTCAGTTGCACAAACTTTGTGGGCCTGATGAGGCTGGGAGAGATTGTTGAGCGAGGACTCAGGAGTGGAAAGTTTCGAGGTGTTCCTTACGTCCCAGTTAATAAGATTGAGTCAGTTGTCAGTTCTCAAGAGGAGTGGGAAGGAGATGATGCCACCTCAGAATCTCTAGCATCTCAGGATCAGTTTTCAGACACTTCAAGTCAGCGATCATCCTATCGCCGATCGCGTCAGCATGCTCCACGAAGACCAAGGAAGCCTGAAAGGCAGTTTACGCAGCTACCGGTGTCGTACAGTCAGTTGTTGCCAGATCTGGTCAGAAGTGGATTGATAGTGCCGAAAGAGACTAAGCCGGTGATTCCACCGTATCCTCCAGGTTTTGATGCCAGCGCCCGCTGTGAGTACCATGTTGGGGCACAGGGGCATTCCACGAATGATTGTAAAGTGCTTAGAAGTCAGATTCAGGATCTGTTAGACTCTAGCCGTATTTGCATCACTCCTCAGGGTTTTGTTCAGATTAATGATTTTCCATCTTCCAGTTGTGCGGGTTCGTCAGTTAATGTCACGGAAGACTCCACAGGAAGTGTGTGCTCCGAAGATTGTCACTCGGAGAGTTCAGTTGAATATGGGGGAAGTTTCTAGAGGTTTCTGTGCCGGGTGTCGCCTCTGTTTCTCTGCCTAACCCGTTTAGCTTTTGTGCATCAGTATTTGTCGACCACCACCAGGATTGTTGGCTGGGGTTGTTATATTCATACTCATTTGTGCTTACCTGCTGATTTTGTTGGTTGTACATGTGTGGGAGATGTTTGTCTGTGCGCTTATAGCTTGAGTTTCTCTTTGTCTCGTTGTGAATATGTGTTTGCTTTCCGCGCTGCAT
Organism: Lathyrus sativus; assembly: GCA_963859935.3. Classification (NCBI taxonomy): domain Eukaryota; kingdom Viridiplantae; phylum Streptophyta; class Magnoliopsida; order Fabales; family Fabaceae; genus Lathyrus; species Lathyrus sativus. Next base: position 333,997,837 of record OZ012736.1, read on the forward strand.
TGTCATTTAGCAGGTATATCAGAACCGTGGGCCTTATTTCCTCATCAGCCAGTTTATTGCAGGAACTCCTTCAGAAATATGGAACAGAATCAGTTTGAATCGATCGAAGTCCGAAGCCAGCTGGGGCAGATGATGAGAGACATGCAAGAGATGCGTCTGGAGCAGAAGATTCTCAAGGAGGAGAACAGTCAGCTGAAGACCCAAATGAGCTTGATCATGGAGGTAGTCAAGAATGTGCTTAGAAAAGAAGACGATCAACTATTCGAAGCCGCAATGAAGAAGCTCGCATCACCTGTGCACGTGGAACCTGAGCAACAGCAACAGAAGATGCATCCGGCTCAGCGGAAGATCCAGGAAGGAAAGCCAAGGAGAATATTTGAGGCACCACCTATGACCTATGCTGAGCTCTTGCAGATCTTATTGAGGTTTAACCTGGTTGAGAAAAGAACGTTGTCGCCACCAACGAGAGTGTTTCCTCAAGGGTACGATGCCAGCAAGCAATGTGAATTTCATTCCGGGGCATTCGGACACGACATCGAGGGTTGTCATGCTTTTAAGCACAATGTTCAAGACCTGATTGACTCGCACGATATTGAATTCACGCCGAGCGGCGTAGCTGTGCATATTGCTCCTGTCTCAGTCGATGCTAAGATGACAGATGTTTCCAAAGCTGCAGTGGGTCAGAAGCGTATCCTGGACTCCATGGTGTCAGAATCTCCAGGTCCACAACTGTTGCCTATTCCTGGGGCAGATCTAAGAAAGAAAATGGTTAAGCATAAGGAGAGCGCTAATCAGTACACTGAAGGTCAAGAAACCAATGTTGCATTTGATACAAAGGGTGTTCAAAGGTCAACCCGATACCAGCAGCAGCAGCCTCAGCAGGGGGCACAGCAGGCTCAACGAAGATTCCAGGGTAATAAACCAAGAAGAGTGTTTGAGAAACCTCCCTCAACATATGCCGAGTTGTTGCAGACATTGTTGGGATTGAATCTGGTAGAGACAAGAACTCTGGCACCAATAACGGGAACTCTCCCGTTTGGTTATGATGCAAGCAAGCACTGTGAGTTTCATTCTGGAGCCCTGGGTCATGATATCGAAGGTTGCCATGCTTTTAAGCACAAAGTGCAGGATCTGCTTGATAGTGCAGCAATCAGCTTCGGGCCAAGAGGTTAAGTCGTTGAAAGCAGATCAAGGCAGCACCGAAGTGTCTCTAATAAAGATAGCTGGTTCAGCAGCAGGGCAGATGCAAAAGCCCGGTTCTCAGAAGCTAGCATATTTTCTTTGTTTTAGCTTGTCATTGCTTTACATTTGTAATTGCTTTCCTGTTTGAATTCGTAAGCTTGTTTGTAAAACTTGTTGTTTTCATTTCAATTGATGATAATGAAATAAATATGCATGTTTTGATTGAATCCAGTCGTGTTCACTAACTGTTTTGCAAATATCCACTGCTTGGTTAAGAAGAATTTGGGGAGGATGACGAAAATGACCGACATGCAAATTCCGATTGTATGCTTTTGAAATAAAACCTGCTGATGATGTACAGGCATTGTTTCAAATCCCTAAACACCGGAGATATAAGGAAGATAATCCCTTGTCAACCCCTTTGAGCCTTGTAGTAGGAGTTTCTTTCTGTGAACGAAAAAACCTCAATTTTAACCTGGGGCAGGGTAGGTGTTAGCTAATTTGACCAAGCGTCCAAATTGCAAAAGGAGTGTCCGTTCGAGGATTAATCACACCCCTAGAGGTCGTGCCTAAAAGACCACAATGGTTCAACCAAGAGTGGGACAGCCACATCATTCCCCAAAAAGTCAGGCAACTAGTGTCACACGACTTGTTCGAAAGAAAAAATGAAAAAAGAATCAAAAGCCCGCTAAGTCAAGAAAACTTCAAAACAAATGACTTAGGCAAAAAATGAGGGCATCCCGCTGGACTTAAAAAAAATCAAAAGAAACTCAAAAGGAGTCAGTCCAGGCAAAAGTTAGGGATATGAAAAGGAAAAGATGAAAAGGATCAAAAGAAAAATCCTCGATGGAAATACGAGTCGTGTGACCTCAAGTGTCAAAGATGCAAAGTGAGTGGCTGTCACTCCAAAATCCAAAAGTTTCTCGAACTATCATCCCTATCTTTTCAGCCTCTGAGAGGCGAGCGCTAAGGTCAAATTAGCTGAACGTAGGATGGGAGAACATCAAGGAGAACGGGTGGGTTAAAAGTAAACTTTGAGCCTTTATCCTTTCCTTCAAAACCATGAACCTGACCATGTTACAACCTTCAAAAGTCCTAATTGAAGCAGGTTGTTTCGAAAGCATACTCCGGTAAATGTCGCGTCGATTCTGACTCTTAAAAGGGTTCCTCTTACCATGTTGGTACGGATGTTGATAAATGTTGTGTGCATTATATGCCATAAACTGTTTTTCCTTTTCCCAGTGAACAGATTGGATGTCAAAGCTGTCATATGTGTTGCATTAATACATTTTTATGCAGAACAACTTGTTTTACTTGCGGGTAAGCGCTTGACAGCAGAGAAGTTTCCTACAATGGAAAGTATGGTCAAGATAGAATACAGAGCGCCCGAATGTTCCGAGAGCAGGGGCAAGCTTTATTGTGATCCCCAGTCAGGTCAGCTTTTCGAAGTCAGTTATTCTGGGGCAATCAGGTTGAGGTTTGGTGAATACGTCGTAGTCAGGAGGTACTACTCTGAATCAGATAATCAGGGTCAAGGTCATTGCAGTCAGGGGCAGACCATCTTAAGCACGCAGAAGTTACTCGAGAAGCAGTCAAGGTGAAGTATCTCTCGGAAGATCAGAATACTGAGTCATGTTATATCAAACCATCAGGGAGCAGATTTGCAGATTTCCTTTCAGGGACTATCCCCACAGAGATCCCGTAGGCTGGGGCATATCAGAAGCGAAAGGATTGTTGTTCTCCGTACCTACAGGGTCATCAAGAGTTATTCGAGCAGATGCAGTCGATTTTCGAGAGCGAGATGAATGCGGGAAGTCGTGTCACTATCCTTTGACTCTTCACTGAAAGGCTGTGTATTCAGGAAGAATATTTTCCAGCGGCAGTTGTATCTGACCCAGTAAGATAAGCTCAAGAGCTCAAATCCATGTTTGCGATTACTGTGAAGCCCATCCGTGTTGGCGCATCAATTTCCAGATCCGAGCTTCATCAGCACGCAGGAGGACTCCCTCCATTTTCTCCAGCAAAGACCAATTTGCCACTGGTATGGATAAGCTATCTCCCAGAGGAGTCTAATCATACTCGGCACATCTGCTATTTAGCAGTGGAATTACATACCCCAGCAGGGTATTACTTCGTTGAGGCGTTCGGTTAAGTTCCCAATATCCCCAGCGGAGTTGATTTCACTCTCCCAGCATTTATTTTGCTAGGACGATTCAGTGATATCCAGTTTATCCCCAGCAGAGTTGGCCTCGCCTTCAGCATTTATTTTGCTGAAGTGGTTTTCTGTACCCGGCCTTCTCCGGCAGCGCGAGCCTGCTAGCATATTGCATGCATCGTCATATTTGCATCATACTTGCATATCATTGTCAGAATGCGTAGCATTTCTATCCAGAATGGAGCATTACGCTGTAGAAAGATTAAAGCATTTGCATATGCATACGAAGCATAAGTCAGGTTTTCTATCAGCCTCATATGGCGCGTGAATTGCTCTGTGATCAGTTCAGGGGCATTTATCCAGCAACAGTGTTCAGACAGTTCAGCAGATTATTTGTATCTCAAATCAGACAACAATTATGCTTTGATCAAGAAGTCATCTGATATCGACAGATTTTTCTTCCCGTCAATTCATATTGACGATGTGTTCCTCCAATGAATGGACTTCTCCGACGTCTTGAGTACGAGTGTGGTTGTCTTTCCGTCTATCCATAGACGACGTGAAGTTGCGGGTGGTCGCAGTAAGGTTTCAAGAAGGGGTTTCCCTAGGATGTGCTTTTCTTCCCGTCTATCAGTAGACGATGTGAAGTTTTGGTTGATTTTCAATAGAGTTCAAAATGGAGTTTCTCTAGCAAGTGGCTTTTCTTTCCGTCTATCAGTAGACGATGTGAAGTTTTGGTTACTGTTCAGCGGGTTTCTTATTGCCAGATCATACATATGATGAGGTGTTTCCCCAGCGAGTCTTCTCCGGCTATCCTTGGTTGTTGAGGGGTTTCAAAATGATTTTGGATATTGGTTCTCTTTCTGGTTATTGGATGAGATGACGTTTCAAGGGGGTACTTTTCTGACCATCAATCCCTATTGATGTCGAGGCTCTTCGAAGAATGTTCAGTTTTCGTGATTGTCGATTCTTATTGACGACTTGGTTCTTTAAAAGGTGGTTTTTCTTCCCGTCAGTCCATACTGACGATGTGGCCCCTTCAAGGATGTTGATCTTTCCACCAATTCCCGTAGACAGAAGGATTCTGAAATTCAAGGGTTGGTGTTGAATCGCGTTATGGTGTCTTTCCGTCTACCAGTAGACGATGTGAATGTGGAGATTTATGTTGTCTTCCCGTCTATCCTTAGACGATGTGTGTATGGAGATTAAGAATTTGATCCCGTCTACTCTTAGACGATGAGAATATTGATTTGTTTCATCAATCAGGATGATCCCGTCTATCCTTAGACGATGTGAATTGTTCGGTTCATCAGTCAGGATGATGCCGTCTATCCTTAGACGATGTGAATATGGAGACTATTGCTTTCCGTCTATCCTTAGACGATGTGAATTGGGAGATTAATGTTGTCTTTCTGTCTATCTTTAGACGAGGTGAGTATTCAATCAGGGTGTCTTCCCGTCCATCTTTGGGCGATGTGAGTATATTTCTCTTCCTGCCTATCAGTAGGCAATGTGAAAGGATCAGGTATGTTGTTGTAGCCCTCAGGGTTTGTTACATGGGGTATCACAAGCAACGGGTATTCAATCAGGAGTTCTTTATCAGATGATTGATCAGTTTGGTGCCGCAATGACTGGACTTGGTTTTCTGGACTTTATTCCCCAAGCAGTTTACAGTATATGCTCGCGGTTGGCAAATTTTCGGGTTTCATTTGTATTCAACCGTCTCGTACCTCTGAATGTTTGAAGGCTGAGCGCTCTTCAAACCCTTCAGGTCCAAGTCGCTTGAATAGGGGCAGCTGTTGCACCCTAAAATTTGACCAACCGATTCTCCTATCTGACTCATGGTTTAATTTCATATTCACAGCTCAGATATATGATTTTTGTGCACAAGCAGGGGATATCAGAGTTTACAGCTTGATTTTTGTCTATCAGATATGGCAGACCCAGTCCAGATCACCAGGGTTTTATTTTCGGGAAATTGTGCGCTCCACGGTGATTTTTAGCTTGCACAGTGATTTTGAGGATATTCTGATGCCCGGGGCTCTCTGTTCGATTCGATCTGGTCTCGTGCGTTTTTATGGGGGTCATGTGCATTCATCTGCATTTTTAGGGTTTTTATAGATTTTTGTGAATTTTTAACAGGCTTTATAGATTTTTCTGGAATTTAAATAGGGTTTTTGAATATTTTAATAGCTTAATTCTTCTTTTTAGAATTTTATAGAATATTTTAAATAGATTTTAATCATTTGTAGAATTTTTAATAGAATTTAGATAGCTTTTATCATTTTTAGAATATTAGTGAATTTTCTTAGCATATTAAATAGAATGACAAATTAGGGTTAATAGAAATTAAATAGTTGTTTTAGACAATATAGAAAATAATATAGTTTTCTTTTATTAATAATAGATTTACTAGTTTTAAATAACATTAGAAGTTTAATAGAGAATTAGTAGAAGTATTAGGTTAATTGTTTTTAGATTTAATTAGGATAATGTAGAATTAATTAGACTTTTAATCATTTTTAGAGTTTAATTAGGTTAATTGTTTTTTTTAGAGTTAATTAGGTTCTTAATTGTTTTCAGATTTAATTAGGATTAATCATTAGTTAATTAGGTGTTAGTTGTTTTGATTAGATATAATTAGGTTTAATTGTTGTTTAATTCAGTTTTTTACATTTTTTTCATTCAGTTCGTATGGGCCCAGGTGGGGTTCTGTTTGAGGCCCATTCAATTTTCTGTCCAAACAATTCAGCAAAAGGTTGTCCAAAAAAGGTCCAGATTCAGCCCAATTCGTCCAGCATCTCCCAGCAAGTCCCAGAAGCTTCTGGAAGCTTCCAACGATCTTCAGTGTAATAAATAGCAGACACGTGTTGCGTCAGAAGGGGTCCCACGCGTTTCACGGTAATCACGCCACCACACTCAGAACGGCCCCACTTTCCACTATCTCTCCTTCTCTCTCCACGCCACCACACGTGGCACGCATGCACCAATTCCCTCCACCAACGGTGACACGCGTCCACCTCCTAGCTCCCCTCACCTCCTCACCGGAAGCTCCCCTGACCGGCATGCAAAACCGGTGAACCCTCACCGCCGGCGACCTCAACCAACTCCGGCCACCACCTGAACCACCACAAACCCCAGAAACTCATCTTCTTCCTCCGATCCCTTCCGTCAGCCTCATAATCCCCTCGCCGGAAACGTCATCGTCGCCGGAACAACATCAACCTTCAAGCAAGATTTCCAGAATCCACTCAGACGTTCATCCACCTCCTTCGTTCTTCATCAGTTTTTTCCAGAAACTCATCGTCCTTCATCAACTTTTTCCAGAAACTCATCGTCCTTCATCAACTTTTTCCAGAAACTCATCGTCCTTCATCAACTTTTTCCAGAACATCATCAATATCCATCGTTCTTCATCCACTTCTCCAGAACGCCAACAATCTTCGTCAAGATTCCCAGAAAAGCGCCAAGATCTTCAATCGTCGTGCTTCGGTATCCAAGAGCTCTTCAGTTTTTCTCAGAAAACTTGTAGATCTTCATCAGCTTTCCAGAGGTTTCGCGCTTCAAGATAGTTCAACGAACTTCAAGAGTACTTTATCTTGTTCTTGCTTCGCCCAGAGATTTGAGAATAGAGTTTGTCTGAGAGCTGTTTGGAGGTTCGTTTGAGATTCTGAGAACCTTTTTCTCCAACGAAGTTTCAAGAACTCTTCGCTACAGCCAGGTACACGTCACTTCACTCTTGTTGCATGTTTCTTCTGTGTTGATTCGTTGGGTTTCAGCTTCGATTAGGGTTTAATTTGGTGTGAGGCATGGATTGAGGGGGATATGGTGATATTATGGTGTTTTGTTGTTGTTGTGTTGGGGATTCGTGAGAATGTTCTAAGGTGAGTTGCAGAGAGAGTGGATTGAGGGAGACGAACGAGGGAGCGGCGTTAGGAGAGGAGAATGAACAGTAGTTAGGGTTTGGTGAAGGCATTAGGTTTTGTTACCTGAGTGATTGGATTAGGGTTTTGGACGTTGGGCTAAGCCCAAACGTAGTTTCTGAACGCTACACCCCAATTGCTTCCCCACCTCCCTGTGTGAGAGATCTGGATGATTGGTGTGGGCCTTAGGCCCTATTGCTTCCAGCACCCCCCTCATTTGAGCCCATAGTAGCAAATAACTGAGAAAAATCACTAACGGCACCCCCCAGGCTTTTTGTTCATTTCAGTATTTGTTAGTTGATTTCTGAACTTGGGCCTGCGCCCTAACTGCTAGTTGCACCCCCAATCAGGGCCCAATGTAGAATGAATTAGATATCCTTGCTGATTGAACCCCCAATTTTATTCCATGTTCTTTCTTTTATTTTTCCTTTATATTTTCATATTAAATAAATCATAATAAATTGAAAATAGTTGTTTTTTTAATGATTCTTTTTTCATCCATTTCATGAAAATGTTAAGAAAATTAAATAAAAATAAAAAAGACATTTTATTTTTGTTTGTTATTTTTTGCATATTTTTTAATATTTTCAATGCATGCATATCATTAGAAAATTCATAAAAAATAGTAGATTGGGTCAAATAATTCCGTTCTTTTTTTCTGAAGACTCGTAATTCAGTGTAGAATTTTATAGTATAAAAATATTAGCTTAATCATGCATTTTCATTTTAATTGCATTTTTTCACTGTTATTGATGTTGAATAAATTGGTCTGTGGATATGTCTGTGTTGCTGATTTTAGTTCTTTCATCTGGTGTTGAATTTTGTTCTGATTTTTCAGTATGTTGTCTTAGAGCCATATAGGTCTCCCATTAGATTTTTGATAGATTTTTGTAGGGTGTCCTGATATGTTTTGTCTGAGCCTGAAGGTAGGAGAAGTCTTGATGACTTCTGACTTTGAAGTTCAATTGTGGTTGAACTTCAGAGATAGTCTCCTGTGGTTTGTTGGCCTGTGGGTTCTTCTTGAATGTGGGAGCTGATTGAAGTCCTGTTGGAGCTTGCAAGGATGCAATGGATTGAGGCTTAGTCTAGGAGCTTGTTGTCTGTTTGTGAGGTTCGAGATCCTGAAGTTTGAAGGGAGTTTATGGTACTTTCCTGAGGAAGGCACTATGAATGACTTTCATTCTTTCTTCTCACCTCTTTCGTAAGTATCCAATGATGTCGGAGCCGACTTGTGAGTTTAATTCCTCCTGAGGAGGGATGTAAACTGATCACATGTTGTTGAGCCACATGGGATACGATCCCTAAGTGGAAGCCTCCTAGTACTTTCCTGAGGAAGGTCCTATGGGTCTATTCACTTAGTTCCGTTAGTTTATCTAGGATTTCTTAAGTATCCAGTGAGGTTGGAGCCAACTTGTGAGTTTAATTTCTCCTGAGGAGGAATGTAAACTGATCACAGTTGTTGAGCCACGTAGGATACGATTCCTAAGTGTCAGCCTCCTAGTACTTTCCTGAGGAAGGTCCTATGAGTCTGTTCACTTAGTTCCCTTAGTGCATATAGGTTTCTCAAGTATCCCGTGATGCCGGAGCCTTCATGTGAGTTTAATCCCTCCTGAGGAGGGATGTAAACTGATCACAGTTGTCGAGCCGCATAGGATATGACTCCTGAGTAGTAACCTCCTGGTACTTTCCTGAGGAAAGCACTATGAGCTTGTCTGCTTAGCTTCCTTTCTCTGGTAAGCTTGTTCTGAAGCTTGGAGACTGGGATTGATTCCTTTTGCTTAGGTTTTCTGATTAGAGTTGTTGCTTAGATCTTTGCTTAGGGTTTTGTATAGAGTTCTGTTTAGAGATAGATTAGGAGCTTGTTTCAGGTTTGTTAGAGGCCCTGCTCAGGGTTAGTCTCTTTGTGTTGCTTGACTTGTGTGATGTTATGCTGCATTAGACTTAGGTGTTCATCTAGATAGTTCTGAATAGGTGCATCTTAGAAGTAGAATTTGTGTGCATGAGAAGTTGAGGTGGTCCTCCTTCTGCTTGTTTGTTATTGCGTGGCTTTGCTTGTTGGTATTTGGTAGAGCTGAGCTCCCTTGCCTTTGTGGTTTGCGGCCTTCGCGCCTTGTTTGTCTAGTTGTTGCATTCATGCATATTTTCAGTATTCCTTTACATTGCAGTTTCTTGTTTGTGGTTTAGTCCTGTTGCCATGATCCCTTAGGAGCTCTGACTTCTCCGCTGCGGAGTTGTTATGATAGCCATTAGGATGGTCAACCAGGTGTGATAGCAGTAAGTAGATTCCCCTGTTTCTCATCTATAGTTTTAAGGTTTCCCTTTCCTTTCTGTAGGAGCTTTTGAGTAGCTTGATCCGTAGTTAGCTGAACTACAGCTGCTCTGATTCTTCGTTCCAGACGAAGATATGTAGGCATAGGATGCGATATCCTAGCGAGCACACTAACGACTAACCTTTGTTCTCTCGCGGCTGTGCGATCGAGACTTTCCCGCTAACAACTGATTGTTATCCCTTCTCCTGCCTGAGTGCATTTGAGACCAGATCGTATTTGTAGGTTCCCGAACCTTTAGGACCAGTTTGTTTTCTCACTGCTGTGTGAGAGCCCCTGTTTACCCGTAGTTAGTCGAACTACGTTTGCTCTGATCTTTCATTCCAGATGAAAGTACGTAGGCACAGGACGCGATGTCCTGGCGAGCAACCTTTCCCCCGTTTAGACGTAGGCAGTCGAACTACGTTGACTCTGACTTTCCCATTGCACGAGGGAATACGTAGGCCCAGAACACCGTATGTTCTGTCGAGTCCTGTCCTTTTATTTTCTTTTCAGACCAGCCACTAGCGTAGATAGATAACACACCCTTTTACCTATAAACACCAAGCGTGGATCCCATCGAGTACGATGGACGTGAGGGGTGCTAATACCTTCCCCTTGCGTAACCGACTCCCGAATCCAGGTTTTGGTTGCGATGACCATACCTTTTTCCCGTCTTTGCGAGGTTTACTTCGAGCGTTTCCTTTCCCGCTCTGAGGGATAAATAACGCACGGTGGCGACTCTCCTGTCAAGCCGGCGCCGATTTTCGCAGTAGCGACACATACCTGTGAGAGGGAATGGGTTATGCAGCAAACCTTGACTTTCAGAATACCCGGTTTTCTTTGCAGTGTGAATCTGTGTTCCAGATATTAGAGGTTCCTATTGTCAGAGGTATGCTATGTTCCTGTCAAAGCAAAGCACTGGTTTTCTCGATCAACAGCACAACAATCTTGATCCCCTGTTGCATTTGCATTTGCATAATCATCCTGCATTTAACATTGCATGTCTATGGGTTCGAAAGGTTCTCGTCTTTCCCTTGATCCTGGTACTGAGTTGCTGTAAAGAGGGAAGTAGACAGAAAGATGATTGTTGCATACAAGTTTCCGATACTTGAGCTAGGACCTTTATTTGGTCTGATTTCCATGGTTGAGCCTGGCATCTTTGAAACCTTCAAGAAGGATCTTACCTGATGTATGAGAGGATTGTTATGGTGTACATCTCTGTTGCTCCTGTTTATTGAAACTGGGATCAAGAGGGAGATCTCCCTGTAAACACATAGACATGTTTTCATTTTGCATCTTGCATTCTCATTTGCATCGCAGGTTGTTCTCGGTGGCCTCGTGTTCTCATCTCTGTTTGGTGTTCTTCAGCAACAGGATTGAGAAGTTCTGTTTCCACAGATATCCAACTCGAGGGAATTAGCAAACAGTAATGGAACGAGTTCAGGAAAAGTTGAGGGAAGGCCGAGGCTAGATGGGGTAGTTTGTGGTGGAAATGCAAGCGTTGTGTCTGGATTAGAAAGCGCTAAGGGAAGTAGTTTATCAGCTGAAGACCCAGATGGGCCTGGTCACACAGGTGATAAGAAATGTGCTAAGGAAGGAGGGCGATCAAGTGCCTAAAGCTGAATTGGAGATGCTTGTTCCGCTTTTGTCCGTGGAACCTCTCCCTAGGCGTGATGTGCTCCAAAGATTTTCTACACAACCTGAGATCCCAAGTTTCCCACGTCAGCAACTACCTCTTGTTTCCTGAGACAATCTTAAGACTATGAGGTATGGTCAAAGGACGAAGTAGCTCGAGAGAATATTTGATCAGATCCCCATGACTTATGCGCAGTTGCTGCAAGTCTTGCTTCAGCTTCGATTGGTCGAACTACAGAAGTTGTCTCTGCTAACTGGTGAGCCACCACCAGGCTATGATATAAATACCCTTTGTGATTTCCATGATGGGGAACTGGGGCATAACGTCAAGAAATGCAAAGCTTTTAAGAACGTGGTTCAGGATTTGATCGATTCAAAGGCAATTAAATTCACATCGGGCGACATGAGTGTAGCAGATGGTTTCATTCCAGTCACTACAGAAAAGAGGGACTTTCCTGCCTTTAACCCAGAAGCTGCATTGGGCCAAGAGGATGCCTTGTAGTTTATGACTTATGAATATCCGTGCCTGCAACTATTGCCGGATCCTGGGTACATCTGAGAATGAAAGTGCCTGAGCATGAAGGATGCCCTAACCAGCATTAATAAACTTCTGTTTCTCAGCTCCGGCACAATCAGCGCCAGAATCAAAATAGGCCTCGGAACAATTTGGAACGAAGGAATGCTCCTCTACATCCAGTTCCTATATCATACAGTGATCTTCTATCACAGTTGATTCAGAACTCATTGGTGGAGCCCAAGGCTCCCAAGCCAGTGCCAGAGCCATACCCTCCCGGATATGATCCTAGTGTGCAATGTGGATATCACGGAGGATCCATGGGACACTCAACCTACGACTGCAAAGCCTTTCAAGCCAAAGTGAAGCAGTTGATTGACAAGGAGTACATTTCCTTTCCCGAAGGAAATTTGGTTGTGCACGTCGACCTCTCATTGAGTTTGAAGATGGCTGATCCCGCAACAAGTCAAAGATCTGAAAGCCAGGTTCCCCCAAGCTAGAAATCTTTGTTTTATCATGTCATTTTCTTTGCATCTGTAGTTTCTTTCCTGTTTAAATGCAAATCTCCCTTTTAAAACTATCTTGTTTTCAATTGATATTGATAATGAAATAAATATTCATGTTTTGATTAAATGCATTTGTGTTCACTTATGTTTTTAATTGATGTCTAACGCTTGTTTAAGCGAAATCCGGGGAGGATGACGAAATTGAAAGACGAAAACTTCCGATTGTATGCTTTTGAATAAAACCTGCTGATGATGTACATGCATTGTTTCTAATCCCTAAACACTGGAGATATAAGGAAGATAATCCCTTATCAACCTCTTTGAGCCTAGTAGTAGGAGTTTCTTTCTGAAAAACGAAAAAACCCTCAATCTTAACCCGGGGCAGGGTAGGTGTCAGTTAATTTAACCGAGCGTTTAAATTGCAAAGGGAGTGTTCCCGTTCGAGGATCAATCACACCTGTATAGGTCGTGCCTAAAAAACCCACAGTGGGTATCCACGCTCACTGCACCAAGGGGTGAAACAGTCACAATCCCTTTAACAAGTCAGACAAGCCGACGTCACACGATTTGTCCAAAAAAAGAATCAAAAGAAAAATCCTGCTAAGTCAAATCTTGAAAACAAGCGACTCAGGCAAAAACTAGGGCGTCCCGCTGGACTTTGAAATAAAAAGAAGCTCAAAAGAGTCAGTCAAGGCAAAAGTTAGGGAAAAAGCAGAAAAGTAAAAAGGATTACAAAATAAAAATCCTCGAACAAACAAGTCGTGTGGCTCCAGGCCAAAGACGAAAAGCGAGTGACTGTCGCTCTGAAAACTTGTGGTTTCCTGAACCATCACTCCGATCATTCAACCTTTGCAAGGCGAGCACTTGTGTTGAATTAGCTGAATGTAGGATTGGAGAACATCAAGGAGAATGGGTGGGTTAGAATAAACTTTGAGCCTTTATCCTTCCCTTCTTAACCGTGAACGTTACCACGTTATAACTTGTAAAAGTCCTAATTGAAGCAGGGTTGTTTCGAAAGCATACTTCGGCAAAGATCGCGTCGAAACTAACTCCTACAAGGATTCCTCTTGCAGCGTTGTACTGATGTTGACATTTTGATAAGTGATTTGTTCACTATATGTCACAAAATGTTTCCAGTGAACAAACTTGGATTTCGAAACTGTCATATGCATTGCATTAATATATCTTTTCTGCAGAACAATTTGTTTTACTTGCTAGTAAGCGCTTGACAGTAGGAAAGTTTCCACAATGGAAAGTTTGATCGCGATAAGATGCAAAACGCCCACTCCGTTGAACCAGGGCAAGCTTTAGCAAAGGATCATATCATGCGAGTGAGTCATCCAAAAGACAGTTAACTTGGGGCAATCAGGTCGAGATTTGGTAAATCTCTCGCAGTCAGTGGTTAATGCTTCACCAATCAGCCAATCAGGGGCAGAGCCATTGCAAGGATGGGGCAGGCCAACCCAAAAGCCCATAAGTTATTCCAGAAGGCAATTAATATAAGCACCTCTTCGAGGCAGTTCATATCAAACTGGCAGGGTACAGAAAGTTCAAGTTTCCTTTCGAGGAAGATGTTGGAGATATCCCACGGGCTGGGGCAAAATTGGGAACAGAGTAAAGGTTATTCTCCATATCTTCAGAATCCATCATAAGTGATCAACTAGGGGCAAATCTGTTCATGTTACAAATTCAAGGACAAGCCATCTCGAGTTCGTTTCATGGCAAGCTTTCCTTTTCGCCCTAGAGATTAGACTGGGGCAAATTGAACTACACGGGGGCAGTTATTCAAGCAAGGTTATTCTCTCAAACCAGAGTCCATCATCGCAATTGGAGTTTGTATCTCTGTCCCCAGTAGAGTTGTGAGCAGGTAGTTTGTATGCTTATACCCAGCAGTTGGTCGACACACATTTAATCCCTGCAGATTGCAAATATGTGCTTACTATTCAGCAAGTCGGAATTGGATTTCTTTCCATAGGGTAGGTGTGGATCTTCCTCAGTAGTTGGTCAATACACATTTAGCTCCAGCAGATTTTCTGTGTGCATTCATTCCTCAGCGGTGCAAGATTGGCTTATTTAGCAGAGTAAGTAACCCCACAGATTATGAGCAGATGATTTTGTATCCCCTCGGAGGTCAAGTTGTCATTGATGAGTTCATTCCTCATCTCCCCAAGCAGAGGTTGATGTTGACTCCCTCATTGCGTTATCCCTAGCGGAGTCGGGGGGGGGGGGGGGGAAACGTCTCTTCCCCAGCTGAGTACTCCCAGTAGATTGGAGTTAGGTCTTCGCAGTTTGCGTCGTTTCTCCAACAGAGGTGCCTGTTCCCCAGAATGTTATATTCTGGAAGGCTATTCAGGGGTGATGTCCCTGGTAGAACGTGGTTAATCTCATAAGGTGGACCGTTGTCCCCCGCAGAGGCGTTGATTCCCCAACAGGCAGACGGGTTCCCGTGTGTGGTTCTTTTCCCCCGGTAGGGTCGCCTATTCTCCAGAAGGTTTGTATTCTGGAAGGACATTCATGGAATTTTCCTCAGCAGTATTGGATGTAATCTCCAGCAGAGCAGAATTACCGTCTGGCAGATTGTTCTATCTCCACAGCGGGTTCGTTTGCTATTCAGGAAATTTCTTTGAGGAAGCTACTCAAGGTTGTCTTCCCCAGCTTAAGTCCAATTTACTGGCATGTGCTAACTATCCCCAGCAGGGTGGTTTCTTTTCCCAGCAGGGTGGTCTCCGTATCTCCAGCAATTATTTTGCTGATTTGGTTCCGTTGCATTTGCATGCGTGCATAGCATCCTCAAAAACGTGTAGCATTTCCATTTTGTATGGAGCATTACGCCATATTCAAACATGTTAATGTGAAACATAGGCCAGATGGTTATATTTTTTGTTTCAGGTAATCTCCGGAAGGTTGACGTGTTCGGCAAAAGATCCGGGATAGCGGTGTTCATGTTCTCCTGTGCTTCCCAGTGAAGTCTAGATAGAGTTACTTGGTTGAGTTTTTCTTTGTTCCCCATCAGGGTTACTTGTTCAAGTTCTCTCTTTTCCCCAGCGGAGTTCCTGTGGGATTTCTCATCAGAAGTTTATCGAATCCGTGTTAATCTGACGACGAGGTCAGAGGCTCGCTTTTATTTAGCAGGTTCCTGACGGCGATGTCATATGTTTATCAGTTGCGGGTTGACCTGGTCTCCGGGTTCGAGGATTTTCCCTATTCAGCAATTGTCTACTAGTTTGTAGAGCTTTATCAGCCAATCTTTCTCAACTTTGAGTTTGTCTGGTGGCGATGCCAGGTGACTTTATCAGCTTTGTGTTGGTGTGGCGGCGATGTCAGATGTTCATCAGCTCTCTGGTTGTCTGGTGGCGATGCCAGATGTTTGTTAGCTTCTCGGTGATCCAACTCTGAGTTCGTTGTTTACTGGTTGCAATAGACATCTGACGGTGATGTTAGATGTTTCTAGATTGCACGGATGCTTGGCGGTAAGGCCAGACTCTTCATCCCCTACAAGTTACTGACGGTGATATCAGACGTGTATCAATTCCGTAGATTCCTAATAGCGATGTTAGACGTCTTCACCTTCGGGTGTGTGGTTTGCTTTTCTTTAGCGGGTGCCTGGCACCAATGTCAGACAATTTATCAGTTTCAGTGGATGCCTGGCGGCGATGTCAAACGTTTATCGACTTTATGGATTCCTGGCGGCGATGTCAGATGGTTATCAATTCTGTGAGTGCTTGACGGCGATGTTAGGCGATTATCGGCTTCTTGCCTATCCAATCTTTGGATTTGAAGATCACTTTTATTTAGCGAAGGTCTGGCGGCGATGTCAGAAGTTTTCACCTTTGGATTTGGAGATCGCTTTTATTTAGCGAAGGTCTGGCGGTGATGTCAAAAGTCCCTGTCTTTATATTTTTTGTTATCTAGCGGCGATGTCAGATAGTTTATCTTCTGCAGAGTTCTGGCGGCGATGTCATATTATTGTATCCCTTGCAGATTCCTGGTGGCGATTTCAGATTCTCTTACCAACCTGGTGTTTTCTGGCAGCGATGTCAGATGATTTGGTGTTCCGGCAGCGATGTCGAGTGTTCGATTCTCTGGCGGCGTTGTCAGATGATGAGATTTTTCGACGGCAATGTCGGATGTTTTGGTTGTCTGGCGGCGATGTCAGAGGTTTATCGATTTTATGGTTGTCTGGTGGCAATGTCAGATGTGTATCAGATTTATGCTATCCTGCGATAATGCCCGATGTTTAGCATTGTGCTTATCTGACGGCGATGTCAGAGGTTTATTTACATTATGTTTATCTGGCAGCGATGTCGGATGTTCATCAGCATTTTTTTTATCCGACGGTGATGTCGGTTGTTTATCAGTTGTTTCCTAACTGCGTGGAGTTCTTACGGTAATGTCAGATGTGTTATCCCCTGCAGTTTGTCTGGTGGCGATGTCAGATGGTTCTCAGATTCGTGGTTGTCTGGCGGCGATGTCAGATGTTATCAACACCGCAGATTCCTGGCGGCGATGTTAGGCATGCATGGATTTCTTGCGGCGATGTCAGAGGTTTTATTGATTGGATTTTGATTTTTGGCTGTGATGCCAGATGTTTCTTAATTGCATGGATATCTGACGGCGAGGTCAGAGTGTTTCGTTCCTTGCAGGTTTCTGACGGCGATGTCAGATGTGGGTAGATTTTTTGCGGCGATGTCAGATGTGTGTGGATTTTCTAGCAGCGGTGTCAGATGTTCATCGATGTTGTGGTTACTTGGTGGCGATGTCAGGAACTGTATCTATTCTATAGCAGCTTGGCGATGATACCAAGTGATGTTTACCAATTGGTTGTAGCTTCTGGTGGCGATGTCAGATCTTAATCAATCTTCTAGTGGCCTGGCGGCGAGGTCAGGTATTTTCTCAATATTGATTGTTTGGCAGCGACGTCAAATGTTTTTCTGCTGGCAAGGTCAGATATTCTTCAACAGGGTATTGTTCTGGCGGCGATGTCAGATGTCTGTCAACATGATGTTTGCCTGGCGGCGATGTCAGGTGGTTTTCTACTTGGTGGTTATCTGGCGACGATGGAAGATCTTTATCTACTTTGTGGTTTTCTGGAGGTGATGTCAGATGTTTATCAACGTGATATTTTCCTGGCGGCGATGTCAGCTCCTTATCAGCTTGGTGGTTGTCTGGCGGCGATGTCAGACGTTTATCTACTTTGCAGTTTGTCTGGCGGCGATGTCAGATTCGTATTAGCTTGTTGTCTGGCAAAAATATCAAACGATGTAATCTACTGTGTGGTTATCTGGCGATGATGTCAGATGTTTATCGATTATGTGGTTACTTGGTGGCGATGTCAGGTATTTTGTCTACTTTGTCGAGGATTGGCAGCGATGCCAAGTGATGTTAGTTACATTGTGGTTGTCTGGCGGCGATGTTATCTACTTTGTGGTTATCTGGCGGCGAGGTCAGATGTTATTCCCTGCAGTGTTCTGGCGGCGATGTCAGATAGTTTATCTTCCGCAATGTTCTGGCAGTGATGTAAGATAGTTTATCTTCTGCTAAGTTCAAGCGGCGATGTCAGATTGTTGTATTCCATGCAGAATCCTGGCGGCGATGTCAGATTGTTGTATTCCATGCAGAATCCTGGCGGCGATGTCAGATTTCTCTCACCAACATGGTGTTTGTCTGGCGGGAATGTCAGAGGTTTATCGACTTTATGGTTATCTGGCGGTGATGTCAGATGTGTATCAGATTTATGCTATCCGGCGGCGATGCCTAATGTTCAGCATTGTGCTTATCTGGCGGCGATGTCAGAGGTTTATTTGCATTGTGTTTATCTGGAGGCGATGTCGGATGTGTGTGGACTTTCTGGCGGCGATGTTAGATGTTCACCGACTTTGTGGATACTCGGTGGCTATGCCAAGTGATGTTTACTAACTGGTTGAAGCTTCTGGCGGCGATGTCAGATCTTAATCAATCTTCTGGTTACTTGGCGGCGTTGTCAGGTACTTTCTCAATATTGGGTTTGTTTGGCGGCGATGTCAAATGTTGTTCAACCTAAGGTATATATGGTGGCGAGGTCAGATATTCTTCAACATGGTGTTGTTATGGCGGCGATGTCATATGTTTATCAACATGATGTTTTCCTGGAGGCGATGTCAAGTGCTTTTCTACTTCGTGGTTGTCTGACGGTGATGTCAAATGTTTATCTACTCTGTGGTTCTCTGGCGGCGATGTCAGATCCTTATCAGCTTTGTTGGTGTCTGGCGGCAATGTCAGGCATTTATCTAATGTGTGGTTTTCTGGCAGCGATGTCAGATGTTTCTCGACTACGTGGTTACTTGGCGGCGATGTCAGGTATTTTATCTACTTTGTCGAAGATTGGCGGCGATGCCAAGTGATGTTAGCTACCTTGTGGTTGTCTGGAGGTGATGTCAGATGTCACCTACTTTGTGGTTATCCGGCGGAGATGTCAGATGATTATTAGACCGGGTGGTGGTCTGGCAGCGATGTCATACATTTATCATGTTTGCGGATTCCTGGTGGCGATGTCAGAATTTGTTATCCCCTACAGAAGCTTGGCGGCGATGCCAAGTGTTATATATCAATCTTGTGGTTATCTGATGGCGATGTTAGATGTTTATCGACTTTGTGTTGGTTTGGCGGCGAGGTCAGAAAATTTTATTCCCCGTAGATGCCTGGTGGCGATGTCAGAGGCTTTATTGACTGGATATTGATAACTGGCGGCGATGCTAGAGGTTTACCAACTTAAGGTTGACGCTTGACGGCGAGGTCAGGTGCCTGACAGCGAGGTCAATGGTATCTTCTTTCAGAAGTGATGTTTTTACTTGACAGAGAGGTCAAGTGTTTTCCTAAATTGATGCAGAGGCCCGACAGTGAAGTCAGAGGGTTATTATCAAATGTATGATAGAAGGTGTTTTCCTGACTCAGTGTAGATACCTGACGGTGATGTCAGATGATCTTCCCTACTTAGTGTCGTTGTCTGGCGGCGATGTTAGGTGTTTCTTCCGTCGACGTGTCGATGTTGCAACCATTATTCAGATATCTTCGGAGGTTGTTATTCCTAATCAGAGTTTGCAATTTACTTCTGCGGTTGGCAAATTTTCGGGTTCTTTGGTATTCAACCGTCTTTTAGCTTTGAAGGTTTGAAAGTCGTTCGCTTTTTACCCCTTCAGGTCCAAGTCGTTTGAATAGGGGCAGCTCTTGTACCCCAAAATTTGACCACCTGTTTCTAGCAATTTAGCTTATGTTTCGATTCATTTGCATTTGCATCTGCATATCGCATACTGTGCAATTTTTCAGCCGGATTGATTTTATCAGGATTACTGCCCTTCCTTCGCGTTCCAGGCAATTCAAACTAGTCCGAATAAGTAGGTTAATTTTGGAAGTGGTGCTCTTCCCGGTAATTCCGTTTATACTGTTATTTTTTAGGATATTTCGGCGTCCGCCATTTTACCGTTTATTTTGTTGCGTTCTCGCATTTTTATTCGCCGATTTAATTGATTTTCATTATTTTTTCCTTATGGAATTATTAGCAATTTTTTATATTTTATTTCCTAATTTTTAAGCATAGAATTAGATTTTAAATGATTTTTATCGTTTATTTTCTATTTTTAGATATTTTAGAGTTTAATAGACTTTCATTAGTTTTTTCTATTTTTAGAGTTTATTAGAAAATTAATTGTTTTTAGAATATTAGGATTTAATATTGAAGTATTAGTTAGTATTAATCAGATTTTGTTTTGATATTAGTATTAGTCTAATCAACATTTCAATTAGTTAGTTTAAGTCAGCTTTATTACTAATTAGTCCAATTAATTAGTTTTTAGCAGGCCACATGTCCAATTTAGGCCCATTATTGCAGATCCATGCCAAGTGTCATTATATAAGCAGCACCCGTTCTCTCTCTCCTGGTTGGTTGACACATCACCCCTCCACCTCTGCATATGCGCCACGTCCTCACTCTCGCTCTCTCACTGGCCACCACCTCATCACACACATGCAAACACGACCCAACCTCACCGGTAAAATCACACGGCAGCAAACCCGTCGGAAACTTCACAACCCGTCAGAAACCTTCGCCGGAAACTTCGTAACCCGTCGGAAACTTCATCTGAGTTCATCCAATGTTCATTTTTTTCCAAAAACTCATCACGATCTTCATCGTGTTTTTCATGTTCATAACAATTTTTTAGATCTTCTTGAACTTCATCCATGTTCATACTTTTTTCCAGCAATCTTCAGCATGTTCATCACAATTTCTCCAGATTCTCCATAATCTTCATCACTTTCGTAAGATCTTCATCAAGATTTCTCCAGAAACTCATCACGTTCAACAAATTTTTCCAGATTTTCTTTGAATCTTTAAACCTTCATCCATCGAGTTTCCAAAAACCGCATAGATCTTCATCGTGTTCATCGCAATATTCATTCGTTCATATAACTTTCCAGAATTCTTTATACAATCATCACGATCTTCCTTGCGTTCATCACCTTTATGTTCATTTTTTTCCAGATTCTTCAAGATTCTTCAAAACATTCATACATCTTCATCCGATTTCCCAGATGTCAAACACGTTCATCCACCTTCAAATAGTTTTTTCCAGAAATTTGTAGATCACCATAATCCTCATCCATATTCATCGAAACTTCATCACACGTTCAAACTTGTTTCTAGATCTTCAACAAGCTCAACATGCATCCATAGATCTTCATCATGAACCTCCAGATTTGAACTCACAATCAATATCAAACCTCTACTCCTTCTAACACCAACCGAACCTCCATCCTACTTCGTCATGTTCAGATTCATACGAACCGCCTCCTCCATGAGAATATTTAACAGTGATTGAGGATTTTGGACATGAGAATATTTTGGTGTGTTCTTGAACATTAGGGAAGGAAGAGGTCGAAACAGATCGGAAAAGAGCTTGGAGAGGAGATTGAGAAATAGTTGAGATGAAGGAGAAGTGAAGAGGAAGGTGTGCGTTTGGTGAGGTCTATTTTGGAGCAAACTGAGGGTGAGAGACGGAGACGGAGTTGAACGTTGAGTTCAGAAGCGGGGCAGTTAGGGTTTTGCTAAGGTGAAGTGTGGAAGATGAAGACTATGGTGGCTTCAAGAGGGTTAGTGGGCCTCGGCCCAATCTATTTAATTTCAGTCCATACCCCCGTTTCTCTGATGCACCCCCTTTTATTGTTTAACGTTTTTTGTTGAAGATTGGTGGGCCAAGCCCACCGTGTGGACTCCTTGTACCCCCTGTTTTGATGTTGTACCCCCCCTGTTGCTTCTATTTTCTTTTTGGCTATTCCTTTTTGTAATATACTTTTATTCATGAAAATACTTTACTATTTTTCTTTTAGAAAATTATAGTATTTTTCTTAGAATATTATGTACATATATTTTTGAATAGAACTTTATATTCTATTTTTCTATATTCAATTTCCTTTATATTTCTTTTAGAACCTTATTTTTCTATTTGAGGTTTTATTCCAATTTTAGAAGTTGAATTCTTGTTTCCATTTGTTATTGGACTTTTTCATCTTATTTTCATTTTGTACGTCGATGAAGACACTTCCGTAAACCGTTATTAATCGACTTGTTGATGGATAATGTAGGATCCGAGACCATCTCTTTCTCTCCTTATTTCTCTTTTCCATTTGATTTTATTTTGACTTTACGCTGTTCTGGTCCGTGTGACACGATTCAATTGGAGAATGATTCTCAATATCATTTCTATATCTTGTCTTTGACACGGATATCAACACGCGACCTCCTATAGCTTGACTTCCATTTATAAGTCGAACTACGATGGCTCAGCGTCACATTAGTTTTGATTCGAAATGTCATCATAAAGGATCAAAGGAGAAAAGCTTGGAAATGAAGCTTGCACGCAAAAGTCAAGGGTCAACGGAACCACTTCGTTTGGTAACATTGTTTTTATTTCATCTCTTTTATTCAACTGTCGAGTGTTGTGAGCTGTAGTATTAGATACGTGAGACTTAGCGTGTGCGTCCTGATTCGAACTTTTCTCTTGCGTCCTGGCGATTGAGACTCTTTCCTCTCGCATCCTAGCGATTGAGATCCCTTCTCTTGTCCCCGTGCAATCGAGACCTGTTTTCCGTAGTTAGCTGAACTACAGCTGCTCTGATCTCTCATATCTGTTGAGAGTACGTAGGCATAGGATTGCGATAATCCTAGCGAGCATTTTTCCCTCTTTCCCTTTCATGTGGTTTGATTTTGTGCCTTAAGATTGAAGTATGCATGTTATAAGCTTTTCATTATCTTCATTTCTTTCTTGCATTAATAAAGGTTGAGATGTGCTTGTGGAGGTTTTCACCCCACACAATTTCCTCCCTTTGCTTGTGTGTTGTTTGCCCTTTTGTTCTCTTGTTTGTACTAAAGGCTGAGATGAGCTTGTGGAGGTTTTCACCCCATACTAATTCCTCCCTTTTCTTGTATGTTGCATTGCATATGCATTCATCCATTCTTATTCCATGTCTTATTTCATGTTTATTTCTTCTCTTCTTTTCTTAACATGTTCCCTTAGGAATTCTCACTTTCTTGATTAAGGATAGTGATGATAGACATTAGGTTGAATCCTTTGCACGATAACAAATAGGATAGAATTATGTTCTTAATCCTAACCTTAGGACCATGATGCATGAGAACTATTAGGTTTTGAACTAGTTTCCCTTTAGTTTGTCCTTTCTCTCTTCTCATCTCAAAACAACTTCAAAATACTTAATAAAGGCTAATGAGTATTGTGCGTTACGAGCCCTAAGTACTTGGGGAATAGTGATTGGGGGTTACCTCTCAATTGCTTAGAGTGTTTAGTGTATGTTCTTAGGACAATATGCGACGCATTCGTTCCTAGGTCATAGTCTCTTGTGCAATATGAATTTCAAACAATTCAAAAACACTTCTCCTTAAAAGACACAAAAATAAATTATCAAACTTCATTTTATCCTTTGGGACCCTTAATCATGGAAAACATTTTCATAAACAAGAGTTTCGTTAACTCTTAGTTCTATCGCAAACAGGTAATGCCTAAGTCTCCAAAGGTCGAGCTGCATCCACCTAACTGCTGGAACTGATTGTTAACCCTACTCGGGTAAAAACAGATGAACCAACTAGTGTTCTTATTTGCCCGAACTACGTTTGCTCTGAATTCTCATACCAGATGAGAATACGTAGGCACAAGACGTGATGTCTTGGCAAGCAACCTTTCCCATATTTCACCCGTAGTTAGCCCTCGTTGACTCTGACTTTCCCATTGCACGAGGGAATACGTAGGCACTGAGTGACGATGCTCTGCCGAGTTACTTTTCTTTTTCTTTTGTCCCTGAGACCTTTAGCGTAGATAGTTTCAATCACCCCTTTTAGATAGACAACAAAGCATGGATCCCATCGAGTACGACGGACGTGAGGGGTGCTAATACCTTCCCCTTGTGTAACCGACTCTCGAACCCGAGATTTGGTTGCGATTACCAATCTTATCCTGATTCGCAGGTTTTCTCTGATTATTTCCTTTCCCTCATTGGGATAAATAACAAACGGTGGCGACTCTTCTGTCATTGCCAGCACCTTTTTTCACAGTAGCGACAATAAGCAACAAGCAAACACCTCATAAATAAAATGAGAGCCAAGCGTCAGATACAGCAATACAATGGAGTCAAAATAACCTCAACCAACAGATCTGGTGATGGTCAATATATACATCATAACAACAAACTGAAAATAAATACAATCAAGTATGACAACTAGACTGGAAATCCTCTAACAACTCCTTTGTCTCTGGATGGTCAGGCCTGACAAGCAACCCCTGGATGAGCAGCTCTCTTCGGCTAATAGTGGTCTACAAACCCAGGGCATAATCCTCCCAGGCGCCTTCACCAAAAGCCTCCTCAAGCTTACACCTCTTCACATCAGCTCTAGACTTGTAATCATCCAACGTTGCAATAGCTTCATTCAATCTACAATCATTGTCACGTCGGAGTGAGGCTTCAGCTGCAATATTCTCATCCTTCACTTGGAGTTGAGCTTTCAACTTGGTAATCTGCTATTTGAGTCCATCTTCCTGCTCTTTGTTACTGGTGAGAGTAGCATTCCACTAGTCATTAAACTTAGAAATCTCTAGATAAGCTCTATCCAACTCCTTCTTCTTAGCAGTAAGGACATCACTGACAACCTTCAAATCTAAACCCAAATGCTCACGAGCGCGAATCTCTTTAGTAAGATCTGTACCTAGCTTGTTTACCAACTCAGTTTGCCTCTTGCAAGAATAAGTAACTTCAATCCTTTCGCTTCGGAGTTGAACAATCTCTTTCTCCAACTCTTCATTTTCCTTATGCAACTCTTCTTTTTCAAACCACAACTGATTATACCTCTGGATATCAACAGTAGTAGGCTCCTCAATTATCAGAGGATATAAAGGCTCACAAGGTGGAGAAGGCATCAACACCCTCTCAGCTCTCTCCTGAATCTAAGACAGATAAGGGTCGTAAGCTCTACTATTACTCTTCCCCAAAGAAGCTTTCCGTTTATGGTGAATCTTGTTCCAGGCTTTTTCAACTCTAGTCAAGGTCTCATTCTCCAGCAAGCCTATGAAATACATAGATTCTTGTATTTCCTCTTCTCTCAGAGCTTCTCTCAAAGCATACCCAAAAAGGACATTAGGGAAACCACCACAACTATAGATAATCTTTGTACCCAACTGATCTCTATCAAACCAAATGATATTCTCAGAAGTCAAACTCATCAATCTCTCTGACCACTCTGAGGTACCGGCAGTATCAACAAAAGGACCAGATTTGGGAAGGTGACTCACAAACCACCTGTACAACAAAGGTACGCAACAAGACATGTTCTTCCCTCTCCGGTTCTCATTCTTGTAATGCATAGAATGATAAAAATCGCCTAGAAGCGTAGGTACAGGATTCCCTGAAGCAAAAATGTGGAAGGCATCCAAATCCACAAAATCTAGAATATTAGGAAACAACATGATACCATAAATTCACAGTGCTAGGATGGTATTAAACACAACCCAACAACCCTCCTTTGCAAAGTGTTGAGCTCTAGCAACCAGAAAAGATAGTGGAAATCCAGGCATTCCATTTCTCTTGACCAACTTCCCTCTTAGCTCAGAAGCATCCAAATGAAGGGCACCAGCAAGCTTAGCCAAATTAGGCTCAACATCATCATGATGGAAAGGCATCTGGTCCAAGATGGGAACTCCAAGTAGCACGGAGAACTCCTCTAAAGTAGGAAGTAATACATAACCTGGAAAAGTAAAACACCTCACCTGTGAATCATAAAACTGCAGCAGAGTATGGAGACCACCCAACTCATATATTGAGGGCTTGCAGACACATCTCAAAAGCTTTCCATATGATTTCTTGGAATCTTCCATCACCTTTCTGTCAGCCACAGAAATCAAACTGAGTAGAGATCCAATGTCAGGAGTGGGAAACTTGTACACCATTGCTTTATCTTCCAGGATTCCTAATACTTCCAACCATAAAAGAATATTCTGATTATCTGAAGATTCGGCTAACCATCAAGGCTTCTTATGGGAAACCGAGAAGAAGAGACTTGGCTAAAGCATTACACCTTAGGCCGAAATAATTACCTACTATGAGAGCAAAAGGAGGCTTCTATGGAATGGAGGCAAGGACATTGATGGAAATGGCTGAATTTCACTATTAAAGTAGGAATTTGGGTATTTTCGAAGCAACCTTGGAATTCCTAATATACGGAATATATCTCTTTCCAAGCTATAATGAGTTCATCAGCGAGGAGGCTATTCGTCTCTTCATTATCAAAAACCCTGTGCATGAATTACTAGCAAACACCTACGTGGTCATCCACCGCCATGCATTATATGATCTCGGGCAGTTCTAATGTTGTATCACATTACTCAGCAGATGGTTCACTTCCCATTTTCCCAAGACTCACGTTCTCTGGAACCTCTATAGCAAGGACACATGGATTGCAAAGCTTGTAACAACCCGATTTTTCATTAATTAATTATTTGCATTAATTAAGTGGGTTAATGAGAATTATTTAATTGATGAGTAATTAATTAAATGAATTATTAGATGTTGGAGAGAATTAGAAGAGAAAGACATATTAAAGAGGAGAGTGGAAAGAAAAGGAAAAGATAGAAATAAAAAGGAAAGAATAGAGAAAGAAGGAGAAAGAGGAGAAAAGAGAAGAAGAAGAGGGAAGAACTTGAAATCATCAAGAACAACTCTCAAGCTTTGGATTAATCAAGGTAAATATCATTATCTTAACAATGTATATGAATATGTATGCTTGGGTTAGAATATTGGATGTTTTTCTACAACTTCCATTTTAGGGCATAAATGGATTAATCGGTAGAATCTGAGTTTTTACGGTGGAAAATGAGAATAAGTGGTAGTATTTAGTCGGGAAGATGTTAGACTAAGGTTAGGGAACTTGTTCGGTAAGAATTGGTTGGTTTTGGAGAGTTCGGTGGGAGTCGGACAGTAAGAAATTTGGAGTTCGCAGACATTCACTAGCGTGTTCGCTGAGCGAGCTGGTAGCGAACGTTCGCTAAGCGAGCTAGTTGCAAGCCAGTAGAGAACGGTCCCAGACTTGGACAGAATGCATTTTGTGGTGTTCGCTGGTAGCGAAGGTTCGCTAGGCCTTCGCTGAGCGAGCGAGGTAGCGAACGAAGTCAGAAGCTTCTGTTTGCCTTCGCGAGCTTGTTCGCTGAGTGAACAAGTAGCGAATACTCGCTAGGAGCTCGCTAAGCGAGCAGAGTAGTGAACGTGACAGGATGTGTTTTTCTTTAATGTTTCCATCCAAGGTAGGATTTCCGACTTAACTTTGATTATTTCCATGCTCGAGGCGTCGATTACGCCGGGATGTATTATACTGTGGGTAGCCTTATGGCGTGAATCCTAGATTGTTGAATTAATTGAATTATGGTCTTTTGACAAATGTAATACATTGTTATAACTGATTTAAAAATGTATGAAGGATGCATGAGAACATATTGTGTATATGTGTGCATTGTTTATTAATATATTGATGGTATGTACGAATATGTTGTGTGTGAAATCGTTGTGATAATTCTTGAAGAGATGAATTACTTGAATGCATGAGATTAAGATGTCGGTCTTAAGTGCATTGAATGGTTGATTGCATATGCATCATTTAGTCAAGAGGCAATACTTGCTAGTTTCATGGAAACTAGTGACTTGTCCCATGCCTAGAAGAGTGGGTTTGAAAGCTTAGAGGACGGGCTTTTGGTGGTTATCGGTCTAGTAGAGTGGACCCGGTTTAATGTAAACCGAAAAAAGATAACAAGTGTTGGTACCACATGGCATAATTTTGCATTGAGTCGTATTGAGTCACATAGCATGAAGGTCAACATTATGTGAAATATGATTTCGTGTGGACTATGTATATGAGTTAGAATGGATTATGGTGAGAAATGTAATGTACGTATGCTTTATGTTATGTATGTATATATAATTATATGCATTGATTATTATGATAATATTTCTCACCCTTCTGCTGTTTTATAATGCTCTATGAGGCATTGCAGATTAGGATTGCTGGAGGTTTTCTTTTGGTGAAGTATAACTTCATTCTTTTGAGTTAGTTGCTCTGATATGTAACATCGGGTAGCTAGGCTTGTAGAGTATTCTTTTGTGATGCATTGTATATGTATCAGCTGATGATGTTTGTAAAATATGAATGATACTATGAACAACTTGATGATGCGTACTTCTATTATATCATGTCTTAAGTAATTCAATGTTCTAGTCTTTCGCTTTAATCAAAACATTGATATGTGGACTCTAAGAGTTATGCTTTACTTTTAGTTGAGATTTACCCCTTTTGTTTTATCTCTTTATGAACATTATTATTTATGTTGTCGTTTCGTGAGTAATGTAATGCGCCTCTTTTATACCATGTTATAAACATACTCTGATGAATTTTGTATATGTGATTAAGTGTTTAATTGCATTATTTTGGGGGTATAGAAGGGGATGTTACATTAAGTGGTATCAGAGCAGGTCGGCCAGTTGGCCAAGTTGTTAACTTGTATATTCCCTTGTATATCGGATTGTGTGTGACACTATCGATATTGTTTGACCTTGTGAGTTCTGTTTTGAGATACAGAACGATGGTGGCTGGTAGGAACGATGAGGCGATTGCGGAGGCTTTGACTAGATTGGCTGGATCGATCGAGCAAAACCCTCAAGCCAATTTGAATGTTAGGAATCAAGCAGATGATGAATTCCGTGCTTTAGGAAGGTTCCAAAGGAATAATCCGCCAGTGTTCAAAGAAACCCATGAGCTTGACAAAGCACAGGTTTGGTTGAAGGCTATAGAAAAGATCTTCCGAGTTATGAATTGTTCGGATGCTCAGAAGGTGCAGTTTGGCACTCATATGCTGGAGGAGGAAGCAGAGGATTGGTGGGGTAATACTCGCCAAAGGTTTGAGGAGAATGAGATGGTGATTACTTGGGATATTTTTAAAGCGACATTTCTGGAGAAGTATTTTCCAGAAGATGTGCGTGGGAAGAAAGAAATCGAGTTCCTTGAGTTGAAGCAGGGTAACTCTATTGTGGCCGAGTATACGACAAGATTTGAAGAGTTGATTAAGTTCTGTCCCTACTACAACACCGTTAATGCTGAGAGATCTAAGTGTCTCAAATTTGTAAATGGTTTGAGGCCGGAGATCAAACAAGCTGTCGGATATCAGGAGATCAGGCGATTTTCTGAGTTGGTAAACAAGAGTAGGATTTATGACGAGGATAGTGGGACTCGGTCTAGCCACTACAAGAATTTGGTTGATAAGAAGGGAAAGGGTCAATTTCGAGGGAAACCTTATGTGACTCCTACGGATAAAGGGAAACAAAGAGCTGATTATGGTAAGAAGCCAAGTGGGGGAGGAGCCTCTACTTCGGTAAGATGTTATAATTGTGGTGAAGCGGGACATCGTGCTCTTGAATGCAAAGGTGTTGGGTTGAAGTGTTTTAAGTGTGGCAAGCCAGGCCTCAAAGCTATAGAGTGCAGAAGCAGTGCAAATGTGACTTGCTACAATTGTGGTGAGCAAGGGCACATTAGTACCAAATGTGATAAGCCGAAGAAGACGCAAGTGAGCGGAAAAGTGTTTGCTTTATCTGGATCAGAAACTGCTAATGATGATCGATTGATCTGAGGTACGTGTTTCATTAATGGTATACCTTTGATCTCTATAATTGATACCGGAGCTACACATTCTTTTATTTCTTTGGATTGTGTTAAGATATTAAGTTTTAAGTTGTCTGTTATGGGTGGCGGTATGGTTATTGACACTCCTGCTATGGGTTCGGTAATTACCCAGCATGTGTGCTTGAATTGTCC
The DNA here is from genome assembly GCA_963859935.3 of Lathyrus sativus. Classification (NCBI taxonomy): domain Eukaryota; kingdom Viridiplantae; phylum Streptophyta; class Magnoliopsida; order Fabales; family Fabaceae; genus Lathyrus; species Lathyrus sativus. The sequence continues at coordinate 334,027,447 of OZ012736.1, forward strand.
GTTGAGTATTTTTGGTAAAGATTTTGGAGTTGACTTAGTCTGTCTTCATTTAGACCAAATTGATGGCATTCTTGGAATGAATTGGTTGAGGTTCAACCGTGTTTATATTAACTGTTTTGACAAAACGGTTATTTTCCCTGAATCTGACAAAGAAGGGGATTTGTTTATGACGGCTAAGCAAGTGAAGGAGTCGGTGCAAGATGGTGCAAAGGTATTTTTGTTGTTGGCAACTTTGAGTATTGGTGAGAGTGAAGAAATTGCTGTTTTACCAATTGTTCGTGATTTTTCATTAGTTTTCCCTGATGAGATAAGAGATTTACCGCCGGAACGGGAACTGGAGTTTAAGATTAATTTGGTTCCTAGAACTAGTCCGATATCGATGACTCCATATCATATGTCCGCATCAGAATTGAAAGAGTTGAAGAGTCAAATTAAAGGTCTGCTTGATAAGAGGTTTATTCGTCCAAGTGTGACGCCATGGGGTGCACCGGTGCTGTTGGTTAAGAAGAAAGAAGGTTGTATGAGACTCTGTGTGGACTACAGACAGTTGAATAAGGTGACTATCAAGAATAAGTATCCACTTCCGAGGATTGATGACTTGATGGATCAGTTGGTTGGTGCAAGTGTGTTCAGTAAGATAGATTTGAGATCCGGATATCATCAGATTCGCGTGAAGGCTGAGGATATTCTGAGAACTGCTTTTAGGACGAGGTATGGACACTATGAGTATTCTGTGATGCCATTTAGTGTGACTAATGCACCAGGTGTGTTTATGGAACTTGTTCGGTAAGAATTGGTTGGTTTTGGAGAGTTTGGTGGGAGTTGGACAGTAAGAAATTTGGAGTTCGCAGACATTCGCTAGCGTGTTCGCTGAGCAAGCTGGTAACGACCATTCGCTAAGTGAGCTAGTAGCAAGCCAGTAGCGAACGGTCCCAGACTTGGACATAATGCATTTTGTGGTGTTCGCTGGTAGCGAAGGTTCGCTAGGCCTTCGCTGAGCGAGCGAGGTTGCAAACAAAGTCAGAAGCTTCTGTTTGCCTTCGCGAGCTTGTTCGCTGAGCGAACAAGTAGCGAATACTCGCTAGGAGCTCGCTAAGCGAGCAAAGTAGCGAATGTGAAAGGATGTGTTTTTCTTTAATGTTTCCATCCAAGGTCGGATTTCCGACTTAACTTTGATTATTTCCATGCTCGAGGCGTCGATTACGCCGGGATGTATTATACTGTGGGTAGCCTTATGGCGTGAATCCTAGATTGTTGAATTAATTGAATTATGGTCTTTTGACAAATGTAATACATTGTTATAACTGATTTAAAAATGTATGAAGGATGCATGAGAACATATTCTGTATATGTGTGCATTGTTTGTTAATATATTGATGATATGTACGAATATGTTATGTGTGCAATCGTTGTGATAATTCTTGAAGAGATGAATTACTTGAATGCATGAGATTAAGATGTAGGTCTTAAGTGCATTGAATGGTTGATTGCATATGCATCATTTAGTCAAGAGGCAATGCTTGCAAGTTTCGTGGAGACTAATGACTTGTCCCAAGCCTAGAAGAGTGGGTTTGAAAGCTTAGAGGACGGGCTTTTGGTGGTTATCAGTCTAGAAGAGTGGACCCGGTTTAATGTAAACCGAAAAAAGATAACTAGTGTTGGTACCACATGGCATAAGTTTGCATTGAGTCGTATTGAGTCACATAGCATGAATGTCAACATTATATGAAATATGATTTCGTGTGGACTATGTATATGAGTTAGAATGGATTGTGGTGAGAAATGTAATGTACGTATGCTTTATGTTATGTATGTATATATAATTATATGCATTGATTATTATGATAATATTTCTCACCCTTCTGCTGTTTTATAATGCTCTATGAGGCATTACAGATTAGGATTGCTGGAGGTTTTCTTTTTGTGAAGTATAGCTTCATTCTTTTGAGTCGGTTGCTCTGATATGTAACATCGGGTAGCTAGGCTTGTAGAGTATTCTTTTGTGATGCATTGTATATGTATCAGCTGATGATGTTTGTAAAATATGAATGATACTACGAACAACATGATGATGCGTACTTCTATTATATCATGTCTTAAGTAATTCAATGTTCTAGTCTTCCGCTTTAATCAAAACATTGATATGTGGACTCTAAGAGTTATGCTTTACTTTTAGTTGAGATTCACCCCTTTTGTTTTATCTCTTTATGAACATTATTATTTATGTTGTCATTTCGTAAATAATGTGATGCGCCTCTTTTATACCATGTTATAAACATACTCTGATGAATTTTGTATATGTGATTAAGTGTTTAATTGCATTATTTTGGGGGTATAGAAGGGGGTTTTACAAAGCTTATCACTCTCAAACATTATGATATCACTTGGTATGATCCCAAGCTCGGTGGTATATGTAACACCCCCTTCTATACCCCCAAATAAATGCATATACAAATTTATCAGAGTGAAAATTTTAGAATAAGGTATAAAGGAAGAATGTCACAATTTCACCAATGAAACACTTTAACATTTGCTCCATAAAATATGTAACATTTTCATGGTTTAGAAATCACATTTCAACATTTCAATTTAAGCGGAAGATAAAATCATTTAATCATTTCCAAAATATTAATTCACATACAGATAAGATATCCAGATTGATACATCATGTCAGGTAATTACAAAACCACATCAGCTGATACATCGCAATGTATCACAAAAGAATAACTATACTAGTCTAACTACCCGGTGTTACATATCAGAGCAGCCGACTCAAAAGAATGAAGATAACTTCACAAAAAAACTCCAGCATCCTAATCTGCAATGCCTCGTAGAGCATTATAAAACAGCAGAAGGGTGAGAAATATAACCATAATAATCAAAGCATAAGATTATATATATATATATATATATATATATATATATATATATATATATATATATATATATATATATATATATATATATATATATATATATATATATATATATCAATATATATATATATATATATATATATATATATATATATATATATATATATATATATATATATATATATATATATATATATATATATATATATATATATATATATATATATATATATATATATATATATATATATATATATATATCAATATATATATATATATATATATATATATATATATATATATATATATATATATATATATATATATATATATCAATATATATATATATATATATATATATATATATATATATATATATATATATATATATATATATATATATATATATATATATATATATATATATATATATATATATATATATATATATATATATATATATATATATATATATATATATATATATATATATATATATATATATATATATATATATATATATATATATATATATATATATATATATATATATATATATATATATATATATATATATATATATATATATATATATATATATATATATATATATATATATATATATATATATAGGTAATCATATAATTCAACTCCATATTTCTCACCACAATTCACCCTATTAGTCATATATGCTTACCACACATATATAAACAACATGAATATTCACAAAGCATTCCCACATCATGCATACACTCACATTTCCACAATCTTATCATTCACACATAAGCATCTCTTCATGCATATGTCATATATCAATGTGACTCAACAACTCAATGCAACTCATGCAATGCGGTACCGACTCTCGTTATCATTTTTTGGTTTTTACATTAAACCGGGTCCACTCTTCTAGACCGATAACCCGTTATCATTTTTCGGTTTTTACATTAAATCGGGTCCACTCTTCTAGACCGATAACAACAAAGGCCCGTCCTCTAAGCCTTCAAACCCACTCTTCTAGGTTTGGGACAAGTCACTAGTCTCCACGAAACTAGCAAGCATTGCCTCTTGACTAAATGATGCATATGCAATCGAAAATCAAATGCACTTAAGACCGACATCTTAATCTCATGCATTCCAATAATTCATCTCTTCAAGAATTACAACATGATTGCACACACAACATATTCATAACAATTCAAGGTATTCGCATTAATTCCATTAACGTAATTCACAGGTCATGCACACATATCCACATTGTTCTCATGCATACTTATCACACAATTGCATACAACATTAGGCATTCATAATTTATCAGACAATGCACACGTAACCTCTATTATGTTCTCATGCATTTCCAATCAATACAAACAATATACACATCTCAAAAACTAGGATTCACGCCCGAAGGCTACCCACAGCATATCACAATAGTACATAAACTATGCGATTAATCAAGCAATAAACCATAGTCGAACCACACAATCATCCTATGGATAAATCTCAAATAAAACATCAACCTGTCATACTCGCTACTCCTTCGCTAAGTGAACTCCTAGCGAGTATTCGCTACTTGTTCGCCTAGCGAACGTGCTAGCAAATCTCAACAGAAGTTACTGACTTCATTGGCTACCTGCTCGCTACAGCGAGCTTCCCAGCGAATCGTTCGCTATCTCTTCGCTACACTTTCGCTACCAGCGAACACACCAAAATCCATTATGTCCAAGTCTGGGGCTATTCGCTACTTGTTCGCTGAGCGAGCTCCTAGCGAGCATTCGCGACCTGCTCGCCTAGCGAGCTGCTAGCGAGTGTCTGCGTATTTTGTTTTTCACTTACTATTATCCAACTCAACCAACTCCAAAAACTCCAATCTCACCAATCCAATTCCAATACTCTTAGTCTAACATTTCTAGACTATTCTACATCATCTATTTCAGATTTTAACCGATTAAATTGAGTTCTACCGATTATTCCAACTTTTGCCCTAAATGGAAAAGGATGTAAACTACACCAAAACCTCAACCCAACATATATAACATCATGCAATGATCAAATAGAAACATTTCTCACCCTTACCTCGATTAATCGGAGCTTTGATGTTGGTTCTTGATGATTTTCCATTTTCCTCTTCTTCTCCTCTCTTTCTCTTCTTCTTCTCTCTTTCCAAATGTTTCTCTCTAACTTTCTTTTCTTTTCCTTCTCTATTATATATTTCCTTTATTTTCATTCCTTCCAATTTCCTTCTCAATTCTCTATTAATTCCAATTAATAAAAATTAATTTCCAACACTAATAAAAATCCCACTAAATCAATTAATTACTATAATTAATTATTTAATGAAATTCGGGCTGTTACAACCGTCCCCCACTTTAGTAATTTTCGTCCTCGAAAATGTTACCTGGTTCAAACAGTTATGGATAAGACTCCCTCATTTGGCTCTCTAGTTCCCAAGTCACATTTCCACCAGCCGGTCCTCCCCAAGCGACCTTCACCAAAGAAATCTCCTTGCCTCGAAGTTGCTTCAACTTCCGATCCTCTATCCGCATGGTGATGTCTCAACAGTCAGGTTATCTCTCACCTGCACATCATCTAATTGGACTACATGAGACGGATCCGCAATGTATTTCCTCAACTGAGATACATGGAATACGTCATGAAGATTAGCAAGCGACGGTGGTAAAGCCACACGATAAGCCACTTCTCCTATCCTCTGCAAAATTTGATAAGGACCAATGAAATGCGGCGACAACTTGCGCAACTTCAATGCCCTACCAACAGCTGTCATCGGAGTGACTCGAAGAAACACATGATCTCCCTCTTGAAATTCAAGTGCCTTCCTCCTCTTGTCATAATAACTCTTCTGACGACTCTGAGCAACTCTCATCTTCTCTTAAATCATCTTGATCTTATCAGTAGTCTGTTGAACTAACTCGGGTCCAACAACAGAACTCTCTCCGGACTCAAACCAACACAATGGTGTCCTACACCGCCTACCATACAACGCCTCAAATGGTGCCATACCGATACTCGAATGAAAATTGTTGTTGTAGGTAAACTCAATCAAAGGCAAGTAGCTATCCCAAGCTCCTCCTTTTTCCAATACACAAGCTCTCAAAAGATCTTCAAGTGACTGAATCGTCCTCTCCGTCTGACCATCTGTCTGAGGATGATAAGCTGAACTCAAACGCAACTTAGTACCCAAAGCACTCTGCAAGCTTTCCCAAAATCTCGAAGTGAACCTCGGATCTCTATCCGAAACAATACTCGACGGAATACTATACAAACACACAATCCTCTCAATATACAATTTAGCCAACTTCTCCAACGGGTAATCCACACGCATAGAGATAAAGTGAGCAGATTTAGTCAATCTATCCACAATAACCCAAATAGCCTCAAAATTACTCGGCGTCCTCGGCAAACCCGATACAAAATCCATGGAGATACTATCCCATTTCCACTCAGGAATAAACAACGGCTTCATCAAACCCGATGGCTTCTGATGCTCAATCTTTGACTTCTGGCAAGTCAAACAAGAATACACAAATTCCGCAATATCCTTCTTCATACTAGGCCACCAAAACACTTTCCTCAAATCCTGATACATCTTAGTAGCACCCGGATGAATACTCAATCCTCTACGATGTCCTTCCTCAAGGATACTCTTTTTAAGCTCCAAAACATTCGAAACGCAAACTCGATCCCGACATCTCATAATCCCATTCTCATCAATCCGAAAATCACCACCTTGGCCTTGGTTGATTAAAGTCAACCGATCAACTAAACTCAAATCCGATTTCTGTCTTTCTCGAATTTCATCCAAAATACCACTTGTAAGCTTTAACATACCCAACTTAAATCCAAAAGAAGTTCTCTCACATACTAAACTCAAATCCCGAAATTGCTCGACCAATTCCAACTCTTTCACCATCAACGCCGACATATGCAATGATTTCCGACTCAATGCATCCGCTACTACATTCGCTTTACCCGGATGGTAATTCAAACCAAAATCATAATCCTTCAAAAGTTCAAGCCATCTTCTTTGTCTTGCATTCAATTCCTTTTGATCAAAAAGATATTTCAAACTCTTGTGGTCACTAAACACTTCAAATCTTGCACCAAATAGATAATGCCTCCAAAGTTTCAACACGAACACAACGGCGGCCAACTCTAAGTCATGCATCGGATAATTCTTCTCATGCACTTTGAGTTGCCTCGAAGCATAAGCCACAACTTGATTATTCTGCATCAACACACCTCCCAAGCCCATTAAAGAAGCATCACAATACACAACGAACGCTTCTTCCGGATTTGGCAAAATCAAAACAGGGGCTGTCGTCAACCTTCGCTTAAGTTCTTGGAAACTCGCTTCACACTTGGCATCCCAAACAAAAGCTTGAACCTTCCTAGTCAACTGCGTCAACGACAATGATAACTTAGCAAATCCTTCAATAAACTTCCGATAATAACCGGCTAAACCAAGGAAACTTCTAATCTCAAAAACTGACTTCGGAGTCTCCCATTGCGATACCGCTTCAACCTTCGACGGATCAACCGCAATACCATTACTCGAAATTACATGACCAAGGAAACTAACTTCCTTCAACCAAAACTCACACTTAGAAAGCTTTGCAAACAACTGCTTCTCTCTCAACACAGATAACACAATATTCAGATGCTCGGCATGCTCTTCTTCGCTCTTCGAATAAACCAAGATGTCATCGATAAACACAACCACAAACTTATCCAAATAAGGATGGAAAATCCTATTCATGTACTCCATAAATACACCTGGTGCATTAGTCACACCAAATGGCATTACAGAATACTCATAGTGTCCATACCTCGTCCTAAAAGTAATCTTCTGAATATCCTCAGCTTTCACGCGAATTTGATGATACCTAGATCTCAAATCAATCTTGCTGAACACACTTGCACCAACCAACTGATCCATCAGATCATCAATCCTCGAGAGTGGATACTTGTTCTTAATAGTCACCTTGCTCAACTGTCTGTAATCCACACAGAGCCTCATAGAACCTTCTTTCTTCTTAACCAACAACACCGGTGCACCCCACGGCGACACACTCGGACGAATAAACCTCTTTTCAAGCAAATCCTCAAGTTGACTCTTCAACTCTTTCAATTTTGATGCCGACATATGATAAGGAGCCATCGATATCGGACTAGTTCCAAGAATCAAATCTATTGAAAACTCCACTTCTCGCTCCGGTGGTAAATCCTTTATCTCTTCAGAGAAAACTTCCGGAAAATCTCTAACAATTGGTAAAGCACCAATCTCTTCACTTCCACCAATTCTCAAAGTTTCCATAAGCATAAATACCTTAGCTCCATCTTGCACTGATTCTTTCACTTGTCTCGCTGTCATAAACAAATCTCTTGCAACGTACGATTCCAGAAAAATAACCGTCTTGTCAAAACAGTTAATATATACCCGGTTGAATTCCAACCAATTCATCCCAAGGATGACATCGAGTTGGTCTAGGTGAAGACACATTAAATCAATTCCAAAATCTTTACCGAAGATACTCAACGGACAATTCAAACAAACATACGGTGTAGTTACCGAACCCATAGCAGGAGTATCAATAACCATACCGCCACCAATCACCGACAACTCAAGATTCAACCTTCTAACACAATCCAAAGAAATTAAAGAATGCGTAGCTCCGGTATCAATTATAGCGGTCAAAGGTGTACCATTAATGAAGCACGTACCTCTGATCAAGCGATCGTCACTAGCAGTCTCAGATCCAGATAGAGCGAACACTTTTCCGCTCCCTTGTTTCTTCTTCAGCTTATCGCATTTGGTACTAATGTGTCCTTGCTCGTCACAGTTGTAGCAAGTCACATTTGCACCACTTCTGCATTCAAGAGCTTTGTGGCCTGGCTTGCCACACTTAAAACACTTCTATTCCACACTCTTGCACTCAGGAGCACGATTCCCCGCTTCACCACAATTGTAACATCTCACTGGAGTAGAAACTCCCCCACTTGGCTTCTTACCGAAACCAACCCTTTGTTTCCCCTTATCAGCAGGAGTCACGTAAGGTTTCCCTCAGAAGTGGCCCTTTCCTTTCTTATCACTTAGGCTCTTGTAGTGGCTAGATCGAGCCCTATTATCCTCATCGTAAATCCTACTCTTGTTTACCAACTCCGAAAATCGCTGGATTTCCTGGTAACCAATAGCTTGCTTGATCTCAGGTCTCAAGCCATTCACAAATTTGAGACACTTAGATCTCTCGGCATTAGCAGTGTTGTAGTGAGGACAAAACTTAATCAACTCCTCAAATTTTGCCGCATACTCAGCTACCGTTGAATTACCTTGCTTCAGCTCAAGGAATTCAATCTCTTTCTTTCCGCGCACATCTTCTAGAAAATACTTCTCCAGAAATGTCTCTCTAAAAAGATCCTAGGTGATCACAATATCATCCTCTTCAAATCTTTGGCGAGTATTACCCCACCAGTCTTCGGCTTCCTCTTCGAGCATGTGAGTCCCAAACTGCACCTTTTGTACATCTGAGCAATTCATAACCCGAAAAATCTTCTCGATAGATTTCAACCAAATTTGTGTTTTGTCAGGCTCGTGGGTTCCCTTGAACATCGGGGGATTATTCCTTTGGGACCTTCCCAAAGCACGGAATTCATCATCAGCATTATTCCCCACATTCACATTGGCCGGAGGATTCTGCCCAATCGCTCCAGCCAACCTTGTCAAAGCTTCTGCGCTCGCTTCATCGTTCCTCCCTGCAACCATCTTACTAATTCCAACAACAGAACCACGTAAGAACAACCAATATTGATGATGCAACACACGCATATCAATAACACACAGGGAAAAACACTCTAACAACTTGGCCGGACGGACCGACCTGCTCTGATACCACTGTTGTAACACCCCCTTCTATATCCCCAAATAAATGCATATACAAATTTATCAGAGTGAAAATTTTAGAATAAGGTATAAAGGAAGAATGTCACAATTTCACCAATGAAACACTTCACCATTTGCTCCATAAAATATGTAACATTTTCATGGTTTAGAAATCACATTTCAACATTTCAATTTAAGCGGAAGATAAAATCATTTAATCATTTCCAAAATATTAATTCACATACAGATAAGATATCCAGATTGATACATCATGTCAGGTAATTACAAAACCACATCAGCTGATACATCGCAATGTATCACAAAAGAATAACTATACTAGTCTAACTACCCGGTGTTACATATCAGAGCAGCCGACTCAAAAGAATGAAGATAACTTCACAAAAAAACTCCATCATCCTAATCTGCAATGCCTCGTAGAGTATTATAAAACAGCAGAAGGGTGAGAAATATAACCATAATAATCAAAGCATAAGATTATATATATATATATATATATATATATATATATATATATATATATATATATATATATATATATATATATATATATATATATATATATATATATATATATATATATATATATATATATATATATATATATATATATATATATATATATATATATATATATATATATATATATATATATATATATATATATATATATATATATATATATATATATATATATATATATATATATATATATATATATATATATATATATATATATATATATATATATATATATATATATATATATATATATATATATATATATATATATATATATATATATATATATATATATATATATATATATATATATATATATATATATATATATATATATATATATATATATATATATATATATATATATATATATATATATATATATATATATATATATATATATATATATATATATATATATATATATATATATATATATATATATATATATATATATATATATATATATATATATATATATATATATATATATATATATATATATATATATATATATATATATATATATATATATATATATATATATATATATATATATATATATATATATATATATATATATATATATATATATATATATATATATATATATATATATATATATATATATATATATATATATATATATATATATATATATATATATATATATATATATATATATATATAGGTAATCATATAATTCAACTCCATATTTCTCACCACAATTCACCCTCTTAGTCATATATGTTTACCACACATATATAAACAACATGAATATTCACAAAGCATTCCCACATCATGCATACACTCACATTTCCACAATCTTATCATTCATACATAAACATCTCTTCATGCATATGTCATATATCAATGTGACTCAACAACTCAATGCAACTCATGCAATGCGGTACCGACTCTCGTTATCATTTTTCGGTTTTTACATTAAACCGGGTCCACTCTTCTAGACCGATAACCCATTATCATTTTTCGGTTTTTACATTAAACCGGGTCCACTCTTCTAGACCGATAACAACAAAGGCCCGTCCTCTAAGCTTTAAAACCCACTCTTCTAGGTTTGGGACAAGTCACTAGTCTCCATGAAACTAGCAAGCATTGCCTCTTGACTAAATGATGCATATGCAATCGAAAATCAAATGCACTTAAGACCGACATCTTAATCTCATGCATTCCAATAATTCATCTCTTCAAGAATTACAACATGATTGCACACACAACATATTCATAACAATTCAAGGTATTCACATTAATACCATTAACGTAATTCACAAGTCATGCACACATATCCACAATGTTCTCATGCATACTTATCACACAATTGCATACAACATTAGGCATTCACAATTTATCAGACAATGCACACATAACCTCTATTATGTTCTCATGCATTTCCAATCAATACAAACAATATACACATCTCAAAACCTAGGATTCACGCCCGAAGGCTACCCACAGCATATCACAATAGTACATAAACTATGCGATTAATCAAGCAATAAACCATAGTCGAACCACACAATTAACCTATGGATAAATCTCAAATAAAACATCAACCTATCATACTCGCTACTCCTTCGCTAAGCGAACTCCTAGCGAGTATTCTCTACTTGTTCGCCTAGCGAACGTGCTAGCGAATCTCAACAGAAGTTACTGACTTCATTCGCTACCTGCTCGCTACAGCGAGCTTCCCAGCGAATCGTTCGCTATCTCTTCGCTAGACTTTCGCTACCAGCGAACACACCAAAATCCATTATGTCCAAGTCTGGGACCATTCGCTACTTCTTCGCTGAGCGAGCTCCTAGCGAGCATTCGCGACCTGCTCGCCTAGTGAGCTGCTAGCGAGTGTCTGTGTATTTTGTTTTTCACTTACTGTTATCCAACTTAACCAACTCCAAAAACTCCAATCTCACCAATCCAATTCCAATACTCTTTGTCTAACATTTCTAGACTATTCTACATCATCTATTTCAGATTTTAACCGATTAAATTGAGTTCTACCGATTATTCCAACTTTTTCCCTGAATGGAAAAGGATGGAAACTACACCAAAACCTCAACCCAACATATATAACATCATGCAATGATCAAATAGAAACATTTCTCACCCTTACCTCGATTAATCGGAGCTATGATGTTGGTTCTTGATGATTTTCCACTTTCCTCTTCTTCTCCTCTCTTTCTCTTCTTCTCTCTTTCCAAATGTTTCTCTCTAACTTTCTTTTCTTTTCCTTCTCTATTATATATTTCCTTTATTTTCCTTCCTTCCAATTTCCTTCTCAATTCTCTATTAATTCCAATTAATAAAAATTAATTTCCAACATTAATAAAAATCCCACTAAATCAATTAATTACTATAATTAATTATTTAATGAAATTCGAGCTGTTACAGTATAGCCATGATCCCTAACTGTGGGGACTTCCCCAACGTACCACTCATTGGAACAAGAGGTGTTATCAGCTACAACCCAATTCTTGCTCAACGCTAGTATGGGTATCCAACCGAGCCGGAGCTCGAGCCAGAGTTGCTAAGACCTTACTTTTGTGAAATAGGTAGCAACCGAGAGTTAGAAGCCCGAGCCAACTATGCTTGGAGGCACCCTCACATCCAAGGGATAACCGCAGTAGAGAATATAAGTTGTTCGACTACTAGAGCTTATCTACTTTGGTCAAAAGAGATAGCTTTGACAATGTTCTACACTCATGATTATGAGAAAACAATGGAACCAGAAGTCCTTGTGATTAGGGAGGAGTTGAAATATGCCTTGATCAAAACTTAGTGCAAAAATGAAGACCTGTTGGAGATCATTCGCCAGTATCAAGCTCACACCGAAGCTCAAGAAGAAGAAGGATCATCTTGTTAGAATGATCAACGCTTCACTATTTCTTGTTTTCCCTAAAAAGGATTTTAATCCTATGTTGCATTTACTTTAGTTGCTTTTGTTGTAAGAAAGGTCTTGCTTTTTAGCAAGAGTCATCCATTGTAACAGATTTCGAATTATCAATGAAAAAAAATCGCTTTTTAAAGCACGTCGTTATGTGTTGTTCCATTTTTTTGTAAACGAAATTTGTTTTTCCTTGAATGGTTTGCGCAGTTGCATTTGCATTTTCATTTGCATCTCATCTTGCATTGGTCTTGCATTCAGGTCCCGCAGCTCATCCTTTGTTCTTGTTCTTCAGAAAGGGGAAGTCACGCTGAATTCACATAGATACAACACTCGGGCTCAAGCTCAGCAAAAGATGGCAGACAATAATCAAAGAATTCACCAGATAGACAACGATATCGAGGGAATTAAGGATAATGTCATCCAAATCAGGGAAGTACTTAATATAATCAGAGCTAAGATGGGAACGCAAGCTACAGTCGTCTTCGAAGTCACTACAGCAGCAGCAAATATCCCAACAACTCCATTTACCACTACGGAGTTGCCATTCGGCATGTCTAGGGACTTCTTACCACCAGTCAATAATCTGCAGTCTTCCAGATTTCAGCCATTGTTTGATTCAACGACAATGAACCCTATATTCACTCAAGCATGTGGACCAACTCAAGTCTGACCTACTTTCAACCACAGTAACCCATCTTCGACATACCCGAAGGTTCCGAGGCCGAGGATGAAAGACATGAAAAGTTGAGAGTGGAAATGGATATTATGGCCAAGAGGATGAGAGCCATTGAAGGAAGTAATGTCTTTGGATTCGATGCTAAAGACATGTGCTTGGTATCTGGATTGATGTTACCACAGAAGTTCAAGATGTCCATGTTCGATAAGTACGAGGGAACTACCTGTCCCAAAGTACATCTGATAATGTATTGCAGGCGGATGGCTCCGCACATTGAAAATGACAAATTGTTGGTACACTGCTTCCAAGACAGTCTCAAGGGAGCGTCAGCCAAGTGATACTTAAGCTTGGACCAAGCGAAAATCTAGAGTTTCCAAGACTTACCGGATGCTTTCATCCAACAGTACAAGTATAATATGGATCTGGCTCCAGATCGTCGTCAACTTCTTAGTATGACGCAAAAAAGAACTGAGTCCTTCAAAGAGTATGCGCAAAGATGGCGCGGAACTGCTGCTCAGGTAGAGCCACCTCTCACTGAAAAAAAGGTAGTAGATTGGTTCATGGACAAAGTTAGACCAGAATTCTACGAAAGATTAATCAGCAGTGTTACTTCTAACTTCTCCGACATTGTCGCAGTAGGAGTCAAGATCGAAGCTGGTTTGAAAAGTGGAAAGGTAACAACCTCAAACGCCAATTCTAGCACCAGCATGGCCAAGAAGACAACTAACAACTTTCACAAGAAAAAGGAAGGTGAGGTAAGTGTTGTGATGTATGGGAAAAGGGCGCAAAATTCAAAAAATCATCGTCAACAATACTATCAACCATCTCCTTATGTGGCAGCTGTAACACCTATTTTTCAGCGGTCAGCTCACCATGGTACTCAACAAGGGGCACCCATTCAAAATCAGCAATACCGTCAACAAGGTCAATAGCCTCAAGCTTGGGCTCCAAGGGCTAATCACCAGGGAAATTGGCCGAAGATACAACCCATCTCTATGAGCTACACCGAGTTATTCCCTATGCTAATAGAGAGGGGGCTTGTCAAAACAAGGAAGTTAGGTGCATCTCCTAACCCTTTGCCATACCACTACAATGCCAACGCACATCGTTCATTCCACGAAAATGCTCTGGGACATGACTTAGAAGGATGCTTTACGCTCCAACACATGGTTCGTGAACTGATTGAAAAGAAGATAGAGGATATAGCGATAATTGAACCCGTGTTCAATATGATCGAGGAACCCTACAAGAGGGTTGTATTCAGAAACCCCGACAACAATAATACGAAGGGAAACAAAAACGTCCAGTCTATATTCCATGACGATGTGCCACCCAGATTTGGGAGGGATCAGTCCAGATTCGAGCCAAGAAGAGGATCTAGACCTCATCCTAGAGCCATAACACCAAAATAAGACTATTCATGGTGTGAAAGTATCTTATGAGAAAGAAGACAAGGGAATATAGCTAATGTTGTCGGTGGGAGTAGAATGACCCGAAGCGGTCGTGTGTATCAACCTCGGACAAACAATGCAGTTCCTTCGCGAGTGGTTCCCACTCCCAAAGCTACTGTCGCTAAGGGATCTATTCCAAAAGAAGTTGTAGCTAAGGGGCCTATTCCAAGAGAAGATGTCACTGAAGAACCTACCAACAAAGGGAAGGAACCCCTCAAGGATGATGAAGATGAATTCCGAAGGATCATTCATAGAAGCGACCACCGAGTGGTAGATCAGCTAAACCAAACGACATCCAAAATTTCCATCTTGTCATTGCTATTAAGTTCTCCCGCACATCGCCAGGATCTGCTAAAGATTCTAACACAAGCTCATGTGACTAAGGACATCACAGTAGGGTAGTTTGACTCTGTTGTGGCAAACATCACGGCCTGTAATACTTTGAGCTTTGATGACAACGACTTGATAGCTGAAAAACGCAAGCACAATCATGCTCTGCATGTGTCAATCAAATTTGAGGAGGATACATTGTCTAGGGTTATTGTCAACATAGGATCCACATTCAATGTAATTACAAAGAGAACATTAGCAAAGCTAGCTTATCAGGGTGTTGATATGAGACCTACATCTCTTGTGGTGAAGGCGTTTGACGGTTCCAGAAGAACTGTGATTGGAGAAGTTGACCTGCCTATCATGATAGGCCCACAAATATTTAAGATCACTTTTCAGGTAATGGATATCAACCCAGTTTACAGCTGTCTATTGGGGAGGCTCTGGATACATGCAGCGGGCGCTGTAACCTTTACCCTTTATCAGAAAATGAAGTTCATTATTAATGACCAACTGGTTATTATTCATGGAGAAGAGGATCTGATGGTGATCAACCTATCCTCCTTCCGATATATCGAAGCAAATGAAGATTCACTTGAAACAACTTTCCAACCGCTAGAGATAGCCCACGCTGTTCTAGTTGACGATTCGGCCATAACTCGTGGTCCATCCTTCACTTCTGTTCAAAGTATCAAGGCTGTGCTGAAAACCGGACTCCCATTGGGATGGGGAGAAGTGATCAAAGTCAATGCTTGAGTGAAGAACGATCGATAAGGGTTGAGTTACAAACCAACTCTCAAAGACGAGACAGAAGAGAGCGTCATGAAGAGGAAATCCTTGGAAGAGATCTTCATCAGTGAAAGATTACAAATAAATGCTATCATCGTCGAAGAGGAAGATTGTGATCTTGACGGTCTGATAACTCGTGGGGGAGCAGCTCTGCGCAATTGGGAGGCTGTGGAAATTCCTGTCTTTTTATTATTAGAGTAATGCATTTTGCTTGTTAGCTTTATGTTTTCTTTAAAAGATTCCTGGTCTTGCCCGAGACTTGCGAATCATTTTGTATGGGCCACTTTGCAAAAGTGTTTTTGTTAAAACTCTTGTTTATTTTCTGCTTATCATTTCCACCCTTTTTAAAAGGAAAAATGGCGACTTTTTCGAAAACGTAAAAACAGCCCTTCATCTACATGTCCGTGTGTGTGTGTCTGATTATTCCTAAAATAAAAACATGCAGAACACCTCGACTACCCACAGAATCCCATGATCCTTAAGTTCCTTCTACTAGTGGTTCATCTGTCTTCCAAGCTGAAGAAGAAAATGATGAAGACTCAGAGATCCCAGAAGAATTGAGGAGGATGACTGAATATGAAGATGCTTATATTCAGCCGTACAAGGAACATATTGAGGTCATCAACTCGAGGTCCAAAGAAGAGAAAAGAGAAGTGAAGATTGGAGCATCGTTGGGGCCAAAAGTCAAAAGCAGGCTGACAGCACTCCTCAAAAGCTATGTTGACATATTCGCTTCGTCTTATCAAGATATGCCAAGGTTAGATACCGATATTGTTATGCGCAAGCTCCCCCTAAAGCCAAAATGCCCACCAGTCAAACAGAAACTTCGCAGATCAAGACCAGACATGGCTCTTAAGATCCGAGATCCGAGATGAAGTCAAGACCAGACATTGTTATGCAGGTTTTTTAGCAGTATCCAAATATCCGGAATGGGTGGCCAGCATCGTGCCAGTTCCAAAGAAGGATGGAAAAGTTAGAATGTGCGTTGACTATAGGGATCTAAACAAAGCTAGTGTGAAAGACGATTTCCCTCTACCACATGTCGACACCTTGATGGATAATACAGCTAGTTTCGCAGTGTTCTCATTCATCGACAGATTTTCTGGTTATAATCAGATAAAAATGGATATGCCCGACATGGAAAAGACGACTTTCATCACACCCTAGGCCACCTATTGTTATAAGGTCATGCCTTTCGGTTTGAAGATTGCAGGGGCAACGTATCAGAGGGCCATGGTCACACTCTTCCATGATATGATGCACAAAGAGATTGAAGTATATGTGGACGACATGATTATAAAGTCTCTAAGAGAGGAAGATCATTTGGATCATCTGTTAAAGCTATTCGAGAGACTCCGAAAGTACCAGTTAAGGCTAAATCCAGCTAAATGCACCTTTGGGGTTCGCTCAGGAAAATTACATGGTTTCATTGTTAGTCAATGCGGAATTGAAGTGGATCCTAATAAGGTCAGAGTAATCCAAGAGATTACTGCCCCTAAAATAGAGAAACAGGTCAGAGGTTTCCTTGAACGTTTGAATTACATCTCCAGGTTCGTCTCCAACCTAACTCCTACTTGCACACCGATCTTCAAGTTGTTACAAAAAGATCAGATGGTGGTGTGGAATGATAATTGCTAGTCGGTATTTGAGAAAATCAAGCAGTATCTACAAGAGCCTCCGATATTGATTCCTCCAGTGCCTGGAAGACCATTGTTCATGTACATGACATTTTTAGAAGATTCTATGGGTTATGTCTTGGGCCAAACTGATAAGTTGCGCAAGAAAGAGCATGCAATTTACTATCTAAGCAAGAAGTTCACATATTGCGATAGTCACTACTCCCCGCTAGAGAAAACCTGTTGTGCTTTAGCATGGCCCGCCAAGCACCTAAGACAATATATGATCTGCCACACCACAATGCTAATTTCTAAGATGGACCCAATCAAGTACATCTTCGAAAAACCAGCTCAAACTTGAAGGTTAGCCAGATGGCATATGCTCTTGTCAGAGTATGATATTCAATATGTTGCCGAAAAGTCCATCAAAGGCAGTGTCTTGTCAGAACACCTTGCAGAGCATCCCGTGGAAGATTATCAACCACTCAAGTTTGAGTTCCCTAATGAAGATGTGATGTACATTAAACGCATGAAACCAGAACATGGTCCTGAAGAAGATCTCGAGCCTGGGACCCGATGGGAAATGATGTTTGATATAGCGTCAAACAAAAACAAACATGGTATTGGAGCTGTTTTGAAAAATCCAATAGGAGGGCATACTACAGTCACAACCTGACTTTATTTCTCGTGTACTAACAACATAGCCGAGTACAAAGCCTGCATCCTAGGGTTAGAAGCTGCCATTGATCTCCACATTAAAATCTTGTAAGTAATCGGTAATTCTTCTTTAGTGATTTATCAACTCAAAGAAGAATGGGAAACTCGAGATGAAAAGTTAATCCCTTACAAAGCTCACATTCTAGAGATGGTTGAATACTTCGATGAAGTTACTCTCAACCATGTGCCAAGAACGGAGAACCATATTGCCGATGGTTTAGCTCTGATGGCATCAATGTGGAAAGTCCATTTTGTTAACGAGGTGCCTCTATTCAGCATTTAAAGAAGAACAGTGCCAGCATATGTTATGGCAATAGAAGAAGAATCTGATGAGAAATCTTGGTTCCATGACATCAAGAAATTTCTTCAAAATCAGGAATATCCGGCTGATGCATCCAGAATTGACAAAAGAGCCATACGAAGATTTTCATCTAAGTTCTTCATCAGCAACGACATCCTATATAAAAGAAACCACGACATGGTTTTTCTTCGATGTGTCGATGAAAAAGAAGCAAGTCTCATAATGAATGAAGTGCACGAAGGAACATTCGGTACTCATGCCAATGGTCACGCCATAACTAAGCAGATTTTAAGAGCTGGTTACTTTTGGTTAACTCTAGAGACGGAATGCATCCTCTTCGCTCGAAAATGCCATAAGTGCCAAGTCTATGCTGACAAAGTGCATGTTCCTCCACATCCTCTCAATGTGATGACATCGCCATGGCCATTTGCAATGTGGGGCATATACATGATTGGGGAAATAGAACCAAAAGCTTCCAACGGCCATCGCTTTGTCCTTGTTGCAATTGATTACTTCACCAAATGGGTAGAAGCAGCGCCGTATGCAAATGTAACAAAACAAGTGGTGGCCCGTTTCATCAAAAAGGAAATCATCTGCCGATATGGTATACCTGACCAGATCATCACCGACAATGGGTCGAATCTGAACAACAAAACAAAGAAGGAACTTTATGACGACTTCAAGATCATGTATCATAATTCGTCTCCTTACAGACCTAAGATGAATGGTGCAGTCGAGGCTGCAAACAAGAATATCAACAAGATAAAACAAAAGATGGTCGTAACTTACAAAGATTGGCATGAGATGTTACCATTTGCTTTACATGGATACCGAACATCAGTGCGAACTTCAACAGGGGCAACTCCCTTTTCCTTGGTGTATGGGATGGACGTCATGCTACCCATTGAGGTCAAGATACCTTCTTTGAAAATCTTAATGGAAGTGGAGCTCGAAGAGGATGAATGGATAAGAGAAAGGTTCGATTCATTGAACTTCATCGATGAGAAAAGGATGACGTCCATATGTCATAGCCAGATCTATCAATAAAGGATGATAAGAGCATTCGACAAGAAGGTTCATGTCAAAGAATATAGAGAAGGAGAGCTTGTACTCATAAAAATTCTACCCACACAGAAAGACATGTGCGGAAAGTGGATGCCCAATTATGATGGACCTTTTGTTGTGAATACCATCTTCTCCGGAGGATCTCTAATTCTTGAGACCATGCATGGAGAACAACTCAATTACCCTGTCAACTCAGATGCAGTAAGAAAGTACTACACCTAAGTGGAAAGCCTAGAAAGGTGGGTCAACACTTCAGCAAGGCAGAAGCCTGAAAAACAAGAGCCGAAAAACGCAGGGGCAAAGTGTTGATTCAAGATGTTAAAAGAAAATCAACATTTATCATTTTCGTCAGAAGCAACGAAGTGAATGGACTGCTAGTTAGTAGGACTGGATCATTGTGGGGTTCTGTAACCCCTTTTGTTGTCATTTTTTTCCAAAATGTATTTGTTCCCTAGACTTTACCCTTTGTAAAGTTCTTGTCTATTAATGAAATCATATTTTTAGGCCAATCATTGTTATGATCTTCTGTTTTTGTTATGTAATTTCACTTATTTGTTAAATAAAGATTCTTTCAAAAAAGCAAAGTGTTTTGAAAAACTTAAATTTTGTTTTAAAGAAAACTAATTTGACAAAGCATATTAAAGAGCTCTAGAGGTAATACGATGGTGTTACACTACTCTCAGGACCGTAAAAGCTTGTCGTCGCCTCCATCCAAAAGAGACACGTCCAACAGCAATCCCCGCTCTTAAGACAAGACTTCTCCTCCGCAAGTTTGCAAGAGAATTGTTAATTTAGGAAGATTGTTATCTACACCAAAAGGAAGTACCATCTAACTTGAAACATTTGGACTCAGCATGATGGGTTCCCTCTTTGTTTTCCTTGTTTTTCCCTTTCCTTCTCCCTTGTGGGCCGGTCTGCATTGTACATACAACATCATATCAGCATGCGCATTTGTTTGCTTTCTCTTTGGTGTATGTTTGTCGGGCTGTTGCCTTTGAGATCCTTTGGTCGTTACCACGCTCTTGGATTTGTTGCCGCGGTTTTCGCTTTGCGGTTGATACCCTAATTTTACCAGTAACCTTAGGATTACCGGTTTGCTTCCTGGGAGGTTAGTTGTGACTAGCAATATCGGATATTATCAAGATGGTCAGTTGTTTCTAATACTTATCTTTGATTTGGTTATCATCAATAATCTTTGAAAGTCTAGTAATTACTAGCATTGTTCAAAACCCAATGGTTATTTGGTACCTCGATTTGGTCATCACCAATAATCTTTCAAAACCCAGTAGTCACTGGCTCTGTTTAAAACTAATCGTTAATTGAATCTCTTTGATTCAGTTATTACCAATCTTTATTAAAATCTAGTGGTTACTAGTATTGCTTTTAAATCCAATGGTCATTGGTATTGGAGTTGGTTGTTACCAATTTTCCCAATAAGTCTGATGGTTA
Source organism: Lathyrus sativus (assembly GCA_963859935.3). Taxonomy (NCBI): domain Eukaryota; kingdom Viridiplantae; phylum Streptophyta; class Magnoliopsida; order Fabales; family Fabaceae; genus Lathyrus; species Lathyrus sativus. The sequence continues at coordinate 334,049,057 of OZ012736.1, forward strand.
TTGGCATCATTCAAACCCAATCGTTATTGGTACCTTTTGACCCGGTTGTTACTACTCATTCTAAGTCTAGTGGTTACTAGCAATGTTTTAAAATCCAATGGTTATTGGTACTTGATTTAGTTGTTACTAATTTCCCCGAAAAGTCTAGTGGTTACTAGCATTATCAAAGCCGATTGTTATTGGTATACCTTTGATTCGGGTCGTCACCAGTTGTCTAAGTCCAATAGTTATTGGCATCGCATAAGTTCGATTGTAATTGGCACTCTGAGTCGGTTATTACCAATTTTCCCATTGAAGTCTGGTAGTTACAGGCACCTCTTAACCCAATTGTTATTGGTACTTTGATCTGGTCAGCACCAAACCCTTTGAAAATTCAGTAATGACTGGTATTGCTTAAATCCAATGGTTATTGGTATTTGAGTTGGTTGTTACTGATCTCCCCGGTTATGTCTAGTGATTACTAGCACTATTATAACCAATTTTTATTAGTATACCCCAATTTGGTTGTCACCAGTCCTTTCTAAGTCAATGGTTACTAGCATTGCTTGAAAGCTAATTGTTATTGGTATTGTGAGTTAGTTGTTACCAACTTCCTCAGCCGAGTCCTATATTTTACCAATATTGCTTGGAAGTACCAATTGGTATTGGAACATTGGTTTGGTAGTCACCATTACCCCCAGGAAGTCCAGTGGTTGATAGCACTGCTTGAACTGTTTGTTAAATCTGGTTGACACCAGTATACCCAGTGAAGCCTTTGCTTTCCCCAGTTCGAGTCTCGGAGATCTAGCAGCTACTAGCATCCCCGGTGCGTTTGGTCTTGTTTCTAGTCCTTTCCTGAAGATCCCGTTCGAACTCTTACCTATAGGAAATTCCTCATTTGTTTATCCCCAGTGAGGTTCGCATCCCTGACCTTTCGTTTCCCCGATGGAGGTTTGTCTTCTTCCCAGTGGAGTGAGTCCTCTCTTGTCCCCAAGTGAAGATTTGTTTTCCCCGGTGGAGTTTGCGTCCCATGTGTGAAATATTCCTCTTGGGATATCATCACTAGTCATGTTTGAGCTATTGTGTGTTATACCTTGGATCTTTCCTCAGTCTGTCGGTTCCCCTGTGAGTAGTTACTCGTTGTATCGCCGTTCTTTTATTTTTGCTCGTGTGTCTGCATTTGTCTTGTGCTCAAGCATCATAAAGCATTATTTAGATTCATTTCAAATTAGCATTTGTCTTTTGCATATCATTCGATCTATGGGACAAAAATTTTGGTTTGCTATATCTAAATACCTTTCACTACGATTCTATGAAGATTGTCATCTCTCAATGCCATCTAGTGAAGATATTTAAATAGGAGCAACTGTTGCACCCCAAATTCTAGTGATGAAATTACTGTTGCACCCCAAATTTTGACTCCTTAGATCTCCATCATCATTTTAGGATCATTTTCATATGATTATCTAACCATAACCTATTTGAAGTTTGTCTTTGTTAAGATACAGGTGAATTAGGGTTCCGTACAATCAAGAGTCGAGGTTTCGATGGTTTAATCAGTCAATGTATTAGATTGATTCTCCATGAAACAAGTCTCCACATCATAAAATATACTCCATTGGGTCAAGCATGAATCCATTTTGAGGTTGTCACCCAAAGATTAAAGGCAGTGCAGTTCAGGATCCCCGATTAGGGTTTCCGATCAGGAATAGTCAACTTTAGATTGACTTTGGATTTAAAAGGTGTTCCAATGATGGATTTAAAAGGATTTAAAAGGAATATGGCTTAATGAAGTCGACTCAAGAAGTTTCAAGACCTCAGAAGACCCAGAACATTAGCAGACGATCCGATAGTTATCGATCGATCGTTTGACCAAAAAGTCAACTCTTTAACCATAAGGAATTTGACCTCAAAGGTGAAGAAAATACGTTCCTAACAACATATTACACCTATCCATGAATTTTCATGACCATTGTGTTGCACCCCAAAATTTGACCAACCGGGTCTCGCATTTGGTCCTATGTTTCGACGCATAACCGCATTCGCATCTGCATATCGCATACATTGCATTTTTCATTTGTATTGATTTTATCAGGGATCACAGCTCTCGTCTCGTGTTTCAGGTGTTTTTGATAGATAGAATTGATTTTTTGGGATATTTCGGTGCCCGTTTATTTTTACCGATTATTTTTGTGTCGTTCGGTGCTTATTTTGTCCCTCTGGGAATTATGGTGATTTTTCTGGATTTTATAGCATTTTATAGAATATTATTAGCTTTTAAATCATTTTTTAGGTTTAATAGAATTTTTAAATAGATTTTTAATCATTTTAGATATTTTTAAATAGCATTTTCTCTTAATAGTTTTAAATAGAATTTAATGGCATTTTTTAGAATATTATAGATTTTACTTTGGTTTAGATTTTCTTTTAATTAGTTTAATAAGAATTTTTTCATTTTTAGACAATATAGAGTAATGTAGAATTTATTAGAGAGTAAATAGATTTTACTATTTTTAAATAATATAGAATAGTTTTGTTTTTAGAATTTAATTGTTTTTTAGAATTTCTTTTATAGGAATAATAAATTTTTAGAATTTCTTTTATAAAAATAAATAGGTTTTTATTTTTCTGTTATAGATTTTAATAGAAATTTAATCAAGTTTAGATTTAATAGAAATTTAGTTTAATTTTCTGATTAGTGGGTTTGTTAGGGTATTATTAGTTTAGTTAAATAGGATTAAGTGAATTAGCTTTTCAATATTGTTTTTCAGTTTTTTGTGCAGATTTTTGATTCATTTTCGTTGGGCTTAGTTCATTTTTCGTATGGCCCATTCAATTTTTTTGTCCAGAAAATTCAGCAAAAAAAGTCCAGAATTGTCCATCAGCTTCCACCAATATTCCAGCTACTTCCAGCTACCTCCAGAATGTTCCAGAGAGCGCCAGAAAGCTTCAGCTTTAAATACCCAGAGCAACACGTGTTAACGCATGGAGGCCCCACATTACGCGTCCATCGCACGCCACGTATCCACCATCAACCCTCTCTCTCAGCCACGCGTGGGACGCGTGTCCCACATGCAGAGCCCAATCCCACTATCTCCCCCACGCGTCTCTCTCCTCCACCGTCCCTCCACCACGTGTCCACACCGTAACCTTCACCGTGAAACCACTCCGGCCGGTCTGCATGGCCGGCGGCCACCATCAACCGTCGCCGGAAAACCATTTTTCTCCAGAATCCGTCCATCTTCATCTTCCTCCTCAAACCTCCCTTCATCTTCGTGACCTCCACCAACCTCCATCATCAACCCTAAAAACTCAGAAAAAACCCAGATCCAACCAATGATTCATCATCTTCATGTGTTCATCAAAGAAATCCAGAAATTACAGAAAGTACTTCCGATCTTCATCCTCAGAAGAACTCCAAGCATCATCGAACCATATGCAAGAACTTCATTAAATCTCCAGTTTGTTCATCAACGATCTCCAGAAGAAATCTCTGGTCCAGCTTCATTACTTCACCAACCTTCAAGAAGTGTTCAAGAACTCTCCAGATTTGTTCATCGCACCTTCAAACAGGATCTTCACGAAGAACAAACCTTCAGCGTAGCACCAGCAATCGTCTTTGTCGAGTTTTCCTCAGAAGTCTAACGAACCTCATCAAGTTCATCGCGCAAATTTCACAGAACTTCTTTAAGCTCATCATCACCGGAATCTTCTGTCAAGAGCATCGAATATCCTTCACATGCAATCCACTCCAGATATTCAAGTTCATGTTGGAACGAAAGAGAAGATTGATAGAGAGAATGAGTTTGGGAGAGAGATTGAGAATGAGGCTAAGGAACGACGCGTGAGAAGGAGAGGGAGAGGCTGAGAATGAACGGCGTAGAAGATGGCGGCGGCGCAGTGAGTATGGGGGAAGGAGATTAGGTTTTTTTCAGATGGAGAGAGAGGGAAGAAGAAAGTGGGCCTCGGGGCCCAACTATTTTTTGACACACTTACCCTCACATTTTTTGGCTGCAAACGGGCCTGGGCCCCAATTTTTTTTTGCCAGCAACGCCCCATATTGATCACAACACCCCCCCAGCGTTTTTTTCTCTGAAGGAATTGGGCTGGGCCCAAGCATCCCAGTTTTTTTTTTATTTTATTTTCCTGTAATCCTTTGTATGGGCATTTACACCCCCCAGCCCCTTTCTTTGTATTTTATTATTTCTTTTTTTTAGAAATTGTGAAAGAGAAAAGAAAAGTGAGAAAAAAAGAGATATTTGAAAAAAATAGAAAAGAAAATATTAAAAGAAAAAGAAAATAAAGAAAAAGATGAAAAGAAAATATATTTGAGATATAGAAATAGAAAAAAATGGAAAAGATAGAAAGAATAAAATAAAAAAATATGGAGAAAGTATTCAAAAAAGAAATAGAGAAAAGAAAATGTTGAGAAAAATAGTGAGGAAATATATGTGAAAAAATAGAGAAAATATTTTGAGAAAAAAGAGAAAAAATATGTTAAAGAGAAAAGGAGAAAAGAAGGGAAAAAATATTAAAAGTAGATTTAATATTTTTAGAGTCCATTTTCTTTTAGAGTATTTTCATAGAGATTATTTTTCGACTTTTAGGATAGCTTAGAAGCCCATTTGTTAGGGGGCTATTTTCATTCGACTTTTCAAGATAGAATAGGATAGTGTTCCTAGGAGATTTATTTCAGTATTCAACTCATTGTAATCATTTTTCAGAGATGAATAAAACGAGATTTGAGCTGTGGTTCCGATAGTAGCCGAACTACAGCTGCTCTGATTCTTCGTACCAGACGAAGATATGTAGGCATAGGATGCGATATCCTAGCGAGCACACTAACGACTAACTTCTGTTCTCTCGCTGCTGTGCGATCGAGACTTTCCCGCTGACGACTAATTGAGTACCCTTTTTCTCTCTTGCCCAAGTGCATTTGAGACCAAACCATAGTTTTGACCATAGGTTCCCGACCCTGTGAAACCAGTTGTTTTTCTCACTGCTGTGTGAGAATGTTTGTTTAGCTGTAGTTAGTCTGAACTACGCAAGACTCTGATCTTCCATCCAGTGGAAGTACGTAGGCACAAGACGCGAGGTCTTGGCGAGCCAATTTTCCCTGTAGTCCCGAACTACGTTGACTCTGACTTTCTCCCTTGAGAATACGTAGGCATAGAGTGCGATACTCTATCGAGTCAATTCCCTTCCCTTTAGATTTAGCAGCCGTAGATAGATTGTTTTGCATCCAGTAGACAACCCAAGCAAGCGTGGATCCCGTCGAGTACGACGGACGTGAGGGGTGCTAATACCTTCCCCTTGCGTAACCGACTCCCGAACCCAGGCTATGGTTGCGATGACCATACCTTTTCCCCGTTTTTTGCAAGGTTTACTTCGAGCGTTTCCTTTCCCGCTCTGAGGGATAAATAACGCACGGTGGCGACTCTTCTGTCAGCCGGCGCCGATTTTCGCAGTAGCGACAGCTGGCGACTCTGCTGGGGACTCCAACGGTTCCCTTCGCCTGAGTTTTTTCCTGGCTGTTTGGGGCAATCCCCAGCAGCTGGCGACTCTGCTGGGGACTCCAACGGTTCCCTTCGCCTGAGTTTTTTCCTGGCTGTTTGGGGCAATCCCCAGCAGCTGGCAACTCTGCTGGGGACTGCGATAGTTCCCCATGCATGTGGGATCCAACGTCCCCTAAGAGAGAGTCAATCCTAGCGCTTGTTTGCTTGCCTATTTTGGGCTTATTTATCGATATTATCTGTTGCTGTTGGGGTGTTACGGGTGTTCTATGATTAAGATAAGCCGGACCTGGGCTCGAGTATGAGTATACACCTAGATATAGTTGCGGAGAAGTAGTAGACGAACCTGTCTGCTGAGCAGGCGCAGTTCCCTACGAAAATTCGCACTCGGACGAGGTTCTCACAGAGGTGCTCCTTTCCGGTCCTGAGGATCTGAGGGGAGTCCAGACGTGAGGATTGTCGACTCTGGGAACCGATCAATTGGAAGTTAGCTAAGTGAGGCCTCTTCATGAGATGACGATGCCACTCCTTCTGGGAATCGTATCATTCCTCATGAAAGTCTGTGACGCTGACGACCGCATAGGATGCCGTACCTTGTCAGATATAGGTCCATACCTGTGAGTGGGGGGGGGTTTTTTTGTGCAGGAAACTTGACTTCCAACCTACCCGTTATTCTGGTCTTCTTTTCAGAGAACGTCTCCGTCAGCAGCGCAGCAGTATTCAGATTTTGTGTGGGGGCTGTGGTCCCATTGTTTGCTGCATTTTGCATATCATATGCATATCAGTGTTGCATTGCATATCATCCTCCAGCTAGCCAGAGTTCTGATCCAGCCTTTGTTTCCTGAAGGTGATTACCCGGAGTTTGGATTGAGCAGCTGTTGATTGTCAGAAGACCTACCTAGGGGTTGAGTAGATTTGAGCAGAATCAAGTGTCGAAGTCAGCTGAAGATTATTGGTAGCCATGTCTGAAGGCAATTTCCCGTCTCCTAACACCTTGACAGGGTTCACTATGGCGTCCAACCCTCTGTATGATTCCATGGAAGATTCCCCGCAAGTGAACAACGTCGCTGCAGACCAAGTTGTACAGCCTTCTGTTGAGAACAGAGATCAACATGAGCAGTTTGTTGCCCAGAATGAGCGTCCTCCTCCTGTCAACAATCAAGGTGTTGCTTTCCCTGTGATGAACTACCGAAGAGATATTCCAGCAGCTGGGATGGTAGATCCAAGAGCCCTTGACGATGGTAGAAGACTCCGAGTGTTGGAAGAGCAAATGAAAGCTTTGAAAGCCAAAGATGCTGTTAACCTGGATGCTGTAGGCATGTGTTTGGTTCCTGACCTGGTGTTGCCTTACAAGTTCAAAGTGCCGAAATTTGAGAAGTACACGGGAGATAGCTGTCCAAAGCTGCATTTGATGATGTTCTGTCGAAGAATGACTGCGTTCGCACGAGATGATAAGTTGATGATCCATTGCTTTCAAGATAGTCTGACTGGGGCATCTTTGAGGTGGTATATGCAGTTAGAGAGGAATCAGATTCAGTCATGGATGGATTTAGCCAGAGCTTTTCTGAAGCAGTATGATTACAACCTAGACATTGCTCCTTATCGCATGCATTTGCAAGAGTTGTCTCAAGAGATCAATGAACCGATCAGGAAGTATGCTCAGAGATGGAGAGAATTTGCTGCTAGAGTGCGTCCCCCGCTGTTAGACCAAGAGCTGGCAAGCATGTTTGTAGATTCCCTACAATATCCGTACTTCAAAAGATTGCTCGGAGTTCCGGCAAGTTTCTCTGACGTGGTAGCATTAGGAGAACGCCTTGAGTACTCCATAAGAATGGGGAAAATTCAGATTACTTCATATGATCAAGCTGGTGAAACTGAATACCCTTGTGACTATCAGAGTGAAGAAGAAGTGGTGATCAACTCAGTCATGCCAAAGATTGAATATCCTCAAAGCAAATCAGTGAATTTTGTTGGTTCATCATCTTATCAGAGATCAGTACTTCCCGTGGCTTGTTATACTGAACAGACAGTCGTGCCTGGGGCACTCTATCAGGAATCTTATGTCGCTTCCATTGCAAATCAGCGAACTCGTGGCCGAGGTTATCAGAATCAGCGTCAGAATCAGAACAGACCTCGCAACAATTTGGAACGAAGGAATGCTCCTTTTCACCCAGTGCCGATGCCGTATAGCCAGTTGCTACCGTCTTTGATCCAGAAGTCTTTGGTGGAGCCTAAAGCTCTTAAGCCAGTTCCAGAACCTTACCCTCCTGGGTATAATCCCCACGTTCAGTGTGGTTATCATGGTGGCTCTCCGGGGCATTCAACCGAAGATTGTAAAGCATTTCAGGCGAAGGTACAGCAGTTGATTGATCAGGATCGCATTTCCTTTCGAGAAGGATTTCTGTTTGTTCATCCCTAACCGCTCAGCTGTCTAAGCTCGTAGACTCAGAAGGGCGTTCCCCAGCAAAAGCCAGTGGTTCAGACAGGCAGGCGCCTCAGCAGTGGCAGTTCTCAAGCTTTTATATCATTTGCCTTTGTAGTTTCTCTTCTGTTGGTTACTACCTGCTTTTTAGCATTGTATGTTTTGAATGGTGATAATAATAAAGTGACTATGCATTTTTCTGAATTAATCATGTCGCTGTCGCTCATTTATTGCATTGCACTGACACTTGCATTTTATTCACTCCATTTTTTCGCTGTGACTAGCAAAGTTAGGAGGGAGGATGATGAAACTGAAACTCATAACCAATGATTGTATGCTTTCAGATAAGACCGTACCGATGACGTACAAGGCATTGTTTCAATTCCCTAAACACTGGAGATATAAGGAGTTAGTCCCTTGTTAACCACTTCGAGCCAGGAAGTAGAAGTTTTTTCGGACTTTTAAAACCCTCACATCTTAACCCGGGGCAGGGTAGTTGTCAGTTAGCTTGACCGAGCGTTCAAGTCTTACAGAGGAGTGTTGTCTTTCAAGGACCAATCAGTTTATACCTCTCAAGAGGTCAAACCTCACCAATCAGGGGTGAGACAGCTACAATCCTTTCGGAGCAATCAAGACAACCAGTGTCGCACGACTTTGTTCCAAAAGAAAGAAAGAAAGCCCGCTAAGTAAAAAGAAAGAAAAGCTGGAAAGCTAATACTTAGGCAAAAATCAGGGCATCCCGCTGGACTTCAAGAGAAATCGGAAAAAATCGAAAAGAACTCAAAAGGAGTCAGTCCAGGCAAAAATTAGGGAATCAAAAGAATGAGAAAGAAGGGATAAAAAAGAAAGTTTTCCCCAGCAAATCACAAAGTCGTGTATACAGACACCGAAAGCGAAGGAGGAGTAATTGTCACTCTAGAAGAAAAGCTTGTGAATCCCTTAACTGTGGTTCTTACCATTCAACATACTTCTCAAAGAGGCGAGCGCTTGTGCCAGGTTAACTGAACCTTAGGAGCGGAGATCATCACGTAGACGGGGTGGGTACAAATCAAAATTTGAGCCGAATATCCTTTGTTTCACAAACCGTGAACCCGACCACGATACAACCCTTAAAAGACCTAATTGAGGTAGGGTTAGTCTGAAGCGCATTACGATAAGGTTGAGTAACCTGACTCCTTCTTGACTTGCTAGTCACATCCTTGTTGTATTTTCACTGACCATGTAAGCATTGCGTTTGAACTTTGGTTCATTCGTCACTCTCAATCATATGCATGTAAATGAGTGACAGCTCAAATTTTTTCAAAATCTGCATAACCATTGCATTAAGATTACCATTCGTAGACAGACAATTCTAATTGCAGGTTAGTAGTTGGCATGAAAGAAATTCCACCAGGGAGTAATCAAATAGGACTGAGTAATCCAGCAGTCTGAACCAGAAGGGTGTATGTTGTGAAGCCTTGTGAATCAGGGGCATTATCTTCCAGTAAGTTCAGTATTAGTCAGTCTAAGGACAAGTCCCGAAGCTTCAGTTGAGCAGGGGCAGTTGTTTGAGAAGCAGTTGATCAGAAGTGAATCTTCTTGAGAGCCAATCAGGGGCAGTTATGCAGAGCGCTGAGATTTGGAAGCAGATGCTTCCAGTGGATAATCAGATCAAGTTAAGTCGCTAGAACGCTCATTCAGGGGCAAGTCATCGCAGAGAATGTTGAAATCAACTGTCTAATGGAGATTGAATTCTGTTGTCGTACAGGTACTGGGGCAAGTATTCTCGAAGTATTCTCGTAGCAAGCTGTTCGGAGCAGGTATTCCCAAGAGTTAGATTGGGGCAAGGTGCATTGTACTGGGGCAAGTTGTGCAAGCCAGTCTTTTATCCCCCAGCTGAGTGTACCAAGGGCAAGTCATTCAAACAAGTTTGTTTATCCCCAGCCAGAGTTGAGTATCGGGGGATCATGTCAATACCCTTATCAAAAACCTTTCAAATAAGAAGATCTTGTTGTCATTGGATCATTATCCAGCAGTTTAAACCTGTTGCGTGTCAGTAACCAGTCGTTTCCAAAGTCCAGTTCTCGCTTGGCAAATCGGTAACCAGTTCTCGTCTGGCCCACCTTCCGTAAGCATCAGTTCCCGTCCTGGTGCAGTTTATTGTAAGCAACAGTTCCCGTCCTGGTGCAGTTTATTGGTAACCAATTCTCGTTTGGTCACCGTTTCTTCAAGTGTTGTATCAGTTCTCGCCTGGTACATGTCATTGTATAACCAGTTCTCGCCTGGTTGTCTATGCCTCAGTCTGTTATCCAGTCAGCCTCGTCTGATGTTCAAAAACACGAAAACACAAAAAATCAATTTTCCTAACCTATTTTCCTATCAGTTCTCGCCTGATAGTCTACCTTTGAATGCTAGTTCTCGTCTAGTATTTCTTACATCTTCCACTGTGTACATAGTCCATGTTTATTCTAAACCAGAAAAAAAAAAAAACTAA